>JANEYF010005854.1:0-652309 GCA_029963845.1 Rhamnusium bicolor
TAGTACATTATCATAATTTGTTCCTCTATGCAGTATTTCAATAAACAAATGAACAACTAATGCTCGTCTTAAAAACATGATTCACGGAAGAACAGGAAATTTGTATTCAATCAATCACCAATCTGCATTAATTTTTAGTAAACATGTTTCAAGGCGTTCGTAGCGCAGAAATGCTCGTTTTGATACGAAATTATTTTAGAAAAAGATAGACTACTTTGGGATATTCTGCGGGCCTTTGCCCCTTCTGTAATATAATTGTATTCTGCTTGTCACCAGAATAATTACGTTTAACTGTCAAAAATTTTTTACAGGAAAACAATACTTTTCTTCCAAGTTTGCTTCGCAAGAGTGGGTCTCGGTTTATACTGTTTTTTTATTATTATTTCATAAAAGAACGCTTCCAAAAAAATATTCTAGTACAATTTTCTGATTTCTAGTAGAATTTTGTATCAAACGTTGGTACGAATTACAGATTTCCGATAACAAACAACCCTGAGTCCTGGGCATAATCAAATGATTTCAATAATCGAATAACGGCTATTCGAATACGTTTAATAATCAAATCATCCTCTGAAGTGTGGTTAGAGCTCGAGAAGTGGAGAAATTGACATCGATGGCTTGGCTCAGCGACATTCGGGAACTCGAGTCAATTCATAATCATGAAAAATCAATTTGGCTGGCAGTTGGCTATTATTTCTATACACTTCTCAATTATAAATTATAAATTTTAACGTAACTCAATCCGGTTCTGCACTCAAGATAATACAACTCCGATTGGCATTAGCCAATAGACACGAGATCAGCACCACCAAAACGACGCCGACGGCAAACAACTCAACTTACAATCTTAACATGTGTCAAGTACCCTTGTACTCGTATCGTATCTCATCGCTCGAATCACATATTTGAAATTTTATTGATGAGTTGTGCAAAACAAAATTTATAGTACTAATAAAATCATTTTATGTTTATTTAAAAACAGTACAGAAAAACATCAGTTATTTTTTTTTACTGGCAAAATCCTAACGCTGATAAAAAAGTTATACTTGTAAAAAACTAAAAAATTTCTGGGTTAATATCGCTTTTACCAAAACAATGCTAAATAGCAGCAAAATATACGATCATCGATACATTAACGGGGGGATATAATCTAACCACGCATCTACATATTGTATAAAAATCAGTGTTATTGATAGTTGGCGTGTGTGTGCGAGTACTTGTCTAACTGATCAAGTGTGATTTACACCATTATTTATAGTTTTTTGTGATTAAATTTGTGAATCAAAGTTTTTAGTTACTGTGTTACCGTTATTTATTATTTATAATTTGTTTGTTTGATGAAAAGTAGTGATACTGACACAATGACGAATAATTATTCTAATGCTAAGTGGGTCGTATATTTTAAAGGTATATTTTCAAGCCGATGCAAATGCTAGATAAAGAAAACGGATTTACATGGAACGCTACCTTGACGAGCCTCACATGAAAATACATTCGTAGCAACTGTTCAACAATTACGAGATTTTAGAAGTTTTAAGCCTCCAAATCACAATAGCAGACGACTAGTTAAAAATTGGGATCTAGATGTCGAACCAGAACTTCTGGAGGCGATTGAAGAAAATACTGGTACAAGTACAAGAAGACTGGCGCATGAATCTGGCGTATCACCATCAACAGTTGTTTTTCCATGTTTGTGCGTTCCATGTGTTTGTGATAGTGCCAATTCGTCGAGTGCTTTAAGTTAAGTTTATTAATTTTAATTTGGAGTTCAAGTGTTTACTAGTGCAGTGCAGTGATAACAATGGATATTTCGTCCATGGGATGACATTGTAAGTGTGATATTTTTATTAGTGATTAGTGTAATTCTCGGAAACTAATATTATTTAATGGTTATTAGTGTGTTTTTAATTTTTGATTATTATTAGTGATTTATTTTTGCTGTCCAGGGTATGTGATTTATTTAGATGTAGAAGAGATTTTTTTACAATTAGGTATGTGAAAAATGCCAATTTTTTATTATTTATTTCAGTATTTGAATTTTTTATGGTTTAATTTATTTATTTAGAAAGGAGTGTAAGTTTTTGTTATAAGAATTTATTGTTGATTTCATTAACATAGCCCCAATAAAACAAACACCACAACCACTTCTTTCCTGGCAGGAAAAGCTCATACCTCCAAGGTGCTTGCTGGGCAACAAATAACAATTTCATATTTCAAATTTTTGTTATTGGCTAAACTGGGCAAAAAATAATTCTACTGTAGATGAGATAGCAATTAATAATTTAAGACTTAGACTTCGATCGATTCACGGAACAGACGTGAATCGACCTTGCGGCCAGCTGATGTTTCTGTGCTATCCATGTATTAAGTAAACCAATCTACTTTTCCGTTCTTTAAAGTGGATGCTTCTTTATAAAATGATTATTTTCAATTTTGTTTCGTTTTTTAGAAGATAATTGAAACCGCATATGACCAGTTGTGTACTAATTTAAAATAGAATTGCGACGAACTAGCAGTGGCAACACTGCCTTCAGTTATGTAATTTCTGTGAACGGCGTTTAGAGAGATATCCAGTGACCATCAAAATGTCAGTTGCTGGAGGACGAAAAATTTATCAGAAATTCAAAAAAATTTTTTGTTAGTGCCTACGCGGTTAAAATAGTTGGAGGGGGTTTGTCAAAGTAAAGTATCGTGGTCAGTGGACACTCGTAACTGAAAATTATCATCACTGCTTGACATGTCTAATTTACGAACCTCATAAAGAACAAAGCTTATCCTTCATTATTCATCCTAATTATAAGGCCAATGTCTCAATGAGAAATATATATATATATATATTTTTAAACTAACTACAAAACTTGAAAATAAATTACAATGCACAATACGGCAGTCTTGTAGCTAAGCCAAACAGCTTTTAGACCGTCTCATTAAATAAAACAGAGCAAACTAAATGCTTCCAGAACAAGACATAGACTACAAGCATAAGCCACAGGACATAAGAACACAAAATTAACAATAAAATTTCCGTGTTTACAAGGATGTCTGGGCCATTTAAGTAAGTTATGCATTCAGAGTGTTTCAATAGAGACTACCAAAAGACAACCGCTGACAATTTTTAGCTGCCGATTCGGAATACGGTTTGTTAACCAGACATACCCTTAATTCAGAAATTAAATTTAAAACAGTTATTTAAAAAATACTTGTTTAATCATTAATATCACCATCATAATCATAATAATTAATACCATCATGATGACTATAAGAAGTTCAAAAAAATTCATCGTCTTCATCATCAGACCTCCCACTCAAATTAGTAATTAACGGTTCAACCTCATCATAATTCACTTCATGTTCCCCCATCTTTCTTCACAATTTCTTCTGTGTACCTCACACAATTGCCTCAGATATGTGGAGTAATTTAATCTAAGGCTTTTGCCACATCTCCAAAACTTTTTTGTCTCCGAAACAAACTTTGTTGGATTATATTGGCAGTGTAAAATGCCAATCTTGGTATTCGATGACCATGTTCTCAGAGGAATTTGTCTTTTGTTTGTTATGGCTACATAAATGTAGGAGTTCAATTTTCAGGGTATATTCTGAAAATAATACCAGCGTTTACCAGCAGCAATTCTTTTAAATTTGTTTTATTCCGGGAACCAAGAAGAACTGGCTCCACCAAGAACTGTGGTATTTGACATTTGGTTTTTCCAAGAATTTTGGTCCATTGAATCATGGTAGTCCGCTGACTTACTTTGACTTTATGAAGAAGTCCAATGATGTATTTTGTATGAAACAATGCCTTGGTCCTGCATGCAGCACAAGAAAGCGCTTCCCATTTGTTTTATAGCATTTTTTACAGCTTTTCACAACTATCATATAGCCACATTCATTTGTCCCCCCCTTCCCTCCCCATTGACAAAGATGCTAAAGGTATTAAAATTGACTCGGATGTTCACTATAATATTCTTTTCATATTCTCAATACACTTGCTTGCAATGTGAGGTTGCTGACAAAGCAAACGCCGCTTATTTCTTTGTTTGTAAAAAAAGCCTATATTCCTTAAAATACATTACAAATTCGTATTCAAGACATGTAATATACCCCTTTGCTTCACTTCATTAAGCGTTTTAATTGTGACGTTTTTTTCTCATCTTTTATGGTGTATACCATGTTTCGAATTTCTGATTTGACATCATTAGTCTTTACGTCTGTTGTGTGTCTGTTAGCTTTGCACCCAACTTTGATACAGTTTATGCTTCTCAAATTAACTTAAACGAGTCAGGAACACTCTCGAGGTACTGAAGATAATGATAGCAAGGGCCCATTACTTTCTTCTTCTCTCTTAAAGTGCTCAAAAAGGTTCATGAAAAATATTGTAGATACGAGAACTGTCAATTTTAATTTAAATTTGACGTTGAAAACATTAACTCATGTCGAAACATTTTTACTACCACTGTTTTTAAAAAATCTAAATACACAATCCTTTAGTAAATATGACGGAACTCAGATAGATATTCATGATGTTATTTATTGCATCAACATACGTTGAGTGCTGATGCTGTTATGATATGAGTGAAGACAAGAAACATAATACATACATATATGTTGCAAATAGACGCCAAGATAACTTAAACTGACTATAAGAGCCTACAATCACTGTTTATATAAAAAAACATGTTTCATTTTAGGCGACATGTCTGTCGAACTATAAATGTCGCCCATGTGTTCAGCCCTTAAGTAAAACAACTTTTTAAAACACGTTTTATTGGCGCTTTCCTCAGTATTTTTCAATTTGTGATTACATTTTTTTCTATGCGCTAAATATCTGAACTACCGTTTTCACTTATCTAGGGATCTTAAAAAGAGTGTCAATAAAAAACTGAGGTGTAGCTTTTAAACTGTATTCCAGTGTTCATTACTATCGTATGTGGATTTTCTTAGTATCAAAGAAATGGACTTGTCTTTACGTATAAAATAAACATGGTGACTTTTAATTTTTAAACATTTTATATAATTTAATATACGTTGGGAATATCTATATCATCTTCTGAATGTAAATTGATGTTTGTTAAAAATCGTCGAAAAGTACTGTGAGGAACATTTGAAAGCAATACTAATAGTAAATTCTTAGGACAATCACAATATGGATTATTACAATTTGTACATTGACTATTTGTCTTATCCTCATCATTCTATACTAAACGCTGTCTAATGGCGGGTTTACATGCAGCTCAAGTGAGCAGGGAATTGGGCAGGGAAGTGGGCAGCGCGAGTATATAAACACGTCGCTCGCGCTGCCACTGCTCATGCCATTGCCGCTGCCGCTCGCTCCCCTTCACTGGCGGTAACGCGTACCAGCTGTATGTAAACAGGCATTTGCTTCAAGGCTGCTAAGGGCAGGACAGCGGGCAGCGCGAGTAGCAGCGGCAGTGGCTGCATGTAAAGCTAGTATATTAGTATGTGCGTGATCATTACCAACAGGCAAAACCCTAAGCAAAACGACAATCACCAATATACATTAAAAATATGTCCGAAGTTTCAAACAATATCCGGACTCTAGTAGTTATCAGCCACCTCCATAAATCATAGTATTAACTGTATATACGCGAAGTTGTATTTATAGTCCCCGTAATCCAAATTTCTAATTCAGAGAACACTGTCATATCTACACACCGGACAAATTCCGTGCGTGCAGGGCTGGCACATGGGTTAAGAGACAATAACAATCATTTATACGGAACAATTAAAAGACATAAACTCAAGTGTCTTAACATTTCATGAAACCTCCTGTACTGTGTTCAGGGCATTAGCATAGGTTGATATCAGAATTTGTTCTGCGTGGACAGCAATCAAGTTGGTCGATAGAATACTATCTACAGAGAAAAGAAGCGTTCTACGTCGACAGTGGTCAACGGTACACATTTAAGATGGTTCCTCCACGGTAAATCTCGAACGTGTGTAAAATTTTAAAACCAAAATTTTTAATCAACACTTGGTGTGATTTATCTTTAACAGCAACACCACGACGCACAGTGTTAAAAATCGCCAACTTAGCTGGGTAAAACCCATTTTCTATGTAGTAGCAAATCTGTATCATGTTTACTTTAACGCATTCTAGGAATTCCAAATTATGCTTTATCAAAAAAAGTAATTCCGAAAATTTCATTTGTCTGAGAGTTAATGCGATAAAGTAAGTATAAAGACCCAAGTACCAATCGGGGTCATTAGCTTAATTTCAGTTCTATAGATGAACAGTGGGTACCAAAAGTATTATAGTGCATTGCTAAGTAACACTGTCTTGAATAAAACCAGTACAGGTAAATCACCAATATAACATTTAAATTATTAAAGTAATTGTGCATTGTGTTTCCCATGTTGTACTAAGCCGTGTAGGCTTTTTGATAATTGTTGGTAATTCGTTTCGCTTTTTCATCGTTTAGGGACTTCATTTAACCAAACAACCATGTGTCACTTATTGTCATAAAATATCATAAAATTTTATAAATCCAGGTTTAGTAAATCGGAATCGCTCATGTATATATGTATGGTAAGTAACTACGCTTGAACGTCTGGTACTTGAAATTCTGCTTGGCTTCGTTGGATTCTCAGGAATTTAATTCTATTATAAACTACTTCCAACGATAAGCATACTGAACAAAACAATATGCACAAATCGTAAAGAAACGAGCTATACGCAGGTTTTCCTGATATGTTTCGTATTTTATTACTAAGATAAACTTTTGAATCAAGATGCCGTTTGTCATCGTAAATATGGTGAAACAATAATTTTCAGTCACATGGTACGGTGCACTGCAGATCCATCAATCCGAAAGTCGTCAAACCGAGAAATAATTTTTTGCAGTTCAACTGTCGACAACGAACGAAAATGAGACAGTTATTACTATTTATTTTTATCCACGCACCGTCTACACACTGCGACGTTTGTTCTGCTTTCTTATAGAGGTTCAGACAGACCGATTGGGAAGCCGGTCCGGGACGGAAATTATCCGGTGTTTGGCATATATTGTTTTATATTCTTTATATTAATAATTACAAGAAAATATAACCGAACACATATGACACCATACGGTTAATAAAACAAATCTTTGAATGATATTTTGATAACATTTAAATACAGTATAATGAACTAGTGCTGGCAAAAACCGGAAAAAAGTAAAACCAGTTTATCGATTTCCTCAAAAACCGGTTTTGGATAAAACCGGGTATCCAAATATAGATCAAAACTAGTTAATCGGTAATCCGAAAACCGGTTAATCGGTTGTTCGAAAACCGGTTAATCGGTTATCCGAAAAATCGGTTCATCGGACACTTGAAAAACGGAATAATACGAAAACGGATTAGACTGAGTTTATATTAGATTTTAGAAGACAACTAAATTTTTTATTTTCATTGCAGTAGATCAGTAAGTACTAGTATAAAAAAACTCGATACAATAATTCTATTAAATTATTATGTACTAGTTGTTTTGGCGCGGCCGGTCACATCCAAAATTAATACAATGAGTGCTGAAAGTACTAGTCAATATACACACACATGTATGTTAACTAGCGATCACAAGAGTAAAAGTATATTGTCAATAGTTATTTATTTGTGGCATCCTATAATGTTTCTTCTCACCTTCCATGGGTATTAAGCCACTGTCCTAGAATTAAAAAAAAAAAAATATGTTAAGTAAACTTCTGCGTCAAAAGGATTATTCTATGAAAACATATTAACAGGAAACTGCCGTGTTTGAAATTGCTAAAAAGGAAATAAAAGAAATGTTTCTCTAATTTTGAAAGAATTAAAAGAATTGTTTTTCCTTCTCTTATTTCGAGCACGCGCACGGCGCACGCCATGCATGAGTCATGTCATAACGAAAGTCTAGCTAGACTTTTAAATGTTGTGGTTGTGTACTGTCTGGTCGGGAAAAGAAGACCCGTGGAAAGAATATGATTTCTGCATTCCATTCACAATTAAGCGTAAATGAAATAAATGAATTAGTGCATACCACGTGGGCCTTCATTCGCCGGCTGGACAGTATTATTGTGTTTAGTTAATATTTGCAAACTACGACAAAAATGACAAAATACAAAATATATGAGGTTTTATGTAAATTCTAAACTAAACAGGCGTCGGTGGCCACCTGCTCGCCTATAGTTTCAGATTTCAATAACATTTGAAAGAAAAGAAACGCATATTAGTTGATTATACGAATGGTCGGTTATTCGAATTACCGGTTATATAAATAACAGGTTATCCAGATAACCGGTTATTCGAATATTCGATTATCCAAATAACCGGTTATTCGAATAACCGGTTATCCGATTAACCAGTTATTTGAATAACCTGTCAACCGAATAACCGGTTTTCGATTTTGTATTAAACCGCGAATAAGCCAAAACCAACCGGTTAACCAGAAAACCGGTGTCAGTTGCCAGCACTATAATGAACAATAAGGTAGGTATGCGAGCTATGACCTTACCATATGGCTATAACAACATACGCTGTTAGATAAGTCATGAACAATAAGGTACGTATGAGAGCTATGAACTTACCATATGGCTATAACAACATACGCTGTTAGATAAGTCATTAACCATAATGATAAAAATTAAGGACCCAAAAACTGTGCCCTGTGAAACATCATAACCGACTGTTAGAGATCCGTTAATTTTAGTGCTAATATGAACTCATTGTTCCCTGTTTTCTAAATAAACACGTAATTAAATTCAAATCACAGCTCCTTATTCTATTCGAATCGTAATCATTTAGCAACATTTTGTGAAGTGTCTTAGTAAGCACACTACTGGCGCGAATTTAAGGGGGGCCGAAGGGTTTCGTAAATTTTTTGTTTGATTTCATTTTTTTAATATTGTGCTATAAATAAAATAACGCTTTGTTATAACTGTTATAAAGTTTGAAACCAGATGCACTATAGCAGATATATCAAAGATATAGGGTCCAACACCAATTGGGGCCCACCAGCCGATTTGCCGAATTGCAAACTAGCACAAAACAGATACGCTTTCTGCGAGTGATTAGCTTTTTAATGTTTACGTTGCATTATAGAATTGCTTAAAAATGAATGACAATGACTCAGAACTTAAAAAAATGGCTTGCGGCGCATTCTCCCCTACAACTTACCAAAGTAGTTACGCCACTGACAAAAAAATTTTTTTTTACCCCCTGAAATAAATCCTATATCCGTGCCTGTACTCTGTGTTAAATTAAAGTTGCATAAGAGTAGTAATAAACAGTGAGAGGAAACTGGACGAGAGTCCAGAACAAGAAACTACTACTGCCTCATGGTTGACAGAACGACATACGTAGACAAAAAAAAGCAAAAATATAAAACGAATAATGAAATACATCATACCGCTTGATACCAATGTATTACTTACAATAAATGAAGTCTGCCATCGCATTAGCACACATAGTCACAACTAAGGTTACAATATTTTCTCAGTCAAAAGAGGACAACTCAAAAAAACACAAAATATCCATAGAGTTCAGGTTAGGATTGGACTGGAATGGATTTTTTCATTCAATATAAAATAAAAGCTTTTGATTGATTCTAATGTGTTTTCGATTTTGTATTTTGCTTTGTTATTGACAGTTTTATTCAATATTGAAAAGCACTAATTATTTAAATGATCTGAACGTAATAATTGATTTTTCAAGAACTAATCTTAACAAATACAACTCGTTTAAATAAAGATTACCTATCGTAAATCCATTCTCTTTTTTGAAACAAAATACGTTGCTTTTAGGAAAGTTGCTAAAATTGCCTCACCAAGTTATTATTTAGGCAATTTGTACAATATATTCAAAATCAGATGGAAAACGTGACAGATTTCAAACTATAAAAAAATACAGATTTTTTTATAGTTACACTATTTTCAAATTTGCACAGTGAAAAAGGAATCTAAGGCAAAATTTTAAAACGATGTAACTTAAAAAAAAAATTAGAAATCTTTATGTTCCATCTGATTCTGAAAAAAAAAATGTTTTGCAAATATTTTACAAATTATTTAAAAAATAACCTGTGGAGGCCATACTGCAATTTTTGTTCGCAAATTTCAATTGCAATTTTTTTTTTACAAAACTTCTTTATTTAGTTTTAATTGTTATGCCATAAAATATCGCTTGGGTCCAATGCTGCAATACTAAGATATGCCTTAACCAAATTTCATCAGCGGCCACTGGTATAATATTATTTTGAACACACACAAATCATACAAAAGTTTCTCTTTTGTAACTGTATCACAGAACAACTGGTAATATTGGTGAGAGCATTTTATCCGAGAATGTTAGCGGACCACATGCCAAATACAGTACTGAATGTGTTAAGGGTTTTTAAATAAACACACTACATACAATTTCTTTCAACCTTATTTGCAACATAAAAAAAGGTCCTGCCGTCAAAGTTTTTTTTATGTTGCAAATGAGTTTGAAATATACTTTTTTATTTGTATGTCGTATGTTTATTTATATATCTGTAATAGGATTTTATTATATAACTGCCGGCACTGAAAAATGGCAAGTATTTCCGCTGCCTAGTAATAAATTTGTGATTCTATAATAATTTAAAACAATTACATTTTAAAATTAATATTATAAAAAAATGTGATTACTAGGTTATAATGACTCCTGTTATTTATTGTACGTTCATGAAATCATGAGCATGAGGTATATTGCAACATCAAAAAGCGAAAACTGTAAACATATTCAAGTTCATATTTATGTAACTAGAAACGCTCATTAAATGAGAGATTCTCTGCAATTATAATGTGACTGTATAGCAACGTTACACAACGTCTTCATGGCGACACACCTCAAATTAATGAGATTATAAACGCGACCTTCCCTGTTTATAGTGCGATTTTTTTTTTTTTTGGGAATGACATACATATTTAAAAAAAACGCATTATCTCCTTGTCTTTATTAAAAATTAAAATAATAAAAAAAATTCCGCAGTCAGTTGTATAGGGTAGGCAAATTTCGATGTTTGATAGGATAACTCGGTAACTGTAAGAGATACAAACAAATGGATGACACATTCTCAATCTCTTTTTTTTGAGACAAATTCACTGGCGAAAACAAACATTTGCTATCGTCTTTTGTTTTCGAGTTATAAACAAAAGTTTGATTTTTAGACACATGTCACACATGTTGTTTGTAAAATTATGAAAAAAACAACTTTTACATTCTTCAAGCACTTTTTTTATGTATAATACAGTGGCGTCGAGAAAATTAAAAAAAAAGTGCAATTTCGAGTTTTGGCATAAAGTTGTATTTTTTTAAATGGAAATCATAATTGGCTATAGTTTAATTAAAAAGGAAATTTTTTCTCTTTCAAACTCTATATTATATGTGGAGTCGGTAAGTATTTAATAGCGAAAAAAATCTTTAAGTAGTTTATTTTTTTCTTTTTTTATATTATTGCAAGAGGGCGTGTGTCATCTATGACACTGTTTATTTATTTGTCAGTAAATTGCATATTAATTATTTTGTCTCCGTCATAAGTCACACCCCATTTAATCGTAAAAGTGAATATGTCTTACGAAAATTAGGAGAAATATGATATGCTAGAATGCTTTATTCAAAGTAATAACAATTGTAATTGCATCCGAAATATATTTCAATCGCTATCCAGAAAGAACAAAACCTAATAAAGCTATTTTTAAGAGGCTAGAAGAAATTCTCATTAATTGTGGATCCCTCAACAAGCCAAGACCAAAAAATCAGATATTTATATCTAATTTTATAATACATTACAATTACAAAATAAAAATTCAAATTAAAGGAAATGTTCAAACTGATGTCCGTTATGTTCGAGACATAAATTACACTTCTTCATAACACTCTGAACTGCATTATAAATATGAAGATTTGAAATGGAATTCACCCAGTCTATAACATTTTGTCTGAGTATATTTATGTCGGTATTGGTTTTCTTGTATAATTTGCCTTCAATGTGGCCCCAAAAGAAAAAATCCAGTGGCATTAAGTTAGGTGATCGTGGTGGTCACCTCACTGGTCCATTACTTTCCATCGAGTTATTTCTAAAATTGGTATTTAATAATTCTGAAACGGGCCAAGGTGGTGCACCATCTTGTTGGAAGAACTGATTTCTTGCCTCAATCAAGGGTTCATAAATTCCTCAATAATTGTTTGGTTTAAGATTTCATATTATCGTTGGTCATTAAGATTTTCTTGATATATGTGATATGTTAAAACACGATTGCCACGTAGAGCACACCAAACACTAAAACCAAAACGTCCCTGAGATCGCATCTCAACGGTACGGTGAGGGTTCATATCAGACCAATAGTGCTCGTTCTGCCTGTTGAAAATTCCTGCACTGCTAATGTAGGCTTCATCTGTCCAAACTACATTTCTAGAGAAGAATGGATCTTGTTGACTTTTTTGACGATACCATATGCAAAACTCCAATCGTCACTGAAGATTAGTTGATTGCAGGTGATGTTGTTTCCTTATTGTATAAGGCCTGAATTTGTGTGTCTTCAAAATACTCAAAGTTCGACGTCTTGAAATCCCAGAACCAGCTTCAATTTGACGACTTGAAATTAAAGGATTTGCAACCGCCATTCCAATTACAGTTATAGAAGTTTCTTCAGCATCTTCAATGTTGTAATTTTTTAATCTTGGCTTGTTGAAGGACCCACAATTAATGAGATTTTCCTTTAACCTCTTAAAAATAGCTTTATCAGGTTGTCTTCTTTCTGGATGACGATTGAAATGTATTTCGGATGCAATATGAATAAAGCATCTAGCATATCATATTACTCGTAATTTTCGTAACACACTTTCACTTTTACGATTAAATGGGGTGTAATTATGACGAAAACAAAATTATTAATATGCAATTTACTGATAAACGGATAAACACTGTCACAAATGACACAGGCCTACTTGGAATAAATATAAAAAAACGAAAAAGTAATCTACTAGAAGATTATTTTCGCTATTAAATACTTACATATCAAAAGCGACCCCACATATGATATACAGGGTGAGTTCTAACTTATTTTATTAAATTTAAGTTATGGTAGATCCCTTTAATGATAAGTTCATATAAAAAAAATTAAAAAATCTATGTGCTACAGTTTCCGAGAAAAAAAAATTACTCCAACATTTTGAGATCCTATTAACGGACCTATCTCAACCGAAAAGAAATTAAGATAGGTTGGGTGACTACGACATTGACCTTGTATTTTGCAATAATTGGTTCACCACTTTTTGCCACTTTGTCTCCGATGGCATTTTATTAACATAATCCCTTCAAACGCGCCGACCGCTGATCTCGACGTGAATGAAAGTCGGCACCGTTTGTGCGATAGCACAAACGATGCCGACGTAATAATGAATGCCGTCCACTAACAGAGCCAACCTGAAGTGAATTTATGGAATTTTTTTCCTGTTAATAAATAAATGTAATACATTTTTGTTGAGTTCGGTACACTTTGTCGCCGTGAACCTACTGCTCCTTATACTTCTTTGTAATTTTTCTATGACGAAATAAATAGGGAGGGGATGAAGTTATACTGCAGGAGCTTTTTGCTGAACATTCAGTTACGACATTGTTAGTGATTGAAAAGGCTACTATTTTTTTATTTAATTTTTGAGAATGTACGTAGAAATTAGATAAGAAGGGCTCAGCTGTGTGTGCAGATTGGTGGTGACAATTTTGAGCACTTATTGTAATATGGCTACTCTTGTCACTACTAAATTAAAAAAATTGTCAAGTATTAATAAATTATGAAACTAATTAAATTAAAATAAGTTTTGTAAATTGATAGTGAAAATAATTGCTATTGTGAAACGTGAGTCCTAAATACGCCTCTGTCTTCATATTCGTACGTGGTCGAATATCAAAGCCCGCCGAATAGCCGCTTACGCGCTTTTTGTGAAGTTTTTTTTTAAATGATTTATCATTTGAACTAAAAAACTGGAGTAGGATAACTTTGTCAGTGATTTTCTGACTTTTTTGTATCTTTTGCAATTTACAACGAACTTAGATAACTGTTGTTCGTGTCATAAGTGGGTCAGATGAACAATGCAGCGGTCTACAAAAGTTTAACAGTATTTTAGGTAAGGTAGGTCAGTTTTTCAACTTTATTTTTTGATTAATTTTTTTTTCGCAATTCATGTTACTAATATCAACAGGAACCCCTCCCAAAATTATACAGATAAGTTGGCGTTCACCCTGTATAGTTTGAAAGAGAAAAAATTTCCTTTTTAACTAAACCATAGCAAACTATGATTCCCATTTAAAAAAATACAACTTTATGCCATAAATCGAAATTGCACCTTTTTTTAAATTTTCTCGGCGCCACTGCTTTATACAGAAGAAGTGCCTGAAGAATGTAAAAGTTGTTTTTTCATAACTTTACAAACAATGTGTCTAAAAGTCGAAAAAATCGAACTTTTGTTTATAACTAGAAAACAAAAGACGATAGCAAACATCGAAATTTGCCCACCCTGTACGTGACAGGCGAACATATAATAATAATAAGTAATAATAATAAGAAAAAAGTGTTTTGGTGTTAAAGTGAAACTGATAGAAACAATTAAATAAAATTAACAAAAATATGGACTGTTGTCTAACGGAATAGATGTTAAACAGCATATTTAATAAACAGTGTGTTTAACTAATCAGATTTATATCGGTTTAATTATGCCGGACCTAATTTGTTGTAAAACTAGGAATTAGTTTGTTTCAGAATGGTTTATGTGCGTGAGTATATTATATGTTTGTGATTATACAAATTCACAAGTCAATGTACAGTTATAAATATTATTTGTACAATCATTCTTCATAATAACAACACGATATAGGATACAGAGCTGGGCATATATGTAGTTGTGCACAAAGCCGCGTCACACAACAACGCATTTATTTATCTGTGATATTAAATCTATCATTCGGTTAATATCATTAATTGATAGTGATAAGTGTACGAGTCCACGAAAAGTATCACCAGAAAATATTTTAAGAAGTCCTACGCCCAGTATGTTGAACGAAACAACTCAGATGGAAGTCTTAGAGCAAGGTTCTAAAACTGCATAAACTTCATCCCTATAAAATGCAAGTCTATTATGAATTAGCTGAGGATGATTTTGATAGGAATTGAAGGATCCAGTTCTGTGAAGAAATGACAGAAATAATAAACAACAACCCGCTTCTGTTACTAAATATTTGTTTCAGCGACGAATTCAAACTTGTTTTTGAATGATTTTATCAATAGACACAATTGTTGATACACGAACGATGAAAATCAACATGATTTTGTCGAAAAACATACTCAATGGCTATAGAGAAAAAAAAAACGTTTGGGCTGGTACTGTATATTAGGCCATAGTTAGTCCTTTATTCATCGAAGAAAATCTCAATGACATCTATTTGGATTGGACATGTTAGAAACCATCATGGATGAACTGGAGAATCAATTTGATAAGGATGATATTTTTTTCTTAGATGACGATGTGCTTCACTTCCGGCAAGATAATGTTTCTTCTCATTATATTTGACCAGTCCGGAAATGTTGGATAATACATTTCCCGGTAAGTAGATTGACATAAGAGTGACCAAGCGTGGACAGCAAGATCTCTGGATTTGACACATTCGACTTTTATATGTAGGACCATCTCAAATTTGTCGTTAACAGAATTCCACCACAGAGCATTCTATAACCTCTGTAAAAAATTACTGCAGAGTGTCGCTCCATTTCAAGAGTGGCTTTTCAAAATGTGAGATAAGAGTTTGAGAATTTGGAAAATAATGGACAACATTTTGAGCATTTGTTACGAATTAAAATAAATAACATAAATAAATGTTTCAGTTTGAATTTTTCTCAACAAAGTGGGCTTTTTCAAAATTTGAACTTGGTAATGGCTGTTCAAATGGACCATATTAATGTGACGTCATATATTTATGCTACCTACGTAAAAAATTCATGACACACTGGTTGCTTATATGTAACACTGGAACTTGAACATGCTTTGTTTATCTAAGTTCGTTGAAAATTGCAAAGACACAAAAACGTCAGAAAATCATCGACAAAGTTATCCTACTCCAGTTTTTTAGTTCAAATGATAAATCATTTAAAAAAAACCTCACAAAAAGCGTGTAAACGGCTATTCGGCGGGCTTTTATAATTTATTAACACTTGACAATTTTTTAAATTTATTAGATAGTCACAAGAGTAGCCATATTATATAAGTGTTCAACATTGTCACCACCAACCTGCACACCCAGTTGAGCCCTTCTTATCCAATTTCTACGTACATTCTCGAAAATTAAGTGAAAAAATAGTAACCTTTTCAATCACTAACAATAACTGAATGTTTAGCAAAAAGCTCCTGCAGTATAACTTCATCCCCTCCCTATTTAATTCGTCAAAAAAAATCACAAAAAGAGCGTAAGGAGTAGTAGATTCACGGCGACAAAGTACACTGAACTTTACAAAAATGTATTACATCTATTTACTATCAGGAAAAAAATTCATAAATTCACTTCAGGTCGGCTCCGTTAGTGGACGGCATTCTTTATTACGTCGGCACCGTTTGTGCGACATTTCAAACGGTGTCGACTTTAATTTTCCTGGAGATCAATGTTCGGCACGTTTGAAGGGATTATGTTATAAAAATGCCATAGGAGACAAGTGGCAAAAAAGTAGTGAACCAATTATTATAAAAAAACAAGGTCAATGTCGTAGCCACCGAACCTATCTTAATTTCTGTTCGGTTGAGATAGGTCAGTTAATATGATCTCAAAATCCCTTAAATTTAATAAAATAAGTTAGAACTCACCCTGTATATAGGAAACTAGTGTGTCATGACTCTTTCAAGTAGGTTGCATGATTGTTTATTATTAATTATATGACGCCACAACTAATGTGGTCTATTATAATTAAAATAAAAAAATGAGCAAGTTTCTGTAGTATTTTTTTTTTACAAATTTCGGAAAATCAGTTTTTGCTCAAATTTATAAAACGTATTTAATAAAATTAAATTTGATTTTTGCATAAAGATAGCCTTTCAAAAGTGCTTTCATTTGAGATATCGCAAGAGATAGGGCGTCATATAAGGGGTAAGGGAGTCACTCTATTATTGATCTTCATACTAGAGCAATTAATCCCCCTCGCTATTTAACATGATTAAAACCGCTCTTTGTTCCCGAGATAATTGTGGTGGAAACTTTTTCAAATTGACACCCGGTATAGGCACGATCGTGGTTATTAAATTCAATCATCTATCTATACATGTTAAAAAAAACAATTATGTTCAATAAACGGCTTTGTGACATTATTTTGGGTATCAGAGTAAATGACATGACTTAATTAAGACTCATTTGTGCTCAAATCTGAAGAAACAATGCAGTTTGCATACTGCTATTTGTTAGATTTCAACTGGACAGCATTTAAATTTGGAATTACGATAAGCCGCTAATTCTGAGGAAGTGAAAAGAGACAAAAAAATGTTAACACACAATATCGATTTCTTTCTAAATGTTCGTAAGTTTTGTATTATTTTTTAAATAATCTTTTTTTGTTCATATACTTACTATAAACACTTGTGCTGTGATCACGTTTAAGGGCTAATGTCGACCTTACGATCGATCATTTGACGAAGAACAGAACTATTAAAGGCTTGAGAAAACATAATTAAATTAATAAATAAATTTTTCAATTTTGTTGTGAATGGTACAAAAAAAGTCTGACAGAATATAAAGTCCGAGATCTATGGAGTTATAGGCAAAGGGTTGACAGAATAACGTCCGAGATCTATGAAGTTTATAGGCAAAGGATTTATAGACATGTTTACTTGTAGTCTAAGCAATAGCGTGCAAATTCGACGAACAAAGGTTTACCGTCTGCCAGTCGGTAATCAAAGAGAGTACCATACATTTTCTCTTTTGAAATTTTTGGTATGGCGCCGGATACAGAGAGGAACATTTTTTTTTAATCGAATGGTTACCAATATTTGTCCGCATAGGTAGTATATGTACTCCACATACTCCAATTACGCTGGCCGACAAAAGTTCTAGTCGGCGCGCGGTAACCGGAAATTGAAAAAAAAAATTTTTAGTTACCGGACCAAACCTAACGCAAAATGTTTGTTTTGGTGTGTACTATACTGTACGATAGTGACAGATTTTCACCAATTTGCCATCAAAGTGGTGAAAAATGGATCAAAATTAGAAATGTTGATAAAAAAATACTTAAAATTCAAAAAAAAAACGTTTGCCTAGCCAGCTTATGGTTTACAAGGTATTAAAAAACCCTAACCTTGGCTGGCAGATATTTTTGCCAAATTTAACAACCTTCCAAACGACCCCTTAAAGGAATCAAAAAAATTTTCAGCTCTTCGTGTCTGTACTTTTTTCTTATAAATATTAAAAAAGGTCCTTTGGATATGTTATTACAGTAGAAAATACGAAAAATTTGAGTTTTCTTAACCCTTTACGGTGTTGGGGGGGGAGATAAATTTAGCAAGATGCGGATTCGACAGCGGTGTTTCATCTGGGAAGAAAAGATCAGATGTTGGAAAGAGTAAGTCGTTAATATGGAAAATATAATGGGCCCATAATAGGACACACAAATTAATGGATACTTACAATTAGTGTTATACGTTTGAATTAATGATATTCCTTATTCGCTTTGATGCCAGTAATAAGTACGTATAGTTCCGGACCGGTATATCGTATTAAATTCGCTGATGTACTCGTATTGCGTCGATATTTTGAAAATCTTTCCTCTCTTTATTCACAAAGAATAATATTTACTGAAACTGGCAGGACAATACATAAATCTCGAAATGTTTTTTCAGGCGTAATAACCCAAGTGGCTAAAATTGACTAAAATAATGTCTTCTCCTTCTTTGAATAATGGGATATATCAGTCGCTAGTATAAATATTTTTTTTTACAAGTATTGATTTAAAATATAGACATCTATATAGTAGGATGTCAAAAATTTTGTTAACTAAATAAAATTTATATAAATAAACTGTAACTTACGATTATTCAACTTGTTTTAACATATGTTAACAACGGAGAAGACGAACTTACCTGGAAAAGAAAAATTTGCATTAGTTACTGTTAGATAATATGGACAATAAAGATTATTTTATTCAAAAAATCATACATAAAAAACATAAATAATTAGATTACACTATTTTCAGGGCAAGGTGTAAAGGCGACTTGCAACAGCGCATGGTTGGGCTTATTTATAGGCTCGGTAAACCAGTTTCGCCGAGCGTTAGTCGGCAAGTCACATCTAATACAACTTGCGGCAGAAACAAGCACGAGACATTCAAGTACATATAAAAATATGTTCGGTTTTAGGTATAATTACTGACATACTTCCATCATTGTTGTACATAGGTGTTTCTCAATTAATCTATCTTTGTTGCAGTTTGGCAAGATTTTCGTAGATGCCGCTGGTAGCACAGTTGGATTTGGATGTTGGATCCGGTCGCTATATTGTTTGTTTTGATGCTGATATTGTGTGATGCGTGTCGTTTTTTATTTTATATTGGATTACGAACTGTAAAATACTGTGACTTTTAACTACTCTTTATTTGAATTTTTTTATTAGTGTTAGTGTAGTATATAATTTTATTATAACCATGCCACAAAAACATTGTCATATTTGTGGGTTCAATGTAGACCAGGTGGAAAAAAATGCACGATTTTCTAGTCAATGACCAAAAGTGAGTTTGTGTTTTGTTTTTTAAAGGTATTTAAATTAAATTGTTTCCTTTTTTGTTAGGTCCAAAATTTGGCAAGAAATGATGGGAATAAATTGTGTTCCTGATGTATCACTACACACATCTTTTGTCATAAACCCAAGATTTCTGTTATAGTCACTGAATTCATCTTCGATAATGTGAACTTCTCATGGTATTCCTGTTCTGACCATTATGAAATTGTAACCAGGGAGATCGTGAAAGCTGTGTGGAAAATTGGGATTCTTAGGTGGTGTAAAAGAAAAAACCAAGGAAACATCCAGAATCGTAAGGATGCAAAGAAATCTAAACATAAGCTGGCGACATTCCAGCATCGATAGTTGTTGATATGAGGTTTGTTCCAGCAGCAGTCAGAAACAGTTTGCAAACTATAAAATAAATATGTTTTATTTTATTAGCTTCTTATGGCTTGATAACTTTAATGATATTATTAATATTTTTTTTATAATTTCAAGTGTAGATGTTGCTTGAAACTGTAATATGCACATATGCGCCTACCTAATATGTTTATATTTACCCAAGAATTATTATTAGGTACATAATTTATGTACCTACGAGCAAGTACTTCTTCGTTCTTGTGTAGGATATGTATATTTATTTGTAAAAACCTATCGGTGTTTGTAATATGTTTTGTTAATGTAAACTTTACCTAAGCAATTAAATATTATTACTATTATATTTGTTAAAAGTATTGTACATTGTACAAATGTACATTTTTTTCCTTATTGGTAGGCTTAATTATATATTTTTTTGTACTTGCCATATAGGTTTTGTATTACATAGGTACCTGTTGTTCAAGAAAGTATTATAATTGTTATTATTTAATTGTAAAATGCTTAACGTTTTGTTTAGCCATTTATTTTTCTGTGGTTTAGATTATTTAAAATATCTTCATAATTATTGCATTCATTGTGGCTTGTTATTTTATTGATTTTTTATCAATAAACGATTTATTTTACCTGTTTTGTTTTATTTCTTTATTAAAATGTAACTGAAAATATAACAACAGCCAACAAAACGCATCGCGCGCTTTTTTAAATAACGGCTCATCATCACACACGCCATCTATTCTAATCTTCCCAAACAGTAGACCAGTGCAATATTCCGAATGGAAACAATACAAGTACTTGAATGTCTCGTGGTTGTTTCTGCTGGCGGTAATTCAAGCCGTGCCGCGCATAATCGAGCATACCTATTCCCCCGACGCGTGGCTTGGCAAGTCACACGCTACGCCGATTCACGCGCCGATGGAAGCGGCCTTAAATTATATATTTATTATATACTGTGTAAAGTTCAAGCGCAAGTAACATGTGGCCTTTTACTTTTACATAGTTTTCATTTGACTAAAATGCTATAGTTCGTAAAATAATAGTTCCTTAGCAATCATTCAAAACAAAAAACGTAAAATTAATGCTAATATATTTAAAAACATTCTTGGCATTTTAATTAATTTTATTGAACGCCATCCCATGAAGCATAATACTATTGCGCAATGAATTTCATAACTTTGTCGATCGTGGTAGAATAAATGCCCAGTAAAGTGACTACGATGAAGCTTCAGGGAAAAGAGGCAAGTTGCTATGATCAATATAGTAGCTAGTGATTCTGCAAAGCAGCTTTGCTTTGCTAAGTAATCTGCGAAGAAATAATGATAAAAAACTACGGTCTTTAACAAAGATGTTCCAGGGAGATAAGTGACTCACCAGCCATTTGGAGGGGATCGATTTTGAACTAAGTCCAACATTTTCGGCAGATGTTTAGATGCAGATCTCTATTATTTAGGAAGAGTCTTCCAAACCAGGACGTTTTGTGCTTTATATTACAATGACAGTTGTTGTTGTGGGGTGTTGTAGCTCTTAGCGAATAATATTCTGCCAGCAAGATTTAGTATTACTTAAGGTGGATTCATGCAAGGCGATAACCGGTTACAGCTAAGAAGTTTTAATGCTAGTGTGCTTAGATTACGTTCATGATGGTTAAGCGATTGTTCAGACTTGTTTTTCGGGCCACATTATCCGTATACAACTTATGTGATTTATCATAGATTAAGTATATTAAAATCTTCTACACAATGAATTAAAGCCATAACTATTTTCAATTTATTTATTTTATTCTCACAAAACCAATGATTAATCATTGCACAAAATAAACAATACTGTCACCCGTCATTCTGTGATAGTGCGTCTAGTTAGAGCGCATGCGCAACTTCTAGATGACTCAGCGGCCGGCCAAAAAGTTGGTCAATTCTGACTGTTAACCGTTAGCGTTAACGTAGTATGAACGTGTAGGTATAATTATGATGTTTAACTTTTAGTTGTTCTAGCTAATAGCTGCTTATCGCCTAGCATGAATCCACCATTACTATAGAAGATATAGAAGAATATTAATTACTAAGAAAACAAAACATTGAAGAAGTTTCAATGTCCCCTGATTTCCCATCAAAATTAGGTAAAGTGTCAACAGTAAGTAAGAAAATCACCGCATGAAATGAACTGGTTTCCCACTCCCTTTCTTATTGTTAGTAACGTATACATAAATACATAACTAACCATATTTTCGACAACTAATCTCTTACAAGGATACCTCAAAGACCTCTATATGTTATTTTTCCCATATACTATTGATTGAGTAGTGGTGAGAGGTATGAAACTTCTCGTATGGTCTAAATGCTACTATCCTACCCACATCATAGATGTCTTTGTGGCGGATAGCGACTTGCGAAGCAAGTACCATGAACGGCAACCTCTAGCCCAGGTGGACTAAACTACTGTTATTAAATATGATTTGACCGAAACAACTACTCAGCGGGCAAATACCCCGACCTGAATTGGATTACACCTTCAAATCATGATAGATCGATAGCCAATATCATTTGTCAATTCCTAACCAGACATAGACCGGTTTCGAATTTATTTATTCTCCTCAGTATGCCATAGGTTATGGAACAGACAAATTATAGTGGCCAACCTGTTAGTCATATACTAACTAAGATAAATTGAATAGTGGTGAGAGGTATGAAACTTCTCGTATGGTCTAAATGCTACTATCCGACCGACATCATAGATGTCTCCGTGGCGGATAGCGAGTAGTTGTTTCGTTCAAATCATATTTAATAACAGTAGTTTAGTCCACCTAGGCTAGAGGTCGCCGCTCACGGTACTTGCTTCGCAAGTCGCTATCCGCCATAGAAACATCTATGATGTCGGTCGGATAGTAGCACTTAGACCATACGAGAACTTTCATACCTCTCACCACTACTCAATTTACCTTAGTTAGTATATGACTAACAGGTTGGACCCTATCACTTGTCTGTTATATAACCTATGGCATACTGAGGAGAACAAATAAGTTCGAAACCGGTCTATGTTTGGTTAGGAATTGACAAATGTTATTGGCTATCGATCTATCATGATTTGAAGGTGTAATCCAATGCAGGTGGGGGTATTTGCCCGCTGAGTAGTTGTTTTGTTCAAATCATATTTAATATACTATTGATGTTGTGTTCTTGGTATACCAACATAATATTGTAGAAAATTAAAACTGATCAACAATTTATTATCGTTAGAAATACTAAAAAATAACTTTTACTCTAAACTCTTCAACAAACCTTATACTATTTAACTAGTTTCTTTCTCAAACACGCTGGAAATGCTGAATAACATATAATTGTTTGGATTTACCCTTATAATATAATTAACCTAAAATTTTATTCTAAAATTTCTTCAAAATTGCATGCAATCTATTAAAATAATCATTTTGATAAGAAGGTTGTTTATTTAATATATATGATACTTTAAATGTATATGAATAAAGTATACGGTTGGAAATTAAAACTGTCGTAACTGTAATCAAAAATGGTAGGGGATTTCTATGTAAATCAGGTACGAGTTGTAAAAAGGAATATATAAGTTTTAATAAATTACGCTTTAAGATTTGGGAAATTCCTCATCCCCATGCTAAACAATTTTTTGACAAAAGCTTCATGTTTCTGGTATAATTTTTTACCTTATGTACAGGGTTATTCAACGAAAAGGCCCATCCCTATATTTTGTTTATTTTTCGAGTTAGAAAAAAATAATTTCAAATAAAAGTTGTAGTGAATCAAATGAACTCTTTTAAAACCCCTGCAAAGAATAAACAGGTTGTCCCATAAAAGCGGGACAAACTAAACTTGCATTTTTTACATTTTTGAAATCTGTTTTTTATAATTTCAAATATAATATTATTATTACTGTATTTTATTTATTGCAAATTGTATACTACCAGCATCTGCATTCTTATCGGGTTAAGCATGATTGAAAACAATTAATTTGACACATGCCTTGCAGAATAACTTAGTAAGTCAAGAAGCAAACTGCGTAACAACAATTGTTAACTACTATTATAACATACTATACCGAATAAAATATTACCCGTTTAAGCGTTTTTGTTATTTTTTTTAAATAGTGACAACATATCGTATATCGTTTTGACAAAGTAAAAATGTTCACAAATATGACATAAATGTCAAATTAATTGTTTCTCATTTATGGCTAACCTGATAAGCATGTAGACGCTGGTAGTATAAAATTTCTCGAAAATTTGCAATAAATAGAAAATAGTAAAAGATAAGATGCAATATATACACATATATTTGAAATTACAAAAAAAAACAGATTTCAAAAATGTAAAAAGTCTAGGATGTTCCATTTAAAAAAATGCAACTTTGGATTATCCCGCTTTTATGAGACAACCTGTGTATTTTTGCAGGGATTTCAAAAAGAGTTCATTTGATTCACTACAATTTTCATTTGAAATAATTTTTCTAACTAGAAAAATAAACAAAAAATAGGGGTGGGCCTTTTCGTTGGATAACCTGTACTTTACTTTTACCACGCCTTGTTAACTTTCCAACTTTCCATCATATTCTCATGTCAAATTAATAGTCATTTCACTCATTTTAAACGAAGGCAAATTCGCTGCATGAGGGTCGAAATAAAAATAACAAGATTATGTATTTTAGTTCGTGAGATGCTTCAAACACCAAAATAATCTGCAATTTTAATGAAAATGGTAAAATATAATCAAATTACTTAATTACCTTAAATTATCCTTTTTTTAATCAAGTATTACATTTTTAACGTGTTTCTTCATTAACCCTTTACAGATTTTTTGGGTTTTAAGCAACAGAGCAAACTACTATCGTAGTAACTCATTATTTTAATAATAATCACAAGTGTTCACCATGTCTCCAACATCGAAGAAAGGTGCCAAATATATCTATACATTCGGAAAATGTTTAGTCGAGATCAAATAACATCCATATAAGGTGGAACATTAAAAACGAATCATTTTATTGTTATTCTAAATATGATCAAGTTTTTGAATGGTATGATTCGTTGAACAAACAAGTCATCGGTATTGCTGTGCACCAAATTTATACTGAATCACTGACCAACCGCTTCTATGTGAAGCGATTGTCACAATTACGACAAGGCTTTGTTGGTGTTTTAGGAAGGCCTATTTTTTGATTTCTCCCTAACTGGGTTATTATTTTTTCTATTAAGTAGGGCGGTAAGGTAGTCTGTTCTTAACCTCGTAGAATTTCTGTGTGCCTTTGGCTATGCTGGCAGACTTCAGCAACTCCTCTTCGGCAGTCCTGGCTTGAGGGACTTCAGACATTGTAGCTGAAGGATTTAATCAAGCAACTTATGCTTTTTATTTATTTATTAGGGCTTAAAGTAAATTTGCACAAGGGGTACCTGGCAATTTCGCTTTTTTCTAGCCTAAAAATGACTATGGAATACTGAAAATATTATTTCAATCAGTTTTTATGTAAAAATAAAATTGAGCAGGGGACTGCGCAAAAATATATCTTTTTACTTCCCTGCAAATGCTTTTAGAACTATGAAATTTATTTTTTCAGTCGCTGAAGGCCAAAAAATAATTTAAACTGGGTTCCTTACATAATGACCTTTATTAGTAGATCAGGTGATTTGCGAGTGTAAAATTTGACTGTCGTTAAGACCAAAAATAAAATTTGACATGGAGTCCTTTATAGATGAACGTAAAATTCACAATCACAAAACACTTAAAAAATGTTTTGAAAAATTGTTGGAATTCAGCAGACTGGATGGCATGTTGACATACAACTTGGGTACTGCTAGCCTGCCTAAAAGGTACGTCCCCGAGGTTGACTTTAGATTTAGATTTGCTTTCATTTATTTGAAATTTAGTTTTTTACAGTCGGCCAAATAAATAGTCGTTAATAACAATTTCAGCTTAATTTTTGTTTCAAAAATGTCAATTTGGCTTTGCAGGTACAAACTAAAAAATGTATAACTTATTTACTGCGTTTACTATTCACATTACATTTTAATAACAACTGTAGCTGTCGAGATAATTATACAATTTTCAAATAAAATTAATAAAAAATATGGTTCGTTGTCAACTATTCTGTTATGGCCTGTGATACCCAGACATATATTTAGTTTACCATATGCTGCCCATATTCCAAATAACCGTAGGGGTCATGATCATTTCATACTTTTCAAATAAAATTGAATAAAAATATGCTTTTCGTTGTCCACTAATCTCTCTCATGGCTTGTGACACCCAGACATATACTTAGTTTACCATATGCTACACATATTCCAAACAACCGTAGGGGCCATAATATCGACCACTTCATAATTTTCAAATAAAGTTGAAAAAATATATGCTTTTCGTTGTCCACTATTCTCTCTCATGGCTTGTGATACACAGACATATACTTAGTTTACCATATGCTAGCCATATTCCAAATAACCGTAGGGGCCATAATATTGATCACTTCATAATTTTCAAACAAAATTGAAAAAAATATATGCTTTTCGTTGTCCACTATTCTCTGTCATGGCTTGTGATACCCAGACATATACTTAATTTACCATATACTACCCATATTCCAAATAACTGTAAGGGCTTTTTTCTAGTCTAATTTCTACTTTTCGAACTGATCTGTTACGTGGGAAAGGGTTCCATTTAAATTAGTGTATTTTGGATGACAAGCGTTAGTGGCATCAGAAACGCATCACAAAAAGTGGCCCGTGTGAAAACACTAAGAGAACAATCTTGCCATTACCCGCATAAACACCTATGGCCAACACCATAGGCGTGTTTGCAGGTCAATTAAAAGGGATTATTTTCGTAATTATACATTTTATATAATTGCATCCTCTTTTTTATAATGTACTTTCAATGGCGTAATTCGCATAAACAACTTGGCAAGAATGTTAGGAAAGGCACCAAAATCACAATAAAGAAAAAGTCCCATCCCTACCGTGGTTGCATCATCCATTAAAATTGAGAGAACCATTCCCCCATCTTCGATTTAGCTTGTTTATCTGCTAAACTGTCCACTTTTTGGCAAAAATTCCTCTATACAAATATTTCTTATAACATTTTGTATCAATGTTGGAATGAATTTGCTGGCGTGTTTTTGAAAATATTTTAAGGAGGTTATTATCGTGTTGAAGTGAGTTGTGTCATAGTGTAAATATGAGTAATCATTATTTTATATCTGTTAATTTGCTGGTGTGTTTTTGAAAATAATTTAAGATGTTTATCGTATTGCAGTGAGTTGTGTAATAGTGTATATGAGTAATAATTATTTTATATGTGTTTATTTGCTGGTGTTTTTGAAAATAATTTAAGAAGGTATTTGATGTAAAAATGTTTCGACTGTGGAAGGCCTCTACGTCTACATCTTATTGTGTTTGTGAAAATGAAAGTGATAGTGATTACAGTGATAAAGAAAATCAAAGTTCACTAGTGTTTTCAGTAAAAAAAAATCGGCTACATCTGAACGAGGAAACGAAACAAATTTACCTTAATGTTTACATTAATCTTTTGAAGCGACGAGCTAATGACCCTAATTTGTATGATTTAGATGTACTAGGTGAAACAGCATCTCTGACTAACGTTCCTCGTCTCACAATACACAAACTGGTGAAAGAAGGTGCTTTCCCAAGAAAACAACGATCCGACGCCGGTCAATCGAAAACTCTGGACCCATCGTTAGCAAAACTATGACGAATTTTAGTTTACGACGCGTATCAGAAAAAATGAAATCCCAACTACTGACGTAGTAGATATAAAATTAAAAGAAATGGATATCATCTAATATATACCAAAAGAACCTTAGGAAAAAATTGGATTTATATATCAAACTATTAATAAACGCATGGCTATGATGAAAAGTAGACTAATAGTGGATTGGCGAAATTCATATCTAGAAAAGATAAGAGTACTCGGAAGGGAAAATACACCAATTTATTATCTAGATGAAACTTGGCATGATACTCATGACACCATAAAAAAAGGATGGACTGATGGATCTAGGTAATGTCAACCAATCTCATTGCGCTCTAATAAAGGGACCCGGTTGATTATATTACACTGTGGATCAGTTGATGGATGATAATGCATTGAAACTGTGCGGGAAAAACATGGAAGACTGTAACGTGGATTACCACAAGAACATGGAGTGAGAAATATTTGAGGAATGGTTTGAAAATACCCTAATTCCAAAGTTAAAATCGATTTAACATTACTGTTCTTGACAATGCGAAGTACCAATCGAGACAACTGTATAAAATTCCTAACAAGAGTTCTATTAAGGAGTTAAAATTTTTTTTAATGGAACATGATCTCTATTATGAGGAAAATTATAATAAAGCACAACTGCTGGAACTCCAGCAAATGAAAAATTATGAGAAAAAGTATATTATAGATAATGTAGAGGAGAGATATAGCCACAAAGTGTTGAGATTACCACCATATTTCTGTATTTTCAACCCGATTGAATTAATTTGATGTAAATTGAAGAAAAATGTCATAAAAGAAAATATTTTTCCGAAATTCGACAAAAAAGTCGTAGAATTAATTCAAAATGAATTGTCGAAAATTAACAAGGAAGATTGGGAAAAAAGAATTAGGAAAGTAATTACAATTGAGGATGATTACTTAAAAATTGCCAAATTTCATATAAATAATGAAAATAAATTTATTATAAATTTGAACGAGGATAGTAGTTCATCTCAAAATGAAGAAGCGGGTGAGAAGGACGAGGAATCAGAGGAAGAAACAATGTGAGGTGAGGTAAAGTGAAGTGATGTGAAGTGAAAAAGCGAATTTTGTGATAGCAACTGCATTATTTAATTCCGTCTTTGTGCTTTCGTGGTTCGGTGCTTGAGAAACATTCTTTTTCAGGATGATATTATTTATTAATGTTATTATTTTTTTTTTTCATTTTGACAAAAATATGTCCTTCTGTTTTTATTATAGTAATAACTTTACTATTAGAATTTATTTTTAGTTCATTTATTGAGAAAAATATATGATTCTGTTACTATTTTGAGAGTATATATTTTGTTTTTATTTTGTTTTTAAAGCTTTCTTGTTATTTTTTTAAATAATCTCATTATTGCATACTAATATTCCATCCTTTCCTGGAAAGAAATGCTCCTACCTCCTCGCGGTTCTTGCTGGGTAGTAACAATTTATATTAAGCAAACTTGAATACTGTAACTACTATATGTGTAGGCAATACGTTAAATTAAATACTTTTATTTCAAGTTAATACGTTTTTGTACAATTGTTAAATTGTTGCTAGCTAAACTGAGCACAAAAATCTACATTGAAAAAGCAAACGAGCGAACAATATAGTTAAATCCGGCTCTGCGTTCCGTAGCGTCTCACCCCGGTCGTCCCGTCACAATATCTGTTTCGCAAACTATACTACCGATGAGTTCATAGGAGAAGGAAACATGTCTACTGTTATTGGTAAAGGGATCACATCGCAAATTCGCGACATATCTTCGTTAAATCCCTACAAAACATGAAAAAACCCGTTTTAAAAACCATTTTTTAGCCCCCCAAAACCTAGGCCTAGTTGCGCCTATGGTGATAAAAACATTTTTTATAAAGTACCTACAATTCTTTTTTTATGGAAACGATATACGTGTTTGTAGAAATAATGCTTCTGATGAGTGATGATGACTATAAGAATCTCTTATATAGTACAAGTATAATTTTAATTACTTATATAAATTAAACGCACAGGGGCAGCTTCCCTTTCCCTAATTATGATAGCAGAGTGGAACGTTTCAGTTTACAACTGTACGCCACGAAAGTTTATGTTTTACTACGTCTGAGAAGTTTTAAATGGCGTTTGGGGCTGTGCGATAACTAAACTCTCCATTGCCTAAACATAAACGTTCCGTTGCGGAAGATATTGATGTTTGTTTAAGGATGCAATAATTTGTATTGGGCGCTACAGGGATTTATGGCTTACTTACACTTCACCATCTGGTTTCCCACTGATTTAAAAATTATGTGTATTGGTTTTGCCTTGATTAGATCTAGGCAGGTTTTTCGTCATAAAATGTATAAAAGATTAACTCACGAAAATAATTTATTAAGTAAACCCACACTGCATTCAGACATAATAGTAGTTTGTTTGTAGAAAGTATTATTAGCAGTGGCGGTTCGTGATGGCGTCCACAGAGGAGGCTTGAAATTTAAAAGGCAACTAAATTTCTATATGATTACAATTTCCACATTTCCCCACCACCCTTGAGGTTGTACAACGGCGCGTTACATTTTTTTTTTCGTGAGTAGATCGCCAGAGTAGCCCTACTATCCCACTTACAATTAAATTATACCTTCTAATAAAAATCAAAATAGTTTTGGAAAAAAATTGGGCCCTGCCCCAAATTGAGGATTGATCATTAGTTAATAACAAACATCTCCAATAATATAATTTGTTTTTAACTGTTGATGCCGTTAACCACTCCATTTTTTGATAATTGCTACCACTAAACCCTCTGTTTTGTTTACCACTTGTGAAAACTAATGACCGCATTGACGGTGTAGGTCTGACCATTTTTTTAATTCTTACCTTTTGATCATAACTAAGAGAACTAAATCCACTTAACAACAAATAATCCACCACGTTTGGCAACAAGACATGTTGTTGGGAATATTTTCACCTAGAGCACTCATTTTTCAACCACCTATTAAATATTTTATGTATGTTCTCCCACGAAACCACAAAGTGCCACTGTCCTTGTTCTATAACTGTTACTCTCTTGTGAGAGAGGGGATCAACGCTCAACTGTAGTGTACATACGCTAGAAAGAGATGGGGTACTAGAGGCTAGCTGCCCTAACACTAACAGATCCAGAATGTTTGCTGATACGCGCCAAAAATTCAAGGTCCCGAACAATGTATTGAAATGGGGGTTGGCTGGCCGCTAGCCTCAGTTCGTCCAAGCAAGAGCGGAAGCGCGATGAGAGACCGGGAAATATGCATACGTGAAGTGGACTATCCTTACTATAATGTTACATGTTTGTGGAGAGAAAATGCAATTTTTTTTTACATTGAAAATTAATTAATGAATTATAAACAACATTGAGAATTGAGATATACCTAAGTAGAAATTTCTACTTGTGAAAAATATTAGTTTGGAGGTATTCTCCTTCTCCCAAAATTGTAGAGGCCTCCCCTGACCAGCCGCCACTGATTATCAGGGAAAAATGTATGGCAAATTTATAACAAAGCTTATAAAAGGTATCAGTATTAAATATATTAAAATAGGTATAGGTTATTTCAAACTTATTTGCAACATAAAAATTGTCGGCTTCTTTGACGGCGGTAAAAGGGTCAAAAAAGCCGACGATTTTTTTGTTGCAAGTAAGTTTGAAATAAACTGTACATGCTTTTGTATAAATTAATAAATAATGATTAATCAATTATTATTATATCCTACCTACTTCGGAAATGGATTTGTTGTTGTAAAAATATGGGTGGTAAACCAATTACAGATCAGTAATGCTAAAAAAAATCACAATCTTCTATATTAAAATAGATGTACTAAGTTTATTCTTCATAAGCGCGAAGTGATTCATATCGGCGTACGTCTAAAATCAGTTTTGAAAAGATTAATTATTTTAAAAATTACTCAGTTGTAATAAATATTGTCAAACATCGCCATGTCGTCAGTGTGTCTGTATGTCTTTGGTCTATGTCGTGATACGTTTTTCTCAAACACGGTTCAACGTGAAAATCTGAAACTTAATATATCTGGGAGATTCAAGGAAGAACAATTATTATTAGCAATTGGTTCATTAGGGGCGGCACTACTCACAAAGGCCCATTTGGATTTAGATAAATTTTCGTTCAAAAAACAGTAGGAAAGTACCTTCATGAATTCAAAGTCGTAAATCATTTAAATTATCCAAGTTTATCACATTTCATTTGGTTGTGTTCCAAAAATATGTGTAATAATATTATTGTAGACTACGATTTAAGTATATTATAATATTTCGAGCTCAATAGCGCAGTGGGCCAGAGAGTTAAGTGCCAAATATAGTTAGTTTACTGCCTATCAACTTCCGGATTCAAATCCCAGTTTCGATTATGACAAAGTTGAAGGGATTGATTCAGTGTCCGCGTTTTTTCAACTGTGTAACCCCTGTCCGTGCAGCTTCAGCTTTGTTTTGAGGGTTGTCTAATTTATGTAGTGTGTTTTCATATTATTAACGGGGGTCCCGGACATTGTGGCTCCGTCTGTACATACTGTACCCTACCATATAGGACGCTGAACTATTTGGTAGAAATAAAAAGCATGCGCGGTACGCTCTGTATCAATTAAAAAATTATTGTATTTCGAGAAAGGTTCAAAATAATCACGAAAACTTCCAAATTCCCCAAATTCTCCATTAAAAAAGTCTGTAACATAAAAGTTGTTGTTATAATAATTACCTATTGTATTTCGTGAACAGTTGCAAATATCGAAACAAATAATTGCATCTCCAGCACCTCCGATTCCGATTGCCCACATTCTTTGGGTTGAGAAGTCTCAAGTCCGTACGACAAAAAAGTTAATTTTTACCTTATTAAGTGACGTTACACGCTATTCTAATTTTAAAAATTCTCGTATCTCGTGAATGGCTAAGATGTCGAAAATATAAACGAAAAAATCTCCCCAAAACCTCGGCCTTATTGGCATGACTTTTTCGATTAAGTTCGACAATTTTTACAATAAATCAGCACATTTTTACATTATTCTTTATCGTTAATAAACAGCAATTTACTGGTAATTTTCCATATTGACATATTGCATCGACAATTACTCTCGCCCTTTACAACAAGTAGTGTAATAAATGATTATCGAAAATCAATATCGTTCGGTTATAAGAAACATGTTTTATTTCGAAAAAGAGAACCAATTTGCGATAATTCTTATTTAAATGAGTTGTATTTGTTGAACATTTCTTGAAACAAAAATTAAATTACCTTTAAAACAAGATCACATCCGAGCTTTTCAATATTGAATTAAACTTTTTTTTCCTTGGGACTTACTACCATATGAATAATTCTTGGTTATCTAGAAAACACAATGAGTTACCCAGTATGTTACTGGAAAAATATGCCCTTGCGTTTGTGACTTTTACGTCAAAAGATCAATCAGGGAGATACATTATTTTTTTGTTTCATATTAGTTGTCAAAAAACACTCTCTGACTGATCTTTTGACGTAAATGTCACAAACGCAGCGGCATATTTTTCCACTAGCATACTGGGTAACTAACTGTGTCTTTTAGATAACCAAGAATTATTCATGTGATAGTAATCCCCAAGAAAAAGAAAAAAATAGAGAATGTCCCAAATAACCTTCAGACAATATTGAATTAATCTGTCAATAACAAAACGAAATACAAAAATGAACACAGGCTTATGTCCAATCATAAGCCGAAATACAAAAATTAAAATGCATAGTTTTCGTTAATTAATACACATATAGACCAGTCAAATTAAGCAAAAATTAGGCCCATTTTCACAATAATTTCCAACAATTCCCGACCAATACCATTCGATTCAGTTTTTTTTTTGAATTCTCATGGTCAATTTTGCCGTAAGTTATATGAGCAAGAATTTAATTTATAAATAATTAAAGTTGTGAAAATGATGAAAATCGATGTTTCTAAATATTCAACTTCAAACGCTGCGAAAACGGCAACAGATACAGAAAAATTGCTCAGAACATTTTTTATAGAGCGTTAAATTCCCTTCAAAAAAAGTCCACGACAGCATATCTCTACGATGAATAGTTAAGGCGTTACAATTAGTTAAATGTTTATTATTTTTCTACTGCGTACAGGTCAGCTGTATAAGCAACGCGCATGCGCGACTAATGGGCCCATTTCTCACATAATGGCTGCCTGCGCAGACTATTTCAAAGTGGACTTGCTTCAAATCATTCAATTTTTTTTCTTTCAACAGTTTAAATTATAGAAATATATATATATTTTTTAATAAAAACATATTTATTTAATTATTAATGACATAATTATTCAATGAAAATTGTTATTCAATGACAATATTTATTCAAGGCGGGGTTTTTTTACAACAGAAGAGCTGGGTTCGTCTGAATCTTCTAATATACAATCTTCTTCGGCTTCCTCATCTGCATGTTCATCTTTTCGATTTGTTTGAATTTCATCAAATTCTTCTTCTTCCTCCTCAGTATCACTTTCTTGTAAAAGATATGTGAGCCCATAATATTTTGCATCTCGGGAAGAATATTTCGTTTTTCAATTTCTCGTAGTGCTGCTACGTCTTCCATGTCTTCTACGATTTTTCCTCCTTCTTCTGGTGAATTTTCTTCGTCTTCCATATCAATTGTTATATTACGAGCGTTGGAACATGTTGTGCCCTTACAATTTTTACAGAGACTCGAACATTCCACTCCAGTTTTCCGGCAACCACAACGCTTATCACAACTCCCACTGCAGCCACATTTAATTAATTGTAACAATGACTCAGGAGCTAGTGCTTCAGTTGACATAACTGGTATGAACATCATCTCTGTTTTTTGCCAACCTCATTGCTCAGGATTTAAGTCATTGCCAAGCCATCGTTGTACCTGATAAAAAACACGAAGCGCATGTTGTCCAGCAGAAGATGACGTCGGTGGAAGTTGTGCTAAGTGAACTTCTGTTTGTGCACTTGCCACATGTGTTGAAAAGCGATGTCTTCTTAGAGAATTCATTAATTCAATGATTTCTCGCATCAAACTGAACAGCTCACACGTATACCTGGGTGTGTACGGATCGTTACTGCGTATAGTTAACTTTAAAATGTGTCCATGTATATTTGTACAATAGGCCCGTTGTACCCAGAGGGGGAAGGTAGTCTAGTTTGGAACACCTACTTCTCAAGAATGCTAGGAGCGTATATGTAGATACCATTGGGCACAGGGCACTATAGTACTTGGTATTATAACTTAATAATAATTTTCCAGGTCTTTGAGTATGCATAAAAGTATATAATAATTATATCTAGACCAAAGAAGTGATACATACATTTGCTAACGTTGTAAAAATAAGACAATTATGAAAGATTTACAGCAAGTCTACTTTAAAATGTTCTGCACAGGCGGCCATTACGCGGCGTACGAGTCTGTTGATCGCGCATGCGCGTTACTTGTACAGCTGACTAATATACAGCAGAAAAATAATAAATATTTAACTCATTGTAACGCCTTAACTATTCATCGTAGATATATGCCGTCGCGGACTTTTTTGAAGGGAATTTAACGCTCTATAAAAAATGTTCTAAGCAATTCTTCTCTATCTATTGCCGTTTTCGCAGCGTTTGAAGTTGAATATTCAGAAACATCGATTTTCATCATTTTCACAACTTTAATTGTTTATAAATTAAATTCTTGCTCATATAACGTACGGCAAAATTGACCATGAGAATTCAAAAAACATACTGAATCGAATGGTATTGGTCGGGAATGGTTGGAAATTATCGTTTTGAAAAACCCTTAATTTGACTCGTCTAATATTAGAACCAATCAAAAACGTTGACTTTATGTTGAATGAAATAATCATTTACCTAACGATAATTTTGGTTAATAATTGATAATTTAACAGGATACCAAAACTTTTTTAACTGAAAAATATATTATATTAAAAAAAATACATTTTTTTATAATTCCGAAACATTTTAAACTTATTTGTTTAGTTTCATTTAAATTTCGTTCGACAATTTGATCAATATAATGTACGATAATTCTATTTTTATGTTAATTTCATGATGTATCGACTTATTTTGACGGTGAGATATTATGGCAACACAGACAACTTCTGGAAAATCAAAAACTACAATGCTTAAAATAATGAAAAAAAAAACAAAATGTCTCTCGTATCACGAAAAAAATAAACTTTGTGCCAATAAATATATCATCTAATAAAAATACATCCTATAATTTATAGAGTGCAACGTATATACGAGGATGTATGTCGACGTGTATCTAACAGCTACTTTGTAATAAAGTAAATGATGTGGTTGTAAATTTAAGCAGGTTGTAAAGGAATCAATATTGTTGGAAAGGAAATAAAACAACGTGTCGGCGTAGGTTGGTTGGCAAACAGAAATAGTTTCTTAAGGTCTGGAAGGAAATATTTCCCATATATTTTGCATATTTTTGAAAGAACATTCTATAAAGTATTTCTGTTTTCAAACATTAATTTGGAAATGTGATTATTTTATTTTTAGGATTCTTATACATTTAAAACATATGAACAGTAGAACATGATACTTAATTGAAAATATTAAAAATCCGGGAAAAATTAACCATTTTAGTAAAATTAGTTGTTAGTGAAGCAGCTGTGTTTCTGTTTTATTAACAAAGTTGTTTCATTAATGTGGCAGTCGGAAATCATAACAGTTTATTGGGATCTAGACGCAGATTAAACTTTATATGCATTTTGTGACGGATCTACTAATCAAGATCATTTTACGGATATAGTTTGTTTTATTAATATGTGAATATAAATTTGTCTTTATTATGTCTATTTATTTATAGTACAGAGCCTTCATAAATAATCGTAAGCCACATGATCAATTGGTGGTTGGTACCTTCTTATAACTTGTGATTTTGTGTCATTCATATTACGGCAGTACCCGATGAGGACTTTTGCATATACACATACGTATGTAATGTGTCTAAGAAATAGTTTTCAACCATATTTTGCTGACGGGATTACTCAACGATGCTCGTAACCAATTGGTCACGTGGATTACGATCATTTATGAAGGTTCTGTATATATATAGAGATTGGAAATTTGCGGAACATTAAATTTCTCGAAATGTATAATCAATAGAGTAAAGAACATAAAACTCAGAAATATTATAATCTATGGTATACCTATACTTATTATATTTTTTTATATACAGGGTGATCTACCACGAGTGTGCTAAACTTCAGAGGCTGGTAATTTATCAAAAAAATAAATGAGCTTTCATTAATCAACATATGTCCTAAAACGCATAATCAGGGAGCTACAACCCCTTGAGGGGGTTGATGAATATCAATTTTTCGATTAAATTACAAATTTCGTAATTAACAGCTTGCTTTATTAAGGTAGTTTTTTAACCCAAACTTTTTTTTGACGTCACTTTCGAAGCAAAACTTTTAAATAACATTATTTCCCATGCAATGACTCAGAAAAAAGTATTTTTCAAAATTTTTGTCACACCAGCCGTTTTTGATTAATTTGCGTTGAACGGCAATAAGGTTTTTCATGAGAAATATGCAAAACCTAATTCGATCAATCTTCAAATCAAGTGGCTTGAAGTCACCTATGTTTAAAAACAATTGATATTTCTAATTTGTAGTATTATGTCATTTACATTACTTAAGTGTCATTTCTGATTCTAAATTATATAAAAATAAAAAATAATACCAATGAATCAGTTTACTACTTATGAATATGCAGACATTGTTTTTATTTACGGTTTTTGTGATGGAAACACCAAATTAGCTAGAAATGAGTATCACCGGCGATTTCCGAATAGAATAATTCCATCACGAGCAGTATTTAGTCGCACATTTCAACGATTTCGGGAAACTGGATCTTCATCTCAGAATCGTAGAGGAGCCCCTCGAGAGGTAAACATTGATGGGAAAGAGGATGTATTTAATATGGTAAAGGATAACCCAGGAGCCAGCACTCGACGGATCTCGGTGCAATTAGGTCTATCGCAAAATTTCGTATGGAGAACTCTTCACACTGACGAATTTCATCCTTATCATTATCAGCGTGTTCAAGCTTTAGAACCAGGAGATGCTGAAAGAAGACTCCAGTTTTGCCGTTGGATTTTGAATAAATTCGGAAGTGACGTCAAAAAAAGTTTGGGGTAAAAAACTACCCCTCACCCCTCAAAACTACCTCAATAAAGCAAGCTGTTAATTACGAAATTTGTAATTTTATGCGCCTACATCGGGGCCGTATGTATGAAAATTTAATTTTTTTAATCACCACCATATGGGACTTATAATCGAAAAATTGATATTCATCAACCCCCTTCAAGAGGTTGTAGATCCCTTATTATGCGTTTTTAGGACATATGTTTATTAATGAAAGTCCATTTATTTTTTGACAAATTACCAGCCTTTGAAGTTTGGCACACTCCTGGTAGATCACCCTGTATATTCTCTAATTTTCCTATTAAATTAAAATATTCTTGTTAAAATTCAATAGTGAAGTTTTTCGAAACTTTGGACACTCCAAAAGATAATATTGATATTTTTGATTCCTACATACATTTCTTGATTTCGACCGTTCTATTGTCGATTTCTTATTTTGGTTATGATCTGAAGAGATATATTCATCCCTAGCACGTTTAAAAGCATCATGCTGGATTATTATTATTTGATTGTTAAACTGGGGTCTTTACCTACTTTATCTCATTTTGTTACATTTAAGAGTTTGTAGCTATATGAAGTATAAATTGACTGTGATATCAGGAAAACGCCTAAATCCAGTTGAGATTTGTTTATTAAAACTTCAGACGTCTTATCACTAGTTGCAAATTGTATTTTAGAGGTCTGTTTGTACTAAGATCAGGTTTACCAAAGCGGAAAATGTTATGGAATGCAAAATATTCTCTACGTGGCTTTTACCGTTTTCACTATAATCTTTCACAATTTTGTTTAGCAGTTTACTTTGGATTTCACAAGGGCCAGTCCATACACTTACCGCACATAAAAACGTCGCGTGCGTATATCCCAGCTCCTTGTTGCTAGCGCAATTTATTTATTTAATTTATAAATGCAGCTCAAGCAGTTGAAAGGCCTGGGTTCCCTCAAGACCTCCCGCAGAACCGCCCCTGACTGAGTCATTTTGTCAAAAATTGTGTACTTCCAGTATTTTTGTTAATTTATTTGTTTAGATTACACAGGCCTGCATGGTTTTAGGGGTCTACAATTTTCTTACATTTTTAGAGTAACTAAGTCGTTCTGAACTCTGCAGTATTATTAGTTTTCGTGTATCACGCACTGTTTACTTTAAACATACATAACGACATTATTAGTAATTAATACATATCTTTTTAAAATAAAATTGTTAAGGACCACTGCCCTTTAATCTAGACGTTTCTAGTTAGAACCAGAATATACACACAGTATTCGAAAAGCACATACAGCAGTCAGTAGGAAGTTAACTGTGGTTGAACGTGTGCTTACACTATATAATGGCGTGATAAAGTTATTAAAAATTCGTCATGTCCTCAAGACATTGTAAAAACAGCGCTGATGTGTTTTGTTACATTTGTGGTTCATATACAGTTAAAAAAAGACAGAAATATTACGGAATTCGTGAAAAGAAGTTATCATGCGTACTTTGGTGTAAAGCTTGGAGACCAAGACAAAACATGGACGCCACACAGAGTTTGTCATACATGTGTTGAATCGTTACGGAAGTGGACTCAAAATAAAAAGCAATCCTTACCTTTCGGCATACCAATGGTGTGGCGGGAACCCAGCAATCATGCAGAAGATTGTTACTTTTGCTTGTGTGACGTAAGTGGCTTTAATACTAAAAATAAGAAAAAAATATTTTATCCGAACCTTCCATCAGCAATAAGGCCAGTAGCGCATGGGCCAGATGTACCTGTAGGTACCTGCTGTACCAGAGAATTATACTCTTTTGTCGTCTGATTCTGATTCGCAATTAGAAATTGAAGATTCGGATGAAGACTTTTTATTACAAAGTACTCAGCCTCAGCTTCTTACTCAGAATGAACTAAACGATTTAATTCGTGACTTAGGACTTTCAAAAGAGTCTGCTGAACTTTTGGGATCTAGACTGAGTGAAAAGAATTTACTGCTTCCAGGAATGATATTCTCGGTATAGAAAACGTGAAACTGAATTTTTAGAATACTTTGATCAAGAGGGATCCTTGTTTACTGCCATGATGTTCCAGGATTGGTTAGCAAGTTAGGAGCATCCATTTATCAACCAAATGACTAGAGGTTGTTCATAGACTCATCTAAAAGGAGTTTAAAGGGTGTATTGTTGCATAATGATAATATATACGCATCAGTCTCGGTTGCACACTCTGTTCATTTAAAAGAAAGATATAAAGATTTGAAACTCCTACTTGAAAAGGTGAAATATGCAGATCACAACTGGATGTTATGTGGAGATTTTAAAATCTTAGGTATGCTCTTAGGCCAACAGTCTGGCTATACTAAAATGCCCTGTTTCTTATGCGAATGTGACAGTTGAGCATGAGGTGAATATTGGCAAAAGAAAGAATGGCCACGTAGAATTAATTTAGTACCTGGTTCAAAAAATATTGTACAAGAAAGTTTGTTAAAGCTCTCGACAAAAACTGCAACTGCTTCAAGTATTTATGTTCAAAGTTTCCTAGTTTATCAGCCAAGCTTAAGGAAGATATTTTTGTTGGGCCACAAATTAGAGAGTTAATGAAAGACAGAGTGCTTGACTCAACAATGAATGATAAAGAAAAGGCTGCATGGGTTGGCTTCAAAAATGTAGTTCAAAAGTTCTTAGGTAATAACAGAGATCCTGATTTCAAGAATATAGTCAACGATATGTTAAATGAGTTTGAAACTTCATGTTCTTCATTCCCATCTTGACTATTTTCCAGAAAATCTCGGGGCGGTGAGTGAAGAACAAGGTGAAAGGTTTCACCGGGACATTAAACAGATGGAGATGAGATATCAAGGAAGATGGAACGTCGCCATGATAGCTGACTATTGTTGGTATTTAAAAAGATAATTTTCTGAAGGTGAAACTTCACATAAACGGGCTTCAACTAAGCGTTCATTTGAAAGTAAAAGAAAGCGTTTTCATTCGCAAAGAGACATGTAAAAATGTTAACAACTTTTTTCTAATATTATTTTCTTGTAGGTACTTGTAAATTTTGATTTAAATTTTGTAATTAAAAATGAGAAGTATTTTACTGTAATGCATTATTTTAATACATTTTATTAGAAAACCGTTCGTGTATTTTTACTTTGTGAAAAAACCTTGTGTGATACAGCAAAATGGAAGTCATTTTTGGATTCGGCATGAAACAGTCATACAGAATTACATTAAAATATAGAAACCCCCCCACCATAAGTTTTATTTTGTAGGCCTGTGTTATTTGTGTGCATCGTGTGACAGACATACTAACATTCTAAATTATTACGGACAAAAAATAGTGCTGATATTCTGATATCATTAATACAAATAATAAATAATGTTGGGTGCAATATCGGCCCTCGAGGGACACCAAACTTAAGGAGCCTTTACCCTTGACACTGATGATATCTGTTCATGATGTAACTTTATGAATGATAATAGCATGTTCTTATACCATAGTTCTTTAATGTTATTAATATTTCAGTGAATACACAATCAAAAGCAGTGGGCATATTTAAAGGTCCTAGATGGAACAATAAATAGCATAGAAAATATTTGAAATGCTTTCCATTCATCATAAATTATTTATTTTAGACAAAATGGTGAATAAAGCGGTATTCATATTTTTAGAACTCGAACGTTTTATTAATCCCAATACCTGATTTTACAACCTAGTTTACCAGCTTTAAAATGTTTCCTTAAATTAACTTGTAATGTTCATCCAAAAAAACACAAATCTCTATTGGTAATTATTATTAGAGAAATTAACGAAAAAGCTAATGTGCAAAAGGTAACTAAATACAATTCCCTGCTGACCTGAAAGGGATTAACATTGATACATTATGTTCCCTGTACACTACACTCAACCGAATCAAAACATCCAGCTACGTTCAGGAATGTATATAACGAAACATCAAATAAAACAAAGGTGATAAAATATACCCAACGGCCTTTCCGTGTATTATTATTTAACTGTGTCACAGAACAAGAAAAGAATATGCAAACGAAATAATTTTAACGAGAAATGTTCTTGAAGAGAAGAATGCACTATTCATCAGAAGAAAAATATCGGGCGTTATTGAAGGATCAAATTATCGATGGTTTACATGCAGGGAAACAAGTCGATGCTAAGTTGTGAATACCTTTAAAAAGCATTGACTTCGTGGTTGAACGGTAATGACACCGTTCATAACAAATTATTTAATACATCTCTTATTTGACAGAATAACAGTCTTCTGAGTCGTGCTTTTATATATTTAACATATTATTTAAATTTTAAATCTTGGTCGACCAGTACACCTGAATTTTTATAGCATTTTTCTTGGTTGATCAGCTACTGTAAAAAATTGGCAGAAGATATCGCTGCATATGACGAAGGCTTGTTCACTTTTGTTCTGCGTAGAATTATTACTACATATGTATGTAAACATTGGATTAGATCAACTTTGCTACAAAATGCACACTTTTTTAAGATATACAATAACGTCGGGACTTGTTCAGTTCTGCTAGATTAATCGGTTTTCATATAGCCCTGTTTAAAGTGACTTGTACAACTTTGCGCTAAAAATACTGAACACTTGTTTGATTTTGCATTTAAAGTAAAACAGATATATTAACTCATTTTCGCATTTGGGTGGACTTGTTAAGATTTGCACGGGAGCTCTTCATATAGTAAATTTGATATAAATTGGGTAATGTTCTAATAAGTAATTTAACATCTCTCTGTTTAATCTGTTATTTGATTTTCACAGTTCACTAGTTTAATAAGTGTAATTTTTTAAATCACAAAATCCGCATTTGAAGGGGAAAATACTACTGGCTGTCGTTTATGTAGATTAGCGAGTATTAATTTATTGGTGTTGGCAATTGTAATTACGAATGTAGGTATACCAAATATCGTTTGTATCAAATTAATTTTGAGTTACTCCCCATTAACGTTTTATTTAATTAATATGGGTTTACTAATTATATTGAATTAATTACATTAATTAAATTTTCTGAGAGATGTTAGACATTAATCCATATATAACTGATTTTAATCACAATTGAGAAAGTTAGTTATCCAGTTTGAACTAGATAATTAAACGGAGAATTTAATCAAACCTGATAAAAAAATTAATATTTTTCAATATCCCTTTGCAATTAAAGTGCTATGTCGAATACATTTTACACGATTTTATAGAGTTCAATACTAGAATAATTAATAAATGTGTAAAGTGGATTCATAGTACTAATAGGTTAAAAGTAACTGCTTCCTTGTTGAAAAGGATTTTAGTTGGATTTTTGCCAAAGATGACGAAGTTTATTATACCCAGGAAAGCAGTATTAAGACAGAGCGATACAAGAAGTTAGCGATATAAATTTTAAATATAACCCCAACTTGAATGCATGTAATTTGTTTTTAGTTTTTGATATGAAATTACGAAATTTCACAGTTATTTACCAGAAAAAGGTATTCTTGTTGAACTTTGATTGGATGCACTGTTTTTGGGCAAAATTGATTTAAAAACCTCATTACGTGCTCTAAAATGCATTGGAGATACTGGAGCGACTTTTATGTTTTGTCTCGTACACATTTTTTTAGGGTATTTTAGAAATTTTACTTTCTTTTGCTCATTTACAACCAATTTTGAATATCTTAGTTTGAGATAGTTCTACCTTACCCGACAATGCATTTTAGAGCATGTATATGAAGTTTTCAACTCTATTTTACTCAAAACTGTGCATCCTATAAATGTTCAACAAGAATACCTTTTATTCGTAAAAAAAATTTCATAATTTCATGTCAAAACTAACAAAAAATTACATACAATAAAGTCGAGGTCATATCTATCCCCCATCCCCTAGTTTGACATATCCTTGAATAAAATTTTCAGATGATTGTGATTATAACTGTTGGGTTTTTCTACAAAATTCAAATTCTTTAATTTGTAGCTCATAGTTAATCAATGATTGCCCCAACTAGCTCTGAAGGTAAACATAAAATCTCTAGGGTGTGACAAGTGGAATCAGAATTAAATCTATTGTTTTATTTGTCTTGTTAGGCGCCATCAGTTTTTAGTTATGTATAATTAATAATAATAACCATAACTCATAACTTGACACTATTTATAACAACTATAAAGTACATCACATACTAAAACTGGAAATACGATTGGGTTGGTTTTAAACTGTAAAGACTTATCTTATTCGTACCGTTTCATATAGCTTTCAAGGTAGTACCATGAAAGTTATGTGAAAATAGGCTACATAATAATTACTGATACTTATTTTGAGTTTCCAAAAATTTCTGTGTTTACCACATACCGATGAAAAATAAAACAAATGTATTCATAATACTAATTTACATATTAACTCTCAATACTGTCGTAAAAGTTTACAACTTGAGTTCTTACAATAAATCATAAACAGTGTTTATAATGATAAAATGATAATTAAAACATTAATACAACCAAGTGGAATGTTTTATAACATATATAACAATAAAATCTAACCAAAAGTTAAATATTACCAAAGACCGCATTAATTCTTAAACTAGGCGGGAAAAGCAAATTGACTACCTATTGGTGAAGAACACCGATACACACAGATAAACACGCAGGACAAAGCGAAAAAAATACGCCGCCACAGATATGCAAGAGCATATAATGCCCTATTGTCCGCATATCGGGCAGTGCTATTAACTCATATTTTTTTAATAGCAGCTCACACCCTCAGCCAAACGTGAAGTAAACGTAATTGTCGGCTGGTAACTACTTCCTTGAAATGAAAATAGCGGTATTTACAGGTGATGCTGATCATGCAACGTTAGACTTCTTCACAGGAGACAAACTTTACCTGCATAGCACCAAAGATTAGGGTCACACACTATAAAACTAAACCATCTCAACTCTCGCGATCCTCATTATTTTCACGGCCTTCTTTCTCCGCGCCACCTGGGAGTAAACGTATTCATTAAAACTATCTAGCTATAGATAACCTACAATTTAATTACGCAGGTTTGAAATTGCCTAATTAAAAGGGTCACGAATAAACTTACATTCTCATTTATGCCAAATACGGGACGATCAAAAAGTGGACCGTTACACGTAATCAACATAAAGATTTTAGTGTACAAAATTTTATTATTTGGTCTTAAACGGTTTCGGAAATATTAATAAAAACCATTTTCAGGGTGCCACCATTAAAAGGCTATGGCTGTAGCTTCTTTAAGAAGCACATTGGAGAAAAAACTTTATGAAGGTTTTCGTCATCATTTGACTTGCTCTACATACTCTTGCGTTTTCAATACTTATTTTGAAAACACCTTGGATTATAAATTATAACACTGTCTCGAAAACGGTACAGAGTACATTCATATCATTTGTGAGTAGAATCATGTAGTATATCCAGATATATATACAATTAAGTTTTAAAGCTGGTTCGTGACAATGCAGGAATATATACGAACTAAAGAATGCGAAACAGGAAATTAAAGTAACATTAAGTACGGTGGCAGACATGCGATTCTTAACCTTGCAGCCCTACCGCAAAGACTAGGTCGCTATTTTTGTTAACTGGTTTTATTTGTCAATGCTGCAGGTCGTAATAAAAGCTCAGTGGTAAAGAAGACCGCGGGCTTCAGCGCTACGAGCCTACTCAATCCCCCGTTTAATAATTTCTAAGCAACTTCATTTCAATTGATGCAATTATTAAAAGAAAATTGATAGAACATCATCAAACAAAAAATAATCAGAAATGATAAAATTTACAAGCAATTTGGATCAATTTATTAACTTGAAATTTGCAAAATTTAATTATACTTTTATTATTGGTGGATGTAAAATAAAAAAAGACCCTTTCCTAAAACATCTAATATCTGTAAAATGTATTCTAAATGCTTTAAAGATACCATTAAAATATTTTAAGGTATACCAGCTACTCAAAAAAATTAGTAAAACATATTTTCTAGCGAGCTGATAATTTAATTTGAACTTTATTTTGAGAATTATTATATAGGTCATATCCAATGCAGCAGAAAACGATTTTTTCTTGTGAAATTTGCAGCCTTTTTGTCTATTTTGTTCCATACTAAACCAATGTGAAATGGAGAGTTATGTAAATTCAGAACATTATTTAAAAACATACTAGTAATGCTATCTATCATATAGATATGTACATGTTTTTAATAAATTCGTATAGGCGTAATCGATACAGAAAGTTAATAAAGAGTGGGGTTCAAAGAAGAACATTATTTAAGACATTTAAAAAAGAAAGACAATTTTAATAATCTCGTGGGAGAAATGTGTTTGATTTTGGATACAATTTTTTTCTTTCTTTTGACAGTTCTGTTGAAAAAAAGTAAAATATATAACGTGACAAAAAAATACACCACCTAATAATTTAACACTGACGTAGTTTTCCACGAAACATCAAAACACTATATACTGCACTCGAGTGCAGTATATAGTGTTTTGGTGTTTCGAGGAAAACTACGTCAGTGTTATCTTCACATCAAAGGTTCCAACCCACTCCAGGACCTAATAATTTTTTGCTAAACAATTCAAGAGTATCATATGAATAAAATTTCATTATGAATAGACAACGAAATCTAGGTCAAAATGAATAAGTTGATGTTCCACTATTTCCAAAACTGCAAGGCATTGTTCGCATTTGTTGGCCAATATCTTGGTGGGATCGGTAATCGACCGTCTGCCTAGGTCTCATACATGTTCGACTGGCGAAAGGCCAGGTGACCTTACGGGCCTCTGAGGAACGTTCACATTGAAGGAACCTCCCGGTTGACAGCAGTATTGGGTCTGGTATTATCCTGTTGAAAAAAGATACGGTAAGCAAACGGTTCCATAACTCCATGAATGTACTCTCGTGCATTTATGCTCATTTCTTGGAAGACTAACGACCTCCCTCCACCATACTATAACCCCTCGGGTAAGTGAGGTCTTCCGTTCCACACAGAACTGAATAGCTGGCCATTCTCTACGTCGACGGCGAACTATTCTACGCAAATTTTGAGACCTCAAAGAAAATCGGAATTCATCACTAAACATTATTCGATTACTCATTCCACTGGGCATGTTCTGGGCACCACTCAAGACTTATCTCTTGGTGTTTGTGGCTCGGTACGATCGAAGACCAAAGAAACTTCTTTGGGCCAGGCCATTGACCCATATCGGCTGACTATTCATTTGCCACAGACCTGGTTATACCAAAACGGTTCTTGAAGGATGTCGGCTAACCCTACCCTCGCAACCCTACGGATCTACCCCTTTCCAAGTTACATAAATGATGAAAATCGTATGTCTTCGAACAACAATAAATTATGATTCACTTAGTGGCAAATAATTTAAAAAATATAAATTAAGAATAAAGAAAACCATAACAATATTTAATTTAATTAATTCCTAATAAGAAATTTATGTACCCAACAATTATTATTTCAAACCTTGTTTGTACGTACACACAAAGATTTCAAAGTTTTGGAAATGAGTTCACAGACGCAGTAATAAAGTTTAAATAAAACTAAAACTGCATAGTGTGCATTCAGAATCATGAAAATTTAACAAGTTCATGAATTTTACTATGTTAGCTTTACCCACTGTTTGATGCTAGCAGGACAGAACTAGGAATATTTTGTAGTTCTAATATTAAGAATGTTTAATAATAATAATATCTCTCCTGTGTAGAGATCGGAAGATAGCAAATTCCAGAGACGATTTTTACGTAGATATAATATTATATTGTAAAAACCTAATGAACCATTTCTAAATAATATGAGATGATAAAATATTCTGTATAATATATGCAATAAATCTGTTTTCTTTATAAAAATGGAAACAAAATTAAAGATGTTTATCAGGTAATTGAACGATTTGCAGCTATAAAAAAACAATTACTTACTGACCGACGCGACAGGGAAATGCTCGTTGTAGAAATATACTGTAAAACATACGAGTGATGGCGAACGGTAGAGGGGAGATCGCGCAGATGTATATTCAGGCTGGTTGCGTGTTTACGCCCACTGCCCCATGTTGAAAATGAATACACCAATGACTTCGAAATTATTGACACTCTAAATATACACTCACATGCAATAAAAAAACGGAACAATATTTGGTAAGATTTGAGGTCACTAAATTTTTTTATTTTTGGTTCAATTTTCATAAATTTTTTTAGCAAACTTTCAAAATACCACTTTTTGTTAAGAACCATTCCTTCCCTACATTTTGTTTTATAGTTCATGTCTTTTAGTGCCCTGGTTCATTTTTAAGAGCGAAGCATTGTCATTATTTACAAAAAACTATTTTATCGGCCGTGTATTTTCGTTGGTAACAAAACTTCTGTATTGAATAAAATTGGTTTGGCCGACTTTTAAATGTTCATTTTAGTGATTTATTTTTCCTTATAAATCGTGAACGGCTGGAGATAACTAAATTCTGTAGAGACATTTGATTGGTTCCTTGTTAAAGGCTACTCAGCGGTAGGGGTGTCAACCCTGTACCTAATGCCCAGGATTCCTCTTGATACCATGCCATATGTACTTTACACATATTATTCTTTATTGCCTTTGCATACTTATATTTATTACTATTTTTTAATAATTCAAAATGGTCCTTGCATGCAAAAACTTAACGAGTTATTGAAAAGTCCTTTGGATCCCATTTAACCATCTTTAATTACACTTTTCTATGTTTTCCGTTTCTTGGAACTTGGACAAAACTTTTTCTGGCGTTGTTATTGAGGTATTTTCACACATCGGTACAATGCACCAGTAATATGACGATAATTTAGAAGAATTGCTCATTATAATTACTTCACCCAAAATTTCACAACATAAATACACCACTTGTTTATTTAACAACATGCTCTGCCTGATTCACTAGCAACTTCACTAGCAACTAGAATGATTACTATTCTATGACGTCACCGTATCAGTCTGCCCGGCCGGCAGTGAGTGTTTGCGAATGTGATGGACTAAATCAAACTTTAATGTTGTGTGTTTTAGTCCCGGTGGGAAACATTCATGCAAGGGACCATCACACACTTTACTCCCGAGGTGTATACAATATTTTTGTACGAACGGGCACAATTTTTATTATAAAAAAAATGAAACATAAAAAACTAACGAACAATAATTGGCCATGAAGCTTTTGTATTTTACTCCGAATTTATCTAGGTATCCTTGTATTGAATTGTCTGTTTGACATTATCTTTTATTTATTTCTGTTTGACGTTTGGATTATTAAATATTATTAATTGCCAAATATTATGAACTGCGAAAATTACCTTATTAATATTAATTTTAACTTGAAATTAGTTATTTTTTATGGTTTATATGTTCGATTCCTAATTTTTTGTTCTTCCTACCATTAAAAGTTTGACATAATAAAAATGTTGTTGTTACGTTATGTTTGAATTGTTCATTGGTTTCTATGACGACTTTAAATCCCTGAGGGAATAAACGATCGTTTTACTCCCTGTTTTGAGGTAGTAAAATACTGTTCTATTCTCGTTCGTACAAAATTTTTTTGCATGGGGCTTATTGTAAATATTTAAAAAACCACAATGATCTTGAACAACATTTTTACTGATTGCCTATTTTGTAAAAAAATAAGTTAGCCCTGTTTTTTTTTTAAATTTCGACAAACATATTTTTATAATATACGAGTATGAAATTGAATGGTTCTCCGCAGGACACGGAATGAGAGAAGGCACACAAAATATTGAGAGTCGTAATTCATTCAGAAAAAAACATGACATAAGAAACTAAAAGAAATCTTTCAGAATACAAAATCCGGATCTGGGTGTATTACTTTTAATGTGGTGAAACTTTTATAGCCACTTGTGCTTAATTTGTTAAGTTTGTACGGCAAAAACTTTTAATCTGATGGGGAAACTTTTCACACTTTCTTTTCAAAATATCAAATTTCGTTTAAAATAAAAACACGATCATTATCATTTACATAATTTATTAAATTAAGACTTACAAAAAAGGAAAATATGATGGTCTCACCTTTATTTACAATATCTCGTACATAATCATACAGGATGTTTCGAAACGTAAAAAATTTGAGAAAATTCTGCTTTTAATAATTATGTGAAAAAAAAATGATACAATCGTGAGTTTACAAAAATATGTTAAAAGTGGTTTACATATTTTATTTTATTTTTTTTGTGATTAAATATATTATTATTGACTTAACATTTAATATGAATCAAGTCCCAATATTAAATTGGAATGGTATAGTTGTGAGGATAAAGCCACTAATATTTCTTTATTATTAATACTAAATAATAAAAGTAGTTTCCTGTCTCATATAACTTATGTAAATTAGTTTTTAGTGGAAATATTGAATAAATTTCTATTTGACAAGGCAAGGTTATAACGCCTATTCTCGCTATTTTTAAATACTAAAATCAAGATATTAAAGAAACGAATTTTGATTTTAAAGTTACATTTATTAAACTCAACTACAAAAGGAGACTCTTTTTTCTTGGGCGGGGAAGTTTGTAGCTACTAGAAAATACTTTTTCTTTAAAACAACTGTTGGGGAAACCCCAACTCATTTTGTACTAATTTCATTTATATAACTACTGCATTTTGTTTTTGCTAAATGACTGGCAAACTGGCGTCGCCCTGTATGATATAAATCTAAATAAATGTGAAGTTTTAAGCGTAGAAATGTTTTTATAAGCGGCCGAGCAGTCGTTAGATTAGTCAAGGCCAAGCAGCTTGGTGAGGTCGAGAACGCGGGACGCGGGACCCTAAGTGACGAGTAGAGATGGTACTGAACTGGTAATTTTACGGAACAGGTGAGAACGGTTCAGTTAATTTTTGGGAACCGTTCTGAATACCTGTTACAGTTCAGGGCGTTCAGACGGATTACATGCAGCGCGAACGCTTAAGCTCTCCCACTCAATCGATGAGAACGACATACACCTACTCTACTCATCACCTAATACAACCTACAAAGTGCTACATATCGTATTTCCAATAAGAATTGAGAACACCGAATCCACGCAGAACCGGGAATTAGAGAACTGCTTGACTTGAGTGAACTGAGAGCCGAGCTTGTTTATTCCTTACCGTACCGTCGCGTGTAAATCGTAATAGGTATATTTTATTTTCGAGAACCGGCTCACTGAACGGTCAGCTGATACCGCGTTCTCAAGAACGGTTCGGTTCTTTTTGTACCAACTCTAGTGACGAGTTGAGAAGCAGAGTTTCATCGGACAAGACGTGTTGTCTTGGTTCTAGCATTTTTATTCGCGCATTAGTAAATAAGCGCTGGTTTGGATCCCTTTGTAGGGAAAATATACATTTTGAACTCTCTGGACAAGAGAAACCCTTGGGCACCGGTAGTAGCTGGTCATTTGGCAAGCAGTTAATTGCTTGGATGTATTTTGTACAGAAAATCAATTTATGTTATTGTTATTACACACTGACATTCCTGGTAATTTCTTCTCGTAGACATACATATATTGTTGAGTTTAGTGGCAGCTAGTTTCATTTGGGGCTTGGGGCTATTGCAGACGGTGGTTAAATCCTATGGTAACAACACCACTTACATAAACGCGAAGAACTTAAGGTTCCCGAGCGTGGCGAAACGCAAAGAAAAAGAGAGCAGTGAGTTTTCGAAGCTGAGTTGCAGGGAAATTACACCCCCAACGCAACAACAACTTAATACTAAACATCAAAATAAACCGTCAACAATTTACGACCTAAAACTAAAAATGACACACTTTCTTAACCAGTCTTGTTAGGCTCCATCTTTTTTTAATGTTTTTTCTAAAGTTCTAATTGATCAAAACACCAGTTACAGTTTAAAAAAAAGGAAAAAACATGTAACTACGTCCATAAACCATCGGAAAGTCAAATAACTTTAATTACACAGGCCAAAAACGCTAATAGATTTGCAAATCCTTTAATTATAAGTTTTAGTTGCCATTTTGCGGCATCGCCAAGCTGACACAGGCTTTACCTCTTTGTTGTACTAGGGTACCTAGATTTAAGTAAAATCAGAAGGCCTTACCAGGGGTTTCGGTCATTTACGATATTTCATTTCCTCATCACTGAACTGCCAAAACTTCAATTACACATCTCAACTCTAGCCAGGAAACAAGGCAAGATAACGTAAATCCGCCAGGGCACAGTAGTAACAAGGTACCATATACAGAGGCTCCAGCTCGATCACACCACCGTTGCAACAATTTCTCCACATTACCTATCGCTCACGTGGCTCTGCATACTCGAAAGATAAGGCAAAATAACAACTCCAACGTAAAACAACATCAGTATTCAACTTAACAAGGCACGGAAACATATCCAAATCCAGATCACACACTACATAAAGGTCCGCTTTGGACCGTGGCTACCTAGCGTCTCCTCGTCTTTCGCGCCTAAAAGCCAGGTCCTCCACACTCCGCGAAAAACATTCGATCGGTGCGGTAGTTTAAATTGTTCTCGGCACCGTGCCATCCGCCCAGTGGCGTCACTACATAGGGGTAATACAGTAATTTATAATAAAATTATTTTAAGCGAGTCTGGAGTTTAAGGTATAATTCAAACCATTTTAGTTAATAGATAACGAATACGGTACAAATTACTAATTAAAAAAAATGGACCGTTACAACGTTTGATAAAAATCTCAATAAAACAGTTCAATAGACAATAGAAAAAGTTTTCTTGGTATAAAATTAATATTAAAGTTTATTATTGCAGGATTTACATTTCATGGTGTATGTTAAGTATCTAAACAAGATCAGACAATAACCTTTTACATTATTTTCAAAGGGAAAAATTAGGTAAATATTCCCTTCTATTTGCCTATTTACTCCAAGGACACATATACTTATAATAATAATAAGTCTATTATTGGCCCAATTTTAAATTTATAAAATATAACGAATTATGTTATTTAATACAAAATTTAAATTAACACGTCTGTCTATTCCAATAAAATATAATGGCTACGTTAATAATATCTTGACTAAGAATGTAGTATATGTAGGTTACACAATCCTGGCTGTACTACTGAAGGACTATGGGCACTGAATGCAGATATAGTGGCGTCGGAGATAAAATGTCTCAGAAAAAAATCATAAACCACGTTTTATTGTCGACCGTAACGAATTGTTAACATAAGGATGAGCAGTTTTAATGCCGTTTTATCTGGACCGGATTAGAGTTTGTATTGTATACCATCGATTAAATATGTATATTTTAAGAACTATTTTGTTTATATTTTATAAGAACAGTAAAAATAATAAATAATTAGTTATACGGATGTTCTGTAACTCAATGGTCATAGCGAATATAAATATTCTTGAGGTCATTCTTGTTCAAAAAGTTCTAATGAACATATATCCTAAAGTGAACTGCTTCTAAGTTATTGACAAATTAAAAATTCTAGGGAGGGGGGGGTGTCTTTGGCTGCGAGATTACCCGATCTCACATCCCTTAATTACTTTCTGTAGGGTTACTTGCGTAATCTATGAGGATACAAACCAAGAACTATATTAAAGTTAAGCTAAAATAATGGATGTCACGAATCAAATGAAGAAGATCCGGAACCTCTAATACAAATTGTTATATCAATTGTATCAACCGTGTATTAATAATGAAGGTGGTCATTTTGAATCACATTTACGTTCAAACTAGTGCTGGCAACTGAAACCGGTTTTCCGGATAATCGGTATTGGATTATTCGTGGTTTTGTACAAAACCGAGAACCGGTTACTCGGATAACCGGATAATCGATTATTGGTTATCCGGGAAACAGATTACTCGGATAACCAAATAATCGATTATCGGTTATCCGGGAAACACATTACTCGGATAACCGAATAATCGAAAAAACCAGTTATTCGGATAAACCGAATAACCGAAAACCAGGATATTCGGATAATCAATTAATGCGTGTTTCTTTACCTTCAAATGTTGTTGAAATATGAAACTACATGCAAGCAGGTGGCCACCGACGTCTGTTTAGAATTTACATAAAACCTGATATACTTTGTGTATTTTGTCATTTTTGTTGTAGTTAACGAATATTAATTAGACACAATAATACACACCCACAACACCAAACAACTTTAGCTAGATATGTCTCATGCATGGCGTGCGCCGTGTGCGTCCTCTAAATACAACATAATGTTTAGTGTTCAATTTAGTTGTTTAATGTTTATCTATGCTTAATTTAAAAAAAAATCTATAAAATGGTTGTTACGAGCTTTTTTTATACTAGTTCCTACTTGATCATTATTTGGATAACCGGTTTTATCCGAAATCGGTTTTTGAAGAAACCGATTAAGCGGTTTAACTTTTTCCGGTTCTGGACAGTACTAATTAAAACTAATTGGAAATTTAAATGAAAGTTAAATGTAAAATGTAAAAAGTTAAATAATAAATGTGTGAAATACAACAGCTACTACTTTCAATTTATCAATAACAGTCCACTTAAGGATATATGTTCGTTAGAACTTTTTGAACAAGATTGACTTCAAGAATATGTACATTATCTATGACCATCGAGTTGCAGAACACCCTGTATACTGACATAATTTTACAGGTACATATTGCACATACATTTACGAAAATATTGTTAAAAAATTAAACACTACAGATATTATCTGTATCTCTAAAGGTACCTCAAGATGCCTTGATGCCACACACAGTACCCTAGTATGCTAGGATTAATTTCAGCTTTAGCAAAAATCCCTGCTGCTCAACTGGGGATTAAATCCGGGACTCGGGTTGAGAGGCAAGTGTTTTTGACAGCTTGACTCATGAAGCCACATATATAGGGATGCCGCGGATATCCAGTGCATCCGACCGGAATCGGATATCCGGTCGAATAGGCCGAATATTCGATTCGGCTGGAAACTGAACTATTCGGCCTGTTGTGTCTGTATTTTCTCCTGTGTGGACTAATTAAAAAGAGTGGACTGTATTTTACGCATTTATTGAACTAAAAAACTGAACAAAACTGGTAATACAAGAACTAAGTACAACATATGCGAAGCCGTGTGTCCGTTTTGTTTGGGCTATAACTTTCGACCTTCGCTGTGTGCGCCCTTAAATCCTCTAGAAACCTTTATATTATTCTAAACATGTGCCAGGTGCGGCGTTAGATTTAAATTGAATAAGCAATACCAAACACAGCCGAATATCCAGAATTATTCAAGAGTCTTTTGTGAACAAGTTTATTATGCTAATTAACTGCAATGTTTAAAGCAAACTTGCTTTTTTCTCTGGTTGTGATTTCCATTAATATAGACTTGAACATGGTTTTATTGTCTGTGAATTGGGTTGCGTTGCTTAAGCCCGTTTCACACAGCACACAATTTTAAATCATCTACCGGAAACTCGATACGTCACTCAATTTGACAGAACCAAGAGAGATGGAAAATGCACGCGTAAATGGGGTAAATAAAGATAGATCGAATCGAACGTAACGAGTTTTGTGAACCAGCCACATATCTCGACGTTTTAAAATGCCAGATATTCAGGGGGATATCCAGATCCGGCGATTAATATTTGATCGAATATCCAGTTTGGCCGGCAAACTACTATTCGCGGCATCTCCACACACAGATATAAATAAAAATAAATTTACTAGAACAATATTAGCTAACATTTTAATTAAAGGAAACAATACAAATGTAATAAATAGTTCAAATGTACACCTAATTACATGCACAATGTGAGCACATTCTGTTCACAAATACAATGAAATCTATAATACCATAAATAAATAATACTTTAATGTTTTAAAATGCTATTGTTAAAATATTTTTTTTATTGCCTCCCAAGTCATCGAATTAACCCCTTGAAAATCCCAAAGGATTTTCTGTTGTCAAGGGAGACGGAGCCCTACAGTTTATTGTGAAGATCGAACCAGATCTTGGGCATTGACAATTCCCTGTTTCATCTTAGTCTGAAGCAAATTACAAATAGAATATCTAACTTGCTCCAGGATGGAATCGACCCATCGATCTTCCGTACCGAGCTAAGCGTTTTACCCACTCGGCTACCATGCCGACTTATGACGGAGTTTTCATCAAACTTTATAAATCGATGAGTTCTTCCTGTCAAACCAGTCCCCATAAATCGGGCACGTTAAAACGTCTAATATAGTCGCGGCCAGACAATACTATCTGTTCTGATGGATCCAGTTTTACGAACACGATTTGTGTTAAATGAGAGCATGCCTGCGGTGATACCGGATACCTGAGGAAGCTCTCATTTAAAACAATGTGTTTGTACTCTAAACCGATCCTGTTAATTCGGACCCATTAAAACGCCTAGTATAATCCTGACCCGACTATACCATGCGTCCGGTTTTACGAGGCCGACTAGTCTTAAATGAGAGTGTGCCTGCAGTGGCACCGGATACATGTAGATGTACTCATTAAAACAATGAGTTTGTAACCGGTCCCGTTAAATCAGACTCATCAAAATGCCAGACTCATTTTGACCAAATGACTGTTACTCTGTTTAATAGAAAATGATTTTGGTGTGATGTACACTTTAATGTTACTTATTAGTAATATATAGTTCCCTTTTTTAGCTCCCCTTAGGCCGCCACTGGACTTCCGTTTCGCACTTGCTATCAAAACAAGGAGAGAATCTCCATATTAAATTTGTTCCATCATAGATTATATTATACCATGAATCACACCGAAGACCAAGTATTAGTTCACTTCTATACAACAGATGTTCTGTGTTTATCCAAGTTTTAAGTTGGCATTTCAGTGACCTATGAAATATATTAAATAAACCATGCATTAAATTTAGTACATATCTCGTAAAAAATTAATTAGTACACTTAATGATTGAGGATTAATAATTGTAATAAGTATAACTTAATGAATAGGTAATATTCTTTGCTTCGTTCCACCTGTTTTCTTAGGTTGGTACTTAAGGCATTGTCAAACGGTGGATCTCTAAATTCAGCCCACTTGACCAAATACCGCGATACGGTAAACGTCTTTTTATGTGCCTTGCCGCATTTTTTTGTGAGACTCCCAATTCCTTGGGCTAAGGTAAATTGAAATTAATCCTTTATTATTAACAAGCATCATATAATTGTTGATTGGTTTAGTTCTGTATTTTATTTGTCAGGTAAATGAAATTACCGGCATTTGTAGTATGTCACATGTTTTCCTCAAGGTCGCGGGTCATTTAAATATTTAATTTTGCATTTTGTTGTAAGAAATTATTAATTAAAGTTTAATTAACTTAACCGTTAGGAGTGATGTGGGTAACCACGCCCGAAATTTTATTGTGTCTTGTTAAGGGTAAAATTTTAAGAATGTTCAATGCAACAAAAAAAATTATATAAAAAGTGAGGAATTTTTAAAAAAGGATAGACACAAACACAGAACGCACCTTTGAGTGCCCCCGATTCAAATTATCATGACAAGTGAATTAATACTGGGCATTTTCAGGTAGTTGGAGTTTTTATTATGGACCTTACTTACTTTATTAATTTGAGCTTGGATTAGTTTTATGAAACCTAACCTGTTTACTGAGCTACTTACTCTCATGGACTGTAACTAAGTCCTTGGATCTCTATATTTTTCATCCTTGGTTGGATGCACCATTTGGATTCACCCGTTGGAGTTTGAACCTTCGTTGTGTGAAGATTGGTTACACTATTGGTTTCCTGAATATCACGATCAGCATAGCAGTGCGGAACGGCTGTACATGTGGTGACCCATGTAGGGTGAGACGTCTAAACCTTCGGAAGAACACTCATTTTTCGACGTTTGGTTGATTGTTTTTAGGCCTTCAGCCGAATAAACATTTTCTTTTTGGCCTTCAGCCAACCAAATTTTACTTGAAGCCTTCAGCTTAAACATATTTGTATTTTTATTTTAATGTAAGGAATTAGCTAATTCTGCCAAGTTACAGTCAAGCTGTATCGTGTATAACACCATTTAAGATACATAATTCCTTATACATTTTAATATTAATTTTCACAATAAATACATTTATGGTGATTTCTGATTTTAAATACCTATGAATGATTTTAAGGCCACTGAGTAGCCACAGTTGCAAGTTAAGAAATCTTTACTTTTGGGCATAGGTGTTTTAATTACAAATGGTTACTGGCGCCCTCTTTTTTGTCTTTTTAAATATTTTATAATCGAAACACGACCCAGCCTCCAAACAAATAACGAGATCCGGGTAGCTACCTTCCAAAGCCCTCTCAGGGAAAGGAAGTAGGTAGCAAAATAGCTATTGTGGCTTATGTTTTCCTTATCCAGAAATATTGTATAATTTCTTAGGAAAATGAGTGGAATTAAAAACATAAAATGTGTTAGCGTAAGTTCTTAATTGACTTGATTTCTATAATGCTTTAATACTTAAATTGATAGGTAATTTTTCTTTAAATATTGTTCCGATGAGAACATCAACAATAAATAGCCATTGTGGCTTAATGTATTCCTTATCCAGAAATAATGTATAATTTCTTAGGAAATAGGGAATAAAAAGATAAAATGTGTTATCGTAAGTATTTAATTGACTTGTTTTCTATAATGCATTAATACTTAAATAGGTAGGTACTTGCTTATATTAAATAAAATTAACAGACGGGCAACTGTAAACTGCGCATACCGCTAGTCGTGTATCTAGTGGGTTGGCTCGATCTGCATAACAATTAATAAACCTTACTTGTTTTAAACTAAAGAAATACAGTTTTAGTTACCCTGAAAAAAAGTATTATATGAGCAGGCATATGCGGATGACAGGCTGGTTCTAGTGCAGGTAGCCTGTAGAATAACAGAAGTGCGACGAAACAGGTCTTTCAGTCAACCCACCAAGACTGACATGATCCATTTCACCAAGAGAAGAAAAATAGAGTATTTTAGAGCACCAAAATACACATCTCTTGCGTTCGCGCAGGAGGTCAGATACCTGGGACTGATCCTAGATAATAAACTGTCATGGTGGCCACATATCGACAACGTAATCAAAAAGTCAACAACCTTCTGGCAATTGCGCCGGGTGGTAGGTAGGAACTGGGGCCTCAACCCAGAGAGAATTCATTAGCTTTACAGGGCGGTCACCAAACCAAGAATGGCTGAGCGTGGACAAAGTGACCACGACCCGAAAGCTGGCAAAAGTTCAGAGAGCAGCTTGCCTAGGGATCACTGGCGCCATGAGGACGACATCAACAGCTGCTCTGGAGGTTCTGCTAGGCCTGCCAATGCTTCCCTCGAGCATAAAAAGTTATGGCGGCCTATCTGATAGTGCGGAATTGTGGGAGCTGGCGATGTTCAGGTAGAGTTGAGGTGAGGCAGCAAGTGTTGGAATGGTGGAAAGGGAAATCCCCATATCTGCGCTAAAGGTGAGAGAAGCGAATGACCAGTTAAAGTTGGAAAGGAAATATACTTTCACTCTTCCCAGTAGAGAAGAGTTAAGTGAAGGGAACTTTGTTTCGGACTCTCTGGTGTGCTACACAGACGGTTCTCATGTGGCTGCCGGACCGTCATCCTCCGGGGCGGGAATATATTCGGAAGACAGAGGAGTGCAGGAAAGCTCTGCATTAGGATCGTACACCACGGTCTTCCAGGCAGAGGTTTACGCCATCCTATCAATGACAGGTAAAGATGAGGTAAGGAACTGTGAGGAACAGATGGTATATTTGCTCCGATAGCCAGGCTGCTCTAAAAGCGTGTGCTCCCCAGGACGTGATCAACTCTCGTTCAGGAGTGCGAGGACGCGCCAGAAGAGCTTGCCAGGCATACACAAATAAGACTAATGTGGGTTCCAGGTAACCAGAAGGTCGATGAAATAGCTAGACGTGGAACCGAGGAACCCTGCCTGCCCACAAGTAGGCATGTCACAACGGTCTTCAATGAGTGGGCCCACGAGACATTGAGAAAGCATTGGACGGCCAACTGGGCCTGTAGACAAACTTGATATTTTGTGACGGGGCCGAACAAGTCGAGATCGGCCTGATTACTGAGCCGGAGTCAAAAAATTCTAAATCTTTTAAACGGAGTTCTGACAAGCCACGCCACCGTATCCAGTTGGCTAGTGCTATTATGTGGCAGATGCAGGAATGCTAATATTATAAATGTAATTTGGTAAATAAATGTATTTCTGGGTGTCGCGAAAATATATAAATATATTTAGTTAACTATAACGAGTAGATAACATTCAAATAAACAATTGTTAGAACAGTTTTTTTCTAGTTAATAACAATAATTGTGATTTACTACTTAACTGTAAGTATATGGTAATTTGTTTTCTATCGATTTAGTTTCTATGGTGTACAACACCATAGAAACTAAATAAAATAAAATAAATGAAGTTGAATTTGATTTAACTTTTAATTAAAATTAACTGAGCATTGATAAACCGGCCTTAAATATCTTACTCGTTCAATAAATCCGTCTTTTATTAACTTTAAATTTCATAAAAACTACAGTTAAACAGTTCTGAGATGACCCCTAGGATATGTCGGCGTAGCTATAAATCCCAATAGCATAGATCACGAAGTATAAGGAGTCCGAATGGTATAGGCTTTTCCATAGTATTCATGTACACAATAATAAACCCAGATCATAGTTCTCTTTTCTGCCACTAGCAGCGCAAGTATTCAGGACGTACCGATGCTATTATTATTATTACACGTAAACACGCACTGGCTCGTGAATGTTGAATTTAATTAAATTAAATATAAAATATTAATTTATTTATTTAAAATTAATTTTAATAAAACAATATATCCCGCGTAAGGATTTGAACGAGTACTTCTTGAAAAATGGCGCGCCCTACCGGCAAAAAATCTGTCCCCTAAATTAAGACCATTCGTTCAACATTACGTTCGGACTCCTTGTATCCAGAGCTGTCAGGTACTTCAATTAAAAGAATTGAAATAGTAATTCAATTATTTTTAAGTAATTAAATTACTTTAATTCAATTACTTTTTTGGACGCCTTAAAATAATTGGTAGTTGAATTACTTTTTGTAAAAGTAATTGTAGTTGGTAATTGTTTTATTGTTTTTGGTAATTGAAGTACTGAACAAATAATTCAATTCCTTTTGGGTAATTCAATTCCTTTCAGATACTTTAATTACCTTAAAATAATTGAAATTGTATCGAAAATATTCCGAGAAAAATCGCAACGCACTCGGCTTTAATAACTTGTACGAGCTTGTCGTTTGACAGTATTTTTGTTTTCTTTCAGTTATCCAGTGCACTACACAGTATACAGTAGCTGTGATTGCAAGAAAACCATGTTTTTAATTATTTGTGTCCTTGTGTTTTTAATTCTTAAAAAGTTGCCTGGCAAGGTAAGTAAATATTAAATAATAAATTTATACTTTACTATTTTTTAAATATTAATATATGTTATACATATATCTCCGATGTTGGCAATATCTATTATTTTACTTATTTGATTTAATCAAATATCTATTAATATTAGTTACACTGACGAAATTTTTTAATAATGATTGTAGAAACAAAATTTTTGCACAGAAATGCGTTTCACGTTGAACTCAAATATCGAATAAAAAATGTCTGTCTGTATGTATGTCTGTGTGTAGACCATTTCTTGTCAACACAATAATTTCTTTTAGACTTGAAAATTTTATTTTAAATTTAGTACCTATATATGTAAAATAGCTTGGTAGAATATTACCTATATACGTGTTTGAATGACCTAATAATTTTTTAAAAATACATGTACATTGTGCCTCTTTTTTTGGTAGGTATTTGAATTTCTTTTATTTTCAGTCGATATTTCAATTATTTTTGGTAATTCAATTACATTCAAAGTAATTCAATTAAACAGAGTAATTAAAGTATAAGGTAAAGTAATTGAATTCCTTTACTTGAAAAAAAATATTATTTTCGACGAGTAATTGATACTTGAAGTACTGTGTAAAATGAGGAGTAATTGGTAATGGAAATATTTACTACTTTGATTGATAATTGGTAATTGGTACTTCAATTACTTTTAATGGGTAATTGTGACAGCTCTGCTTGTATCTATACTTCGTAGCATAGATGACCACAGAAGGTGGTAAATAATAATAATGGCCAATATTGACCCAAGATGTACATATACATTCATTTTAAGTTGAAAAAGATTTGAAAGTAAATTATTAAAATATATACATGTACATAACTAATAAATGTTAATAAATTGTTTTAGGGTTTTATGATGAGTATACAAAGCAAAGTTTTTATGTATTATACATTACACATACGTTCCATAAATTATTTGTTGAACAGTACACTGTATTTGAGATTGCTACTTGTGAACTTGAACTAGTTGAGATAATAAAATGCAGTTTTCGTCAGTCTTCGTCTAATTTTGATAAGTTTTTTTCCTGAGTATCCGGTTTTTTGCTCACTTCCGGTTTAACAGGAAATAACAGCGTATTTTCGGGGATAGGGCAACTTTGTCATTTCAAATGGAACATCTTGTATATTTTTTCACAGTTGGAAAGACCATTGTTCCACACTCCGAAAATACCATATTTGTCATGGAAATTACACAGAGTGATGGTTTTGTAAGCTTTTTTAAGTGAATAGTGCGTTTTATCGAAAAGCTACGAAAAAAAATGATTCATAAAGTAGACTATGGAAATAAAAGACAACATCACTTGTAAACGTCAAATTAGTTTATTAACAATTGCATGTTACCTCAAATGCTAATATTGTAAATGTACATATGAAACTCGATATAACAAAGTGTAACAGTATATTTATTAAACAAATAAGAAATAAACAAAATAATACACATTAGTTATAAAAGATGTTCAAAATGCTGCCCATTAACTTGGATACATTTATTTATTCATATGTCATAGCTTCTACTTAACTGTTCGGGGATAATGTTGTTAAAGACATTTCGAACGTTTTCTTTAAATAGTTTAAATTTTGTGACATAGCGCTATAACACCTGTCTTTCACATACCTCATGTGAAAAAATCTGAAACTGTGAGATCTGGGGATCGAGGAGGCCATGCTGTAGGACCTCCCCTCCCTATCCAACGATTTCCAAAGGTGGCATTCAGGGAATCTCTAGTTATCATAGCATAATGAGGCGTAGCACCATAGACATATAATAATGTCTATGCGTAGCACCGTCTTATTTGAACTAGACTATCCTCAACAAATTATCCTGTTCAAATTACGGATAAAATAAATTTTCTAACATGTCCAAAAATGGTAGAGCATTGATAAATAATTGAATTGTTAAAAAAAAAGGACCGTAAATTTTTTTGTTTTGATATCACACACCAAACTAACTTTTGGAGAGGATCTGACATACTAATGGAAATTTCTGGTATTTTTTGTTGCCCAAATTCTACAATTCTTATTCACCTTGCCATTTAAGTGAAATTATGCTTCGTCTGACATTATTGACTTATTAAGAAAACATCTATCTCTTCTACGTAAATTAAGAATTTTTCTACAAAATTATACTCGTTTTGGAAAATCAGTTTCCTTTAATTCTTGATGAATCTAAATTTTATAAGTATTCAATTTTAGAACAATTTTCATAACAGTAGTTTTCGGAATACCTGTTGCGGAAGAAATTTTTCTTGTAGAAGAGGAAGGATCATTTTGTGTCATTTCCAAAATTTCAATTGCATTATTAAGCCTATTTTCATTATTTGGAGTTCTTTTTTTACGGTCAATACAACTGGAATTCCAAAAGTTTCTATACCATTTTCTAATTGAATTTTTTGTTGGAGGTTCCTTGTTAAACATAGTTCTAAATCTTCTTTGTGTTGTTTTGTAAGATTTAGTGTCAGCAAAAAAAGATTTTAAACTTAGCTTTTTCACTTAAAGTAAACATTTTTCTTAAAGTAACTCAAATACCCGAGTTGTTAATAATAAACTAATTTGATGTTTACAAGTAATGTTGTCTTTTATTTCCATAGTCTACTTTGTGAATCATTATTTTTTTCGTAGCATTTCGATAAAATGCAGTATTCATTTTAAAAACTTATAAAATCATCACTCTGTATAATTTCCATGACAAATGCTGAATTTTCGGAGGGGAAACAATGGGCTTTCCAACTGTGAAAAAATATACAGTGTGTTCCATTTGAAATAACAAAGTTGCCCTATCCCCGAAAATACGCTGTCATTTCCGGTTAAACCGTGAGCATAAAAAGACGGATACCCAGGAAAAAGTTATCAAAATTAGAAGACTGGCGAAAGCCGCATTTCGTTATCTCAACTAGTTCAAGTTATATAGGTTTAAAAAGGGTCAAAATATAATGGGGCACTCGGTATTTATACAATTATACAGGGTGTCTCTGAAAGGTCTGTACAAAATCTACTACATGTTCTCGAGACCAAAATAAAATGATAGAACCTGACTTACCTCTATCCAAAAGTGCTTCCAATTTCTTACGAATTTTTTTTATCACAAAAGAATGCTTTTAGCTATTGCGATCAAATATGGGATGTTTACCTACTGGAACTAGATGTTTTTTGATAATCTCTTTGGTCTTCAGCACTGCACAAGTGGTTGTAAGGAAGACAAAGTTTATTCAAAACATTTAAATTTCTTTTCAAACTTTGACAATTTTATTTCCAACTTCTCTTTGCCTCTTGTTAAATTTTGTTGTTTAGCATAAAAACGCTAATAAAAAACTACTTATTGGTCTATTAATGGCAACTAGACATATAACAGTACTGTAAGCTTTACCTCCCAAGTTTATATTTATAACATTGTTTATTTTATTATAAGTTATTTATAGAATTTCCACGTTGCGATTCGTTATAATTTTGTGGTCTGTATGTTATAAATCATTTTTAATTGTAGATTTTCAGTTTAAACTGTCCGTGTTTGCTATTTTGAATTTCTATGTCAATCACTTGGGAACAGATTCATTTAAGATTGCTCAAATTTAAAGAGGACATTGTTAATCAGTCTAAGCGTGCAATGAAAAAGGAAGTACCAAAAAGCGAACTAGACAAGAAATTCGAGATACTCTTTTAAAGTTATTTAACGATACAACTAAATATATCGGTGTTTATTGATCACACTTAGATAATAAGCAGAAAAGGGCCGTAAAATATGTTTTCCTTATAATTAGAGATGAAGTAGTTAGGACATTTCAATTATTAAACGTTAACTATAGGATTCCTATAAACTGTTTAAAATCAATTGATCCGTTTATTTTTGATGAAGAGTTTACATTAGAAGAAAATTTTGTACCAATGGCAATGACTAACGATGAATTTTTAAATATTACCGCAGAAATTTGATGGTTCTCCGGGTAAATTGCAATCATTTTTAGATGCGTTGGCCTTACTTGATGCTAATTCCAACAATCAGGCCCTTAACGCCTGTCACTTTCGTTAAAACACGTCTAACTGATACAGCTCGCGATATAATAACAACAGAAGATTCTCTCCCAGAAATAATAAATACTTTAAAAACGGAAATAAAGGCGAAAGTTCTCAATTGTTAATAGCTAATGAACTAAACCTGAAACAAGACCACAAAGACGCTTACGTCGTAGAAATCGAGTCGTTGACAGAAAACCTAAAAAGAGCATTCTTTCCGAAATACTAACCAGATCGACGCTTACGATCAAGAGTTTTGGTATAGGTTACAGTTAGGTAGCACATAAAAGGGCGAAGGAGTGTCTTGAAAAGTCAAAGATTGATATAAAATTTCAATTCGATAATAAAACAAGTAAAATTGATATAAAGCCAGGAGATCTTGTTACTGACTAACGAAAGTCGTCACAAATTTGACGCATGGCAGATCGGCTCATTCCCGGTAGTTCACGTAGAGGATCCGAATTGTACAATTCAGGATAACAAAGGCAGACTGACCACAGTATACAAGAATTGTGTACGGAAATACAAACATATGTTAGATTTAAGATGTAAAACAGGCCTGTAGATAATTGTTAATATGTATAAATTATAATTTTTCCCTTAGATTTATTTGCACATACATCATGTCTGATATTTTTTCCCGACTAAAGCATGCCCCTCACAAGTGGCCATAGTAAAGGTCATTCTCCTGAAAAGGATGGTGTAATGGTTTATATGTAGTTAGCATATTTGGATAGGGATTTAGTAATTATAATTATAGCTATAAGTAGTACAGTTCAACAAACTGCAAAATGTATTGGTTATTTAAGAAATATATAACCCATATTTTTGTGTTAAGTAAGCGGTATAGCAATATCATTATTGTATTTGGTGAACAATGAAAAATATTCAGAATAATATACGATGTTAGAAAAGTCACGTGTCATTTATTACAGCTGTCTTTCTCGTTCCACACAAAACTGAATATCTAACCTTTGTCTACGACAACGGCGAACTCTTTGTGCGCCCATCATAAACCACAAACAGAATCGGGATTGATGATAAGTGACACTATCCGATTCCATTCTCCATTTCACTGGGCACGCTCCACAGTGGTAGAAATTATAATTTTATGCGCTAAAAACCCCTTTTCGCTATTATCTAAATGAGTGTCAATTCACCACAGGTATATTCTAAGAAGGCCATAGTATCTGGTATATGGCATTTTTCTGGGAAACCTCTTCTGGGTGCGTATTAAGGGGGTAAAACAGGTAGCAGTACTATCAAATCGCCAAGATACATTTAGTAGACCTTTGGTAGCTATAAATAACGATTCTTGTGTTTAGCACAAAGTGATATTAAGTGATAGTGGATCAAGTAGAGGTTTGTTTCTTATTTTACAATGAGTTTATTTTTAAAAATGTATTAGTTCTCTTTTAAAATTATTTTTTATAATATAATGTTTTTAAAGTAAGCACAATGAAAACTCTTTATTTGACACAGCATATATTTTTTTGTAATCAATTTGCACTAAATTTTTTAATGATTGTCCTTCAGAGCATTATCTAGCTATTAAACCATATAAAATTTATTGTCATAATTTCCATTTATTTCTAGATGTTCTCAACGGAAACATATTACGACAAGAAGTGTTCAATGTATGGCATAATGAAGCTAACAAAGAAAACGCAATCCATGCTTTGTATTCATATATGATTGATAAACTTGAGTTACAAATGTACGAGGATATAATTAGCGATGATTTAAGACTAAAATATGATAATACTGATACGCAAATTCGTCATAAATGCGAGAATGCCACTTTAGTATACAAAACGTCCTACATAAGTATACGAAATGGATGGATGGACATTTCATATTTGACGACATTTTAGAAAAAAATGAGGACACCAACAGCTAAGGTCACTTCAGGTAGGCCAAGAAAATATTTTTCTGAAAATTCTGAACAAACAAAAAGGTGAAGAGTTTAGTCGCTTCTTAAAAGTAGCACCGAAGAACTGGCATTTGCAACCCAAATGAGCCTTCGTTCTCAGGGCCAACGCACTGCCGCAGATATAGTTAAAAGTGTGTTAGAGTCATCAAAAAAGGTATATGATATTAAAATAGAGTTATTACTGGTACTACCAATAAACCAATAAAGCTCACTGCTGGTGAAGCCTTAGCCTCATACGTGCAGAACCGACTTACAAAAGCCCAGTATATTGCAATACACAATGAAAATAGAGGACACAATGCTGATATATATCCCATTTACGATAATACTATTAGCAAAAAAAGCGTTGTTATCCACAGGGAATGGAAATAACAGAAGTATCAGCTGAAATAAAATTACAGTCAATAATAAATCACACTATTCGGCGATAGTTGTTAGTACAAAAGAAAGTAGTGTGTGAAGTGAAAGAGGGCGAATGTTTTCCAAAAAAAAAAAAAAATGACTGCTATTTACAAGTGGAGATGTGACGGTGCTTCCGGTCATCAAATGTACAAACAGCGTTTTGTAGAAAACGAACATACAGAGCACGATGATTCGTTTTTATTTGTTGTCTCTTTTGTGCCTTTGCAACTTATTGACGAAAACGAATCAATACTGTGGCACAATCAACGACCATCATCCACATCATTTTGTCGGCCATTTAAAATCTCCTTTGTAAAAGAATCAGAACAATTAGTTAACAATAAAGTTGCCAAAATAAACGAAGAGATTGAACATCTAACACCAACTGAAGTGACCATTGGTGATTTTGTTTCTTTAGTGAAACATAAGTTAAGCTTAACTATGGTTGATGATACAATATGTGGATATCTCACTGGAACACCTTCCTCAAATTGTTATATCTGTAATGCCACTCCAAAAGAAATGAATGACAAAGAGTCATTCGAAACGAAATATAGATTCGTCAGCTCTCTCTCTTGGGATGTCAAGTTTACATGCTTGGATAAAATGTTTTGAATGTGTGTTATATATTAGTTATAAATTAGACACCAAATGATGGAAATCACGAAAAGAAGACAGGGATATTATTGAAACCCGTAAGAAATTAATTCAGGACCGTCTACGTAAAGAAATGGGACTTCTTGTAGATATTCCAAAACCCGGTTTCGGGACCACAAACGATGGGATTGCAGCTGGACGTTTTTTTTTGCTGATCCTGATCTGGCTTCACAGATTACAGGGATAGATAGAGGACTAATATACCACCTATCTGTTATTTTGCGAACAATATCGTGTGGTCAGTTAATCCTAGAAAATTTGAGGAGTACATCCTAGAAACATCCAACCTATATGTAACTTTCTACAATTGGTATTTTATGCCCTCTAGTGTGCACAAACTACTGATTCATGGGTCAGCTATAATCACATCTGCTATTGTTCCAATAGGTCAATTATCGGAGGATACCTAAGAAGTTAGACACAAAGACTGTAAACGTATTTGACATGGTAGCACTAGAAAGATGTCTAGAAAAGCAACGATGTATAATGCATATGCTGCTAATTACATCAGACCCCCTTATTAGTAGTTTAACTTCCAAACCATCCAAAAAAAGTGGACCATTACCATCAGATGTAATTAATATGCTTAAATTGTCATATAACCTTCAGGAAATGGAAACAGATATCGACAGCGATTCAGATATTGACAGCGATTCAGATATTGACAATTAACTATGTATTACTGTTTAGATGTTCGAAAAATATAAATATTTGTTATTTCATTCCATTACTCTAATAGTTATGACATTATGTTTACATTTAAGAATAACATTTAATTTGTTACGATAATTTTGTTAAGAATTCATATGTATATTTTAATTTGAATGTTATAGAAAATGTATCGCTTATATTTTTTATAAATAAGTATTTTGAAAATAGCAGTAATTTATTCATTAGTTCATTGAAATATGTTTTGAGCGCCTAAAGTGACAATTTCTGCCCACTACCTCACGGTGTCTCCTCGTCAATGGCCAATGAGGCGGTACCATCGAAGATCAAAGGAACTTATTCCTCCATAAATGGACCTGACTTTGATGTACTGAAACGGTTTCTTAATACCACATTTCCTAGGAGGCGTTCTTTTTATTCAGTAATTCTACGAACAGCCCCGGTATACCTCTACGATATTAATACATATGTACAACATTCCGCGCATTTCAATATATGTATATGTTTATTTGTTGATTTTGGTAAAGAATTTATTTATTTAGTTTTATAAAGACATTGTATTACCAATGCTAACATTTTTTTGGTTGAGCTACATATTTCCAAAGATTGTAACCCTATTATAATAAGTCTGGATCCATACAACCAAGGACACATTTTTTAAATATCTTAATGCTACATTACAGTTAGTTATAAGTTGTAAGAGTTTATGGCAGTTGTAAACTATTAGAAAAAGTCTAGTTTTATCGGCTGTTGAAAATAATGAAAAATCCATTTCTGGTTGAGTCGCCAACTGTGATTAAATTTAAACAGGTTGAAAACACATAGTAAATATATTTAACGATTGTAATTAATACCATGCACTTGTAAAAAAATCCACACCATGTTAAATAGATAATTTGTCACTTTCGCATGACTCGTAATTATATTTTTACGCGTGCCGCATTTTGTCTCGACAAGTGATGTATGCCGCGGCATTAGCCACAAAGCAAACATCTGGCAAGGGGTGAGTTTTGTGCTTATTCTTTTTTATCACCGTTATAAAATATTCAAAGTATTACATTGCCTATTATTAACTTTATTGTTTTTTATGTAAATTGACAGTCTAAAGGAAAGTATTCGATAGAGAAAACAAAACATGTTTGCATAATTTATTTAAATTATTAATGTAGGCTGTCTGATGAAATGTTTTAAAATGTTAAATTTTTTAAATATATGATAGGGCGACGACATCATTCGACATATATTACTTGGTAAATTCTCTATTGCAAATAAGGAGACATGGCAAAAAAATAACTATATTTTGAAAAAGATTTTAAATATGTTTTACTAAGAGGGATAAAAATAATTAAATATTAGTAGAGTTGGCAAATCGGTCCGCATGTCACGGGCGGTGCCAGGTAGATAAATACCGAAATACGTAAGCGAGACTTGTTTACTATTTTAGCAAAGACTAATATGTGATTTTAATCTATTGTTATGCCTCGTGGTGTGTACAACGTAACTTATTCCTCCGTTGTATTGTTGATAATTTTGTTTGTTGTATTCTTGATATTAATTTTGCAATAAAGTATGTCAGACCTGCCCAAGGGTAAAAAATGGGCATAAGCTGACAAAGTAAATAAATTTATCAGTGTATTCCTGTATTTATTCTACAATAGTGCTATAATAATTCGTACGGTGTGCGAGACAGACCTGATGTGTTGGGACAAACGTGATTGTAAACGTCACGTAAATTCTGTGCAACATAAAACTAAAAAAAATGGCGTGCCTTCGACAACACAGTTTATGTTCGATTTTCTCTTAATGCTGATTGCCTGTGATGTTCCGCTGCACATACTCGATAAACAACCATTTCAGGAGTTCTGGAATAAATACAATGCCAAGGTGACGTTACCAAGTTGCACAACGTTGCGTAACTATGTACCAACTGTAAGCGAAGACACTGTAACTAAGATCAAATGTATACTAAAAAATACACGGCTATGGTTATGTGTTGACGAGACGACGGATAGTAAAAAAAATCTATTTTAAATGTTATAGTACGTGTACTGGACCTTCTTAAACCGACATTTCCACTGTTACTAGTTAGCAAAAGACTAACTGAGTGTACTGGCCAAACAATTACGCGGGTGGTGCTGGAGACGTTAGAGAAATTTGACCTGTCAAAAAGTCAAGTGTTGAACGTTTGTGGCCGATAGTGCCGCGATATTGCATTTGGTAGGCCGTTCTCTTCAAGAACACCGTTGCAGGTTGGTACATGTTACATGTAAGGTGCATGCTTTACGCCTTGTGGCAGAAGTTAATCGGCAAGGTTTTCTAGAGGTAGATGCATTTATAGCAAGTACAAAAAAAGTGTCTCTTAAATCTCCTAAACGTCTTCGCGCATTTCATTGCAAGTGTCCCAGTATTCCCGAACCACCACATCCGATTCTTATACGTTGGGGAACATGGTTGAAGGCAGCTTTTTATTATGCTGAATACTTGCAACAAATAAAAACTGTGATACTACAATTCAATCCAGACGAGGCTGCAGCTATTAAGGAAGGCCGAACAAAATTCGAAGATGTTTCTATTAAAAAAGCTTTAAAAAAATATTCACAAGAACTATAAAGGATTACATGATGTCAACAAAACTTACAAAACAGTGCGTTGTCATTAGCGGAGTTGGAGTCACTGCAAATAGTGGACGAAATAAATCGACTGCTACACTAGAGGTGACGCAAAAAATAAGCCCGTTGGAGAAAAGTTCACACGTGTGTTAAAGCACAAGACACCGGTTTTACCAGATTAAGACAAATTTGTGATGGTATTGATGGTGCATCTGCAGATTCGTTAAGTGAGTTCAAAGACTATTTTAAGTAAGTATGCTTGTATTACATCAATAGATGTCGAACGGTCGTTCTCAAAATATAAGCATATTTTTTCACCATATCGAATATTACTCTCGGAGACAACCATAGAAACATATACAATACTGCAAAGTTTTTACACATATTTTCTAGTTTGTGATAATCAAGACAGTTAAGAGCGGAAGTTGTGTATACATTGTTATAAATTGTAACAGTTTTTATTATTCGTTAATTTCTTTTATTACACTTATTATGATACGTACGCCTATGTTCTGCGGCGCATTTTTTGCCAACTCTAATTATTAGACTGCTGAAATAAATAAGCAGTATAAAAATTGTTTATCTCTTGGAAATATATAAATCCACCATTATAGAAATATGATAATTTTGACAGAATTAACTTGAAAAATGTGTCTAAAACAATTTTCTGATAAGAAATAAGGTAAGACTAAAAAAAAAATTATTGTTCAAATGATCCTACAGGCTGCCCATAAGTATATGAAACGAGGTAATTGTTTATGTTAAAATTTCACTTATTTATTTATCCAGAGAGTTACAAGATTTATTGTCATGGAGATTTATTGTATTAGGCCGGCAACACATTGAGCGCAGCACAGCCGAGCGCAGCACAGCCGAGCATAGCCAGGCAGAGTACAACTGAGGAAAACTATCCCTATTCCTCTGTTGGTGAGTGCATATTGAACGAAGTGATTTTAGTTTCATGTGTGCAGTTTTCGGTAGTAAGTATATATTATATTTGCTGCTAACGAACCTTAATAGATAAGTTATAGGAGTTCCCAACCGGAAGTGAGTGAGATTGGATCAGGATGGCTTGTGTCCATCGAGAGAGCTTTTGGTAATTGTTGTCTTAGATGAAGGTTGCTTAAACAAGCTTGAAGACTCCTTGTAGCAGAAGAATGCATATAGAACAGCATGTGCGTTTGTTTAAAAAAACTGCTAGTGACGTCACGCATGATGTTAAAGGGAAAACAAGATGTCTGTATATAGAAAAAGCATGCGCGTTGGTTTAAAAAAATACCGTTAGTGACGTCACACGATATTATAGAAAACGCATGCGCGGTGGTTTAAAAAAAATGTCGGACTGGTTAGTAACATCACGCATAATATTAAAGAGTAAAACGAGATGTCTGTATAAAGAAAAAGCATGCGTGTTGGTTTAAAAAAAATAAAATTTTTGTAACATCACCAAATCTTTTTACAATTTCATCACTTAAATTACATATATCCATTTTCAAATTTTATTTAATAACGCAGCATGCTTCTTGCAAACTTGTATGCCTGAGCGTTCATACTTTAATGTCGCAACAGTTACCTTTGGTCGTACTTTTATAAATAATAACTTTAAATTTTCAATGTGTCGTGGTTGATCTACTGAGCCTGAAACTTTAGATTGTGATAAAATGTGTCCTTATAAAAAAATGTGTGGTTTCCAGCAAATACACGAATTTTATTTTTTTTTTTACAAATAGTACATTTATAATTATTAACTTATTGCAACTCTTTATTGTGTGGTAGATCCCTCGGGCACAATTCTAGCTTATGATTGTTGTGAACTAGCTGAAATTAATAAAATAACATTTAGTAAAAAGTCTTCAAAATGAATACAAATTTACTTACATGCGTTTTATTGTTGTTATTGTTGAATTTTACTGTTTTCAATAAACTCAAATGAAGTGCCCAATGATGCTTATTTCACATATTTTACGCCCTTAAATACCAAGCAATATTTGTGTGAGCAGAAATCCTCCAAATTATCTCGCATATAAGGAACAACTTCTTTTTAGTAGGAAACTTGTAATATCTCCAAATTCTAATAATATCGTTTCACCAAATTTTGTGTTTACCAGCTTTGCTGACAATATCGGCAGTGGAATATTCACAGGCAAATCTGATAGCCTTATATTAGGGTTTTGTATCTAAAAGCGATACATTGAGCTTTTTTATATCCATATAAAATTATTTACATATTATATTGTGATAAATTACAGGAAATGAATAGAACTTACGTAAATCGCAAACACGTAGGCACTGCTAATAAGACAACCTGAATGTGAAAAACTTAAAAAGTAATGTGACTAGATGTTGACTGATGCTTGTTTACCCGTCAATATACACGCCAATACTAAATGATATTTTTCACATAACCAACTAATGGAATATAATTATCAACTTCCTGTAATCCCCAAATTTGTCACAACGTGCAGGCTTGCGAGTTTATCATTTTTATATATTTCCTTTGCAATAATATATCAACGCTTTGTTAGTTTTATTTCCTTGCGATATAATTAACTTCCATTTTCAGTGGGATTACGCTTTTTGCGGATGTCCTATGCCCCATTGAAAATTTCCAAATTCCTTTCAGTGCTTTGATAACTCACAGTATCTCGGTTATTACAATGTTCAATTTAAATGATTTTGAATGATTTGTATTTGTATTTTAATAAAAAATAATACACTTCTAAATTTAATTTATCCACGCCTGTCTATCATCAGGGGGGCATAAAAATTAAAAATCATATTAAGATATCCCCCATTAACCGACGCACATGATAAAAATACAATTATTCAAACATTTATACATGAAACTTCACTTCATATTATAAATTGTGTACACTGACTGTCACTTCCTGTTAAAATTTAATAATAAATTTAGTACAAAAGTGATAGCCTAAGTATGTACTTATATATTTAATGATTTTTGGGTGTGACATCCATGAGAAGTCTCTCATATTACCATCGCGCATGCTTTTTCTATATGCAGACATCTTGTTTTTCCATTTAACACCATGCGTGACGCCACTAACAGTATTTTTTTTAAACCAACGTGCATGCTTTTTCTAAACACAGACATCTTGTTTTTCCCTTTAACATCATGCGTGAAGTCACTAGCAGTTTTTTTTTAATCAACGCGCATGCTTTTCTATATGCATTCTTCTGCTACAAGAAGTCTTCAAGCCTGTACAAGAACTCTTCATTTAAGACAACAATTACCAAAAGCTCTCTCGATGGACACATGCCATCCTGGTCCGATCTCACTCACTTCTGGTCGAGAACTCCTATAGCTTATCTACTAACTGTCTTTACATCTGAATCAGAATCATATTCGAAAACTGACACTGTGGTATTAGTACATTATTAGGTAGTATTAATAAAAAACGTAAAAAGTCTACATGGATGAATGATTAAACACACCACACCACAGGTAATACAACCCCCTGTATCCCTTAAGATACCTCATGGTACCTTGTGCGGGAAGACAATAGTTAGATTAGGTTAGGTTTTTTATGAGTGGGTTCCCGAGGGACCCCCCCCCCCCACTGTGGGCATCAGCAGGTTTATTGTGGCTCACTCCTAATTATATTTCACCCAATAAGTTCAGTATCTTAATGAAACTGATAATAATAATAATAATAATAATAATAACGATAACTTTATTGGGTGAGAATGAGTCCAGATCCTGTGGCAGCAGTTGCCCTTTGCCAAATATTGAGAATCGGATCCTCTCCACAGCTGGACAGGTGCATTATATGTGGTCTGCCTTCTCATCATCCTCCAAGAATAGACGGTACTCGGCGTTTTCAGCTAGGCCAAGTTTCTTCAGATTATAATTTAGTCGGCACTGCCCGGTATATAGGCCTGTTAAAGTTTTCAGGTTTACCCTGTTTAACTCTAAAAGTTTCTTAGCTCTTGATTTTAAAGGGTATTTTATAAACGCCTTCGAATGGACTAAACCTGGTAACTCTTACTAATATTGGAGAGTATCGGTTTTGGTCCGATGATTCGTAATCCCGCTCTTTCTCTGGTCAAGGAATCAGCTATTTCGGTGCCTTCCATACCAGAATGGCCGGGTATCCAGACTAGAGTCACTTTGTTGTTTTTGCTCAAATGATTTAGAGCTTTCTGACATTTCCATACCGTTTTGAAGTTACACCGGTAGGAGCCAAGAGCTTGTATAGCTAGCTGCTTGGCTATCTAAGAACATTTTTATTGATCTGCGAGTAAGATTCATATATTCCAGTCTTCGCACACACAATTCAATGGTATGAACCTCGGCCTGAAAAATAGTTGCATGAGTACCTAGGCTTGAGGATATCCTTACTCTTGGTCTGTAGCTATGTGCTCCGGCTCCAGTTAACTCGGAAGTTGTGGAGCCGTACACCACTGTCTGCTCTCAGTAGATCGACTTTATTCCAATCTAACTCATCTCTTTCCGAAGAAAGGATGTTAAAGGTCAGCTAGTAGTTGGTCATAGCTAGTAGTTGGTCATGGTAGGCATAGTATCCGAGGGTATTCCCAGGATACTGTGATTCTCTATGTCATCCAGCAACTAGTTCCACTCCATGATACTAGTCTGCGGCATATTAATGGCCGCCCGTTGCAGTTTGTAGGTTGCCCAATTGGCCTCTCTCTCCAAATATATATGAAGAGGAAATCCAGGATGATTTTCGTTGCAGCTGACGGTGTGGTGCTAATTGCCCCGTTACAGTCATGCATGCTAATCTCTACAGTCCAGAGATTTTAGCTTTGGCCGTCCGTTGTGATCCTTTCGGCTACCAAACAATGGATCCGTATGTTATCATTGATGACCGTGATATAAATCCAGTAAATTTGTTGGAGACCCATGCCTCAGGATTTGCCACAAATACGGCGGCATGTCCATAAGGGCAGCTTTGCTTTGTGGATACCTTTTCCATATGGGAGTTCCAATTAAGTGATTTATTCAGAGTAATTAACAACCACAAAATTGCCAACAATATTTGTCATGCCACAGCCATGACACCTCCAAAATGTCATTAGAATTCTTAAAATGTATATATAATTTATTTTAAAATTTTATTACATGTTGTTTGGTGGTCTGTTTTAACGCAACTGAGATATTTTTTAACATAGTTTGTGGGCTCTTAATGTTTTGTTTATGTTACAGAGATAACGTTGGAACGTATATGGTTTATTGTGGGTATTTTGCTTAAATAGTGAATTTATAATAAGATATTTTATTTCAAGAATTATTATTTTGTATCGGTTAGATGTAAAAATTGATTTCATGTTGTAATGTACCCCAATCATTTAATTAAGTTAAAATAGGTTTCGCTTAAATTTTCTATATCAGTGCGATTATTTATGGCGTTGGTATGTCTTTTTATTTGCAGCATTTCATGTATGTTTCTTCGGTTATAATTAGGTTCTTTTTCTAATATTTGTATGTTGTTAAAATTAAATCGGTGGTTTTGTTCTATGGCGTGTCTGGCTAGTGCTGTCGTGTTTTGGTTTTGAGTTTTTATGCTATATTTGTGCGTGTATACTTTTTTATGTAGATATTGTTTAGATTGGCTTATATAGGTACCATTACAGTCGTTGCAGTCTATCTTGTATATAGTGTTAGTTTCGTCTTCGGTTGGTAGTCTAGGTTTAAGTTTTGTGAAAAATTTTTTCGTGGTATTGTATGGTTTATGGACTATTTTTATATTGTGTTGTTTAAATACGCTTGCTATTTTTTCGGATACTGTTGGTATGTATGGCATGGATACATATTTATTATTACTATTATTTGGTGTGTGGGTTGTTTTATTATAGGTTTTGTGTATTCTTTTTTTTATTATTGGTTCATAAAAGTGTTTAGGGTAGGAGTTTGCTTCTAGAACTTTTTTGATTTTTTTCTCAAATTATTTGGTCTATATTTTGGATATGAAAGTTGGATGGCACGATCTGTTAGGCTATTGATGACGCTTTTTTTGTAGTTGTTTGATGTGTGGGATTTAAAGTTTAAGTATCTTTGCGACCATACTTCTTTTGTGTACCAGTTGGTTTCGATAATACCATCCTTATTATATTTAACTGTTAAATCTAAGAAATTTATGCTATTGTTTTGTTCTATTTCCTTAGTGAATTGTAACCTTGAGTGATAATTATTGAAAATATTAACAGTATATTCTATTTTATCTTTTGGTAAGCAAATAATGCAGTCGTCTACATATCTTTTGTAGAATTTTGGTTTATAGTTTAATGATTTTAATACTTTATTTTCTAATTCTTCCATTACTAAATTTGCTATAGTGGCCGATATAGGTGACCCCCTGGCGGTTCCGGTTTCACGTACAACAATCAATTCTTCTCACAAGTTTTCGGTTTAAAAAAATACACAGTTATGTAGAGAATTGAAAGACCTTTCAAAAGATGTATCACTCGACCCCCTTTGCCATTTGAATTTTTTGAGGGGGTGGCCGTGTAGGGTAGAGAGATGATGATAGGTATACAAGTATTACATTAAAATATGTCCCCCTTGGAAACAAGGTCGACGTGATTCACCAATTTTTCAAAATTTTTTTTATCTCCAAGGTTATTCAGGGTGCCTCTACTTTTGGTTGGGACACCCTGTATATGTATGTATGTATGTTTGTAGACAGCGTAGCTAATACATTCTTCATACAAGTTGTATATATCAGTCGGACCAAACATAACTTATTTCGGTCACGAACAGTAAAATTATGGAATTCGTTGCCCAATGATGCTATCTGTTATTAATATCAGGTCTAATACCTGTATTTTTAAAATTGTACCTCAAAATAATGCACGGAGGATTTGCAAACATTTATTTTTAAAATAATTATGTAAACGACAGTTTGTATGTATATTATATATCTAGATTACCACAAAACTTTTTGAAACAACTCACGCTGTGACACAAATATACTCGTAATGAGCTAAAAGCCTACAATTACGTTTAACGAGCCAACATAATCAGTTACAAATGTAGGATGAATGTAACGCAATATAATAACAGATAATTCCATAAACTTTATACCTTAATGAAATACGCCCGTTAATAAAATCCTTAATTCACAATTAAGTTGCAATTTGAGCAGTGAAACTTTCGATGCAAATTTCTGAAAGTTAATTTTTGATGTCGAAAACGATTCTTATATATTTTATAAAAGAAAATAAAATTATCATTCAAAAGCAGGGTTTTCACTAAAAGCAAATGACTAGAATTTCCATGATTTATATAACTTAACTACTATCAGTCTGTTGGAGAAAAATCAAAGTGCATTATGTTCATATAATACAATTTATTTAAAAATTTTGATTTTCATCCAATGGCAATAATAATCAATTATTAGCTAAGGAGTTTCGTATCCACAATCTCTTAATGTAGTTTTATTAGTCGGTTTGGATAAAATTAGTAAAGAAAACCTCAAATTCTCCTTTAGTCGACGTTTCGACAAAATTTATTGTCTTCCTCAGGACTAATGAGGTTTTTGGTTTTCAGTCAACATAATCATAAACGTCAAATAAATAACGTCGCTTATAATAATAGGATTCTTGGGTCAAACAATGACCATTGGGCAATAAATTAATGGTTTTTTAACTAGTTTCAATGCAGATCGATATGAAAAGAGTGTAAAGGCAAAACAGAAATATATACATAATTTTATCCAAACCGACTAATAAAACTGCAATAATAAATTATTTACGCGTCGGCTTATTTCCACTACCAAGGCAAATTTCCAACGCCAAGAGATTCATTGCATGTGCAATAACTGGCAGTCCTAACGTAAACATTTTGCCGAACCCCCGCTTTGTCATGGGTTAAGAATCTTTAACGTGCTCATATCGCAGATACACAGAACCCAGGCAAGCATTTATTGCAAAAGAAAAATAGCAAGTAAGCTTGCGATTAGAAGAGGTTCAGTTAAAATATTTAAACAACGAGGATTATGATATTATACATGGTTACAAACATCGCCAATTGTTACAAGTCGTACAACTCGATAGGATAGATTTAATAATTATTAAATAAATTAAAATGCAAATTTTAATTTGCATCACAATCAAGAACTAATAACTAGCACAACTGTTAGTAAAACGTTAAAGATTTAATCCAAATGGAAATGTTAACAATTCACCCAAAAACAGGATATTCAAAAACAGCAACTAATGAAAATATAGCAAGAAGTTGCGATTACTTTGGAAGAAAGTCCAAAAATAGTAAGCACAAATCTTCAGTTGATGACCAGTATTAGTCGTCGCTCAGTTGGGCGAATACTTAAAAAATAAAAATATCATCCGTGGAAAGTGCAACTAGTACAAGAGCTAATAGATAATTATGACTGTAGACATATTTAAATAATCAAATCGCACTGGTTCTTGAAGAAGAAGGACAAATACTAGTTGTGGTTTCAACAAGATGGGGCGATTAGCCCCACGATGGCCTATTCATTCTCCGGACCTTAATCCACTACATTTCTTTCTTTGGGGACATCTGAAATCTATAGTGTATAATAAAAGGCCAAATAATCTGGAAGACCTATGGATTAGGATTACTGATGAAATAGCTAGAATCCCTGTAAATAATCTCAGAAATGAAACTGAAGATTCTATACACAGACTCGCTTATTATCAAGAAGTAAATGGTGGCCATTTGCAATATCTTGTAGGGTAATTTTGTATTTCTCTTTTCTTAATCATTATTCATTGCTGTATTTTTATTTATTTGTTACTAGATGTAAGTTGCAAATAAAATTTATTGAGGATTTTAATTCATATCTCCGTAGTTATTAAAGATATCAAACATTATATCACTGAACTACTAAAAACAAGTTTTATCTAAATCAAAAAAATATACAGGGTGTTCCATTTGAAATAAAAAAGATGTAATCGTTTCCGGTTAAACTGGAAGTTGCGTAATATCAACAATAGGCTTATTATGTTCCAAATGCATTCCAACCCACAGATAAAAATTTTCATTTGAATGACTTCATTGATATTCGATATATTTAAAATGTTCCATACTTATGCCCAACCCTGTATATTAATAACGTGTTCTATTGAAACATAAGATATTTACGCACTACATTCCTTGCCTCGATAAAAAGAAACCTAAAATATTTCGCGCCGCCAATAGATCATTTACACTACCGGACACCTCTTCATGTGAAACCTGTTTGTAATGTAGCAAACAGTGATGGAATAATAGAAAACTGGAGACGACAAAGACAGTTGCTTTGCGCTACTGCCACACGGCTGAATTCGACATAACAAAGCAGTATCCAGCCAACTCTCTCCCGCATATTTAAACTCTAATTCTCTTACTTTTGTCGCATTGAACGCAGATTTCGAATGAAGTGTCCGGTAGTGCATGTGTTTAAAAACATTTTTCACAGTAGTTTATTTCACTTAAACGAACCTTACTGTGTTAAATGCAACTCTATTCATTTACACTAAACTGCAAAGAAGATTTTTGAAAGATTATACCTCAAAATCTGTGCTTTTGCAGGAGTGACTCGAGGTGTGGCGAGCACGAAGTCAACAACATCTCGGCCAGGTTAGACTCTGGACGCAATGCGCTGTCAATCTCATGCTGTATACTTTTGTACGTTTTGTTTATTGGTCATCTAACTACTGGTGGTGTTCGGTGTAAAAAAAAACCTCGTTTGTACATTCAGAAGTATCGTCAGACTTGATTTTTTTTTTTTTTTAATTCTTTAGTGATGTTACAGCTGGGAAACGCGTGGTCACGCGACTTTCTAGAATAGCCGCCACTGGGTCGTGATAATATGGATAAAAATACATAAATGGATATCAAACTATAGGTCTCTAAGCTACAACTTCTAAAGCCGGCCCGTTTTAATGCAGTCTAGCGAGCGGAGATAGAGGGCGGACGTACATACGCCGAAAACTACGCATATCAGCAGGTTTTCAGCGGCTTGTTTTGTTCCGTGCGTTTACTGCGTATTTATATAATTTACTTTCTTTTTGTTTTTTAATTTGGTGTGATGGAAACGGCCAAGAATAATACAGGTCACGTTTTATGTTACAAAAGCTGTAAGAATAAAAGGTACACTGGAACATTTTTTTCTTTTCTTCATGATCCTGAAAGGTAAGCAACTTTACCGTTTGTGCAAAATATAAAACATAAATTTGTTATTTACACTAATCTTAATTATTGTTAAAGTGGTTACTCGATAAAAAAATACTTGTTACGTATGAAAATCATAGTTTTGCATTTTCCGAGGCATTTTCTGATGTTATCAAAGTTGTATTTAGTAAGCATATTAAGGAGAATACAAAACAAAATTTGTACTAAATTTAATTATTACCAATATTGATATTTTGTATTCACATAAATAAGTTTCAATGATTTTTTTTTATTTTACTTCTACAACACGTTAAGCGCCGTATTGGCAATTTTTCTAAAATATCGAGAAAAAGTGCTTTTAAGAAAAAAATAGGATTATTTTACTCTTTACTCTTAAATTTATAAACTAGCAAACAAAACACAAAATTAATAATTTGAAGGCATCAACAAATCATTTGTTTTTTTTTATACCTAGCTATTCTATTTTGTGTGTCAAAAATGTTTAGAGTTCATTATTCAATTATTAGAAATAAATATTTTGCCTATTATGTATTTTGTTTCATTTACCTAGAGAATATACATATTTTTTATTTTGAACATGTAAAATGTAAAAAAATATATATACACCTGGCTGCACAAGCAGCAGAGGATACTATAGAAGGTTTAATAATGATGCAAGTGTACGCTGACAACCATAAACAATTGCCAATGGACATGATATAAGAGGTAAGTCTTTGTAGGTTACACCATGCCACTCACCAACGCAGGTCAATTTTTTAAAACTGGATTGCTTCTCTGCCCTATATCAGCAGAAGATGATAACTTCAAGCTAAGAGCCATTGTTTACATCACCTTGAAGAAATTAACAGTTTATTAAAATACGTGAAATAATTCCTGAAATAAATCCAAATCAAATCAGTGGAAAACGTCAAACTAATGAGCAGAGAAAACTAACTGTAAACTAAGTAAATTAATGTGAACACGCAGTGCTTTATCAAATGGCTCGATCAATCAATATACAAACTGTGCTGGGATACATCAATACACAAACTGTACTGGTGGGATACGTCGAGCCTTTTCATAGTTTGCGACTTGATGTATACTATACGTCCTTTTAGTATATTAAAACGTCAGCCATAAAGAAAAAGACCAATAAACTATTTCTTTTATAAATTCTTTTAAAAGAAATTTACTTTTAGCTTGAATGGGTATGGTCAGTGATGTCGTATCGTTGGGAGGTCAGTAACTTGTGCAGCTTAAAATGTTTTATTTTCTAATTTAAAACGGATTTTCAATTCAAATCGTTATTCTCGAAATATTACAGAAACGAGGAAAGGATATATCGATGTAAAAATGTATAATAAAGTTGCGTTCCTGTTACTTATTTCAGGATTTTATTTGCAAAAACTAGTATATAATATATACAGTCGGACTAATGCAAAATAGTACCAGGGGCAATTATTTTATTTCTTCTAGTAATAGTAAAAAAATATACTATATGTAATTTTCAAATTTGACAGACTCTGGTTTTTACTTTCTTATACCTAATATAAGGAAGTATTGTAATCGTGTTTTTTTTTCGACCTCGAGATAGAATAGAGGAAGTTTATTAGCGACGATTTTTATAAAATGACATAAATAGAGAACGGGAGGCAGCAATAAATCCAGGGTTGCTACCAGGTGATGTGATGAATTAAATGGAATGATTTTTTTATATCAGGATGATATATGTATATTGGTATAAGAAAGTTATGTGCTGGCCACATCAGATATTATTAAATAGTAACCTATATTTTTTGCATTTTTTTAGCGTACTAGACAGATCTAGTAAATATTTTTTGAATTATTAATGATAAATAAGAATAATGTACGTATTTCTAGTTTCCAAATGGTGTCTATTTAATTATTATCACCACCAGATAGACCAACAGAAAAGTTTCAGAGCGATTTACATTGTCACCTGATAAAACCTCTACCTTAATAAATAAAGAAATACTGAATATAACTAGTATCAATTATGCTATACCAGTGCAGTAATAAATAAAAAATAACATCAGATAGGATCAAAATATACAGCTGTTTCATTTAAAAAATTATAGACGATGTTTGTATCTGAAAAAAAGCGCTTTTCAATTGTTTCTTCATTAATGCCAAATAAAACTTTCGAGGATCCCCTTTTTTTTAAATTTACTTCTATTTTCTTAAATAAAGTCAGGAATTCGTGTTAAAATGTGTATTATACAAAATGATAACGTTGTACTATTACAGTATGTAAGTTTTGACATAAATTTATTCACAGATCAGTCAATATCAACATTCATTGCAAATAAATAAATCAAAGAATACTGTTCATGATTCTACGAATTTAATGGGATCATTAAAGTCGAAACTGTCTTAAATCCAGTCAGTTAATAAATTATTATTTAATAAAAATTAATGTCTATAATTTTTACTTAAAAATGTATTTCCTGTTTACATACATCCTGTCAAGGAATTTACAACTGAAATTAAAAAACTGATTAAAAAGCAATTCGAATTTACTAAAAAAACAAATCTATTTAAATCAACAAATGGAGACTAAATTGTAAATGAATGAATGAATATATACATTTTAATGATGTATATTTGTTTAGAATTTAAGGTCGTTAACATTTTTTTTGGATAATTTGGATTTCACTTTCACAACTTTAATTATGGGGAGCAAGTGTGTAATGAATTTATTACAGAGGGTTTTAATTTGGAATTTGTAATTTTTTTTTTCAAATAATTTGGAATTATTCAATAGAAATAGAATCGACAAAAGAAAAGACAAGGAATACCATTAAACAATATTTGCTTTGTTGTATTCACTTTTTTCTGATAGTGAAACCTGGGTGTGATGTGTATGAAATTTAAATATACAGGAAATATAAAACATATTGATAATGTTGGTCTGAAATATATGTGTATGGGGGAGTAAGAAAAACTTCAATGATAGAATGAGTAAGGGTCACTCTAAAATAAAAAATATAAAGGTGTGTCCACATAGATCGCGCCGCGCATTCGCGAACGTTGCAGCAACGTTTGTCAATACTTTTTACGTCATTGGTCGCTTTTTCCGCGCCGCGTTGCAACATGCACTTGTTCGCAAGTGTTCCAGTTTCTAATTACCGCGGATTAGTTGCAAAATTTTATCATGGCTCCATTCACTCTCAGACATTGTTGCACGTTCGATCGAACACGCGCTGAGCGGCACAATTGTGCGCGTTCGTGCGATAAACTTTTTTTCTAATTCAAATGTAAACTCAGAAATAAAAGTAAAGTTCCGACGCTAAATCATTTCAAATTGGGTAAACCAGTGCTTTTGCCTTGCCGAAGAAGAACCCTGGCGTACCCCAGAAATTGTGGAGAGGGTGGGGGTGGCCATACAGCGGAGTAAAAAATATTCTGCTAGCCGACAAGATGTAGCTCTATTATGCACCACATTTTGGAAATGATTGACACACAACCACAATTTCTCCCAAGCTGTCAGATGAAGCTCATTTAAGAGGATACATCAATAAACAGAATTTCAGATACTAGGTTGCAGAAAATTCGCGCTTACTGCCTCAATCACCTCTGCATAACCAAAAGATAATAGTGTGGCGTGGACTCAGTTCCTTTGAGATTTTAGGACCACACATTTCTGAAGATAACAGCCAGGCAGTTACGGTAAATGCTGAGTAGTATCTGACTATATTTTACGAATTTCTGCTACCAGAACTATGCCGTATTGATATACGCTTACTATAGTTTCAATAAGACGGAACGACTTTCACACGGGTGAGTCTCAATGCAAACCGTTAGAGGAATGTTTCTAGGACGTGCCATCTCTCATAATGGTGATATCACTTGGCCTTCATGCTCGCCAGATTTATCCCCATGTGAATATTAGGGAGATATTTAAAGCACCAGGTCTACAAGAATCGGCCATACATCATTGATGAATTAAAGGAATATATCAGAGCTATGATTTGGCCACATTCCACAGGAAATGCTGAGGAAGACTCTCAGGCATCGTGTAGAAGATTGTTGTCGTTACAATGGAGCTCACCTGAGTGATGTTATCTTAAGAAGTAATTATGTTATAAACATAAAATGCTCTTGTATGGAATTTACAAATTTTTAAATTTTTACTAGATTAAGTGTAATGCCAATTTTACAAATATGATACGTATAATCTATTCTGCCACAGCGTATTTTTCCTTTATTACTATGGCAAATGTGAAATATGCCCTACCAGACAATTTACAACAAACTTGGTAAATATATTAATAAACTCTAAACAATACACTAAGAGCTAATCTAATATTGTAAAAACAGCGGAGAGAGGTATATATTTTTACTGTTTCACCAATGATTCTTATGTTAAAAGCAAAACCCTATTAAAAATAGAAAAAACTTTTGGCCAAATTTCACCACTGACTGGTCAGATGTATTTGGTATTAATTATGACAAGAAAGCGAAAATATGTACCGAGCTTCAACTGTCGAACGCTTTGTTCTACTAAAAATAGACGTTCTACCTGTAGTAGAATGTAATAAATATAGTTTAAAAAAACTAAAAAACACGCTTTTAAAGCACATCAAACTAAAAAAGTGAAAAATAATTATTAATATAAACTGAAAACAATAATGAACGAAAAATACTAGTATTATTGTGAAAAAAGCGTGGGTTGCTCGATATACGAAAAATATGGCACAAAGCGCCCCACGATTTTTTCACAATAATACTAGTATTTTTCGTTCATTATTGTTTTCAGTTTATATTAATAATTATTTTTCACTTTTTAGTTTGATGTGCTATGAAAGCGTGTTTTTTAGTTGTTTTAAACTATATTTATATTGCTTATTGATGCTGATATTATAACATATTACGATCCAACAGATATTTCTGAAAAAAAAAATATTTTTTTTATTTCAGCCATGGGATTTGAACTCACGCCCGAGGAGTCCGTCGTTTCGCGTCGACTAAGACTTGCCCGCTCGGCCAACGACCGCACTGAGAATCACGGAATATACTTACAATATTAAGCCTCTTGCTCTCACGCAGAGGATACGTGAGGAAAGGACTGGCGATCCTGATCAGGATAATGATATAAACTTATCAAATTATTGTATTGTTACCGGTTCTTCGTAAGTGTACAAAGTTTCAATTAAATCTGTCCGTTTAAAGTGGGTCAAAATCGAGTCCAAAGAGTCGGTTACAAACAAACAAACAAACAAACAAGCAAGCAAGCAAACATACAGGTGAAGCTAATAAAAGCGTGTTAAAAAATGAAGATTTACTCAAATATTGTGAAATTAAAAAATGCCTCCAGCATACAGAATTTAAGGTTCCTTCATTTTTCTATTATATGGTTTAGCATTTAAAATGAACAACTAACGAGATGAAACGAAATTGCGTGTCACCGCTAATTTATTTTGCCACTTCACAAACCAATCTGGCGTATTACTAGTTTTATGAACATCTTGTATAATACCGCAAACAGCGAAGTTACATTATTAAATTCAAACACTTTAATAAATTAAAAGCATATTTAAAACAAACGGTAAGTAAGCTATCATTGTATACCGTAGCGTGTCGATATAGTTAAGATTGATTGATAATGGTAAATATGTTTAAAGCATAATCGAAAATTGGGTTGGGCTCGTTTTCACTACCTCGAACCGATGAAATGTTCCAGGAAGCCAAACAGAAATCTTTCTTCATAAAGCACTGTCGAACAAATATATGCAAAAACCAATTTCTTGTTAACTCACTTTAACTTTTTTTAAACTATTTATATATTTGATTTACATTTTTTATTTATATATTAATTCAAATATTTTTTAAATACACTTGCAAGATACTTTTCTGAACAATTAAAATACTTCAACCTGTTTGTGTAATTTTACAATACACTTACTTGTTCTTCAAAACACCTTACATGTATAAAACTTATTTATAACACCATTGTTTAGTTTTTAACATTATTTTCTGTATTAGCAAGTCTTCCACCAGGGAAATTGAAGCCAAAAGTTGTATATTTAGAGCAAGAAGTTGTTTAGGGAATTCTACAAAACGGATGTTCAGTTCTCAGAACACAGAAAGGGAAACATATCAGATGGGTTATTAATCCATGTCAAACCATTTGAAAAAATATATATTTTTGTGCTTATGTTCCTGTATGTATTAGTACTTCAATATTGACCATTTTTTTGGTTTTTACTGTTGTAACCTTTTCTTCAAATAGGGAACTTGCCTATAATTTTAAAAATAAAAATAATACTAAAAAACATATCGTAACGTTGTAATAAAACGTGTACTTCACAAAAAAATAAGTTTTCTAATTCCACGCGATCAGTATAAAGGATCTAAACAGCGATAAAATTGAAGTGGCCCGAAACGAGCTACTATTGACTGTGACGTCACACCATACCACATTCGGTAGTCGTCGCGCCGGGAAGCAATACAATCAGATGTTTACCGGTGTTATAAGACTGTGGTTGATTTGTTAGTGACTGTTCTGATATAAATATATAATTGTGTTTTATAGTACCGCTTATTGTAGTTGTATAGATATTTTAAAATGACTGATCAAGGTTTTTCAAAGGGCCAATCTGATAATTTGCCTAAAGTGGATAGGTTTATGGTGGCATCTTTTATACAAAATAGTGAAAGTTTTTCCCTTGGAGAGGTCCGCGGGGTCAAGGCAGAGAAGTATGTATTTTTTTTAGCTTTTAGTAATAATTTATAAACATAAAATAGTTATGACTTGATCACGGAATAAAAAGAAATAACTACAAAATGCTTAGTCGCAACTAAGCATTTTTAGCAGACTTAGTCTTATGTTTGAAAGAATTTAGGATAATTCTTTACAACAGCCACTTCTATATTTTTCGTGTATTTTTTTTTGTACACACGCGTAAAGTGTCTCTATAGAAGACATTTGCTGCAAAGGAAATGTTGCGCAAATGTATAATTACCTATCGTAGGTATTTTCGTACCGTGTTTTGGGGCAAGGGAAATAAGTGATTGTGTCGTGTTATCATTCACATAATAGATAAATGTAAGATTTGAATAGAATAAATTAAAGGACAAGGGAAAGGTATTTGCAATATACTATATATACTAGAGGTAAACATTTTACTCTTCGCAGACAGTAGTGTTATTGAACTTTTATATAATTGTTGCACATTCTGTAGGATACTCTTCGCAGTTTTTTGAAAAGAATCTTGTGTTTGTCTTAAAAACTTCATTCTTACAATACTTAATGTATTGACTACATATTTAATTTTCTCTCCCGATGGTGCCGACTGTATTGGCGAAACGCGTGGCAGTATATTTTATAGTATAAACTAAGATTCATTCTTACAATACCTAATATATTGATCACATATTTAATTTTCAATTTTTTTTCATCTCCCGATGATGCCGACTGCGTAGGCGAAATTTGTGGTAGTATATTTTACAGCATTTTGGTGTCTTTAGAAAATTACTTCAATTTTAGTAGCACATTGAAAATTGCAACCCTCTGTAGATTCATATTTTTAAATAAAATGTCCTATAACTTTTTTATTTACTATTTGATTTTTTTCAAAAACAATGGATTTCTTCCTCTAGCTAACACTAACTTATAGCCCAAATTTCAATTCGAACGGACTTTTTTTCTTTAGTTATCGTGCTTACAAGAAACGTGACGGACAGACAGACGGACGGACAGATGAACAGACGGACATTTTGAAAGTTGTTCAGAATTCGATGACGAACGAAATGATTTTTTTCTCTGCGAGCGATATTAACGATTTTAGAAATGTCCCGATCAAATGCAATATAATCGTATTTGCGAAGAGTATAATAATAAATAGCTGTTTACTTTCGCACCAGGAAATTACCTTTACTTAGTATCACTAAATTACATTCTATCTACTAATCTTATTTTCTAACATTGTATACACATTCTTTCTTTAATCCTACCCTAATTATAATTCAATAATTTGGAATTCGGAATATTTTATTGCCCGCCTGCGAAAAAACTAGTACATAGACATATAGTATTTAATAATGTAGTTACATTAAAATGATCTTCACACACATGTAGAGACCTACTGCTCTGTGAAATGTCTTTTTCATTTCTTCTACACGCTTTTAGCCATTTTGATCGACGAATCTTATCTTCTGGCAACTATAAATATTTTATCTGGCACTTTTACTGTAGTATTCTTACACAACGGTACAATGCAATATTTAAAATAAGGAGTTTTTGTTTCCATTTTAAGTACCTATACACTTAAAATTTATGGCGATGCTGGTATTTTTACGGCTGAAATCAAGCAGTCGAGTGCTGGGATCTCCGTCGTGGTAAGGTGTGATGTCACGACTACTCCCGCGCTTTTGAACCTGTTTGAAACGGTTCGCTCGCGCGCGAAACTTTAATAATTTATAACAAATTTATTATTGGGAATTAAAGCATCATATTTTGCATATCTTATTTTTTAGTATTGTAGAACATTTTTATGAAGTAAAAAAAAATGTGGAAGTTCCCTATTGTCGCTTCATTTTATGTCAATTCTTAGGCTGACATTTTCTTCAACATCTCCACTTCAGTTTGAGCTAACGACTTGGGATAAAAACTATTTTGTTAATAAAGAAATAGGCTTAATATTTAAAAATTTAAAAAAAAAATAATTTGTCTACAAAATCTCTAGCAAAATTTTGATATCAAATTCCGTAGAAAGAATTTGTAATTTAGGTAAAAAAAGTTCGAATTTTTAAAAAAAAAGTATTTAGTTATACAACTTCTAATCTTCTATTATGAATTTCGACATTACATCTGTATCTCAGTAGGCCTGTTTAACTGCCTACTTAGAATTGGAAAACTGCCACTGCCACTAAATGTGTAGTTAAATTTTCAAAAATATATTGTAAAAAAACAACAGATTTAATAGATATGAGACACACCGTATAGTCCAACCGAATATGTAAAAAATGGCTGTTTTTGTTTATTTACATTTATATTGGCGTTGAAATAAACCTTGTGGAACCTGAACTTGATGATATCAATATTCTAGGCACATAATCAATATAATTTTACTACACCACTCATCGATTACTTTTATTGTGATGTATAGAAATGCTATAACAGTTACTTATGAAGTTATGACTGAGGTTTTACATTTGTAAATATGATTTCCTTGAGGATTTCCTGTTTAGATATACAACTGAAATATATACATTACCGAGAAAAAAGCTCGTACCTGTTACAAAATATTTATACTATTTAATTCTAAAAATAATACGCTGATTGAAAAAGTAGTCACAACATTTCTTACGGCGGGCTCAAACAAATGGTGTACTTGGCAAATACAAAATTCGTGCATTCAAGAGCATTTGGCAATTATTCAAGACCACTTGGCAATTACAAGTAATTCTCGTTCACACATGTATATTTGACAAACACCAAAACGCAAGTTTACTTGCCTTTTTATTCTTAAATGTAGTCACCATCATGGTTAATGGCCATGCTAGAAGAGTCTTGATCACATAAATCAAAAAATTCAAGAACTATATTATTTGATCACCCCCTATTTTAACTGAGCAACCTTTAAAGCTGGGTCCACATTTGAGCATTTTTGTCCGAACGAACAGAACAAGCAGAACGCGCACGACCAAATAATCCGAACAAAAGCTGGTTGCACTCAGTTTGTTCGTCATATTTTGGAACGTTCCCATGTATTTCCACACGTTCATAGTTTTATTTATTAGGGGCATGGTAGCCGATTGGGTAAAGCGTTTATAGCTATTTACTCGATGCCGAGATCGATGGTTCAATTCCCTCCTGAAGCAGGTTAGAAATTGTCCATGTCCTAGATGTGGTTCGGACTCCACAATAAACTGTATGGCCTCGTCTCTCTTATCCAACACAAAATCCTAGGATTTTCCGGAGGTTACATCCGTGACTTGAGAGGCGGTTAAGAAAATATTTTAAAAACATTAAATAGACTCGGTGGCAACAGGCACTTTTTTTAATTCTATGCAAATTATTATTATTAAAAAAATAATAATAAATCAAAAATTATGGATACCTTAGGGTTCCATAACACTGGGTAATGTTTTTAAATATCGATTAACTGTAGAGACTTTTCTCTATCCCACCCACACCATTTTTATTAAAATTCAAAATAAAACTAATTAAACTGATAACAGCAGCTTCAGCACGATTGCTACAAACATCACAAACTCTCTTTATTCCGTCCAGATTGAATGCTCGGAGAACAATATTTTCTTTTGAGCAATTATTATGATTTACCAACAAGGCGCGGAAAAACTTTGGCGCATTCGATTTTACTCGGAGACTAGCGAATTCATATCTGCGCGTTCGGCACGTTCTGTTCATTCGGGCAAAAATTTGGACCCGCTTCATGGAACGTAAACGTAGAAACTACATTCTTCCACCGAACTTACCGAGAGTAAATTATATGTAATAAAACTGACCTATTGATACCGCTTGAATAGTACAACTGTAATTAATACCACAAACTCCATGATCATTTCACATTACAACCTTATTATTTGTTACAAAACTGAAAACTTGCCTGGATGAAAGCTATTCATCAAGATTATTTGAAACTTTAAACAGAAACAAAAATGCTACTATCTCGAATCCGACTATATCTGCATAAATTTATCATCACATCACATGGCTTCAAATGAAATAGACTATACCTATTTCAGATTAATAATACTAGAAGATGTGTAACAAAACATAAAAAGTTGTCAGATTCATCTACATCCTACGCGACGTACGTAAATATTATAGCTGGTTTTATTCCTATTGGTCAGAATCATGAACGCAGCACGAAGAAACCCGATCGATGCCCGATTTATCACCGTCTTGACAACAAATTGTGTTCTGTAAGACGACGTCTGTCATTTTAATCTGTGTTTTTAAGTGATTTTAAAGTTTTGTGTTATTTGGTACTGGTTAATAATCGATTTTTAGTTACAAAAATTTATTTAGTGAATATTTATTGAGAAACAATGAACAATAAGTATGTAGTGTGCGGCCAAAGAGGAAAACCACGGGGTTGTTTATCTTTTCACAGGTAAATAAACAAAACAAATCAGGGCTGGCATAATGCGAAAGTGTGAAAGCTCAAAAATAACTAAAATTAATGATAGCTTTACAAAAACAAAAGCAACAACATTTGATTCCATTTGAACAGGAAAAAATCCACATTTTATCAAAAAAGACACTTGTACAAAAATATTTATTTTAACTTCAATGGAAATTTCATTCTTAAGGTTGCTCACAAACTGTAGATGTTTTAAAGTCAATTGATATTTTTTAATTCAATTTTAAAGGTTGTTATTAAAAAATTTATTTATTTTCTGATTTCCCGAGAATCTGGAGAGAAGAGAAAGTTGGCTGAAAGCTCTCAAAATGGAAAATGCCAGTAAGTGGCACTACGCAGAATAGCATTGAAAAATACATTCCTCAAGCAAACAAATTTTGCATACCTATTAAGTTTTAAGTTATACAAAAGCATTAAAATAAACGCTGAAGCCTGGAGCCGCCCCTGATGTGTTTTGGATACGTTGATATGTAAACATGCAAATTGTTGTTTATGTATCGGTCATAAAAATCAGCGTATCTCATATAGGTGTTACTTATCTTCATATTATTAATCTGAGATACCTAGGTACATATAATAACCGTTAACCGCTTTCATTGGCTAGATACCATGTACTACGTGAATGAACTCTTGTCTTATTCCAACTATTAAAATTATAAAGATTAATCCTATCGGCTATATTGAAATTGCTTGGGATACTGCCTTATGCATGGTAAAATTATATAATTTGAACCTTTCAGTAATGTTAAATATTATAACAAGTATGTACGATTAACTAAATATATATAATCTTCAGGTTGATTCGGAAAACCGATCGGGTCATATCTCTCCTTAAGAGTCTTATATACCCTATTAAATCATAATTCTCGAATATCTCGTTTAAAACTTATCCGATTTGAGTGCGATTTTTACAAGATTTTTCAAAAATATGTATAAAATGTCGGAATGTAATTTTTTTTTTTTTAGAGTCGTCAACAAATTTTCGCATGCATTTTAAATATTTTGTATCCAAATTTTTTAACATTCCGACATTAGTCACTGTTTGTAACGTTTATATTCATGTGACCCAACTCTTGGATTAGTTGAAAATAAATTTATTAGAAAACTAAAAACTGCATATCTGTATTCCGATAATAGCTGCCATCTCGCATGATATTTCGGAAACACGGATGCACTTGCATACACTGGACTCGTTTGCGGGAGGGGTAATCGGGCACTTAGGAACCACGTTGCGATTTGCGTAAACAACAGTGGCGTGTGTATTCTAGAGATATCTCAAATTTACTTATTTGTTATAAAGTGGGTACACTTGATTTCAATAAAAACTGGTACACTTTCTTTTAGCTATGTAAATCATTCGTTCTTTGATTGATATTAATAATCTTACAAATGTCACTTTGACGTTAATCAGTGGCGTCATTATTAAAAATGGTTCGACATCTAACAGATATTCAAAAATTTTGAATTGTTTCTAAAATTGAAGATGGTTGGTCCATAAGAAGACTTGCTGCTGAATACAATGTGAGTAAAACCACGATAATGAGTGTTAAAAAACAATGGGAAACCAACCAAACGATATCCCGTAAAGTTGGTTCCGGTAGGCCCAGAAAGAGCAATAATCAAGAAGATGAAAATCTTATAAATTACCTAATAGAAAACCCTTGTCAGACTGCAGTAAATGCAATTTCAGAGACAAATTTCCCTGCTTCGGTATCTACTGCTTGCAGAAGAATAAAACTACAAAGCGACTTGAAGAGTTGTTCAGCGGCTAAAAAAATACAAACTTTCAGAAGAAAAGAAGCAGGGTAGGATTATTTTTGCCCTCAACTATATAATCAATGATGAAAACTTCTGGGGACAAGTTGTCTTTTCTGACGAAAAGGTTTTTAAATCCTGTAACGATGGACATGTTCGCGTATATAGGCCTCCTTCCACTAGATACGACGAAAAATATACTTTCGATCCACAAATATTAGGAAGGTTTTCAGTCAATGTCTGGGCTTGGATAAGCCTAAATGGGTTAGGTGTGTGTTGGAACAGTGGTGGTCATCTCAATTCCATTAAATATATTGAAATATTAGACAACATTATGTTGCTGTCAGTAATAGAGATGTTTCCGGAAAATAATTTTATTTTCCAACAAGACAACTGCTCCATACATACGGCCCATCGTGTCAGGCAATGGTTTCTTAATAAAAACATAGAGTTGTTACCGTGGCCATCTAAAAGTCCGGATTTAAATCCAATTGAAAATGTATGGGGACTAATGGTGAAACATATAAGAAAATTAAATAACCATCCAAATAATGCCCAAGAATTGGAAGGGATAATTGAAGACGCTTGGGAGAATTTGTCGCAAGAAGTTGACCTTGCAAGAAATCTGATTTTGTCCATGCCTGCAAGACTACAGGCAGTTTTAGACGCTAATGGAGCAATGACAAAATATTAGTTAATTCTGTATTACGTAACTGAAGTTCATTTATTTTATTTTTTTTGTTGTATTTTTATGTTCAGTTTGCATTGTTTACATTTTTTTTAATCTCAAGTGGTATTTTTGTGTTCTTATTTTAAAAATAGAATTATCATTATTCAGTTAGTATTTTAATTACAACCATTAATAGAATTATCCGTAACAAATATTATTTTTTTAAACAATAATATGGCAGGCTTGAAATTGTTTTGAAAAAGTTATTTTCTAATTATTTTTTAAAATTCCATTTGAATAAAATAAAAGAGAAAGGTTTAATAAGTTTAAAAACACAAAGAAAACCGATCTCCTCCAAAAAACCCAGGTCCGGGGTAAATCACTTCTTCTCCACCCTCCTCTCGACATGCCTGGCTAGCCCTATTTACAGACATATGCACACAACTAAACTATTAAGATTTTCTATTACAAGAGTTGTACCAGTTTTTTTTTTAAATCAAGTGTACACCTAAGTAGACGTGTTATTGAAAGTGATTATTAGTGCAGTGAAAGAACAATGGGAAAAATAAAAACATATCATAAGCGTAAATACCCTAGCAGAAAACCGAAAAATCGAACATTAGCCCAAAAGAGAAAATATAAAAAGTAAGTACTAGTGAAAATTGAATTTTTTCGTAAATTAATAAAAGTAATAATTTTCTTTTATTTCCGGTAATTTCTGTAGAGAGACTAATATAAATGAAAGTTTTCCCATTTTGCCGTCTCTAAATATTGATATGGAGAATGAAAGGCTCAATGAAAGGTGAATATGATAATTTTTATTTTTGATTTATTTTAAGCACAGTAACATGTACAGGGTGATCATTTTAAGTGCACCTTACTCGATTTTTCTGCTGTATTTTTAACCTAGGAAAATACTTCAAAAATTATACTTATGTGCTTTTTCCTAAGGAATCCGAAAATTAAAAACAATTGAATGTCAAATAAAAAGAAAACGCCGAAAAAACTGAAAAATAAAAAAAATTACACCCCGCATTAATATGCGGAAATGGACATATGACATTCCGAATACTGATTAAATATGTGCGTCACATACATATCTTTTACTTCCGGTTTGACCGGAAATTGCCTTAATTTTTTTTATTCTAAATGATATGTATATTCGGCTCAATTCAAAAAATTTCTTTTTGAATTCAGCAATATATGTAACATCATCATAATCTTTCATATTTGATAAAAATATTGGAGTTTAAATTTAAAATAACACAAATATATTTTTCATATTATTTCATCGCCTTTTCCATTCTGAGTTGAATGATATGACACACATTAATACTTCCATTTTATAGGAAAAATTTTTAAAATAATACTATGCATTAATAAGAAACGGTAAAATGGAAATTTTTTTGTAGATTAACGATTTAATTGTTTTGTTGTTTAGTTCTTTAGCTATTTTTAAATAAAGTAAATAAAATAATTTCGGGTTTTTTTTTATTGTTTTTACATATTACTTGCAGGACAAGGACGCATGAAGGGTAAGGTTAGCTACTGCTTAGCTTATAAGCTTGACGCAATACAACTTTTTCGTCGGTTTATGTCGTACGAAACCTCTAGTACTCCGCCTCTGATAATTCAACATCTCCCGATCTGAAATGTTCCACTAAGCCGTTCTGTAACTAGAACATCGGCCACCTTCGACATTCGCCGCGATAATCTCGGTTTGGCTGTATATATGCACCGTGGCCTGCGCGGGGTGTGGTAAAATCGAGACTATATTTCACTTGCATCTGATATAGACTCTTAACGGACGAAAACGAGACCTAGGGCAAGAGAAATTAGATACCTTTGTTTTTTAAAGTATGGCTCGACGAAAGCAGACGCCTCTAGTGAATGTCTCACAAAGAACGTTATTTTATACGGCAAACCATTTAAAATCAAAAGTAATATTAATTACACTTTAACAGGCAAATTTTCGTATTGTTCTAGGTTCTTTACTATTAGATCAATTTTGAGGATTGGATAAATCTAAGACATTGCTACATTTCTTATTAACCTTACAGCACGTTTCGTTAGATCTCATTTTTTGAAGTAAAAAGTCATTTCGAAAATCTTTAGTTATTACCAACAACTTGGACGAAGATTTTAAAGCTATAATTGGTCATGGTTGCTTACCCATAGCGCAACAGGTAGTTTTAAAAATCTGTCATCATCTCGTGAAAAGGAAGTTTTTTTAACACGCTTTTATTAGCTTCACTTATTTGTTTGTTTGTTTGTTTGTAACCGACTCTTTGGACTCGATTTTGACCCACTTTAAACGGACAGATTTAATTGAAACTTTGTACACTTACGAAGAACCGGTAACAATACAATAATTTGATAAGTTTATATCATTATCCTGATCAGGATCGCCAGTCCTTTCCTCACATATCCTCTGCGTGAGAGCAAGAGGCTTAATATTGTAAGTATATTCCGTGATTCTCAGTTCGGTCGTTGGCCGAGCGGGCAAGTCTTAGTCGACGCGAAACGACGAACTCCTCGGGCGTGAGTTCAAATCCCATGGCTGAAATAAAAAAAAATTTTTTTTTTTCAGAAATATCTGTTAGATCATAATATGTTATAATATCAGCATCAATAAGCAATATAAATATAGTTTAAAAAACTACAAAACACGCTTTCATAGTACATCAAACTAAAAAAGTGAAAAATAAATATAGTTAAAAAAAACTAAAAAACACGCTTTTAAAGCACATCAAACTAAAAAGTGAAAAATAATTATTAATATAAACTGAAAACAATAATGAACGAAAAATACTAGTATTATTGTGAAAAAAAGCGTGGGGCGCTTTGTGCCATATTTTTCGTATATCGAGCAACCCACGCTTTTTTCACAATAATACTAGTATTTTCGTTCATTATTGTTTTCAGTTTAAATTAATAATTATTTTTCACTTTTTAGTTTGATGTGCTTTAAAAACCGTGTTTTTTAGTTGTTTTAAACTACATTTATTAAAGTTTAAATTTAATATCCATTGAGACGGAGTAAACTTCATCGATCATTGGAGTAATGAATTTTTCCTAGGAATCAGTAATCGTGTATTTGGCACGTACTTAGACTTTTCGAGAGTAGACCAGCCTTAGGCTACTTTTACACGAATACTGTATGCCAGATACCCGGTATATCGCATACACCTTTTGTATTCTCATATGGAATAACTGTTCTGCAAAAATAGATAACTAGTAACTCTTGTTTTCTGGTTTAACAATTTTTTTCTCTATCTGTTCGGTAACTTTATCAGGAGGTGGATATACCGGCCCTAATAGAACTTTTTAGCAGCACAATTTATCAAATTCGTAAACTGAATTCTAGACTAGACCAGTCAACTACCTTCCAAATATAGTTTGCATATTATTCTGCATGATACTTTATAGCTGTTGTAAATTTTGTCTGCGCTTAACTTACAGATAACTAAGAGATGAGAAACAAATATTACAGTTAATTGACTCATCGTAGGCAATCATGAATTAAAATTCTAGTAACACACCGCCACAGGTTTGACAGTTTACAGATGCTTGATACAAGATAAATAAATAGTGATGTTGTTAGACAGTTAATGCCTTGACAGGTTTTAAATATGTTAAATTAAATAATTGATAAAAAAAACATACACAACTAGTTAAGCATCATCATAAATATTGTCTGGACGGGTAATTATTTTCAAATCGGACATCTGCAGCTGTAGATGTCTAATTTGAAAAATTATCATTGATCAATTGTTTGTACATCACCAATGGGAATGTGTTTGTTTGCTTGTGTAAGGTCCGCGACTAAAAAGTACATGACATAAAAACCAGGGTCTGATCCAGGACACCGCGCTGACATACACATATAAACATAAATGATAATGATAAATGATATATTTATTACCTTTTAATAGGCGATTTTGTAGTATTCAAAATAACCGGAGCAATAAATATTTTATTGAACACACAACACTGCACACCAGTAATTTCTAGTTCCAGTAAATTAACAGTATCTGTTCTAGATGTTCATGAGTTAACTTTTGTCGTCTGTTACGCAAAATGCATATAGAAATACAAAAAAATTCTTTAAACAATCTAATAGAAGTTAAATATGTGAAGTATAAACTGAAAAACCAAAAAGTCTTTGTATCTCGTGAAGGGATGTGGATATCGAAAAAAATAAATAAAAAAAATGCCCTCAAGCCCCCTGTAGACTTTGATAGCCTACTATCCTGTGCAACAGTCTCAGTCCCTTTGGACAAAAAACAAAAATGTTTTGAAATTTAAAAAAAGAAAATCGAATAGATGTGAAGTATAAACAACAAACAACTGACAAAACCACAAGGCCCTTATAACTCGTGAAGGAATGTAGATATCGAAAAAAATAAATGAAAAAGTTGGACGAAAAACAAAAAAAGTTTTGAATAAATTCTTTAAAAGCGAATAGATTTTTGTGGCTTTTCACAGGCGCTTTAATTGCTAGTTACGCCTCTGCTGTAAAGACATTTCATTGGTTTCTTGTTAAGTGTTACTCAGCTGTATATTTTTTTAACCGCACAGCACATTCATTCATATAGGACGTTGCGTGGGTTCTCCAAGTAGGCGTTCCATATTTTTCTAAGAACGAAAGTAAGAAGCACCATTTTGGGGGTTAACTACGGCAAGCGGTTACCGCAGCAGTTTTGAAGATCTGTATAGCGAAATTGAGTACCGCTGTGAAAGGGTTAAAATTGTGCTTAAAATTGTGCTTCTGCCAAAAAAAAAAATCTGAAAATCGGTTGACCCTGCAGTCCATCCCTAAAACTTCCCGCTATTTTTCGAGCTTAAAGCGCTCAAAAATATACGTATTAGTTAATTTTTGAGCTCTCCGAGCTCAAAATATTATACACATACATTTTTGAGCTCTACGATTAGGTGGAAAATCTCGAAGTTATATTAAAAAACTAATTTTTTAACTGCGATATCTTTTGAACAAATTAACCAATCAAGATGCAGTTTACAGCATTCTACGCAGTTGTTCAAGTAGTTATGTTTGTCCAAAAATCGATCCGACAAAAATTTTTAATGTTATTTCAAAAAAACACTTTTTTTGCGAATTTTTCGTAAACGATATCTCTCGAACGAATCAACCGATTTTGATGCAATTGATATGATCGACGTTGTTTTATAAGGAGAAGAGCTGATTAGATTTTGGAATTGATCGGTTCAGTAGTCTAAAAGATATTCCAAAAAAAACAAATTTTTGAAAATTTTACTTTTGCGATTTTTCAAAATCTACCGGGTCGAATCGGTTCTAATTCTCAGGAAATCTAAGTTGAGTCAACCCCTTTAGAATGCCGCAAACCACGTTTCGATCGGTCAAGCCTATCAAAAGTTATGAGAGATATACATACACCGTACACACATACACACACACACACAGCCATACAGACACCATCATGGGAATATTCAGAATGGCTTCTTAGGACCTCAAGACGTCGAGATCTGACAAAAACTCTATTTTCTAAAATCGGGGTGAAACCAATAACTTCCCGATTTCTGAAAATTTTCAATTTTCTTAGCGGGAGTTAAAAATATTTTTCAGCATTTGTATACCTATGTACGTTACAATATGTACATAAACATAAATACCATAGAAATTAGACAACACCCGTATCCAAAGCTGAATCTGCACGGGCAGCACGGGCGAGGGTTACACTTATGAAAAACGCGGACACACAACCATTCTCACCGATATTGCCAGTGTTGGTGGCGGGATTCAAACCCGCAGGACGATGAAGAAATTATCTAGTCACATCGCGTGCTGTGTCAATTAGTCTACCGAGCCGGTGTGGGCCTAGAATTTACTATTCACTCCCGTACTTTAGTTATATGTTATACAACAGAGATCATTTGGAAACTTATGGCATTTCGAGGTTGCGTAAAGACGCTTTCACATGAAGTATATTTCTTGTCGTAAGTTACCAAGGAAAAATGTTATACAATTACGATAATCGGCAACTAATACTTGTTTATTCGATAAGAACTAAATATTAGTTATCGATGACTGTACAAGTATATCTTGACTAGCGATTTAAGCAAATGGGTTAAAGGTCGGCGGCGCTTGACAAAGACGAAATATGCTACGATAATAGAAAATATAATATGAGGCACAAGTATTTGTAATTCTATGGGGTGATTCATCTGAATTTGGCGAAAATAAAATGGTTAGGTGTCCCCACCGAGAGATGTTAAAACATGCAAAAAGGAAGGCAATAAAACAAACATTACGTTCGTGAGGAACCCCCATGGATGTGCCATCTATAAGACATGGTTCCGAAAATACACCCCAAAATGAATCATGGAATTAATAATAGCCGTACATTTTCGTTCACAGCACCGTTATCAGCCACAAGGCTCGAAACATCACACACATTTCAGAGTGTAACACTGAACTGAGTTATGTCACCTACGCGCAAAAATATTGCGCTTGTCTGATTATAGCACGGGAGTCTAGACAATTATTACTACACAAAAATACAGAATTAATCGATTTTTTACAGGTGATCTTTTACATGGTGGACTAGTCTAATATTATTATTTGGACTAGTTCAGATGAATGACCATGTATATTTAAGTGTATTATATAAATGTCCGTTTGAAAGCATTTTATTTAAAAAAGTTATTATATTATAATTTTTAGGTTTTCATTTTGAAAGTATTTCTGAAATTATTTATCCAACCATACCAAAAATGCGTTCTGATTAAACAGAACCAGTTAATAAAACTATCGAAACTATCAATTATTTTCGATAGTCACAATGATAATAATCAATATTTTTCCACCTATATTCAATACATCCTTAACTGAAACAGATAGATGAACGAACAGGCAGACATCATTTCGAAAAGAGTCACGATGCAATACGTCAGAAAAATGTAGTGGAATAAAATACTGATTAATATACTCGCTAATACTAGGACTAGGTGTAAGTAATAAATATAGTTTAAAAAAACTTAAAAACACGCTTTTAAAGCACATCAAACTAAAAAAGTGAAAAATAATTATTAATATAAACTGAAAACAATAATGAACGAAAAATACTAGTATTATTCTGAAAAATCGTGGGTTGCTCGATATACGAAAAATATGGTACAAAGCGCCCCACGCTATATATTTATATTGTTTATTGATGCTGATATTATAACATTACGATCCAACAGATATTTCTGAAAAAAAAAATATTTTTTTATTTCAGCCATGGGATTTGAATTCACGCCCGAGGAGTCCGTCGTTTCGCGTCGACTAAGACTTGCCCGCTCGGCCAACGACCGAACTGAGAATCACGGAATATACTTACAATATTAAGCCTCTTGCTCTCACGCAGAGGATACGTGAGGAAAGGACTGGCGATCCTGATCAGGATAATGATATAAACTTATCAAATTATTGTATTGTTACCGGTTCTTCGTAAGTGTACAAAGTTTCAATTAAATCTGTCCGTTTAAAGTGGGTCAAAATCGAGTCCAAAGAGTCGGTTACAAACAAACAAACAAACAAACAAACAAACAAACAAACAAACAAACAAACATACAAGTGAAGCTAATAAAAGCGTGTTAAAAATGAATATGTATTGTTATTTCTTGCCGACTTTATATGTCTAGAATGTTTTATGAACAAGACAAATAGGTAAGTTATGTATGTATGTATAAATGAACACTGACTAAATCAGCGTTTACCATGACCCTCCAGCTGTTTTCAGTTTAAGTTTAACACGGGCTTATTTACCATCAGTCTCAGTGAAAACAACTTTCTTTAGTATACATTACTTAATTTCGAAAGTTGTTCATGCCGATCCTTCCTGATATCAGCAATAATTATTAATTCCCTTCACTCCTCGTATTTAATGCCTCCGACAGAAAGTAAATACATCACCGCAACGTAATAATTAATAATGGTCTATTCTTACTTAGTGTACATTCGCATTGCGCGCTGGGCGATAGTATACTATGCTATGTGATGCGATGTCTCGCCATCAGTTCTTGCTGTCACAACATATTCGTTTACATACAATGACCAGTTAGGCGTTCGGCTTTGCTGCCGTCATGCTGCCGTCAGTCATGAGACTACGTAATTATTTTTTATGGGAAATTCAGCACTAACGTACATATTTCAGATTCGAGGAATTTCACCATCAAGAATTTTGAGAGGATCCTAAAAAATTTCATGAATATTTTTGTAGGTCCCCAGATACTTTTCAGTATATTACCGGCATTTCACAGTTGGTGGAAAAAAGTACGGCAAACTTTAAGAAGCCAATAGGAAAGAGTAACAGAAAGACTTGGTGTTACATTAAACTAGTAAATATGCTGACAAGTTAAGCTACTTAGTGCTGTGAAATCAAACATTTCAAACCGTCGCTTGTTTACGCTGCTATTAGCATTGCATGGAATCACTATTTATAGTAATGTGAACGTTCAATCCCGGTCTGGTTTGTTTGTTGCCGTAACCTCGCCTCGCATAGAATCACGAAGTGTGAACGTACACTTAAGGTACCAAATCACTAGAGCTGTCCGAGGTGGCTGGAGTACAGCCACGATCTTGCGATGGCGTCACACGTGCCGATTTAGAAGTGATTTACGCTGCAGTCTTATTTGAAAGGTTAATGCGTGAGGTTGTACCTATAAATTATACATAATGTCAAATGCGCCAAAAGGGTAAAAAACGACCGTACGCGGACACAGTGAATAAATTTATCGGTGAATTTCCGGATTTATTCTATGACGGATGTAAAATAATTTGTAAAGTTTGTAATCAAGACTTAATGTGCTGGCACAAAACAGATTGTCGTCGTCATCAACACCGTGCAACATCAAAATAAACATAAACAATCCCACAAGAGTTGTAAATGATACTAGTTCCTGTCTGGATCATTTTTTTATAAAATTACCACCCAATAAAACAAATACTATAAATATAGTTCCAATAATATTACTAAATAATATTACAGATCACTTTCCAATCATAGTAAAAATAGAATGCATTAAAAATGAAAATGAAATTAAGTTACAAAATAATCAAAAAATAATAAAAATAAATAATCAATTACTTAAAGAATCGATAAAAAATGATACATGGCAGGAATTATATAATATAAATGATGTAAACATGGCATATGAATATTTCTCAAGCAGGTTTTTGCAACATTTGGAAATATCTACACGAACAATTGAGGTTAAATCTTCTGAAAAAAAATAAAACCTTGGATAACAATAGGCTTAGTAAAATCAATTCGAATAAGAGATAAATTAAAACTTGAGGTAAATCGAAACAAAAATAATGTGGAACTTTTAGAAAGATATAAGAATTACAGAAACAAAATAAATAACTTAATAAAAAAGGTAAAAAAAGAATATTACTGCAATAAGATAATGGAAAATAAAAATAATATGAAAAAATTATGGGACACAATAAAAGATGGATTGAATGAGGGTAAAAACCATAATATAGTTGAAATTGAACATAATGACGAAAATGTAAAAGATGTAAACTTAATTTCAGACATTTTTAACAATTATTTTATAAATATTGGTAAAGACATGGCAAATAAAATTAACGTAAATAAGACATTAAAAAATAGGGAAATATCTGTTAATAGTATATTTCTTAATCCCATTTCACAAGAGGAAATAATTAAAAACATAAATGAGTTAAAAAACACGGCAGCGCCAGGATATGATAAAATCTCTGCTAAAATACTTAAACTTATAAAAGGAGATGTAGCACTACCCTTAACTTATATTTTCAATTTAGGTCTACAGAATGGCATATTTCCAGATTCACTAAAACTGTCTGTTGTAACACCAGTTTTTAAAAAAGGGAAAAAAATCTTTGACTAGCAATTACAGGCCTATATCTGTAATAAACAATATTGGTAAACTATTTGAAATGTGTTTAAAATCAAGGCTAATAGATCACTTAAATCGTAACAATATATTGTCAAGATATCAGTTTGGGTTTAGAGAAAACATGAGTACTGACGATGCGATGTATATGGTGACAAATACATTATACAATTCCATTGAAAACAACAAAAAACAGATTGCGGTATTTCTCGATTTAGCCAAGGCATTTGATACAGTGTCTCACAACATCCTTATTGAAAAACTAAATGATTATGGTATACGAGGTGTAGCTAATAACATATTTTATAGTTACTTACAAAACAGAAAACAGTGTGTTAAAATCGGTGATCAACTCAGTACGTTTAAACAACAATTAGAATATGGTATACCTCAAGGAACCGTTCTAGGGCCAACATTATTTTTAATTTATATAAATGAACTTTTATTTCTAGATACGAAATGCAAAATTATATCGTATGCTGATGACACTGTTCTTCTAATGGAAGGTACTAGTTGGGAAGAAGTAAAAAAATTAACAATTGAAGAATTTTCGAAAGTTCAACAATGGCTTTCCGAAAATCTCTTAACAATCAATATGGAAAAAACAAAATTTATATGTTTTAGTATCTATGACAAATATCTTCCAAATATAAACAAAATCCATTTGCACAACTATAATAATTGTATTCTCAATAAACTTTCCGATAATTGCTCATGTACGCAAGAGATAATAGCTGTAACTAACATAAAATACCTTGGATTAACTATAGATCAGAACCTCAAATGGACAGAGCATATCAACAATTTAAACAAGAAACTTCGATTGTTAATTTTGAAATTTTATCATCTCAGAGACATATTACCGAATTATATATTAAAAACACTGTACCATGCCTTGGCTGAATCAATACTGTGCTATGGAATAATAATTTGGGGTAGTACATATTTAACAAATCTTGAGGTTTTAAGAATTACCCAAAAATATTTAATCAAAGTAATATTAACAAAAAATAAGCAATATTCTACAGATCTTCTTTTTAATGAATTTGACGTGTTCAACTTAGAGCTATTGTATGCCAAATCAGTTCTCATGTTTTTTTATAAACATAAATTGATTTTAAATAAGCAAATCTGTCACACCTATGACACTCGAGGTAAAGCTAATTTAAATACGAACATCCCTGTAAGTAGCAGAACACAAACACATAGGTTTATAAATTATTTTGCGCGTAAATTTTACAACTATTTACCCTATCAAATAAAACAAATAAACAACACAAATCTGTTTAAGAAAAAAGTAACTAAATTTATTAAATCAAATAAGACTGTTTTTTCAAATTTGTTATCAAATAAATAGGGTTAAAATTTTTTTTTAAATTTCTGTTAGGTAGGTACATATTATTTTTAAGAATCTAATTTGATATGATTGTACAGTTCCAGGAATCACCTTTATTTAATTATTATACATAATACATATATTTTAAGACTAATGATTATTGTGAATTACTAAACAAATTGAATATTGTAAATATGTTATACACACACAGATACTTTTTATCTAGTTGTATTTATAAAGTATTATAAATGTTTATGAAACTGTGCACCAATGTAAACGTGGTCAATAAATTTTGATTTGATTTGATTTGATTTGATTTGACATATATATATATATATATATATATATATATATATATATATATATATATATATATATATACATATATATATATATATATATATATATATATATATATATATATATATATATATATATATATATATATATATATATATATATATATATATATATATATATATATATATATATATATATATATATATATATATATATATATATATATATATATATATATATATATATATATATATATATATATATATATATATTTTATTTATTTATTTATTTATTTATTTATTTATTTATTTATTTATTTATTTATACATATTATATTACTTTATATTATAGGTATTTATGTACAAAAGGTCAATGGGACTCATAATGTATACGTGCGTAGAATATTTATATTTCTATAGGGTTACATATATTCCTGTTAAAGAGCATACACTGCAATTACTCAGTAAAGGCATTCTTGTAGTGATATTTTTAATACACACGTGTATAAGTGCATGCTCTTGCAACGATGCATTAAATCTTCATCCATTGTGATCTGCTAGGAGCCCCAAAGAAAAATAAATATTTGTTGTACAAGCCGATTCATGTTGTAACATGTCGCACGCGGACTTCCGGATGATGTTATCAGCACGTTTCGCATAGACGGACTAGATTCTTTTCAGATTACTAAATGGAATTACGTTCATTCGATGCGTCCGATGCGAATCAGTGTACCTTGTCCCATTTAAAATAATGGGAATAAGCATTTTCGTCCGATTCGTCAGTCTGATGCGTATAAATGCGCGCCTACCTTAAGTGAGAATGGAGTTTAAGAATCGTGAATGCACGTTTTACTCGTGAGGATCATTTTTAGCCACTATGCCGGACTCTAAAGCGAAATAGTTTCCTTAACTGCGTTTTTCCAGGTATCCAATTTAAATCTATAAATCGCTGTTAACATTTTTCTGTTAGTAATATTGGAAAATGAAAACAAATGATTCATCCTCAATTCCATATAGAATTAATATATAAAGTTATAGGCAATACTGATGCGTATTTTTTCTTTATTAATAGGAAATACGATTATTTAGTTTCATAAAATGACACCAAGTAAAATATTCGTATTCCTTATTAACAAATATACATCAGGATTTTCTGTAATTTTATATGTTAAATCCGTATGGTATTTAAGATGAATCATTTGTTTTCATTTTTCCATCTCGTCAATTGAAAAATTTTTACAGCGATTTAAAGTTTTATGTTGGTAATACTGGCGACGAGGGCGTGCTGCTGCCTTAATTTTGTTTTTCACACCAATTCGGAAAATACTGTAATGACTAATTAACATTTTTAAATTCTTTTATTAGATGGAATTTTCAAAATTATTTTGAAAATTGTAGCAATTTTCATAATAAAAAAAGGAAAATGCTAGACATTTATCGGACAGCTTGACTTTGGATACTTCAAACAAATAAAAATATTGAAACATTTAACACACAATACTGAAATAGACGGCAAATTTATAATGTGAAAAATAAATGGACCCACATATTTATTTAAAATTAATTTTCGCTCGTAACATTTAAGGAAATGGATCCCTTTTTAGTTTTCACTCCCTTTTCCTCTTTTCAGCGTGTTTGTACATACAAACAAGCAACCAGTACTGTAACCACGAAAAGGAGATATATTGAATGCAACGTACCTTTTTGTAAAGAATTTTATTAGTTATCCAGCTGTGAGGCGCGGCCAGCGCGGGGCTGGCGTCAATAAAAATATTGCCGACATCCTGAAACAAAAGAATATTAATTAGAATTATTATACTAGTTACTTTTTAATTATTATTATGGGTAATAAAGGCTGAAAATAATATTTATTTATCTTCCTTGCATTCAGTACAGGTGCAAATGGTATAGAAAATGTTCCTGGTCAAACTTTCTAGATATATTAAATTATTAACCAGGGACGTATTAGGTTAACAAGCGGCTCATGTTCAAAATTGCTATGGGGCCCTATATCCCAAATGCTTTAAATGGAAAAATAATGAACGCAAATAAAATGAATTTAATTTCTAATTTAATACATATCAGGTATCTACATAATTATCCATATTGCTATTTTCGCAATAAAACTAAAACTGTATTAATATTGAAATCCTGTACACACAATTTATTTACAACTTTGTTCTAGCGAGATAACCAGTAATGGGATGATAAAATACAAGTAAATACCAACAGTCAATGATCAAAGCGTTATTTATACGGACTTTTCAATGACATTCAATAGACGTGACCATGGTTTATTGCTGCATAAATTATGCGATGTAGGACTTAGTGATGGAATACTCAACTTTTTTATTCCTATTTAAACAACAGAGGCCTATGCGTGCAGTACCAGGATTTTAAGTATGTTGAAATTACAGTAACTTCAGGAGTCCTGTAAGAATTTGACCTAGGGCCTCTTTGGTTCATTATTTTCATAAATTACATCGTCTGTTAACTTAGCACTGGCGGTTCTTCCATAGGGTCATTTGGTCAATGACCTCCCACATACAAATAAAAAATTAGAGCTATTCATTTTCTGAAGTTTAAAAATATATATAATATATATATATATATATATATATATATATATATATATATATATATATATATATATATATATATATATATATATATATATATATATATATATATATATATTTAATATTCTTAAAAAAATATATTAAAGTTTCTAGTTCATTCTATGCACAATACTATTCAAATATCTAGATCGCAGGATTTCGTATCCCCCCCCAGCACCGAGCCTCTAAATTTATATTCATTACATTATTCATTTATAAAATTTAAAAATCTTGGGTCAATCCACAACGTGTCTTCAAAGCTAGTTACGGACCAAATTTACAACGAATTAAAGTGAAATAGACTTATGCACGAATCGTCAGAAAGCAAAAGAGACAGAAAACACTGGCGGGGACAATGTTCCTGACACATTTTACGCAAACGGTAACGCACGAAGTTCAATAGTGAATAGAGCAGTCTTAATGCTGACTAGGTAGGCGTTGGCCGGTAAATTCTGTCGCGTTGTTTTTAATGTTTTTATTTGTGAACATTTTATTAGTAAATCTCTACTTGTCGTGAAATGAAGTAAAACAGTGTTTTTGGTGTTTACTATTAAATATGAATGTTGTACAAAATATATTAAAACTGAAAGATGGACATAATAAAGTACAAGTAGTTTTTGTGTTGTGTAGATACGTTTTAGACGGTGTTGTATGTGAGAGATTTTAGAAATTTATTCAGCCTCAAGGAACGACATCGCAGCATTTGACAGATGTAATTTTAAAAGTTAGAATGTCTGAAAATTAATGACAGTCCTGAAAAATTGATAGCACAAAGTTACGATGGAGCATCAGTAATGAGTGGTGCTTTTGGAGGTGTACAAGCCAAAATTAAAAAAAGGTATCCTTCAGCAAATTTTATTCATTGTTACGCTCATCAACTAAATTTAATTTTAGAAAAAGCATCAAGTAAGGATAAAAGCATAAAAATTTTTTTTGCTAATTTACATAGCTTTTCTTCATTCTTTGGAAAATGGCCAAAAAGAACAGCCGTGTTAGATAATGTTGTTAAGGTGAGATTACCTGAAGCGGCTCCAACACGATGGAATTTTAATACAAAGTGCATAGAGACTGTTTATACCTATTGAACAGAATTATTAGATTGTTTAGAAAAAAATCATTGATAATGAATCAGATTGGTTTAAAAAACTACTTACAAAATGAACATTTTCTTTACTGGATAAATTTTTTTCATTTAGTTATGCGTCATTGTGATATATTGTCAATCAATTACAAAAATGTAATATCGATGTCATAACAGTAAATAAGTGTATTGGCGTTTTTAATAGTAAAATTGAAGACATCAGAAATAAAATTTTGAATAACTATTTGGAGGAGACATCAATGCAGTCTGCCAGAGATGTAAAACGGAAGAATCAAAAAGGAGAATTTCATTAGAAGTTTGTGATAATTACATCTGAGATCAAAAACAGGTTTGGCTTCAGTAATCATTTAGCAGTGTCTGAGTTATTTCACGCAGATCGATTTAAAGATTATAAAAAAAAGCTTTCCTCAAGATATGTTTAAATTAGTTAAAACGGAGTATCCAGTCATAAATCATTTGAAACTTAAAACTGAATTAGAAGTATTATATAGCCGAGAAGATTTTTCCAATAGTGAAGATGCAGTTGCTTTGTTACAGCTTTTTATTAACAATAATTTGTGCAATACTTTTTCTGAAAGTGTCAAACTGTTAAAAATCTTGTGTACTCTCCCTATGACTACCGTCGAAAGTGAACGTTGTTTTTCCACCTTAAAAAGAATAAAGACATTTTTAAGAAATACCATGGGTCAGGAAAGGTTATCTTCTTTAGCTATGCTTACCATAGAAAGGGCATTAATAAAGAAGATAAAAGACTTTAATGAAAAAGTAATTGACCACTTTGTATCTCAAAAAGACCGGAGGATCGATTTGGAATTTAAATCACTTTAAAAGGTAGGTAATACAGAAAACTTTTCTAATTGACCTCCCTATCTCATGACCCACGAACAGCCACTGTAACTTAGTTGTATGCTCATTTATTTGTTGATGATCTAAAACTATATTCGTCAATTTCCAACTTTGAGGACTGTATTAGGATGATTTAAATAAATTAAATTTATGGTGCGACAGGAATATATTACCTCTCAATATTAGTAAGTGCAATTGCAAGAATTTTACTAGAAAACTGCAGTCAACTGAATTCTCATATTCAAGTAACGAGGTTAATGTAACTATATCTTATAAGTTTAAAGATTTGGGAGTAACTTTGACTGCAGATTAACTTTTACTGACCACATCAATGACATGGTGGCGGATGCTTATAGAAATCTCGGTGTCATAATAAGGAATAGCAAGCAATTTGTGGAAACTGCTACACTGGAGTTACTCTTCAATGTTTTCAATAGATCTAAATTGGAATATGCTTGCCTAGTTTGGAGTCCGGGATACGAAATTTAATATTGGGAAAATACAGAGAAAATTTATAAAGTTTCCATGGTATAAGTCTGATAGTGTTTATCTCCCTAAGGGCATTTTCAATAATATTTTGTTACAAAGATTGCACATGAATGACTTGAATACTTGACGGAAATATTATTCAATAGTAACCTAATATAAAATTTCAAATAACCAAATTGACTGTCCAGAATTACTTAGTTGTTTCTCTCTTCATGTTCCAACTTTTCAAACTCGTTCTAGTAGTTTATTCTATTTGTCAATTCCCAGAACAAATCTGTTAAAATGCTCACCTTGTGTTCAAAGTATACGTCGGTTTAAGAAAACATTGATATTTTTAATCATATTAGAATAAAAAATAATGTTCTTTCTGTGTTAATATTTAAGTTATTTTATAATTAGAATCGATTATGTTCTGTAATTTCATGCCCTGTAAATGGATTCATCTGTTACGTAGTTGTAACTATAAATAAATAAATACTTAGTTACGGTAATTTTGATGCAATAGTTTTATTCATTAAAGTATATGAACCATGTTTTGTAAAGATATTTAAAAGTTAACTTTACTGAAAATTACTTAAACCTTGCTGGTACTTTGGCGATATGTAAACATTACTGAAATTAAAACAGTTTTTCTTTGACTTTTCTGTTAATTTTATCCTAAAGATGAATAAATTATGCGGTTAAAACGTCAACAGTGCTTAATAAAGTTATCCGTTTTGTTTGATCCTCTTCCCACCATCAACAAAAATAGCAGTTACATCAGGGTCACCAACTGATTCAAGAAAATTATTGTTATTATTATTTACGCCACTGTATACATAAGCAAGATTTAAATAACTAAAATTAACTTAATAAGATATGACGAAATTAGCAATTAAAATGGGAGATAATTTTATGCATTAGATTGGTAATGACTTTAATTCAGAACACGGTTTTAATATAAATATATTATTTCAATGGCTAATACGTAAATTTGGTAAACTATCCAGTTATTTCATAATACTACGATTTTTGTTACTATGGCATTCCTCAAATATTTATTTGATAAAACATTCTCTTAGTTCTAAACTGGACAAAGGATTATGGAGAAAGGAAATTTTCCTTTTAACACAACCAGCAAGCCTTAATAACAAGGCATTTGTTATTTGCATATTTGGATAACTGAAATCAGTCGTTAATTACCAGGTGTATTATCAGTTCTCACCACCTGAAAACAAAACCTTAGTGATGATCCGAACGTACCTGCCTACGTCACACCCGCTAGGCCCACCATTCGAGAATCTATCACCAGAGTATACCTACACAGTTGCACGTTTTTGGTACAAAAGTACAGTTATTTTTACATGTTATACAGATCGAACCAGACCACTCGATTGATAGAGGTGGTATTATGCGTATGCGAATATTACATCTCTGGATGTAGAACATTCATTTTCAAAATACAGTGCGATATTCATAAAGAAGCGTATATGTTTAAAGGAGACTACTGTAGAAGGCATCTTGATGCAGGCCTTTGGGCGGACTCAACCTTTACTTTAGTCGAAATAATAGTGATGGGACTCGAGTGACTTTTTTCACTCGAATAACTCGGTAGGTTTCCGAATTTACTCGAGTTAAAACTCGAGTCGAGTTGAAACTCGGTTTCATTGTTATAAAACTCGAGTCAAAAGTTAGGTCGAGTAAACCTCAAAAAAATCGACTCGACTTTTGACTCGAGTCGCTTTTTGACTCGAGTTGATTTTTGAATCGAGTCGATTTTTGAATCGAGTCGCTTTTTGACTCGAGTCAAGTTTCTTTAATTTAATTGTTTATGGTTTTATTAATATTTTTAAATATTCTTTAGTGCTAGTGTGATTTGTTTATATAGTATAAATATAAAAGATTATTTACATGAAGGCACTGAAGGCAGTAATCTTGTAAAAGTAATAAAGATGAAAACATTTAACCATGAATGAAATCGCTAATCAATTACTACATCATCGGGATCGGGAATTCCCCTCCAGGTTTGTTGTTTCATGTTTGTAGGTCAGATTGTATAATTATTAATTAAAAGGTTTGTTCGTAGAGTAGTTTCCAACTGTTTGAAACTATCAGAAGCATGCGCACATTGTTGTAGAAATGCGCTTGTTCAATCAGAACGTTAGTTATTGCAGAACTCTCGTAATACTCGCATCTCTATAGTCAGAAAACTATCACAAATCGCCTCTACGTACAAACCTATAATCGTTACATACGACGTTATTACGACGTATTAGAAAATTAGAAATTAGAACTTAGAATTCTTTAAACTCAAGACTCACACGACTGCAGCAATCAAACTGGCACATTCATGTTCATAAAGATTTGTTTTTCGATTCAATTAGTTCGAAATAAATAAAAAACCGTAATCGGTGTGTATTAAATATTAAATACTGTATTTATTTAATATTTTGTGCTAAACAAGAGTTTAATTTAATGTTAATTTAATAAAAAAAATTATGTTGGTTTTCTTTAAATGTCATTTTATATACAATGTTAATTAAATATTTAATTTTGTATTTGAAATGTGTTGATTTGCCGGAAAAATAATATTTGACCTGGGTCCATTTATTATTTTGTATTTCAATTATTATGATTTATGTTTATCCTTTCGATTTTTCAAACTTATGTTGGAATTAGATGGTAGTGTTTTAAATGCTGAAAGATTACCAAAAGAAAAAACCAAAATACACTTTAAAAACTTACCGTTTAGCAAACCACTTAATCATCTCCAACTACTTACTCTATAGTTCGCCTCGAATTTGATTTCGACTCTGCCCTGACTCTAGACTCTAGTCAAACTCAACTCGATTTAAAACTTAAATCATATTAACTCACTGATTCGAGTAGCAATAACTCGACTCGAGTAACAACTTTACTCGAATTGCAACTCGACTCGATTTAAAACTTGAATCATAGTAACTCACTGACTCGAATATTAATAAATCGACTCGAGTAACAACTTTACTCGAATTGCAACTCGACTCGAGTTAAAACTTGATTCGAGTAGCAATAACCCGAGTCAAGGAACAACTTTACTCAAATTGCAATTCGACTCGAGTTAAAACTTGATTCGAGTAGCAATAACTCGACTCAAGTAACAATTTTACTCGAATTGAACAGCCATATGACTCGAGTCACTCGAATCGGATTTTGACTCGAGTCACTCGAGTATTTTCACACTCGAGTCCCATTACTACGAAATAAGGCATGAGTAAATCAATTATCTTTAACCAAGCTAATTATTTAAAACCACTATGGTAACGCCACTGAAATTAATACCAAAGTTCCAGTTTTACTTATTATCTTTATGTACAGAGTGTCCAGTTTGTAAACTTTCGTCGAAAAGCACAAATTGGTGATAGATAAGTGTTCATTGATTCCCGATATTTAACAAATTATACTTCTAGTGAAATACCCTGTTTAGTCTAGTGCACAAATATTCTAGTGGTTTTTATAGTTTGAAGAGATGAAAGAAATGTCGCATATCTTTCCAACTTGTTTGTCGGAACAAGTGGTGTGTGTTCCTTTTATGTACCGACACTGCCAGCTACATCGCAAAAAACGACAGAGAGAAGTTAGCGTTTCTTTTTTTGTTACATCTAATCGTGCAAACGGCTAAATTATTTCTACCCTAAATTATACCTACCTTCTAAAGTAGATTAGAGAAAAAAATCCTCTTATCTTACCGTCTCAGCATCCCAGAAGTGTAATAGTAATAAACCTATATAAAAAAACAAATAAAACCAATGTTTCTGATTTCAAATCAAAATATATTCAAATAATCAATCATCACAATCAATAAAATGCTGAGAAATGTCTATAATAATTAATAAAAACACAAATAAAATATGTTAAAATTAAGAAGATAAAATTATTTGACAATCTATGGAAATCCATGTAAGTAGAGAAAAACTTCGTAAACAAAGATTAAATTCAAAACAACTTGTATGTACATACATCCGCTGATCATTTTTATACATAAATACTACAGATATCTTGGCTAGATCACAGATATTAAAAACGATTTGTTGTGGGTGCTGAGTGAAAATCAATAAATCACAACAGCAACGAAGCACGATGAAAATAAGATAAAAATGAAAAGACTGCTCTCTAAATTTGCAATACTCACATCCCATGAACTCTTATTAGACCTTACTTCAAAGTTCATATTTAGAAATACATACTGGAAAGTAACAAAAAATAAACTTCCACATAAAATCGACAATCAGAAGTATTGAACCGTAAATGTTTCCATCTCTTTTCGAATTTAACAATGGAGACAAAATAGAATTTGGTATTTTATCAAATTATACAAATATTTGCATTTTATTCGGAGCCTGTAGGTTAAAAGTGAACCGACGAATTTATTGGTACCGTTCCCATTTGTGGAATGACAAATAATTCAATAAAATTCATGGCGGCAATAAAATACACCATTCCCTATTTATCTGCAACGTACGTCGGGCACTCCAGGCTATGCATTTATGGCCGTAACCTTGATTTAGGTCATTAATAAAAATCGATTTGTTTAATGTTGTATAATTTTAACTGCGAAGTTTATGGGAGAAATTATTTAGGTATTTAAGAACATTACGATAGGCATCCGTGCAACTCAGTAGTAAGAACAATAAATATTTAGTCATACACGTCGGCAAATTTATTATTTTCATTTGCTCGTTTGCCAAAATATGTGAAAGATCCTGAACAAATTCATCTATAAAAAAAAAATCCAATCGTCTGCATACTTTTTTTACAGCGAGTAATAGATGCCAAAAATGAATCATCCGTAAATATCGTCATATCTATTGGTCTTACGACTAAAATAGTTATAAAAAATAAGTTATCAATAATCCTCAAGTGCCGAAAATATTTTCCATTTTTCAGAGTCGACAGTTATAAAAAAATATAAATATAAATAAACACACCACATACAAATTCATGTGGTAGGTTTATTTATATACCTGTAATATATACAACCAGTATATCCAGTATCGAGGTAGAAAAGTGCAGGATTCTGCAGGAAACTAGTATAAGTATATAAAACTATCGTGTTTGGCATTTATTATTTATTTCTCAGTTAATTTAGCAACACAAAAGCGTGTGGTTATTTTCGTGGTGGCGTTTGGTTTGGTTCTCGCATACAACGCTCTTAGCAATGGCGCCATATTAATTCAATCGGGTTGAAAATACAGAAATATGGCGGTAATAGCAACACTTTGTGGCCATATCTCTCCGCTACGTTATCTAAATATACTTCTTCTCATAATTCTTCATTTGTATGACTTCCAACAGTTGTGCTTTATTATAATTTTCCTCAGAATAGAGATCATGTTCCATTAAAAAAATTTGTAACTCTTGTTCGGCATTTTATACAGTTGTCTCGAATGGTACTTCGCATTGTTTTTTCCGCACAGTTTCAATGCATTATCAACCCATCCATCAACTAATCCATAGTGTAATATAATCAACCGAGTCCCTTTATTAGGGGGCAATGAGATTGGTTAACATTTCCTAGATCCATCAGTCCATCCTTTTTTTTATCATGTGTATCATACCAAGTTTCATCTTGATAATAAATTGGTTTATTTTCCCTTCTGAATTATTTTATCTCTTCTAGACATGAATTTCGCTAATCCACTGTTCGTCTACTTTCCATAATCGCCATGCGTTTATTAATAGTTTGATATTTAAATCCCATTTTTCTCGGCCAAGTTCCTAAAGTTCTTTTGGTATATTTTAGATGATAATCTATTTCTTTTCATTTTCTGTCTACCACGTTGATAGTTAGGATTTCATGTTTCTGATACGTGTCGTAAAATAAAATTCTCAAAAGTTTTGCTAAGGATGGGTCCAGAGTTTTCGATTGACCGGCGTCGGATCTTTGTGTTCTTGGAAGGGCATCTTCTTTCGCCAGTTTGTGTATTGTGGGACGCGGAACGTTAGTCAGAGATGCTGTTTCACCTAGTACAACCAAATCATACAAATTAGGGTCATTAACTCGTCGCTTCAAAAGATTATTGTAAATATTAAGGCAAATTTGTTTCACTTGCTCGTTCAAATGTAACAGATTTTTCTCTTACTGAAAACACTAATGAACTTTGATTTTCTTTATTACTGTAATCACTATCACTTTCAATTTCACAAGCACAATAAGATGCAGACGTAGAGGGCTCCCAGGGTCAAAACTTTTTTTACATCAAATACCTTCTTAAATTATTTTCAAAAACACACCAGCAAATAAACAGATATGAAATAATTATTACTTATATTACACACCTCACTGCAACACGATAACCTTTTTAAATTATTTTCGAAAAGACAGCAACAAATTAACAGATATAAAATAATTACTACTCATATTACACTATTACACAACTCACTTCAACAAGATAACCTTCTTAAAATATTTTCAAAAACACGCCAGCAAATAAACGGATATTAAATAATTATTATCTATCTTATAATATTATACTTACAATATTTCAGCACTGCTAGAATGATTTGGTAACAAAATTAAGTGCGGCTCTGAAGTATCACAGAATGTAAGTGAAACTCCGCCTCGGTCGCGTGTCAGCAAAAACAACAATCATCGTTCTCGCTTTAATGTGAGCAGTGTAAAAGACGGAAGATGTCATGTGTGCTCCGCACGTCCCGTCAATATTAGATTTCGCTAACTATACGTTATCGACTGCTGAAAAATATGACCACAGGAGTTGCACTTGTTTTGTCAGTTTTACCACCACGAATAATCAGGTTCTACACAATAGAACAGTTAACCACCTTGTTCTTCATAAAAACTAAAACTGAATAATGAGCAAATATGTTATAAAAAGTTCTGGTAATAAAACAAGAACAATTTATTTTTGTATGGTAGGCATGCTTTGTAAGATATGTTTGTTAGTGAGGATTATTATCTGGGGAACTTTCCCAGAGAATGGAAATTTATGGAGAATGTTATCCAGCAATAAATTCAGAATTTAAATTTCAAATAATCGCAGGTTCACGTTTACACACCAACACAGTTTTAAGTTCTTTATTTATTTTATAATCTTTTGTCTTGCGATTTGTTTTTTTTTACCATATTTATGATACATACGTAATCTGAATTTTTAGAGACAAGGGCTTCACCAGAATATAAGAATATTCACATATAAGATAAAGCGGAACCGGTCTAATATTTGAAATCAAAATGATAAAGAAAATAATGAAAAATATAATGTGAAAAATGTTAGAATTATGGACATATAGACATATGGGTGAGACACAGCCTAAGATTAATGTGATAAATATTATTTAAATAAGGGTGGTAATAAACTGATCAGTAATGAATGCATTATGTACAGTATAAACATTACGAATCGTCAGTAAGGTATTGCAAAATTTGATAGGTTAAAATGAGATTTTCGATCAGTAAAATAACAAATAACTATTTGGCCAGTACTTCTATGTTAACTGTTTTTATTATAATGGTCAGTAAACTAACAAATGTATGCAATAGCCAGTAAGAAATCTGCAAAAGTTCAGTAAAAAGTGTTATTTGCAAGTTTTAACATTGCTTTAATAATTTTAATTGTCCTAAAATGACCCTTAAAAGTAAGGGGAATGACAAATTTGAATGGTTATTATAGAGCAGGGAACACAGTGAAATTAGCGTAGCCCCGTCAGCCAAAATCTAACCGATGACACAGAATGTAAGTAAGATTTTTCATTAATTTTACTGATCGTTTGTTAAATATACTGATCGTTTATTAATTTTACTTATTGTTCACTAATTTTACTGTTCGTTTATTAACTTTATTGACCGTTTTTTATTTTATCGACGATTTATTTATTATTTTCACCAACCGTATATTATAATACTGACCGTTAGAAATACAATATTGGAAAAGTGTGCTGTTTATAAATTTATACCCTATAATTAATATACGTATTTTTTTTGTAAATTTACGTAAATCAACGAAGGCATAAGGTTTGAAGATGCTCACATCAGACGGTTTTATGGAAACCAATAAAATAACCGTAATGATCACAGAATTATTGATTATTTTAATTTAGGCCCTATCGATTTCCAGCCCAAACCACCTTAACTGTCTGTGGTATTTTTTTATAGAAAATTTGTATTTGCGAAAACCACCAATTTACAAGCGCTTGAACACAATACTGTATATTAATAAATAAACACCATAGAAATTAGGCAACCCCCGAATCTAAAGCTATAATTGCACGGGCGAGGGTTACACTTATAAAAAAACACGGACAAAGGACCAATCCCACCAACATTACCGGCGGCGAGATTCGAACTTGCAACTACGATGGAGAGATAATCAAGTCACATTTTCAATCGCGCGCTCTAGTAAACTACTCCACCCCGCCAGTGTAAAGAAATTGAAATAATCAATATTTGACATTCTTCGAAAAGTTATAAGCAGCAAAAAATCCCAGGGTGAGCGTGCTGCTGTTGATCACTTAATCGATCTAGACTGGGCGAAATTGCAAGTAAAACAGTGGCGTCGCAGAGTACGAACCCGTATTACGTTTTAAGTACAAGTGGAACATAAGAATGGATATTGCATTGCATCAAGTGGGTAAAGGACGACCGCACGTCAAAAACTAACCTCCATTCGGAAAACGATAAAAAAAATTGGGCACATTAAGACAAAGCTGAAAGCTACCCATTGCTTTCACTAATTCACAAGTAGTGTTAATGCTAGTGATAGATCTAGTACGGCATATGCTTATAGCTGGCCAGTTGCTAAAAGCTGTCTCTCCACATTTAATATACGTAACATGTATGGTTCACGCCCTTCATTTGGTAGCAGAGGAAATTTAAAAAGACTACACAGGAGTAAACGCGGTAATTGCAAATACAAAACGGATTTTTGTGAGCCATTAAACGTGTGAAGAACTTTCGTATGGCCTGTACCGATATCCCACTGTCATCACAACCTATTGTTACGCCACTGGACTGTGTAGACAGAATAAGGAGACTGGAATTATACGGAGAACGGCCGGGAATGTTCTGGAATGTTCTAGACCGCGTGATTGGATGTATAAATAAAACGCACGGTTGGCCGAGACACAGTCTTAAGTTGAAAGTGAACGAGTAAAGAAGAAATAGAACAGAGACTTAAAAGTGTTTAATCGTGATTATAGTAAGACAGTTAGTAATCCGTTGTTGTTAATTATTAATTAGCTAATAAACTAGTGAGAAAGTGTTACCTGGACTTTCAATCAACGAATCTACAAGTTGTTAAGGGGAAAAAAAGGTGAGATAGGATAAATAAACGTTTATGTTTATAAAACTTTATAAATATGAGCGACTATATATTTCTTTATATAACCATCCAGATATACATTTAGCCGATTTGGTGGGAGGCTGTCGCTGGTTAGCCTCGCCAACTGTAACAAAAGAGTGTTTAAAGTGCCCCTTCTGGATACTATAATATTAACAGAAATATTATATATGATGCACACAGCAGAAGGGACACTGACTAACTCAGTGGGCGATGTGGTGGGTAAGTGATCCTAGGGTAGCTTGTTTTTTTTCTTGGTTTTTATAAATTAATAACACAATTATATCAATTAACACTATGTATATTATCCCAATTGGGGTGTAAGGTGTAATTACAAGCAAATTTTCTTTAGCAGGGTGTCTCTTCACCATACAGAAGTTAAAAGGCGTCTACATAGATTCAAAACGAATATATGTTCGAAAGCCAAGCAAAAAAAGAAATCGTCTACCCCCCTCGCCCTTTCTAAAGGTTTACCGCAAGTGATCACTTAGGTTTACATATAACGTTATTTCATGTTACACAAAAAAAAAAGGATAGTTAAACTTATATACACTGTAAAATAAGGGGTCACCCACAACTTTTTGCTAATTAAAAGGTTATGTACAGGTAATATTTGAGGCACTTTCTTACTATAACAAAAAAAATAATAATGTACTGTCTATTAAATAGATTTAAGTATCTTCCTTAAAATTACCACGTAGCTGAATTCCTCTATATTCCCAGTGGAGGACGCGGAGGGGCTCAAGACGGAAAATTCTCAAAATGGCGGTAGGACGCCTACATGTAATATAGCATTCAAGCAATATTGAATTCCTTATCCAGGGAACTCAGAGAAACTCCACAATTTAATTTTTTATATCTCCGATCCACACGCAGATTAAACCAGTATAACATCCAACAGAAGTAAATCGGTAAAAAAAAGAAAAGTAACCATAACCAAAAACAAAAAGCCCTACAAAGAGAAACTTGTTATAAATAAACATATAAGTTTAATTACGGGAGCTTAGTGCTGTTTTTTTTTATTCACAATGATATCTTATTATCATACCTGTTGATGTAAGGCGGGCTATGGTGGTGAAGTCCTGGATTTATCGTATATGAACGTAAAACGAATCCCAAAATTGGTTCGTATGCAGCCACACTCAAATGTGGAAAACCGCAACTTAAATTGCAAAGTACTCAATCATCCCAAACGAGGAAAATTATCAAACTCTTAACAAAGTACTGAGAGCAATGTCTGCTACGTTCAATCCGTACAACGTATCCAATTCAACGGGAAGAAAGAAGCCTCTTCTTCTTTCCCTTTTTTCATACATGTTTTTTTTTTGACAAAAAGACTAGGAACGCGGGAAAATGCATTGCGTTAGTAGTAGACAAAACAACAACTTAATTGTAAAAAGGAATATTAACTTTATCATCCAAAAAAACCTACTGATTTCTTTTTATATTTATTATTAATATTATTGAAGATTCTGTTATAAAGGATAAATTTAATAATTTCAAAATTCAAATCGGCATGTACGCATGCGCCTCTAATATTTCTGAAGCTGGTTGTAAAAGCAACCCTTTCACGAGTTATCCGTTGTGGCCACCAAGCCAAGTAGACCGACAATGGTTACCAAATTACATAAATTCCATTAAGTGATAAGCTAATATTATGAAAATATTAAAAAAATAACGGCATACATTTTATTGGCGTTTCCTGGATTAATTTTGTATTGTTCTGTCTTCCTGAAGTCAATGGGTATGTGAATTTTTCGTCATTGATGTCAGCAATGCGTCTTTTTTTAGTTTTACTAACGCTTAGGAGTTTATCTGATGGTTTGCTGGTGGCCGCATTGTTGACTAATAATTTTAAATTTTCGACTTCTGCCAACGTCATTTTGAAATTTTTATATATTATAAATTTTTTAATAAAACTTGAATCGCAAGATCTGCTCCTTTACTTTTCACCTTCCTTTTAGTCATATCGTCTCTCTGCACGTCTTTTTCCACTTCTAAGTGTATTTTTTCTCTCGAAAACACAAAAATTAGCTGCTGTCAAAGTGCGTAATACACGATTGATTATCGCGGCCAACTCTCTCGCGATATCAACTATTGCATGTAATAACGCACAAATTAATCGGTTATTAACTTACATTATTAGAAGTTGGCTGCAAATTTTTTTAACAGATAACTAGTTTACTGACATTCAGCTAAATTGACTAAAATACCACAAACGGATAATAAACAATATATCCTTGTTTTCGTAATAATGTCAATTAACATTTATGTATTTTTAATGTTCACTATTAAATTTGTAAATATCAGCTAAAAGACCTTCCACAGGATTTATTTCTCTATAAATTATTACATTACTCTTACCTACACGTGCACTGCAATCGATTAAACAGTTTAATTTCAAAATAAAATCCATCAAATTCTACTGCTATTACGATTGTTTGAGATATTCTAAATTCTAATTGAATATCCTATTTTTCTTCTAGTCCATTTCATACTTTTATTGGATAAATGAGTTCCAATTAAATAGGATTACTCTGATGTTGTGCACTCGATTACTTGTTTATCTTTCGCTGATTTCGTTACAGTTTCCACATCGAGAACATTTTAATTGCCACGCCACACTCAACATTGACATTGAGCAATAATTGAAGATTTTAATGAGTCATACAAACTGCCCTTTGCACAAACTGCTCTTTGTATTACAATCATAATAACGTTAAAATATTAAGAATAAATCCATTTTTTTTTTTTTTATTTATTTTAATTTTAATGTGTTTACCGAAACATTTACAGTCAGCGGGTCACTTTTGAACAAAACGTTTTGGTATTGACCTGATTGCTAATATACTTTTAGTATCCAAAGTTGCATGTTAAGTTTTGTTAACGAATTTTATTACCAAAATTCCCACTAAAAAGTCAAAAATGCTCTTACAATGTAAAAGAAAGTAAAATTTAATGGCTATAATAATCACAATGTGATTTTATATTTGTATATTTTAACCTGAGCATTATTTAAGAATGATATGGTAATAAGTAAGCCTGGTCAAGCGATGGTAGATTCAGGGTCAGGCGCAATACCAATGCCATCGCGCGCTTGTTTACGATGACGATGACACAACACACTTCTGTTGTTATCTATTGGTCGATGCATAGAGTACTAATAAATAATAAATAATGTTGAACGTAAAGAGTAGAAAACGACCGCACGCTGATAAAGTAAATAAATTTGTCGGTGAATTTCCGGATTTATTCTATGATGGATGTAAAATAATTTGTAAAGTTTGTGATCAAGGCTTAATGTGCTGGAATAAATACGGCTGCAAAATTCATGTCAATAGTAACCGGCATAAAAATAAAAAAAAATGGCGTGTCTTCTTTGGAACCTCAGTTTATATTTGATTTACTGTTAATGCTGATTGCCTGTGATGTTCCCCTGCACATATTGGATAAACCAGCATTTCGGGAGTTCTGGAATAAATACAATCCCCAGGTGAATTTACCAAGTCGTTCATCGTTACGTAGATATGAACCAAGTGTTTGTGAAGACATTGTAAATAGGATTAAATGTGCATTAAAAAATACACGGCTGTGGTTATGTGTTGACGAGACGACAGATTGTAAAAAAAATTCTATTTTAAATGTTATAATACGTGTACTCGACCTTGTTAAACCAACATTTCCACTTTTACTAGCTAGCAAGAGACTAGCTGCGTGTACTGGCGAAACAATTACGCGGGTGGTGTTGGAGACTTTCGAAAAATTTGAACTGTCAACAAGTCAAGTGTTGATGTTTGTGACCGACAGTGCTGCGACAATGCGTTTGGTGGGCCGTTTTCTTCAAAGAGACGATTGTAGGTTTTTACATGTTACGTGTAAAGTGCATGCGTTCCATCTTATAGCAGAAACGATTCGAAAATGTTTTCCAGAGGTAGATGCATTAATAGCAAATACAAAAAAAGTATTTCTCAAATCTCCTAAACGGCTTCGAGCATTTCACACACTGTGTCCTGGTATTCCGGAACCACCAGAGCCGATTCTTACACGTTGGGGAACATGGTTGAAGGCAGCTTTTTATTATTCTGAATATCTTCAACAAATAAAACCTGTGTTACTACAGTTCAACCCTAACGAGGCAGCTATTAAGGAAAGCTAGACAAGCTTTCAAGATGTTTCCCTTGAAACAGATTTAAAAACTATTTATAACAATTATAGAGGACTACACGACGAAATAGAAAAATTGCAAAATACTTCGTTGTCGTTAGTGGAATCGCTGCAAATAGTGGACGACGTAAATACACAGCTACAGACTATAAATGATGCAAAAAATAAGCCCGTTATTGAAAAATTCGAGAGTGCATTACGGAAAGATCCTGATTTTACCAAATTAAGACAAATTTGTGATGGTGCATCTACAGCTGCGTTAAGTGAGTTCACAGAGTGTTTTACTTATGCCTGTATTACTTCCGTAGATGGCGAACGGTCTTTTTCAAAATACAAACATATTTTTTCACCACAGCGAACATCGCTTACTGAGACAACTGTAGAAACATATCTGATGCTACACAGTTATTATAGAAGTACTCCAGTTTGTGATGACGACAACCAAGCTACTTCATAAATCTGCTTAAGAAGGTGAGTTTTGTACATATTTTTATAAAGTGTACCAGTATTAATAAAATTTATTTCCATTTATTTTATTTATTTATTTATTTATTATTAGTTATCACTTAGATATACAATGTACATGTGTGAACGTCATTTAACAGTTTAATAATAATGTGCAGCACTAAGCTTACAAAATATAAGGAAATACATAAAAAAAGAATTTAAAGCGAACGAAATAGTACAAAAACATACATCACAATATATAAAATATTTTTGTATTTATTATTGTACTTATTCAAGTATTATGATATGATGCACACCCAGTACGTCTCTGTAGGATTAATGACCTTGGCCAGCTTAGTAATAAGTAGAGGTGAGCATGCAGTTGCTTATGCAGCGGTGCCAGCGTCACACAACAACGCATTTATTTATCATATCATAGTTGATACAATTTATGGTTTATAAAATAGTCCATGGAAGTAGTATTTGCAAACTTAAAAAAAGGTTGTAATTCATCTATAAAATGTTTTTCACCGGTTAATAAAGCATAATAAAATAGTCCATGGAAGTAGTATTTGCAAACTTAAAAAAAAGGTTGTAATTCATCTATAGAATGTTTTTCACCGGATAATAAAGCATAATTTTGTATATATCGGATTTGTTTCTTTTACAATAATTTATGGTTTATAAAATAGTCCATGGAAGTAGTATTTGCAAACTTAAAAAAAAAGTTGTAATTCATTTATAGAATGTTTTTCACCAGTTAATAAAGTATAATTTTGTATACATCGGATTTGTTTCTTTTACAATTTATAATACATTTTGTACAATATCCAGAATGTTGATGATAATAATGATAATGGTAATGATAATGATGCATTTTCTAGACTACGCATACTGTCCATAACTACAGTAAAATTGTCATGTTATTACGTGCACATTCGCTTCTACTTGTGAAATATTGAACTGCTGCTGGGCCTCGTAAAAATGGATCTTGAGTTGTGAGTCACTGGAGGTCAATTGTAAAATGAAATTCTTTGCTTAAAAATACTGGTAATAATACAGGTGCTTCAAGTCAGGTTACCCAACTCGTTAAAATAGATTGAAGAAGTGGCATGCCAAGGCAAGAAAAACGGGAAACTTTTGGTATATTTAATGACGAAAATCTGTTTTGTCCTTGAAATTATTTCTTAAAGGTAGTGACCTACTATATATTGATATTACAACTTGGTGGGAATAGGTCAATCATAAACAGAAAAACTACTTTTTTTAATTTAGTCGAGTCGATGTTTCGCTAACTTTTATTAGCATTAGGACTAGTTAAATTGTGTTTTTCTTGTTAATAATTAGTAATAAATTAAACAAACGAGAACTGGTACAAAACATAAGTTTAATTAAATACAACATACGAGTAGATCACATCACATAAACGGTCTTTGACCCTCAAAGACCGTTTATGTGTTCTACACTTTGTCAAGCACTAAAGTGTGTTCTGTTCGTTTGCACACACGTAACCAAATCCACTCAGATACAGTTTATTTCAAACTTATTTGCAACATAAAAAACATCGGTTTCTTTGACGACAGTAAATGTATCAAACCAGCCGACGTTTTTGTACTGAAAATTAGTTTGAAGCAAACTGAGTGTATAGTCTGGTTTTAATTTACAGAAAATTTACTACTTACTTTGTCTACTACTGTTTTGAAATTTAAAAACAATTACTGTTACGTATAATTGTGGTATAAGAACATTTATAAAACATAATCAATTACTGCAGATTACCATTAAATCTTTGTTAGCTGTTCGCGATGTTAGCTAATGAGGTGTAGAATTATATACAAGCGAGGGTTTTGAGAGCATTGAAAATTAAACAAATATCTACAACTACCGCTATAATTGCTCGGCGTTTATGCGTACACTCAGGCCACAAGGCAGCACTGGTTCGAAGCCACACGTCTTGCATAGGCGATTCGGTAAAGTACCTATTTTAACTATTGGTCATTTCAATTTGGAAATTTGATGTAAATAACCGGTTAAAAGACATTTAAATTGACGGATTGTTAGTCAGAATATACAGTGTAGTTCACATATCGTCTAGATTTATTCGCTTTGAGATATGCCTACTAAAGTTTATTTTTCTTTTGTTTAGATCAGAAATCTCTTAATTTGACAGATATTGACAACCAATTCATTTACTATTTAGTTTTTTTAAATAAAACACAGGAGAGAACGTAGATCAGACTTAACACACTCGTATTTCGATACGAAAAGTTAAGCAATGATAGTTACGGTAATTTGGATGGTAATTCAAGTGAAACACAGCGACCTTGCTCATCTTCTAGGTGCTTGCATATCAGCATATACGCAGGAGCATGCAATCTTAGCCGAGGGATGTGTAGGTGATATACCATCCTTCGGAGGAGATATAAAGCAGACGGTTTCTTGTCTAGACGTTAGGCAAGTAAAATATCTCTACTCTCCTGGCGTCTGTGACTGACCCCGGTAGTGCAGACTTGAACTCAGGAGCAGATAGCCAGTATGATTAGTCAAACTTTTCACATAGCATATTAGCAAACAAGTGCCTGTCCTTTTCTAATTTAAATTTTCTTAAATTGTTTAAAGAACGGCCTCAACAATTTTCACTGAATATCATCTCTCAGCCCCACCTTCTTTTGTAGATTTTTATTTGTGTGAATTTATGGGCTCTATTCGGGGAGACGGGTTATCGAATACCGATAACTTAAAATACATTGATCAATTCGATATATCGATAAATTAACGATAGTAATCGATAGTTATAAAGAATGACAGCTCTCAAGTTTTCGACATTGACAGTTATCGATATATCGATAATTATAGACATCGATTCGATAGGTATCAACGATCCTGGCTTGTCACTTTGGCGGCGCAGAGACAGAATAAATATCGGTAGTGTGGGGCTGAGACGAGCCAAACCGCTTTACATTGAAAAAGGCGAAGTCTAGATCATTGCGCATCCAAGCTCAATGCCAAGCTAGGATATGTTAGTTATAATTATCGCTATATTTGTATTTAATTCCCATCATCCGATAGATTTATAAATTTATCGATATATCGATATTTATTTCCTGCCCTAGACGGAACTCGCGAACGAAACTCGGATAAGTTGTGTTTAAATAAAGTCATAAACATATAGTTTATTCACGACTATTAAATAATGTATCCATTATGTATATGTATCCTCAAAGATATTGCTATTCATTCATAACATGTCGGTCAAATCGCAAAACTGCTTGTTATTTTGATTTGATGAAAGTTTGCAGAACTTTTATCGCGATATTTTACAAAAAATTGTTATTATGTAATAGTTGTGGGTAACGTATAGTATTCTACTCGCATGTAATGGCTATTATTCACTAGTGAATAATACGCTATTTCCATTAACTTTTTTCAAGTTATGTCAAAATATATAACTAAACTTACGTGATACCTCTTTATTCACAGTGTTATATATAACTAAAGCATATCCGCACTGTACAAAATTCTAATAATTTCAATATAAATAATATGTCTTTTCAAATGGAAGTATCTATATAATCAAGTTTCACATAAAATGCATGTCTCTATAGGAGGTAATTTGATGAGAATCATTTATTTGCAATGCAGTGTAGACTGAAAAGTGGAAGAGAGGAATTACAACGAACCACAGGCGCGCGGTCATAAAATTCAAATAGGTAATCTTTGTTAATCTTCGGAGCTTTCTTATTTCTCCTTGAAAATAAATAGTTTTCAAATTAACTACTTGGGAAAATAGATAATGGTGTCCATATTATTTTGATCTGAAAAATAAAAAATAGGAATACTGGTTTTCGGGGTATCAAGGATTACGATTATGGTCGGCACTAATATAACAGACAACTTTTACCAACTGTTGCATGTTTTCCAGGTAATATTTTCGTACCAGGTTTTTTTTACACAGAATTATTACTTTTTAACTGACGAAGAAGTTTCCTTTTTTTTTCATTAAAATTAATCAGAATCCAAATTTAATACAAGACATTTTTTAGAGATGACATTGAGCTGTTACAATGATATATTATATTCATATTTCAATCAGGGAGGATTAAGATTCTTCATCCGAGTGACGCTTTAGATTTAATGGTTTGTTCTTAAGTAAAAATTCCAGGTTTCACTGCTTAGAGAGAATTTCCTTACATTTCCAGGGTTCCTGGCAATTCCATGTTTTCTAGATTGGTGGACACTCTGCAGGCACCTCCTTCAATATAACTTCAAGGGTCTGAGGAGTTTATGATTCAGGGAAAACATTTATTACTGGACAATGATTGCCATAACACAACGTAAAGCATGGAAAACTGTTATCCATAAACACAACTGAGCTCCGTAGCATTTAATCTACCCACGGCACATTAAATCCTAGTATTTTTATCAAATATCTTGGAAATATTTAAAGCGATATAAATCTCCATGTGTAACACACGGCAGCAAATCTCCTCAATGAGTCATTATCCGCTGCCGCGGTTTAGTAACCTATTATAACATACCCTTTTTACATATTAGAAGAATTATCTGTCTTCAGATTCCTTTACAAAGTAATTTAAAGATTGATAATTTTTTTCTGTAGGCCTGTGGCAGCCAGCGTGATTAATCGCACAACACCAGATTGAAAACGATAAAGTGTGTATCGATAACATTATTAACCGTTACAAATTTTTACTGCAAACGTATGCTGAAGTGGGTTGGAACCTTTGATGTGAAGATAACACCAACGTAGTTTTCCATGAAACACCAAAACACCATATACTACACTCGACGCGCGATTCGCCAACCAACTTGGCATCATCTGGAGTGATTAACACTGATAGGGTTGTAACCATCTCTAGATGATACCAACTTGGTTGGAGAAACGCGCGTCAAGTGTGTCGTGAAAAACTACGTCATTGTTGTAGATGTATCTAGTGCAGTCAATATGGTGTAAAAATTCCCTTGACCTGGGCAAAATTGCAACACAAATGATTCTTTTTGCATTCTATTGTGAAAAGTGTCTATTTTAACATATTCAAAATCCCCATTAATCCTGGCACAGGAAATCAGTCAAAATCCAAGATGGCGGCTGAATTTTGTATTTTTCATTACAAAATTTATAACTGTGTATAACTTTGTATTTATAATGTGTAACTTGGCAAAAATGTTTAAAATACAAAGATAAAAGCATAAAATAGGTATTGAATAGGTAAGATAGGTATTGAATCACACAAATTGCCTATTATACATTAGACTTACAAGAACAAAAAACCATTATTTCAAAGTATGGGTTATTTTCCTTTATTGAACAAAAATTAAAATGATTTGGCTGTTTTTTCACAATTCATCATAATCTTCATCTCTACTTTCCATTTCTTCATCTTCTATTCGCTGCGGACTATTTTCACAATTTGTTTCTTGACACTGACGACATGAACTGGTACATTCCAATTTCGGCAACTACATTTTATGGCACCACAGCCGGTTTTGCAGTTACATCTTACTATGCGTAATATACTTTCAGGTGCTGGTGGCAAATCCATTTTTTTCGGTACATACATATTATCATGTATACTCCATCCCCACTCTGTTGGGTTCAAGCCTTCTTGCATTTGCTTCCATATACAAATTTGCAAATATGCACGGAGGCTATGGTTCTTGACAGCTGATTCTGTTGGGGGAAGGTTCTGTGGCTGAACGAAACATTCTGCCTTCGATACTTTATCAATAATAGTTCTATACCTAAGTGTATTTAGTGTATCATCTGGATTTCCACCAAAAATACATACAATTATCTTCTTTCCAAATTCTTCAACCTGACTGGGATTAAGGTTTGTTGAGCTGAACGATAGTGCAAGTTCACGAAAGTATTGATCTTCAACAACACGTTTGAAAACTGATTGCTTTCCAATATGGAATATTCTGGAGGTGCTGTCACATCCTGTATACGAATGTATAAAGAATAGACTGTTCGCTAAGTCATTTCCGACCGAATATCTAATGGCATTGATATCATAAATGTTATTCTGTTTGGAAGGTTTTTTATCACTTCTGAAAAACAGCTTGTGGTATGCTTGATTACACCAATAAATCAGCAATACCAATAGGTCAGTGTCTTCTCCTATCACTGTTGTATTTTTAATTTTTGAAGATTCCACTGCAGTTTTAACAATGTCAACATCAGCATCATCAACTGCATGAATTACTGAACATCCCTATTGTTGTATTTCTTCAGCGATTAGAGTAATTATTTTCTGCTTGTTTCCCTTATTAGTGAGAAATATTTCCTTACTTCCTGTGAATGTCATATCTGGTGTGAAGTTCACGGAGGGGAAAATTGTATTTGTTCGGTAATACAAAAGTACAATGTAAATGGCATGCTTTAGTACATAATAAGATCTATTTTGAGTGCACATTTTTTTCCAAAATAGTGGCCTTTAAATATTTGAAAACTAAATACCTAATTATTTAAATGGCCGCCATTTTGAAAAAGAAATTAAGTAAAGTCAATGGTTATTTTTTTATACTTTTATCTTTGTATTTTAAACATTTTTGCCAAGTTATACATTATAAATACAAAGTTATACAAAGTTATAAATTTTTTAATAAAAAAAAAAAAATTCAGCCGCCATCTTGGATTTTCACTGACTTCCTGAGCCGGCATTAATGGGGATTTTGAATATGTTAAAAAAGACACTTCACACAGTATAATGCAAAAAGAATCATTTGTGTTGCAATTTTGCCCAGGTCATAATTTATTTTTACTGCACTAATCGTCCATTATAAGGTTCAGATTTTATGTAGTTGAAAAAAATTCCCTGAATTTTCCAGGTTTTTCATCAAAATTTTGTTTTCCCATGATTTTTAATATGAAATTAAACATGATTTTGGATTATTTATTTTATGTTTTTTTGTTAACTAATTTTTAATTTGATATGGAAATACTTAATTTCTTATAATATACATACTTAGTAGCAGTGATGTAGAGCATATTATATAGCAATATGCTCTGCATCACTCGTATCATACGCATCATGCGTTTATCTTTATTAAGAGTTTAGAGTCTTGACTTTTTTTTTGTATTTATTAATATTTTCATGTTGAAGACAAGTTTTATATTTTATAAGGTCCGCAGTCAGAAACAATTTCAAACTGTCCACGATACGCAAAACGAAATTGGCGTTCCAGCAGACAATAATCGGGAATTCTGACTACTAGTTCAGTATTCCGGCAAGTCAACTGATTAGTTTCTAACCGATTTCAAACGGTTTGAAGAACTCGAAGATTTTCCACGGATTTTAGTCTGGTCATACGCAGTTCAAATGTAAAATGTCGTTTAAAACTATTTGAATTATAAACGTATTTGTGAATAATCTAACATTCTATGGTAGAATTCTCTAGTTTGCATAAAGATTCGTTCCACCTTCCAAAACTATTGTTTTGGGAAACTTAAACACAAATAATTCAAAATGATTGCAAAAACAGGGTCTTAGATTATCTTATTTATAGATAATACAAATTATTACGGAAAATTCCCAGATTTTTAATATCCTGATATTTCCAAGATTTTTCCCGGTTCTCCAGGTATTCTGTATGAGTCCGAACCCTCAGTTGGTATACAAGTAGAAGTAGGGGGCCAGGTCAATACAAAATTAGGTGAAAATATTTCTAATAAATTTTACTGAAAATTCATAGAAATTGCAATAAACAAGAATTCCATCTGGGAAATAGAGTATTCTAGAATGTAGTTAATAAACTTTCATTTTTAGCTCTTAACCTAGTGGTAAAGCATAAAAATATGAGGTACATCTATGACCGTTATATTCATGATCTTGTTTTAAAAGTTAGCAACTCGTGGAACTAGGTCAGGACATTTCCTGGTTATCTTTGGAAAGGGGATGAGGATGCTTGAGTGCCAATAAACACATATAAACAAACTGCAATGAACGCCTGAGAACCTGTACTGAATGAATTCGGCTTAATGGATAATCGATATGAGTTCCGAGACATACAAACTTCAGGAATAAATTAATTAGTTACAGACTTTTTTCAGTTGTTAATACCCAGGATTTGTTCCAATTTAATAGTTTGTTGGCAGTGAAAGGCTCTTAAGTTATAAATTTAGAACAAAACTACCAGCTACAATTTTAATTTAGAGTATTTGTTCGAAATGATTACTTAAAGAAAATTATTTTTATTGTAGTACATAAACAGTAATACAAAAAAGATGATGCCGTATATCCCAAATACAAACAACGACGCAGTTACGGACACTGGTGTTTCGGAATTATTGGTCCTCGTCAGCACAGCGTAGCGTATGGAGTGGGATATATCTAGACCAAAAATTGAGAATTGGGTGGAAAGTAGTAACAATTATCTTCAATTAATATTATTACGGATTTCTTAATTCGATGGTTTCCGCGAAAAAGGAGTTAAGTTTAATTTTCAGTAAAATGAGTTAAGCATATTTAGGTAAACAGATATTTATTATTTACATATCTGTATAAACAGTCAAGTCTTCTGTTGCTTCAAAAACGAATTATACAAGTGTGTAAAATGAGTAAGTTCATTTTTGGCAATAAATCTGTACAAAAGAAGTTATGTGACATTACTCCATTGTAACGTAAAATATGTAAGATAAGACACCCTTATATAAGTCTATGGTCGGTGTTTACCAATATTTCACACTTTCAATTCTACTTATAGAAACTGCAATCTAACATAACTTCCTGGAAATACAATAATAATAATTTAGAGTGGAATGAAATAATAATAACGCTGGAAAATTTTCATTGCTAATTATTATTTACTACTTTTACAAAACTTATCATAGATAAGTACAACATATATCTTTTTAAACAATTATTTTAGAAAATTATTTAAGTTTATAATCGAGGTTCTCTAATAGTAACACCTTTAATTCAACTTAGAATAACCCGCAATTTAACTAGGTGTCAATGACTGTTGTAAAGTAAGGAATTCCAAGGTGAATCATCTAAATGCGCCTATATATCAAGTAACTGCATTTTTTAGATATCCGAGCTTAGAATGTTGTAGTAAGGTCCACGAAAAAAAAGCGAGAATGTCACAATAGCCAATATTTAATAAATCCCTTACGCTAAATAAATATTCAGTTTTAAAGTTCACTACATTATATTAATGAAAGTAACTAAAATTAATAAATCAATTAAGTCGGTATAGAATTGGGTCAGTATAAAATGAGTAAAATATGTGAAGAAAAATGTTTATACATTTTACATTTTTAGACAGGTGATGTGATGTTATGGTTCCAGTTTAAAAATGTTTGCTATAAACAATAAAATAGTAAAGAAATAAATAACCAGACATAAATAAACTACACGTAATAACGGCAATCAATAAATCATAGTTAATCGAGCGGAGATAGATGCACCTACACGTTTCATGGTCGCCTGATGAAACAACCATCACATCAGCAACGGCCTTTCGATTTTTATCACGTTTTTAGATTAAGCGATTGTTAATGTTTATTTACAATGATTCAACCGGTTAAAATAGAGGTTGTTGTAAAGTTAATCTATAATTAATAATCTAGTGCCGGAAATCATTCAGTATTCGCTTAGCGCGATGCATGAAGCCAGTCGATGTTATTTATAGAGCATCTGGGGCTCCCGCCACTCACCATGTTCAGATAATCTGTGTATTGAATGGAGTCAGTCGCGACGCGAGTTTTGCCCAGACATAATAACAAAATACAATTTGCATTTTACTGGGTATTTTATTAGAAACGTCGTTATTCTCTTTTGGTGGGTGCTCATTTTTCCAAAGCCTAGAACATTAAGTCAATTTCAACCTATTTTTAGTCCAATTGACACTTCTTAGAAATTATCACGTTTGTCAGCTAAGTTGGAATCAGCTTTAAACCGTGATTATTTAAATGCCAAAAGGAAGAAACTGGATTATTTTTACACCAAAAATTCACCCTAAATTTCACTATCGTTTATATCGAATGGGCAAAACAGCACTTTTTTTATTTTTCCGATACCTTTTTTGGTTTTTGTCCAATTTTTGTTATACATACATCAAATAAAATCCAATAAAACAGGCTCTTGTTGTGGAAGAAAAATTAAAGAATCCTTCAGAAATCATAATAGCGGATATTTTAGAGTGCTGAATATTGAAACTGAGTTGGTTCCGAGGTTTCTCAACATGTTTCAAATTTCTTTTTATTCATGGTAAGACAAACAGAAAAATTCTCATAAAATTCCTTTATTAGTGTGACCGGTTTCGTGAACAAATAAATTACTTCACATCTTCACACAGGAATTTTTATAAATAAAAACCAGAGTAGTCAAAATTAAAATAGTTTTGCAACATAGTCAAAAAAGTAAATGTAAGATATAAATTTTTGTATCTAATTAACTTTCTAATAAAAATTATAAAATTAACGTGCTTTTTCTTTTTAAACACATACATACACTACAACAGTTTAAAATCTTCAGATTTTAAACTGTTGTAGTGTATGTATGTGTTTAAAAAGAATAAATATAGTTTAAAAAAACTAAAAAACACGCTTTTAAAGCACATCAAACTAAAAAAGTGAAAAATAATTATTAATATAAACTGAAAACAATAATGAACGAAAAATACTAGTATTATTGTGAAAAAAGCGTGGGTTGCTCGATATACGAAAATATGGCACAAAGCGCCCCACGCTTTTTTCACAATAATACTAGTATTTTTCGTTCATTATTGTTTTCAGTTTATATTAATAATTATTTTTCTCCTTTTTAGTTTGATGTGCTTTAAAAGCGTGTTTTTAGTTTTTTTAAACTATATTTATTTTTCACTTTTTAGTTTGATGTGCTATGAAAGCGTGTTTTTTTAGTTTTTTTAAACTATATCTATATTGCTTATTGATGCTGATATTATAACATATTACGATCCAACAGATACTTCTGAAAAAAAAAATTTTTTTTCAGCCATAGACGGGATTTGAACTCACGCCCGAGGAGTCCGTCGTTTCGCGTCGACCAAGACTTGCGCCTTAGCCCGCTCGGCCAACGAACGAACTGAGAATCACGGAATGTACTAACAGTAATAAGCCACTTGCTCTCACGCAGAGGATACGTGAGGAAATTATTTAATTCTGGCGATCTTGATCAGGATAATGATATAAACTTATCAAATTATTGTATTGGTACCGGTTCTTTGTAAGTGTACAAAGTTTCAATTAAACCTGTCCGTTTAAAGTGGGTCAAAATCGAGTCCAAAGAGTCGTTACAAACAAACAAACTCACAAACATACAGGTGAAGCTAATAATAACGTGTTAAAAAGCACGTTAATTTTATAATTTTTATTAGAAAGTTAATTAGATACAAAAATTTATATCTTACATTTACTTACCCCCTTTTTGACTATGTTGCAAAACTATTTTAATTTTGACTACCCTGGTTTTTATTTATAAAAATTCCTGTGTCTGAAGATGTGAAGTAATTTACTTGTTCACGAAACCGGTCACACTAATAAAGGAAGTTTATGAGAATTTTTCTGTTTGTCTTACCATGAATAATTACTCATATGGGATTAACCTACCTACGTTCCTTTTTATTATTCACAAGTCTCCTTCATTACGCGTGATCTAAGTTACTGCCCATTAATATTGGCCCAGGACTTATAGAGATAATCACCAAAAAATCTCCACTTGCACTTTTTAATTAAACAATTCACCTATACCAGCAATATTCTTTTTGTGATAATTTTTTAAATTTTTGCCAATTTCATTTCAAGCTAAAGAAACCGACAATTTTTCCATAGAATCGGTTTTCGTATTTTTTCAAGTTTCAGAGTTAACTTGGTATTTTGAACTTAACACAGGTAACAAAATAACTTTTATCAATATATATATGAGGCAAGGAATCAAAGTTTATCGGTCGCTTAACTTTTACAAGATAGGGTGGTGATCTCTTGAAGATAAGAGTTTAATTAAAGCGCCTGTTGACGGCAACTGGTCAACGTAAATTGCAATTAATTGGTAACAACCGCCATATGGGTAATTCTACTAGAAACGTTAGATTTAAGTCCCGATGAATTATTTTAACTCTGGGCAGAAAACGAAAAACAAATTATTTATTACAACAACTAGATTAGTTACTTTTAAGATTTTTATAAAAATAAATAAATAAAACAAAGTGTCTAAAAATAATCATTTAGATAAATATACACAACACTGACGTAGTTTTCCACAAAACACCAAAGCGCCATATATTGCACTCGACGAGCGTTTCGTCAACCAAGTTGGCATCTTCTGGAGATGATTAAAATTAACCTTATGTTAACAATCTACCCTATTTATAACTAAAAAAAAAGAAATGTATTTAAATCCTGCAACAGCCTTATTATTCCAGCTACTACTAGGAGGTTATATGTATCTAATCCAAGTGTACCTAGATTATACTGCTTGCCCAAAATAGATAAACCAGGAAAGGTGGTGCGTTCTATTGCTTCAGCAATTGGATCGCCGACTTACCACCTATCAAAATGGTTAACAGAGAGAAGTTCGAAAGATTACCTACTACACCACCTAGTTTCTCTGTCATTAATTTCAATAATGTCATTAATAAGTTGAAAATATCTAGCGAAATTTTGATCTCCTTTGACGTTTGTTCATTGTTTCTAAATATTCTGACACCACAGCCTTGGACTACCTTAAGGATCTACTCGAATTAAACAATCTCAGAAGATATAGTAAAAGAATATCTTCAACTCACTAAACTTGGCATGAAACAAAATTGTTTTCGATTCAACGATAATTTCTTCGAACAACATGAAGGAACAGCAATGGGTAACTCTTTGTCACCATTCATTGCCAGTCTCTTCATGAGCAGATTCGAGACAGAAGCATAAGAAGAATTCGAGTATTTCCCCCGTGTTTAGTTTAGATATGCGTATGATATTTTTGCAGAGTCACTGACATTGACAACTTTGATTCTAAATTAAAAGGTCGTTTCGCGTCAGTTAAATTCACATACGAAATTGAAAACTCTGGACAACTACCATTTTTAGACGTATTAATAATTAGAAATGTTGAAAATAAGAATTTGACATATACAGAAAAGATACCAGTACTCTAAGATATATCCCTAAGGACTCTTAACAGAAAATAGCGAGTTTTAATTTTCTAGTTCAAAATAATTAGGAAAAGTAAGTTAAAAATATCCAAGACACAATTGACACTAACGAAAAGTCGGGTATTTACGAAATTAGCTGTGACGGCTGTAATCAAAAGCATGTAGGACAAACTACGCGATCAATTCAAACTAGATTCAAGGAGCATATGGCTTATATCAGGTATGGTAGAACAGATAAATTTAGTGTTGCCCAACATGCGTTTGAGAACAATCATAAAACAGATATTAGCAATTTAAGATTAATTAGAAATGTTAACAAATACTAGAATAGAACAGAATAGAATAGAATAGAATAGAATAGAATAACCTTTATTGCTGTAGATCTTACAAAAAAGACCTTAGCATTGTTAAAGTTTAGAGAATTATACACATAATAGAAATTTACACAAGAAAAAAGCACAGTAAAATGTTATAAAATTATAAAATGTATAAAAGTATATAAAAGTTATGATTTATGAAACAGCAGAATAGAGACACACACTTAAAATAAACCTAAAACTAACAAAGGCAGTAAGCACTTTACCACAAACATTATTATTATTTTTTTAAATCTTTTTATGCATTTAAAAAATCACTGAAAGAATAATATGCGTTTTCAATTAAATATGTTGTAAGATATTTTTTAAATAAATTAATTTGATTTAGAGATTTTAATTCTGCAGGCAGGGTATTGTAGGCTTTAATAGCATTGTAATATGGCCCTTTTCATAAAAACTATGATGATGAACTGGTACTTTGAGATCAGGTCTATGTCCCTTCTTTGTCACATATATATCACTGTTTTTTGTGAATTCACTAGGATTTTTTTTACAAATAATACTAATTTATAAATATAAAGGGACGGGACGGTAAGTATACACAATTCTTTAAAAAACGGTTTACATAAATCTCTACAACATAATTTCATCATACATCTAAATATACGTTTTTGTGCAATAAATACTTTTTTGCCAATATTGAGAGGAACTCCAGAATATTATTGCGTAATCTAAAATACTGTGTACATAAGCAAAATAGAACATTCTTATGCAGTGTATTGAAAGCTGATCTCTCATAAATCGTATTAAATAGCACGACGAATTTATTCTCGATATCATAGCATTGGTATAAGATTCCCAATTTAACTTATGACAGCTGGATGCATTTGAAAGCTTGGAAATCAAAAAGCATAAAAATAGTATGAATAGTAACAGAGGGCCCACCCTACTGGTTAGTGAGTCACGGTTCACAGAACCGTGAGAATAGTTTAGGTATAAATAAAGTAGATTGTTAGCATAAAGTTAGTATTAATCATCTCCAGATGATACCAACTTAGTTGACGAAACGGGCTGTCGACGCAGTGATAAAATACATTTAAAACATGATAAAGTTATCTAATACCTAATCATAACCAACAGAACATCATGGCAATAAAGCTTTTCCATAAAATTTTTGAAATTAACAATTTTAATGAGAGACAATGCTAGTGCGAAAACTTAAGCCAAACATTACCAGAGGTGCAGCAGAATGCAATAAAGGGCATAAAAAATGGAATCTCCTAGAGGGTAGCTCAAAGAAAATATAGAATTCATCGGTCCATCCTCTACACTTACAAATCCCCACATGAAAATCAAAGTGGGCAAACTGTTTTGAAAGAAAAGGTAGAGAAATCCAAAATTAAACGTTTGAATATTGTTGCAGAATGAGGACATACTCGTTGGATATTATGGATCTGAGAATGATGTAAAAGCATTTGTGAAATGTGCTTTAATATAATTAAACTGTTAAAGAAAATGTTTTTATATTATTTATATATTTATAATAAATAAAAAGAGTTCTTTTTTTTATTTCTATAAATTTTCTCCGGGAATTTATACATTTTTTAATTTTAAATTTCTCTAATTGCCGTTACTTTGGTCAAATAGAATTTATAGTGATACATAAATTGCTGTCTCCATTGATCCCAATTGGACGATTAATAGAGACACAACCAAAAAAGAATAAAAAATACACATTCGCATTTTTCAATCTTTCTGTAAAAATGATCATTTAATATCATTGACAAGATATGTATTTCACGCTATTTGTTATATTAGTGTGTGTAATTGTATTTTCTAAATTCAACACTGATTTTTAAAAACTATCGACCTCATTTTACGGTACTAGGATTTATATCGTTTTCTATCAGCATTATGCAGGCAGCAAGAAGAGTTGCAAATCTTCAATTTTCCTCACTACAGCATAACTTTCTATGAATATCGCAGCTAAAACTGCTAAAATATCTCTTCTGCTAAACGTAGATAAATTATGAGGTTATGTTCGCAAGTAAGTTTAGTTGAAATATTTTGATATTTGTACAACATATTTAAAATAAAAAATGTATTTATTAAATTGCCTATATTATTTAAAATTGTAAAGAATTATACGGATGTTCATTACTATAGTTTCGGAAATTCCCGTTAGTCTTGTGCTGTCGCGCACTTCCTGCCGACATATGATGAATCACGCAGATGTTCATTCCTAGAGGTTTCTGCAATTACCGTTTGGCAGGTGCTGCCACGTACTTCCTGCCGCCATGAAATATTGACGTCACCAAGGCCAGGATTTTGGTATAAATAGAATGGCTGTAGCCGAGGAAAGGGATTCAGTTTTCTGCTGACAACTATCTTCAGCGTGTTGAGCTGGGTAGTTGAGGAGTCTTGGGCGTGTTGAGCTTGACTCCATTTGGTTAGAAATCAGAATCCGACGACGACGCCGCCCGGCTGAATGTCTGGTAGCATCTTGGGGTTTTGAGCGTGCTGAGCTTGACCTCCTGGTGTTGGTAGCCATTTTGCCGCTCTGCACCGCCGTCACCAGTCTAGTAATTATTTATCGCCGTGAGTCTTCAGCGTGTTGAGCTGGGCCCACTGTTGGTAAATAGTTGCTAAACCAACCGCCGTCACTAGTCCCCTAATTATTTATTGCCGTGAGTCTTCAGCGTGTTGTGCTGGGCCCGCCGCCGTTAAATAATTTTCGAACTATGCGGCGCGCCTAGGGAATGCAATCCCGGGATCCCGATTCCCGGGATCCCGACAAATTTTTGATCCCGGCAATCCCGGGACTGCAATAGCCTAGATCCCGGGATTTTCGGGATCTGCCTCGATTATAGCAGATGGGAAATGATGACGATTGTTATTGTATGCGCTTGCGCTTAGTCTGGCTCTGAGGGCGCCTTTATTTCACGCAATTAGGATACAAGTTAACACTAGTAAATAGTTGACTCTCGAAGATAGATGTGTAGGTGTACCGTAGGTGTTCCGCTGTTCCGAGAGTTGATTTCTTGTTGTTTATGCTTAATATTATATATTTATACAATATGAATAATACAGGTATACGTTTTTTTAAATAAATATATGTTATATATATATATATATATATATATATATATATATATATATATATATATATATATATATATATATATATATATATATATATATATATATATATATATATTTTAATCTTTTATTTAACGTCGGCCTATTTCCGCTACCAAGGCCAATCACCGACGCCAGGGGATAAGCTCATCAGTGTCTGTGTAGGCACTGGGACCCCTAACCTGGAAATTTTTCCGAGCCCCCACACTTTGTCGTAGGGTAGGGATCTTTAACGTGCTCACATCGTAGATACACGGAACCCACAGTTTTACATCTCTTTCTATTCTTACTCACGATAAATCCCGGGATTCGGGATTTTTTATTTTTAATCCCGAAATCCCGGGATTGAAATTCTGCCTCGGGATTGTATTCACTAGGCGCGCCGCATCGAATCCTAGATGTTTTACTTCAGTACTTGGAGCTGAAGCCCACCGTCACCGTGCATTCACCGAATTACACTCTCCGTAAATTAATTTCACCGATGTAAATAATATTTGTTAACTGTACTTGACTTGGTTTTATTGTTGAAGAATCTGATTTTGTTTATTTAACTTCATGTTTTGGATAAATGTTACTTTAATAAAATAAACTCCGTTACGAATACTTTGGGATTTCTTATTTACAACTAACAGGAATCCTGGATTAATTCTCCAAACCAGCTATCCGAAAGCAAACACTGTTACGACGCCCAAACATACTTCGCTACATATTTTGGGCATCCGAACAGACACTGTTACAAAATTATTATTTTAATTAAATGCAGAACGTTTTAAAGCGATTACGAAACTTCAGTATTTACTCGCTACTGACGTCACGTCATGATCGAAAGTCACGCCTCCATGCGCATTGGCATATCAGAGTATTTGTATCGTGATTCAAAACTACATTTATTTGAAATTTGCAAACATTGATCTATTATAATGAAGAATTGCTCTATCTCCGTGCCGTCACCTCAGCACTGTAAAAAAATTGCTTAATTTAAAAAAAAATCCGATTGTGGGAAACAGTAGTCCATGTTCGATGGTAATGTTAATCAAATGTCAGTTTGTAGCACCACTGTGAAAAAAACGCATATAAAGTTTATTTTAAACTTATTTGCAACATAAAAAACGTCGTCTTTTTTTAATCCATTTAACGCCGTCAAAGAAGCCGACGTTTTTTATATTGCAAATAAGTTTGAAATAAACTGTATATTAACAAGTGATAATTCAGTTACTTTTTATTTGCAACATAAAAAACGTCGTCTTCTTTGATCCATTTAACGCCGTTAAAGAAGCCGACGTTTTTTATATTGCAAATAAGTTTGAAATAAACTGTACATTAGCAAGTGATAATTCAGTGATTTTTTGTTGAAAATTGTAAGAATGTCATTAATAATTCTCAGCCCCGTATACGTATCAATTTCCTGTTACATTATAAATAGTAATGGGTAATTGACCGGTCATGATGTTTCCCTGACTGAACGGATCATCGTGACCGGTCAAGATGAGTCACGAAACCGGTCATTTTAAAAATAAAAAAGAAAAGTGTCATTTGATGTATCATAATTTTCTCATTAAAATGGTGTATAATACTTGTATAATTGAGGTTTATGTTGAGGGAAATTATGCAAATTAGGGTTTTTTGGCATTTTATGTTTTCACGCCCTTCGTCTAAACTGAGTTTACCTAAATATTTCTTCATCACAGATGTTCTCGTTACGAGCTGGTTTTGTTACGAATTTATCAAACGTAACACTTTTTGGAGTTGCACTCTCTTTGGGAATGAATAATTACTTCACATTTTTTGGGATATTTTTGACAATTTTTAACTTCCCGCTAAGAAAATTGAAAATTTTCAGAAATCGGGAAGTTATTGGTTTCACCCCGATTTTCGAAAATCGAGTTTTTGTCAGATCTCGACGTTTTGAGGTCCTAAGAAGCTATTCTGACTATTCCCACGATGGTGTCTGTATGACTGTATGTATGTGTGTGTATGTGCGTACGGTGTATGTAAATCTCTCATAACTTTTGAACGGCTTTACCGATCGAAACGCGGTTTGCGGGGTTGACTCAACTTAGATTTCCTGAGAATTAAAACCGATTCGGCTCGGTAGATTTTGAGAAATCTCAAAAATAAAATTTTCAAAAAGTTGTTTCTTTGGAATATCTTTTAGACTACTGAATCGATCAATTCCAAAATATAATCAGCTCTTCTCCTTATAAAACAACGTCGAACGTCGCAAACCGTATCAAAATCGGTTGATTCGTTCGAGAGATATCGATTACGAAAAATTCGCAAAAAAGTGTTTTTTTGAAATAACATTCAAAAATCCTATTGGATAGATTTTTGGTACTAAGATAACTTTTTGTACTTAATAAACTGCGTTGAATGCCGTAAACCGCATCAAAGTCGGTTGATTCGTTCAAGAGATATCGATTACAAAATATTTGCAAAAAAATAATATTTTGAGCTCGGAGAGCTCAAAAATTAACTAATACATATATTTTTGAGCGCTTTAAGCTCGAAAATAGCGGAAAGTTTCAGGGATGGCCTGCAGGGTCAACCGATTTTCAGATTTTTTTCTATGCGTTTTGTCAGGTAAGTAGCATAGAGTGGCGGCTGGTGAAATTTAGGAGGTCATATTTTAGTATTGAGGCATTGGACCCAAACGTTACTTTACGGCATAACTATTAAAACTAAATGAAAACGTTTTGCAGAAAAAAAAATTGCGATTGAAATTTGCAAAAAAAGTTGAAAAAAATTGTGTGCCTCACTGGGTTATTTCTTAAATAATTTGTAAAATATTTGCAAACCATTTTTTTTTCAGAAACGGGAGGAAAATATATATGGATATTTCAAATTTTCATAAAAAAAAATATTAAAGTATTGCTTGGGTTCCATGCTACAGTACTAAGATATAACATAACCTAAATTACACCAGCCACCACTGGTAGCATGGCTTTGATACCTCATTCCACAGAACGACATTGTGCATATTTTTTAACACCAATTGTCTTTCTTATCAAAAAATTCCCAAATTAAGGTTTCTTTGTCAACATTTTTTTAAACAAAAAGAAAATGAAAAAGTCTACTGGTCTCTCTTAAAACTGAGGATTTATTTCAATTTCTTTGTTCAAAAACAGATTGATCGACATCAATTGTCAAATGTCATGATTAATATATCAAGGGAAATGGCCGGACATTTAAAATTTTGGACAACTTGGACAAGTTGACCGTGTCCGTGACCACCTTGGACACGTTGCTATTTGACCAGTCAACTTAATCGTGACCTAACCGGTAAATGACCGAACATTGACCGGTCACGCTGACCGTGACTGAGTGACTGCCAACACCAATTTATTAATAATTTTTTAATTGCTCTAAAATCATATCGTTCCAAATAAACTAAAACAATTCCCCAACTGCCAAATTCCTAACTTCAACATTTTAATTTTAATGGCAAATAAATGTGAAAGATTCTCAGCTCCGTAGATATCAGCTCCGTTACTTCCTTGTAATTAAAAATCAATATTTTTCGAAAAATACTGTTTTGCAATTTAGGCCACTATGATATAAATGTTTAATAAATATTTTTCTGTTGTATGATTATACAGCACATATTATTTTTATAAGTAGAAAACAAAAAAAAAATGGGTATGGAAACTGCGGCTTTCCGTAGAATCACTAATCACTAATTACGTGTATTTCTCAAACTTCAAAAATTATTTAAAAATACTTCACTTTATTTGTTTATTCTGAAATTCAGCGAACAGATAGCTTTTAAATGCATCATTTATTTAAGGGATAGTGAAATTTAGGGTGAATTTTACATTAATTTACCCACAACCAGAATTCATTTCTGCAGCAGTTTTGTGTATTTAAGCACCAAACTATTTATATTTTTTGTGAAAAATCTATATTTACTTACTTATTGTTGTGTAAATATAGATATGGATAACCTTGATTGACGTCAAAATAAATGGCTACTCTTTAAACGATGGAGTTAGCACTAAAATGAATAATTTATTAAATGTCGTGGTGGTAGTAACATTGAAAACGCTAAATAATTAATTAATACATTATTAAAGACAGCAACATAACTATTGTACACGATTTTTTATGAGACAATAGATAAATAAACAAAGGAGTTATATTTTTAATTACAAATAAGAATAAAAATTACAGGTGTTTCAAAATTATTAAAATTGAAAACATTTCAGATGTTAATTAATCTTACTTGATATATTTTTTATTAGGTTGGATGTTTTGGCAAAATTACTGAAGTGACAGCTCCATATGATTGTTCCAATTTATCACTGTCACTTTGTTTGACTGAAAGCAGCTGAATTGAGATATTTTTTTTGGTGAAACTAAAAAAAGAGGTGACTATTATTTAAAGAAAAACAAAAAGTTTAAATTATACATTACATAATATTGACTATTTTTCAGATATCAACATGTAAAACTAATTTGCATGTCACCTAAACTAATAAAATTCATATTTCCACTTCCTACCCTAATTTAAAAAACATCTGATATACACTGTGTCCAAGATAAGAATGCACAGCATGGGCATCTTGGAAATAGTAGGAGATACGAATTCGGTTAAATGGGGAAAAAGTTGCGTAATTGCGATACTATCACAATGGCCTTAACCAATGTCAAAAATTATTTTTCGTTTTTGATTTATTTCGAAAAAAGTAAATTTTTGAAATTCGCTTTTAATTTTTTTTCCGCGTTATTATCAAAAATATGAAAAAACAAACAAAACATCCTCAAAAGCTTTGAAATGCTAACTGGAGACCGCTTGTTTCATTATACCTTGTTTATTATTTTAACACCGTTTGTTAAAAATGACTATGATTATGCAGGCCCACAACAAAATTCTCCGTTTTGAAAAAGGAGAATGGTTTCCCATAATTCTTTGTACGATAAATCCAAATCTGTCAACAAATATTGCCTCTCATATAAGGTTTCTGAGTAAAATGAGATTATATGTAAGCGTCAAAAATGTTGTTTGGGCTATTTTTAAGAGATCAGAAATTGTCAAAAATAAAAAACTGACAAATAACAATGGAATTTGTATTCCGTAGATTTCTAGAAACCAGACGTCAGACAATTTATGTTGGCCGTGTACAACTATGGGAAACCATTCTTTTTCAAAATACAGAATCCATTCAGATTAGTGTTATTAATTATTACATATTTTATTTGTTATGTTTGTAATCATTTGCACTACAACTTCACAAAAACTTTCAGGGTAAAAATACCTGAAAGGGATGGAGGAGGTAGGATGCAGAGACAACAAAATGACACCATCTGGTATACTGACGGATCAAAAACGTCAAGCAGTACCGGAGCAGGAGTTGCGGGAGAACAACCAGGGACAGACATCAGCCTGAACCTCGGAAGTATCGCAACAGTGTTCCAAGCCGAAATCACAGCAATAGACGTCTGTGCACAAGAAATGATACGGAGGGCATACAAAAATAAGAGAATCACTGACAGCCAAGCAGCCCTCAGAGCTCTGGAAGCAGTAGAAATACGATCTAAAACAGTAAAAGACTGCCTGGAGTCCCTGGAGAAACTTAGAGAACACAACAGTGTACAACTGGAGTGGACACGAGGACACCAGGGAAATACGGGAAACGAAAAAGCAGACATGCTAGCCAGAAAAGGCGCTAAATCAATTCTAACAGGTCCCGAACCGACCTGCGGGGTATCTTACAGCACCGCAAAAGGATCGGTAAAGGAACTATTAAGACATAAACACTACTCGCACTGGATAGAGATACCGGGAATGAGGCAGTCACGCTTGTTCATCGGAGAAATATCTAGAGCAAGGACCAACGAAATGCTAAAGCTGAGCAGAAAACAGCTGAGGTGTGCAGTGGGAATATTAACAGGACACTGCACACTAAACAAACACCTAACCAATATAAGGGTGAAAGACAATCCAGATTGCAGGATGTGTGGTGAAGAGGAAGAAACTCCCCACCATATCTTAAGCGAATGCCCAGCCTTAACGGCAATGAGACTAACACACTTCGAGGGACCACTTTTAACACCGGAAGAGATAGCCAGAGCTCCCATAAACCTTATACTCGCCTTCTGGAATAGAACGGGTCTTATGGAGTAATGAGACTATGGGGTACAATAAGCTTAAGCTTCAGTACAGCGGGTAGTTTAAACCGCAACCCGTAAGGAGAAAAAAAATCATTTGCACTCATGCCATATTTTCATAAAAATCTATAAAAAAGTAATTATTATTATTATTTTTTTTAATAAAATATATTTTGTTTTGTGACCTTAACAGCCTGATTAGAACAGAACTTAGCAAAACGACTGGATATGAAATACCATAACCTTGTTCGTAATTAAAAGGCTCGTTAAGTGACGTAACGGAGTTTCATAGCGGAGGGGTGAGTTGTAGTATCTGCGATGCAACTTCTGTCGAGCATAATAAATAATACGTTTCAGGAAAGGAATTAAGAGCTCGCCAATTACCAGTATAGTTCGAGTTTGGAATACTAGTTCAAAAATGTTAGCGAACGCAGTGGGGGATAAAAAGGATTCGTATATAACGCCAGAGGTAACGTTTCTGACGTGACGCTCTCAAGCACATTGAAAAGGGAAGAAATTCGATGTCCACAAGCATAACGGAGCGTGCAAGCCAAAACTTAATAAAATAGCAGTAAATGCCACAAGAAGAGAAATATTTTTCATATCACTGCATGTCTTATTTATTTTAAAATACCACTTGCCCAGAGTATGTACTTCGGAATAACCCTATAAAATAAGAATTAAATAAATAAAAATGAGACCAAGCACTGTAAATGTACTGTCACAATATTATACACACAGCAAGTTTTGTAAATTACAATAAAACTTACAAATTACTTTTATCTCTGCGGCAAACTGAATTTATAAATAACACACTAACTATGCCCCTAAACACCCAATAAAGAGCACACTTTGTAACAATGCAGTCACCTTAGTTTTATGCACTGCTCGGTGCATACACAGTCTAATTCTTATAAAATACATATGAATGGGAAAATAAAGACTAACAGCTGAAAATACGAATTATGCTGTATTATTTTGCACGGTAGAAACTCAGAATCTGTTTAATTCTAATATAAATAAATAATATACACGTTGTAACAGCTACCTCTGATTATAGCCTAAGGCGTGACAGAGATAGCGTATGCATTTAGTCTTAGCACAAACAGCATCGACAATCAGTGGAGGGATCCTCGACTCGTTAGCCGACCCCGGCCTAGCCATTCTGACGCGCCGTTCTGCGTGAGCGACCACTTATGCGACGCGGGCATTGCGAAGGTGCGCGGGCGTTGCGGAGATTCGCGGGGGGTTCGCGGGCATTGCGGAGGTGCGCGGGCATTGCGGAGGTGCCCGGGCATTGCGGAGGTGCCCGGTCATTGCGGAGGTACCCGGGCATTGCGGAGGTACCCGGGCATTGCGGAGGTGCCCGGGCATTGCGGAGGTGCGCGGGCATTGCGGAGAGGCGCTGGCGCGTCTAGCTTGTCCTACGTGACAACTTTTCTCGCGGCGCGTCGAGGCTACACACACTAGGGTGGTCTGGTAATTAGTTAGATTATGGTCCTTATACCAGTCATGTCCCAAAGGAAATTAGCCTTTCTAACTACAAATATTAATAATTCAGAACGTATTATTTTTCTAATAACTACTCACCAAGACACCTCTTGTTGTGACTCGCACTGGACTGCGACTGACGCGTTTGAAGCGAATATCGGACGGAAATATCAAATAATTTGATCGGATTCCGCGCGAAACTTTTTTATGCCAAATGCGGTTGCACGTAGGACAGTGCTTAAGTTTTCTATACTTTGATAAATCCACCTCACCCGCACCGCCCGCATCACTAGTAGCTCATCGCTCACGCAGAACGGCGCGTGAGTGGCGTAAAGTGGGGTGAGTCGAAGAGCACGCATTATGAGCCTGTTATTGCGTGCATATTTAAGTGTTTGTTACAACGCGTATACTAGAATATGCATAAAATACGATAATAAATTTGCCTCTACTTGGGCTCTATAAGTGTTATTAATCAATCACATAGAACACAATACTCAGAGCAATTCATTAGTTATATCATAAGTTTGGTCTTTAAGGTTAACTGGTTTTCAAACGAATATCACTGGTCTGTAACGAAATCCTCCTTTAAAAAATTATGCTATAAGTATGAAGATTTTAATGCTCTGAATCTATTCCCGTTGGCCGTTTTTTTTCTATCACGTCTAGATTTTTTTTATATGATTTTTTTTTTAAATTTCATAAATTTTGGTTTTTTTTAAATTATTTTTTTTGTCAACATCAAGAACAGTATACATACATACAAAATAAGTTTTAGCGAGTTGTAAGAGAAAGAAAGAAAGTATTGACAGTGATTTTTATGGTAGTAGATATGCGCATGCGCAGTATTCGCTGTGACTTTACTTTCTTTCTCTTACAACTCGCTAAAACTTATTTTGTATGTATGTATACTGTTCTTGATGTTGACAAAAAAAAAAAAAAATATAAAAAAAAAAAAATTAAAAAAAAACAAAATTTATGAAATTTAAAAAAAAAATTCATATAAAAAAAATCTAGACGTGATAGAAAAAATCGGCCAACGGGAATAGATTCAGAGCATTAAAATCTTCATACTTATAGCATAATTTTTTAAAGGAGGATTTCGTTGCAGACCAGTGATATCAGTTATGTTGTGACTAGTCGGGAAGTCACGTATGAACATCATCGTTAGATAATAATAAATCCCTGGTTAGTTTAATTAGCTTCGTTGGAAAATGATTTCTCAATTGGAAAATTTATTTACTAAACTTTCCATCACAGATTTACTCTTTTTTTGTCGATTTATTTTGCAAAATAACTCATTTATAATACGTTATCTGATTTCTACTTTATGTAAAATTAAGGAGTGCGCGTACGCAAACAGTATCTTTACAGAAATCTATTTCGTTAGAAAATACCTTTATAGTGAGAAAGCAGAACAGGCTTTCAACAGACAGTACTTTTACACACAGTATTTCCTTAAATATATAATATTCGACATGCTGCACAGTGTAATTTTACAGACAATATATCCATGACAAGCCGCGGAGCAGAATCGGCTTTTCACAGACAGCAATTTTACAGATACGTCAGACTATCGGATTATACAGGGTGAGTTCTAACTTATTTTATTAAATTTAAGAGATTGTATAAATAAAAAATCTATGTGCTATAGTTTCCGAGAAAAAAAAACTTCAACATTTTGAGACCTTATTAACTGACCTATCTCAATGGTAAAGAAATTAAGATAGGTTCAGTGGCTACGAAATTGACCTTGTTTTCTACAATAATTGGTTCACCATTTTTTGACACTGGTTTCCGATGGCATTTTTTAACATAATTCCTTCAAACGCGCCGACCGTTCATCTCGACGTAAATGAAAGTCGGCACCATTTATGCTACCGCACAATCGATGCCGACGTAATAATGAATGCCGTCCACTAACAGAGCCGACCTGAAGTGATTTTATGAAATTTTTTTCCTGTTAATAAATAAATGTATTACATTTATGTAGAGTTCGGTGTACTTTGTCGTCGTGAACCTACTGCTCCTTACGCTTTTTTTGTGATTTTTCTATGACGTATTAAATAGGGAGGGGATGAAGGAGCTTTTTACTAAACATTCAGTTACGTTATTGTTAGTGATTGTAAAGGTTACTATTTTTTTATTTAATTTTTGAGAATGTACGTAGAAATTGGATAAGAAGGGTTCAACTGTGTGTGCAGGTTGGTGGTGACAATTTTGAACACTTATTGTAATATGGCTACTCTTGTGACTATCTAATAAATTTAAAAAAATGTCAAGTGGTAATAGATTATGAAACTAATTAAATTAAAATAAGTTTTGTAAATTGATAGTGAAAATAATTGCTTTTGTGAAACGTGAGACCTGAATACGCCTCTGTCTCCATATTCGTACGTAGTCGAATATCAAAGCCCGCCAAACAGCCGCTTCCATGCTTTTTGTGAAGTTATTTTTTAAATGATTTATCATTTGAATTAAAAAACTGGAGTAGGATAAATTTGTCGGTGATTTTTTTGACGTTTTTTGTATCTGCAATTTACAACGAACTTAAATAAACAAATCATGTTGTTCGTGTTAAAAGTGGGTCAGATGAGCAATGAAGCGGTCCACAAAAGTTTAACAGTATTTTAGGTTTTTCAACTTTCTTTTACATTTATTTTTTTTTCGCAATTCGTGTTACTAGTATCAACAGGAACCCCCTCCTCAAATTACACAGATAAGTTGGCGTTCACCCTGTATATTTGGTAATAGGTTATACACTACCGGACACACGGACACATCTTAACGCGAAACCTGTGTTTAATGAGATGAAAAGTAAGATAATTAGAGTTTAAATATGCAGGAGAGAGTTGTTGAATGCCGAATTCACCGTGTGGCAGTAGCACAGAGCAACTGTCTTTGTCGTCTACCCGTTTTCTATTACTCCATCACTGTCTGCTACATTAAACACAGGTTTCGCATAAAGAGGTGTCCGGTAGTGTAGATGTAAGTCATTGCATAATCAGTTATTTTACAAAATGGTGCATATTTGAATAATGGATATTTACTTGTTAGGCGAACGGAAGTAAAGTATCCTGTTCCTTCTTTGAAATAAAACCGGCATTCAAAGCATATTTTAAAAGAAGAAAATTGCTACTCTTGTCCCGTATACCCAACTTATAAAAATCCATTACATATTTAAAAAGTTGACATTTTGCAAAATGTCTGATTACACGCAACAGTAAAAATACCGTTTACTAAAAAAAGGTTTCATTATATGTCAATACCAATTTCAAAACAATATAATAATAAAACATTATCTTTTTCATAAAGCAGATTGAGTCAATTATCGTCGGATTAAATCATTCCAGTCAAATAAAATCAGTCAACTAAATAAACATCCGGTAGTAATCAGTAATACACTCGAATAGCCTTTATCTGTAAAAGTGCCAAATTGAGACAAAACAAGACGTAAAATACTTAGGCGTAACTTTGGATAAAGAACTTTATTCTGGAAAACACGTTAACGAGACAATACCTAAAGTTTATTCTCTGTCCAGGAATCTATACCCCCCGATGGCGGGGAATCGCGGACTAAACAGGGATAATAAAAAATTAATTTAAACTCTCTGATTGTACATTAACTGTCAACATTACACAAATAAGGGAGTATAACGCGCCATTTCGAATAAAACACGAATTACATCTTTAGACCACGCTCCTCCCACAAAATGGGAGGACACTCCCACATTATAAATGGGGCACCAAATTCCAAATTTTGTTCTCATTGTTCTTTTTGTTCGTTTTTGTTATCAAAATTCTCCACAAAATTTATTCCAAATTATAAGCCAACCATTAGTAAATTGCGGCACATTATCATATACACGAAATATCATTAAATACCCAAAAATAAGCGGAGGTTGACATTCCCGCTTTCCAATTCAGTATTGTTTAGAGGCGAGCTTTTTACTGTGACAAAATTCAAAATTATTATACCTACATAAATTTATACAATTTTATATATTCTTTTTGCATTGTTTTAAAGTTTTATATCAACGGCACATACTTTTGCTTGCGGCTTTGATTTCTCGTTTTCGGCGTTATTATACAATTTAAAAATGTTTTTTTAGGTGTTGTATTTGTTGTTATTGTTTTAATTTTAAGTCCAGACGGACCCCGCTCCGCCCGACCTAACAATTGCCCCGTCGCCACCTTACGCGGGGATGCTAGGTCGGTAACGGACCGGGTGTCCAGTGAGGGCCATATACATTGTTTTCTTTAATTGATAATAAATTTGTTTTGATTTGATTTGTCTGTAAAAATGCTATCTGTGAAGGGCCGATTATGTAGTGTGAGAAAATATTACCTGTAAAAGTACGATCTATGACAGGTATATTCTCATGTACCTAACGGGTATAAAAGTATTGTCTGTCAAAGGCCAGTTCTGTTACATAGCTTGTCTAACGAAATACTGTGAAAAATTAGGGTATGTATCAAATCAGTTATCAAATCAAATCAGTTAACTAAATAAACATCCGGTAGTACACGGTAATAAACACCAACAACCTTTGTTGTCTGTTACAGGGCTATCTATGAAAAACCGTTTCTGTGCCCTCTTGTGCGAGAAAATATTATCTGTAAAAATACAGTCTGTGACTTTATGTTACTTTGCGTTGTTGTCATCAGCAGAGTAACCTGTCTCCCTCTGAACATGACTGTGTCTTCACTATAGCTATCCGGTCTCTATATCATGTTAATAAAGAAAAGGAATTGACACCACAACTTCCGTACAGCGGAAATATCGCACAGTGTTGTAAAAATATTAGGATCACATATCATTTTCTAAAAATAATGTTCAATAATCTGTAATTCTAAAAGACATTAAACTTTTTGGTCGATTTATTTCCTTAAAATATATGCGCTCTATAACCTCTGTAACTAAAAGTAGGTAAAAATAAGAAAAGGACGATTATAACTATGGCCATATCAAGTTCAGTAATTCTGGGTTAAGTCAAATAACTGAAATACAGTATGTCCACAGTTAGACTGGATAAGAGGGTAAACTTTTTTATTTCTCATTTTACGCGGAAAATATATTCTTCATAAAAAAGTTTTCCTTTTGTTCAAAATGTGATTGCCATGAAGTAAGTTAACATATCATGTACAGGGTGTTCAGAAAATTAAAAAATCTGAAGATTATGTAAGAGTAAACTACGTTCAATTTTAACGATATGAAAAACCCACTAAAAAAAGTTGTTTAGAATTAAAATTTATGCCAGAATTTCAATTTGTGGATAAATCTACCTAATTCGAATTTTTTAAAAATTTTTCATCATGCGGTAAAACTTACGGTAAAATAAAATTTATTCTCTTCTTACAAAAATTATTAAATAAGACAGCTAATTATACTCGTAATTATGTATATTAAACTACTTTTATTTTTAACAGCATTGGAAAAATGTATTAGGAAAACTAAAACAAATGTTTAAAAATTATTATTCAAACATGTCTCCTCCGGCTCCATGCATTTTTTAGTGTAAAGCTCTTTGTAACTGTTTCTAACATCTTGTCAGGATATTGACTGATCAGTTTCCCTAATGCGGTATTTCAACTGATCAGTGTTATTATCTAAAGGTTTACTCTACACAATTTATTTCAATAATCCTCACAAATAAAAATCCATATTTGCTAAATCGGGGGACCTCGGAGACCATGGATTTGGATCATACCGACCAATCCATCGGTCATCACTTATTCCGCAACCAAATTCTAACATTTGCCGCAGAATGAGCCAGACAACCATTTTGTTTAAGCTAAAATGAATTGGGGTTATCCAACGATAAATTTTGTAATTCATCATATTCAAATAACTATTGCTGTTACAAGTACTTCAAAAAAAATATGAACTTATAATTTCATGGTACGATACTGCGCACCAAACATTTACTTTTTTTAAAGTATTGTCGCCTACATTGTATTCTAAAATTAGGATTAACATCACTCCTACATCGACTATGTTGCGAAAATACAATCCCATTAGTCTAGAAGGTGGATCATGTGTAAAGATAATTTTTTTATGAAAATTTCTACTCGTGCTTCCAATCCGCAAACAAAAATAAAGACGTTTTGCTTCGTCGCCTGTCTCTAAGGTTTGGTTGAAAATCGATTTGTAAGGATATATATTACTGTGTTTTAAAATTTTTTTATCTGAAATTTAACCACTTCCAAATATTCCGCTCGTCTTCTTAATGACAGTGTAGGATGTTTCTCTACTGACTGTAATACTAACAGAGCGCTGGCATCATCTTCATCATATTTTTTAGGTCTTGGTATTTTCAACAACGATCCAGTTCTTAAAAATTTCTGTACTGTTTTGTGGCAAGTCGACTGTGCAACATGCACGCCTGGGTATTTTAAATTAAAATCTTCGATTACTTTCCGATAGCAAGACTCATCAATTCCATAATACTGTATTAGATAATTTTTTGCTGTAAAGTTGTTAATAATGAAGTTAAACATTATGTTGTACAGTAAAATGACAAATCGAGGATAAATAAATATCACTGTCAACCACAAGCCAACTCTTCAGTTATACAGTTTTTGATTTTTATACTACTTGATACTTTTAAAAAAGTCGAATTAGGTACATTTATCCACAAATTGGAATTCTGACATAAGTTTTAATTCTAAACAACTTTTATTAGTGACAGTTTTTCATATCGTTAAAATTGAACATAGTTTACTTTTACATAATTTTCAGATTTTTAAATTTTTTGAACACCCTGTAAATGACATGTTAAGTTACTTCATGGCAATCATATTTTTCACAAAAGCAAAACTTTTTATGAAGAATAAATCTTCCGCGTAAAATGAGAAATAAAAAAGTTTACCCTCTTATCCACTCTAACTGTGGACATACTGTATAAACGATTTACCTCTATGCATGAGATTAGATCGGAATATCCTGGATTACATAGAATCGTAGAAATACTACAGACTCCAGTGTAAAATCTACTAGAATTTTTCAAAATACCTTGGAAGTTTGTGGCAACGACAAAACGGACTACTGTCGTTTGACTATATATTTTGTTATACAGTGGTACACGAATGAAAAAAATCCATAAGATTACGGAATAAACAAGGAATTTTAGCACTGTTAACGTAGTAGGATTTGTTTTCTTTCACGTTAGAAACAGCTGTCAAACCTTCTTCATTAGGGTTATATTTTCTTTATTTTACATTAAACTAGTAAAAACATTTGGATATAATTTCAAATTTTTATATTGAAAATATTGGATATCTATAAATTTAAATCAACTTAACTTTCACACAATACCGAAGAATTTCATAAATAACTAACAAGTTTCATTACATGATTTCATAAAAAATGTGGTAAATGTGGTAATTTGGGCTTTCCAACCCACAAAAGCTCTAGCCTGATAAAGTTAATGATATTAAACTTATCAGTTCAGATATTTAATGCACTAAAAAATAATTAATTGCTCAACAATTGACATTCTCCGGATAAATTTCAAATCGGTTTAAGACCCCATTAATCTCCGTTTTTTGTCGATGTCTACACATTTCTTAACTTAACTTTGACACTTCCAACAGCTAATTCGTCGGCTTTTCCCAATGGAACAGATTGATCAATTCCAGTAATAATAAAATCGAATAAAACATACAGAGACAATTAAAAAGCTTACCCAACAAAAAAATATATGTCATTAGTCGACATTAATAAATGATTTTTATGTAGAAGCACAGACCACGTGTAGAAGAATATACAAATTTTGGACAGATAGAAATTCTGTATGTATACAATGTGAAAAAAAGTATAGAATAAGTTCGACATATTTTTTCGGAAAAACATGGAATACAGGTAAAATACATAAATTTAACAAGGCTTAGTGATTTTTGGACATGCATAAAATACCTGTTTGTGCATCAAGGGCGAATAGTTTCGAACATGGCGTGAAGTCTGTTGACTGCATCAAAAACACGCTGTGTGCGAAAAAAACACTTTTTCCCACAACTATTAATTACAACATTAAATTCCAAGTCAATTCCTAAGCATCAATAATTGCAGTTTGTAACTTTAGAAATATAATTGTTCTTTTCGGCAAGAAATACCAAAATATGTAATGAGTGATTCTGACATTGCACCGCGAAAGTTATCGAGCCCAGAAGTCTAAACTTTTTATCAAAAAATAAATGAATAGATTTTTCAAATTGGAGGACAAAACCTAATGATGAAGAGATAACCTAATTCTTTCTAAAACATCTTGTAAAATAAATAAGTACTTTTGTGCTTTAGGTTACACATATTATTGGAGTGGCTTGAGCATGAGGAGTAAATAATTGGTCGTATGCTTAACGAAGATATCGAAGATAGAATGTAGGAACAATCATAAAAAAGTAATCTTTTCGTTCAAATATTCGAACCAAAAAAAGTTACTTTCCACGAAAAATGCAGTTTTTATATCTATACATCATTAGCATTTCGAACGTCCATTAAATACAAACACTCAAGTGTATAAAAAAAATCACAAACCCGAAAGTGCAACATGTTAAAAAACAGCAAAGGTAAAGGGCAACCTTGGGCAGAGGCCAGGCAACGCTTTCGTTTTATACCGAGAAATAAACTGGTAGCAAAATTAAAATCAAACTTTTATAAGGTACTGTTGCTGTGTTGTGCAGATTGTGAAAAACAATTTTCGACAAATTTTTAAAAGTAATGTTATTTCCGACATACGGGATGTCACGTGCCCACTTTTGTTAAGCATATTTTTAGTCTCATGAGTGACAAACAAAAACAGTCGCCCTAATCGATTTTTTCCAAATCAAATAAAAAATGTTTCCATCCGGTTCACATTTTTTGAATGACGTTATACTACTTCTACGATTCTAGCTTGGCAGTTGGCAGCGCAGAGAGAAGAAATATCGCTAGCGTGGGACTGAGAGGACATACCGCTTTACAATAAAAGAGCGGGGTTTAGATTAGTGCTGGCAACTGAAACCGGCTTTCTGGATAACCGGTTAATCGGTTTTGGATTTTCGTGGTTTTGAACAAAGTCGTAAACCGGTTATTCGGTTAACTGGTTAATCGGATAGCCGGTTTTCAAGTATCCGATTAACCGGTTTTCGGAAAACCCGTTAACCAGTTTTCGGATAACCGATAACAGGTTTTCGGACGATTAATCGGTTTTGGGATAACCGATTTTCGGGTAACGAATAACCGAATTATTTTATATCCGAATAGTCGATTATTCGGATAACCGAGTAACAGTGCGATAGAGGCCTACTGTCGCCCTAATCACTCCTTTCTTAACAGTACCCGCGTACCCGCCAAACATACACCAATCGATAGAATGTCATAGAGCATACAATTTTAAGTAGGTTACTGCAAACATCTCAAAATCAAATTTTTTTCAATTACAGTACCTTCACACGGTACTACAAGGGAAGCATAATAGCGCATTGATTAAATTGCAACCACATATCCAATTATTTTTCATAAATGTTTAACTTACCTGTAAGATATGTAAGATTTCCTCTCTCTGTTGAACTTCAACATTTAAATAATTCCCATGTACCTTTTTATACCGGGTGAGTCACGAATTGCGCTCGCCCCGATATCTCCTAAAATATTTGGAATAGAAAATTGAAATTTCGAGGGCTTATTATATGACTAAAATGCCATCTTTTCAATATAAAATCAAGTTTGGTGCACATCCGGTTTGACCGGATATGCCCACAACTTTCGATTTTTAAATGAAACACCCTATATATTTTTACATTTTTGGAATTTAGAGGAAATTTTGAATACAATACATCCATTTTGGTCACTTTTTGATAAACAATAAAAATTTTATTAAAAAATCTATTTCTGAATCCAGAGTGCTGTGGTACCCAAAATATATTTTAGTTTGTGTGCTAATTTCCTTGTGGATGTAATTGTGTTTACCTCCACATACCTATGCTAAACTTACTTGTAACGTTCTTTGCGCTCACAATTATTAAATGTTTGATAGCTCAAGATTACCTATAACTACACCAGTCTGTCTGGCAGCTGATATTGTTTTATTACATTCAATGGCTACTATGATTTTTCCAATGTTATTAGGTTACCAGATTTTAAACAGAAATGTGTCATTTTAGTTTCCAAAGCCCACTAATCTATTAGCCGCATGTTTCTAAAAGCTTGGTTGCATTGTATTTTGGCTGAAATCTCAAATATTTCTGAGCGGATTTTCAAAATTTTGGTATCATTAGATTCGTATGAAAATGGGGTATTTAAAAAATGTTGGTGGACGATTAACTTCCCATTTAAAAAAACCGAGTTAGTGGGTAAAAAATCACATTTAAAAATTTTAAACGCCTTTAGACAATTAAGTAATGCAATCATATTGCTCTTTTTATTTTTATAGTAACGTAGCACACAAACTAAGATATATTTTGGGCACCACAGTACTCTGGATCAGAAATAGATTTTTTAATAAAATTTTTTAATGTTTATCAAAAAAGTGACCAAAATGGATGTATTGTATTCAAAATTTCCTCTAGATTCCAAAAATGTAAAAATATATAGGGCGTTTCATTTAATAATCGAAAGTTGTGGGCATTTTCGGTCAAACCGGATGTGCACCAAACTTGATTTTTTATTGAAAATATGGCATTTTAGTCGTATAATAAGCCCTCGAAATTTCAATTTTCTATTCCAAATATTTTAGGAGATATCGGGGCGAGAGCAATTCGTGACTCACCCGGTATTTTACTGTATCGTGATAAATAGGTTTAGCCAGTTTTTCAATTTTGTAGGGTGAATGGAAGTAGACATAATTTTTGGTTTCTATATACATTTTAAAAAAAATCAAACAAAGATATTTAAAACAGTAAGCAAAGGCAGGTATCTCGACTTTGGCACACTCGACTTACAATTGTAGTGCAAGGAGCGGGCAACAAACAACGTGTTAACTGTATAATGCGCATGACATACGCGGGCGTAATTAATTGTAACATAGCGGGATGTAGGAATTGACAGTTATACGTTGGATATACGTACATGTTGTCATTTCCTACAGTATTTTTAGCATTGCCCGTTATCATATTTTCAGGTACAGCGTTATTTGTTGTAATATTTCGGATTTATAAAAACAAAATGTTATCATAATAATTGTATACATTTTTTTTTATTTTCTCATCTGTTTGGTATTGCTACAGCCCTTATTGAGGAGCCACCGCTGACATTTTGTTTTTCAAATAACAATTTTATTGGAAGAAAAAACAAAATATGAAGACAGATAATTTTGGGACAATAGAGAACGGTTAAAAAATCGTAGACCTCATACTGTTTAAAACTTTTCTTGTATTACATCTCATCGCCTATTTTGATTAAATCATTAAATTTATTATTACTCACAATAGAAATAAAGCTAATCTTTTGAAAGTTAATTATAGGACCTGTTGTTCTCTTCCGATTCATGTAAATTTGTTCGGTCCATCGAAAACCTAAAAAGTCCTTATAAAACAAAAGGAGTTGATCTAATTGGTCGTAACACAAACAGCGCGTGTCCCGCCAATTCCAGTAAATGTGATTAATGTGCCATAATGTTTTTGCCTCGATTAGTAAATGTAGTTCAGGGGCTTCGACGATGTACGCGAGAATATCGATCTTGTTGGAGTTCACGATAAAAACACGTTTCCAACAATGGGTTTAAATTTAATCTGAATTTTCGTTTATTTTTATTATACAATCTTCAATGGCTTATGAGTTGCTATATTAAATTCAACATACATTAAAAAAAAAAAGAAAAATTAAAGACTTCTGATGGGCGATCTATATTGTAGACATCATTGTTCTAGCAATATATATTGATAATCAGCGCTTATGGATAGCTTGCAGAATAATTTCTGCCCCCTGCTCATTTTCGTTCTTTTCATTTTCATATAGGTATAAAATTTATAATTCATGACTAGACCCCTCGGTTATTTATAAAACTACAACTGTATCATTACTCATTTGATCACTATATAATGAAGATGTCCCATCTAAATTAAAACATTAACACGTTCACTGAGGTACGGGGCATATATGTCCCGTATTGCACTTTCATATTAGTAGGATGTAAATTTCAATCCTTCGCTACGTGGCTTATAACTTCGTCAATTTTTTTACCGTTTTTAATGCAATTGATAGTTTTAAATTCCATGGGATTAAACTAACCAAACTTCCAATAAAAATATACGGGGTTTATTTTTGACCCGTACCGTTAGAAACTACGATTTTACCGTTCTTATAACACGGGTCTAAAAGACCAGTAATAACATGTAGCTTGTTGAACTATGGCAGACCATTATAATATCACACCGAATAATCAGTCCATTTTGACCATTTCAAGGTGGTCAACATATTTTTTACGGTGTTGTCAAAGAATTAAGAGACTTGTGGAAATTGCTCGTGCAAAAAATACAAAGTGACTCGGATTTGGAATCCAGAAAAAAACTTTGATTTTGATTCAGAGGATTCTGTGCGTTATAAGAACTACATCCCACATACTACTTCTGATCCTGAGAGTGCAGAAAGTGGGCAAGAGTACGAGACCCTTGAAAGCAAACTTGAACTTAATGTAAATATGAATAATCAATCTGATCTGTCAAATCCTTGGAGGCATGTTTACATTAGAACCGTTATGTATTTGTTTCCTACATATTTGAAATAATTTTTTTCGAATAATAACCGAGTAATAAATCTTTTCTCATTTAAATTATACAGATTTTTAATGACTGATATTTCACGATTGTATTGGTAAATCTACAGGCTAATACAGACTTACATATATTCTTACTTATAATATGTCAAATTAATGCCAGAATGGTTTCATTATAAGTGGTAGGGTTACAATTTCTAAAAAAACTATCGACATGTTCACGGGAAATATATGCCCCGTATCGCCTAATGTGGTAACACGTTCCCCTGTATATCTAAAGATATATACAGGAGAGGGCTATACACCGAGAGACAAAAGGCACACACCAAGTATCCGAATATACTGTGACAATATCTTGCTGGAAAATGGGCTTGTCCAAGCTCTAAAGATACGGTAACGCAACCAATTCCAAGACACTGTGATTGTACTTTTGTGCATGCATGTTCTTATCTAGGAAGACTGAGGAAACCTCGTACCTTATATCGCTCATAATCCCTCGGGCAAGTGCCGTTTACTGTTGTACACAAAACTGAATACCTGACATTTCTCCATATCGACGATGAACTCTTCTGGGCCCATCGTGACAAAACGGAACAGACAAACAGTGTTGTGTCAAAATCTATTCATCCATCTTACTTTCCATCGCGGGCAGCAAAGTAAAGGAATTTATTTATTGAGCTTTTCATGAAATATCTATTAATTAATTTTCTTTAAATCTTTTATTGTATATACTCAGGAGATTAGACAAAAGTGGCTTAACACTTGCCTCTGATCCACCTCAAAATATGTTTCTATTTTGTATTCAACCAATACATTATCTGAAATCCTGGCAATAAATAAGGCGAGCTCTATAATTAATAATTTTGACCGTGGGTCGTGCAGTCGTCTGTCCTCTCCCGTACAAACTTGAAAGGGCCCGAGGTAATTCGATGAAGTAACTTGACTCATCGTCAGACAGCGATTTCGAAGTGAGAACTAGGATTGAGGGCCGAATTAAACATGCAATAACAAATCTTCAGATGGCTGACGTTTGCATAAAATCAGTATGGAAACTTGAGAAACTTCACAAGAACATTTTCCGGTATAAATAACTTAACAGATAGGGTATTAGTTGATAGAGTTATTAGGATTGATGGCATTAAGATGGAATTCTGAAGTTTTCGTTTTGTGGTTTATTAAAAGATCTTGGGAATAGGAATGACCATAATGGTTTTACAGTAGTATTAGCTTTTATTCGAAGATAATAAATGTTATTTATTGTTTTGGATACGTTTAAAACTGATAACAAATTTACATTTTTATAGATTCAGCTGCGATGAAATTATTTTCGAGAATTCTGACAAGTTTTATACTTATCTGAAAAAATACTGTTAAAAATACTATTAAGAAATAAATCCTCGCTTTTTATTCATATACAATATATTTATTTTCCATTGGAAATTGGAATATACTTCAAGAAATACCTATTGAAGAACAAAACGAAAAATACACTAACAAAATCACATTAATCTTTGAATTACATTAAATCACTGCTGTTTAGTGTTTAGTTAGTTTCTAGGTAATTGTGTCCAATGTTTGTACCACAATATGAACACGCGTCACTTAACTGAAGACGATGCAAATCAAGAAATTGATTTTCTGCTTGGAGGTGCGCAGCTATTGGATGTGGCTTAATGTTTGAACATGGTTCAAAGTGTGATATTTCGTTTGAGCAATGGATTCAAATGAGACTTGAACTGTTACACTGGTATTCATAGTCGTTCTCCGGCGATTCGTCAGCTATCGTTCAGCAGTGAATAAGCTTAATGTATGAAATACATTAGATTCATTTATTGCTGAGTGAACGCTGGCTAGTCGCTGGAGACCACCTATGAATACCAACGTTACAGAACAACCAAGAGAAAGTAGACCGAAGTCAACAAATGTTAGGATTAGTCAGAAAAGCTAGGAAGGATCCTACAAGAAACTGCTCTCTGTTGAACCAGCACTTTTTTGCCGCAATTAGAGTTCGTATTACTCCGTGAACTGTCCTTAAATCGACTAAATAAAGTATGTAGGTCTGCACTGTAGGACGCGTATAAGACGGCAAATCAGAGTTCAACGTTTATTTATATGAAAAGTTAGTAAACTGGCATGATGAGTGAATCACATGTTTTTCCGTTGAAAGTCATTTTTGTCTCGTTAGTGACAGACGCAAAGTTTGCTTCTCGAGGTCGCCAAATTCAAGGGTTAACGATCGGTACGTTCAAGAGATGCATGCTTTCAGAGGTGGATCTGTTATGGTTTGGGGTGGAATTTTCCTTGGAGGTCATACGGAGTTGTGTTCGTGAACATACAATGACAGATTAAATGTATGCAAGAGATATCGCTAGTAACATAGTAAATGATTAGCATTGGAATTCCTAATTTCTGATTTCTGGAAGATAGTGCTCATTCACATAGAGCTAGGATAGTATAGAACAACTAGAATTTGATGAAATTGACTTTCTTGAAACAATTAATTGAGGAAGTAAGGAAGTATCCATGCCTGTGAAATAAAACTCTTGAAGAATATCGGAACTAGGACATATATTAAAGTCTCTTCATTTCATATTTACTTCGTGTTCTTTTAAGTTTACACAATGGAAGTAACAACAAAACTTCATTTTGAGTATCATCGCTCTCCCAGGGCAAATTACCCGCAAACATCTTGGACGAAACTAAGTTTCGTACAAATCGTAGCTTCCAGTGTGACCAATTGGTCTAGCGAGCATAGCGAACATACAGCATACATATCGTACATATCGTAGCGCTCTGTATGGTTTCGGTATTATATAAATGATGGAAGAAAACAGCCGTACTTTTTTTGTGGAATCACTTTTCCCTGACAAACCATCATATGCCGAACTATTTTTGATCAGTTTACTTACGTAATTTTGTTGTAATTTGATTTTCGTCATGAAATATTTTGGTTACGATTGCATTTCGACTTTCACTCTGATCATTATTTCGATATATCACTTTCAAAAACTTGATATTTACATTTAAATTTAAATTTGGAGGATGAACTTTAAAATACATACGAATACTAGAGCATATAACTAGCAAACTAATTATTAAAGCCAGACTATTTTAATGCAGTCTAGCGAGCGGAGACAGAGGGCAGACGTACTACATGCGCCGAACTACAATATCACCGGCCAATAAGTTACCTCAGCCTGTTGCTAGGAACAGTAATCGGTGGCTTCTAAGTGTGACTATCCTGAGATTCTATTTAGAGGCAGTCAGTGTTGTAGCGGTAATCGCGGGAATATTTACATTTTGTCAGGAAATTTTTCTGTGGTTCTATTTCGTGCGTTTACTGTGTTCCAGGTTATTGATGCTTTTTATTAGTTTTACTGCGTATTTACATAAGTACTTTGTATATTTTTTGTTTTTTAATTTAGTGTGATGAAAGTAGCAAAGAGAAAAGCTGGTCACGTTTGTTGTTACTTAGAACCATATTATGTGTATGCAAATATTAAGCCTTTGAATACTGATGTTCATTTTCAAAATACGCCTTACTATTTACATTCCGGCGTGGTAGTTTAGCAGATGGTAGTTACTATAAAAGGTTTATTAATGACGCTGACAACCATAAACAACTGTTAATGGACATAACATAAGAGGTAAGTCTTTGTAAATTACACAATTCGCCTCACCGATGACAGTCATTTTTTTAAAACGGGCCGGCTTTAGATCTATATTTAGCGGGGCAATTCGGCCCCTATTCCTATTAAATAATTTTTAATTGAATTGATTCGAAAAAAAAATCAGCTTCCACTGTAAATTGTATGGTTTTATCGCCTTTGCTTACGAAATGACCAAATTCCCTGAGAGCTTTCATTCTTACAAAAAATACCCCAACCTTTTTTTTGGATGAATCGGAAAAGATTTCCAAAAGGAAATTAGAATCCTTAATACGAAAGGAGCTAATTGCTAGACTCTCAATCCACCACTTAAGACAAGGCTTATTACCAGTTTAAGAGTCATTGTCGTGTTGAAATAATTATTTGCGGCTCTAGGCTCAAAAAATTTTCTCTCTCTAGTAACTTTGTGTAGGCCCAACCATACTCTATCGCAGGACAAGCTGCCACTAGTGAACCCAGTAATATTGCGAAACGTTGAATTTTGCAATGAGATTTACCTAACATGTTTTGTACCGATTTAATAAGGTTTTTCCTCTTTCCTGAGGCAATTCAATTCTCATATTACAAGAATCTATAATAATACCAAAAAATTTACAAGTCTGAGAAGGCGAAAGGCGGCTCTTTTTAAAATTAATAACAAATCCTAGTTTTTTTAAGAATTGAACTGTAAATTTTACATTTTCACAACACTCCTCAAATGTCATACCAAGGAGTAAGAAATCGTCCAGATAAACAACTGATAAGAAGCCCAATGACCTCAAGTGAGCCGCTATGGGTTTCATAATCTTCGTGAATACAAAAGGGGCGGTAGACAGGCCAACAAGTCTATAGATGCCATGTAGCAACCTGGAGAAACATGCTTAATTGCGTCTTTAAAAGTCTTCCATTTTAAAATCGATGAAAACATTCAACTGTTTTAAATTTAAAATCAAGATTGGACCCCCCCCCCCGATTTCCTGGTTAAAAATACTGAAGATTTAAACTGATTTCTAGCCTTACGACAATGGGTTGCAGCTCCAAGCTCAACCAATCTATTAACAGAACTTTTGACTTCCTTAAATTTCTGTGAAGACCAAACTTGCTCTCTAGGTGATTTAAACTATACAGGTTTGCGTGGGAATCTGATAACCAGATAACCACTGAAGAATGAGTGAATCATTCGTAATTTTTTGCCAATGAGATTGAAAGATCTTACTCTCCCAGATTACTTATTAGTGACGCATCTGATTCCTACTGCCATTCTTGTATTTCGAGTTGCTTCTGTTCTTCGTTGCGTTGTATGCTGTTTTCTGGTTCTGATTCCTCGAGCTGGTGTACCAAGATTCTTGACGTCTGCCCTGACGGGGGTACTGATGAAAGGATTGTCGGGGCGGACTCCTGGAGTGTAAATGGCCCCTCAACTGTTGTGAAGAGTTACCCGTTGGTTTCTCTAATTGTCTTTGATTTTAGATCAGCTGATGACTTCTGCAACATATTAAATTTCGAAATTCTTTCCCCCAAGTTTTCTCCAAATAAAAAAAGTGTCAATTGGCGCAACAGCCATTGCTTCTTGGAGTGGTTTATCAAAATTTAATGAAACTCCTGTTAGAGTTTAGTCGTGCGATTTATTGTGTGTGATGAACACCACATAACAATCTAGCCGCGTCTCTCAAGCTTTCTATGATCGCGATCTGACCATCGTCACTTTTCAATAATTGAGATAAGCCCCCCCCCCCATTACAACACGCTGACTCGAGCACGAAAAAAGTAATGACATCACAAGGCGGTATCATCCATGCCTAACGTACCGACTACCAAGAATGGACGCCGGCCATATCTCAGAACCTATTCATCGCACAAGTTTAGGGAAAAAATTGTCTTAAGTAAGGTTACCCTGAAAAATTACTGGAAAATATTTTTGAGTTTCTAAAATGGCCGCTAGGGGTCGTAACTGCCATGACCAAACAGAAAATGAGAGTTTTCTCCGTATTTTGTCCAATTAAGTGGCATTAAAAATATATGCATCGTAATCCTGGGAGAATTTCGAATCTTATTAGTTTTACAATTTTTTTTAAATGTCGATTACTCCGATTAGACTTAACGGAATTTAACAAACTTGGTCTCGTTACAAAGGGCTTTTCTTTCTATCGAGTGCGCTTTACGGTGTTTTCATTTGATTATTACCGTCGCCGCTAGAGGGCGACATGTCAAAAAATATCGTTTTTTCTTAAAAAATTTAAATGGAATCGTATGTTATTTTTACACAGTAAAATAGAGAATTAAACGCTTCAGATGTCAGTGAAAACCGCAACTCCATAACTTTTTTTAACAGTAGATATTAGCAAACAAAGTTGAAATTATGAATTATTATCAGATCTTGACGATGAAAACACCGTAAAGTGCACTCGATAGACTAAGAAAAGTCCTTTGTAACGAGACCAAATTTGTTGAATTCCGTTAAGTCTAATCGGAGTAATCGACATTTAAAAAAATTTTTTGGCATCTCCCCACCACTTGTATTTTTGAAGATAGAAAAAAAATTGTAAAACTAATAAGATTCGAGATTCTCCCAGGATTACGATGCATATATTTTTAATGTCACTTAATTGGACAAAATACGGAGAAAATCCTAATTTTCTGTTTGGTCATGGCTGTTACGCCCTCTAGCGGCCATTTTAGAAACTTGAAAATATTTTCCAGCGATTTTTCAGGGTCACTTTGCTTAAGACAATTTTTTCCCTAAACTTGTGCGATGAATAGTTTCTGAGATATGGCCGGCGTCCATTCTTAGTTGCCCACTCGGTACGTGCTGCACTCGAGGTACAGTTGATTTCAATAAAAACTGGTACACTTTCTTTTAGCTATGTAGATCATTCGTTTGATATTAATAATCTTACAAATGTCACTTTGACGTTAATCAGTGGCGTCATTATTAAAGATGGTTTGACATCTAACTGATAATCAAAAATTTCGAATTGTTTCTAAAATTGAAGATGGTTGGTTCATAAGAAGACTTGCTGCTGAATACAATGTGAGTGAAACCAACCAAACGGGATCCCGTAAAGTTGGTTCCGGTAGGCCCAGAAAGAGCAATAATCAAGAAGATGAAAATCTTATAAATTACCTAATAGAAAACCCTTTTCAGATTGCAGTAAATGCAATTTCAGAGACAAATTTCCCTGCTTCGGTATCTACTGCTTGCAGAAGAATAAAACTACAAAGCGACTTGAAGAGTTGTTCAGCGGCTAAAAAATACAAACTTTCAGAAGAAAAGAAGCAGGGTAGGATTATTTTTGCACTCAACTATATAATCAATGATGAAAACTTCTGGGGACAAGTTGTCTTTTCTAACGAAAAGGTTTTTAAATCCTGTAACGATGGACATGTTCGCGTATATAGGCCTCCTTCCACTAGATACGACGAATAATATACTTTCGATTCACAAATATCAGGAAGGTTTTCAGTCAATGTCTGGGCTTGGATGAGCCTAAATGGGTTAGGTGTGTGTTGGAACAGTGGTGGTCATCTCAATTCCATTAAATATATTGAAATATTAGACAATATTATGTTGCCGTCAGTAATAGAGGTGTTTCCGGAAAATAATTTTATTTTTCAACAAGACAACTGCTCCATACATACGGCCCATCGTGTCAGGCAATGGTTTCTTAATAAAAACATAGAGTTGTTACCGTGGCCATCTAAAAGTCTGGATTTAAATCCAATTGAAAATGTATGGGGACTAATGGTGAAACATATAAGAAAATTAAATAACCATCCAAATAATGCCCAAGAATTGGAAGGGATAATTGAAGACGCTTGGGAGAACTTGTCGCAAGAAGTTGACCTTGCAAGAAATCTGATTTTGTCCATGCCTGCAAGACCTCAGGCAGTTTTAGACGCTAATGGAGCAATGATAAAATATTAGTTAATTCTGTATTACGTAACTGAAGTTCATTTATTTTATTTTTTTATTGTATTTTTATGTTCAGTTTGCATTGTTTACATTTTTTTTAATCTCAAGTGGTATTTTTGTGTTCTTATTTTAAAAATAGAATTATCATTATTCAGTTAGTAGGTATTTTAATTACAACCATTAATAGAATTATCCGTAACAAATATTATTTTTTTAAACAATAATATGGCAGACTTGAAAATGTTTTGAAAAAGTTATTTTCTAATTATTTTTTAAAATTCCATTTGAATAAAATGAAAGAGAAAGGTTTAATAAGTTTAAAAACACAAAGAAAACCGATCTCCTCCAAAAAACCCAGGTCCGGTGTAAATCACCTCTTCTCCACCCCCCTCTCGACATGACTGGCCAGCCCTATTTACAGACATATGCACACAACTAAACTATTAAGATTTTCGATTACAAGAGTTGTACCAGTTTTTTTTTAAATCAAGTGTACTACCAATGAGATCATGTAGTAGAAGGGCGGGAAATATAACTACTTACTATTTGAACAAAGCTGTATCAACTGACCCGAATTAGGTACGGCGATAACAACATAAATAATAATAGCAGTCCAGCAGACAATCCGGAACGGTTCAGAATTTGAATTCACAATGTGATTGGTTTATAATTTAAAAGCCTTGAACTGTACATACTTAGTCAACTTGACTAATCGAACTAAAGACGGTAAACAAAAAACATTTTTTTTACTGGCATTAAAAATAAAATTGCTTTAATGATAAAAACATCGACTCAAGCTAGGCATTAAAATTAAGTAATAAATAAAGCTGTATCACAAGATTAATCCGCTCAAATTAAACAAAAACAATAAACAACCATTTCAAGTAGAAACGAACAGCGTACGGGCACGTTAAATTATGGCACAGTTCACTGACTGCAAATATTGATCACGATAAACAAAACAAATTGAACGGCTGTTCTCCCGCCGTGATTGATATCAGTAATTATACGATATAGAAAATATAAAACGGCTCGTCTTTACCGTTAAGATTCTATTAAGATCAAGATTAATATGGTGTCTTCGTGTCTTTGTGATCCCTTGCAAAATCATTTAAAAGTTTACAAACTCCTGGTTAGAAGACTTGACTTTATTTACTTTTTATTGGTGATTTATAATACCTTTATCAATTATATTACTTGGCATGGAAAATTTAATAAATTGATTCATTTGAATAGGTAACAATAAATAAAATTATTTACAGATCATTCAAATATTTATTTGTGAAAGTGAAAAATTTTATCGCGTTGTTTCAAATTTCGCAACACCTACATATTACAACTTTGTTGTTTCAACATCTTTATTTTTTTCCTACTGAAGAAAATACTAGGGATCATATTATATAAAATTGTATGCTTTCCAAGAAAGGTCTCTTTTGACTTTTTTACATAAAGGGAACCGTTTCGGAGAAAAACTATAATTAACCCTCCTGGGTTAATTATAGTTTTAATAATACTAATATTATCCCTAGCACAGCTAGGGATAATATTAGTATGCTAAAACCTATTTGCCAGAAGTCCTATATGTAGCATATCTTTTTACCGTTTATGACCCTTAATTTTCCATAATAAAATTGCTTTTCCCAAAAAAATTGTACCGATGTACTAATCTAACTAGACATAAATATTTTTTAATTTTTAATTTAATGATAGAAATATATACATAGTTGCACAGGTCAAAAATTATGAAAACTATTCTGTATCAAAGTAATCGATTATTCTTGAATTTTTATACTTGTCACTAGAATAATATTACTTGGCATAATAAATTATTATTGTTTCAATAATATACCAATTGTAAACCAAGAATAGATATATTTTTAAGTTTCATTAGCGCAAGTCTTTAAGTCAATATATAGTTGATTCCTTCGAAGTATAAGTATGTATTAAATATACTCTTAATAGTACACTTCTTTCGAGTACTGTTAACCGTGAGAGTAAGTATAAAGACATCTTGAAGTAAATTCTTATTTAAATGTTTTTCTTGACATAAGAATACTATGTTCCGTTCAAAAACGTCACTGTCCGGAATATAATGATAAATAAATAATAACCTCCAAATATCTATCTGGTTCCCAATTGTTTATAATAGAGTATTTTTAGTAGGTGAAGAATTTCTGTTTAACCTTTGGTTGATCTCATATTTATTAAGGAATTATTATGTTTACCATCTAAGTTAATAGTATCTTGTACATATTTACGTTATCCAATATTGTTGTTTATTATTTAAATACTTTTGTTGTAATAACAGTCCCCAAAGTTAACGTTTTCACACTGAAAGAAAATATAATTAGAAATATGTGTCACATAAAATATGCAATCATTTATTACTTTATTAGATAAATATTCAATATTTACGTCGATATTAATTAAATCGCAACAAGTGGGGAACAGCTGTTTCATAGTTTTCCTTTCAGAAGGGTTGCGCCTGCCTTTGGTTGGTTTGACCGTCGGCTACTATTGTTAAAGTTTTCTGTCTCATAAACTTCCCCGCTGCCTACCAGTAGGGAGACAACTTATCATACCGCTTATAGATGGCGTTACGATCTGCTTTTGGGAATAATTATTTTAAATCTCATTGTGTAATTCATGTGTTATTTGGTACTATTAAACCATTCTAATAGTAGAATTAAAAATCATTAAATATTATTTGTGATATATTATGAATTTATTTTAGTTACTTTCATATCTTATTTTATAAAGTTTGATTTTTTTTATATCAAACTAGTTTACCTCCTTGACAAAGACAGGATGGTATGCCATTTTAATAATCAACTTTGTACCGGCAACACCTATTAGCAGACAATCGATAACATCAATCAGTAACAACTTTTGAAATGTTATCTTAATATACTAGTGTAGTGAATAACCCTCAGGTATTAATAGTTTTAAATGATTTATTTTTCTTGCAAATTCTCTTCAAGATGTATATTTTTAAGGAAAAGTTAATAATTAATTTTTCTAATTTTTTTTTGTGAAAATGTGACACATGTTCTAATAATATATTTATATTTATTCCTTTCTTAAATACATAATCTGGAGCCGGCAAATTCATCAGGAACTTTAAAACCCATCATTAAAAAAAACCAAAAATTCAGCATTAACATCAAACACATCATTAACTTACAAATTCATCATTCATCTACAAATTCATAATTATCTTGCATAATTACATAAGCTGTTATCTAAGCAATTTCAAAAATTGCATAATAGTAGGACTCTTTTGTGAATTTATATTTCACACTCTTCCAATTTCATTTGGATATTAATATTTGCAAGATGGCAAATTAAAAAGTCACGATTCTTGGATCCAGAGGATTAGTTCCGTGGATGTTTTATTTGGATGACCAGAATTCATCTGTAACTGCAACGTGATATGCGCTCCACAATTTTGAGCAACGATTCATTTCATCAGTAGACTATGTATTAAGAAACTAGGTGTCCATACCAGACGAGAAAACGTTAACTTCAGGACTCACGCCACCATTTTCATCCCAGGTCAGCCTTAGCTTGAGTGTGGCAAGTTATTTTCTTTTTGATTGTTATTTTGTTGTTGATTTAATAAATACTTAATTTTATTAATTAAATTTTTTTATTCTATCTCTACCTTAGACAGAAATTCTGTAGGTTCTGAGTTTGGGGGATGAAAAAGTAATCACTGGTAGAACTGCAGATGGCACCCTTAATATAAAAATATATTTTTTTTATATTACTTATTCATCCTCGCCTACTACTTGTCGATAAAATTATTTGAAGTGGATAATAGTGATTCAAGGTCCCAAGGAACAAGAAACGCACGGCCCTTGCCTCCCAAAAACCCAGCTAGCCGCAGGCACAGGAAATTTCTTCGCTTTCCTTGTCAATAAGAATAGGTCTTATTGACAGGTAAAGTAAAGGCTTTTCCATAAATACCTGATTTGGTTTCCTCTTGTATTAAGAGTCATCCTAATACAGGGCGAAACTAAAATCACGGTACCACGGGGGCACCCCGGTAACAACTACTCTTGGAATAAAACTACAAACAACTTTGCTGGATGAATTATACATACTATTAATCCAATAACTGTTATCTTTGATTGAATACTTACTAATCTCAATGTGAAGTGTTCTAAAATAATGATGGAACAAGTGAATCGCGCAGTGATGGGAGGTGGAAATCTATGCCTTTGCCAAACAAAAACGACATACGTTACCCACTGCGCGTCGAATTGTGTGTGCTGTACTTTGTTCATAGATGTTGATTATTATGAAATAATTTACATTTGTAAAGTTACACTTGAAAAAGAAGTATATTAACATTATGAACTGTGGAATATAAGTTAATGAGTCTACGATGGAAGAGCTATTAGCAAGTTGGGAATTGGAGTCCTTAATTTCAATATTAGAAGATAAGTTTAATAATTCTGGTTTTACTGCATGCGAGCTATTTTAATCACGTTATACTTTACAAGAAATGAATACACAACGTCACTATATTGTAGGTGAAAAGGTATTCATCTGAAGTTTAATGATTGTGTATAGATTTTCCAAGTTATTTTCCTTTTTGATAATTTTTTGCTTGTGTATTATATGCAATCTATACTCAAGATCTGCATTTTTATTGCAGTGGCGTTTTATTATACAATACATATACAGGGTGACTGGTAAGTCGGCTTATTCCTTTGAGGGTGGGTTAGTAGAACTCATTTGCAACTGATTTAGAGATCTAATAGTTTGAGATATTTTATTTTTTAAAATAAAAAAATAATAAAACTTTCTTTAATATTTCAGTTTCCTGCGTTAGTTGACATAGTTATGTAACAAAAAATTAAGTTAAATACTTTAATAAGATAACAAGACGAGCTAAAAAACTACATTTGTGTTAAAAATTTCAGCCCAATCGTACATTCATAAGAAATTATTTTTTAAACTTGATAATGCATTAAACGCAAATTATTTAAAAACTTCTCTACTTTATATATTACTAGTCGAATGAGGTTTATATGAAGTTTTAAACTCTATATTTTACTTCCATAAATAATACAAAGATACTAGGTACAGGTAGAACGTTCATTGTTTTCAAATTAAAGAGATACAGGGTGTTACGAAAAAAATGTGCCATCGCTTAAATGGAGATTCTACACTCAAAAATAAGATAAATATACCTAATTCCTATCAACATAGATCCATTTTTGCTTCGTTTCTGAGATACTGAAGTTTTATTTTTCTTTGCGTTAACTATAAAAAAATATATACGCCACTGATTTCTTTAGTTGTTGATGGCCCAATTATGTAGAAAGTTAATTGCTGAAAAAATGTCACCTCATGACGTTCTTTAGATATCGACGTCGTGTAGAAGATAAATGCAATTCTTAAAGTCTTTTTAAGTCTATTAAAAAAAAATAAAATAAACCTAAATTTAACAAAATTCAAGAGGTGACTTCTTTTCAGCAATTAACTGTCTACATAACTGTGCCATCTAAAACTAAGGAAGTCAGTGGTGTATATTTTCTTTACAAAATTAACCGAAATAATAATAAAACTTTAACATTCTACATTTCAAATACGAAACAGCAATGGACCCATGTTGATAGTAACTATTTATCTTATTTTTGACAGAAATCTCCGCTTAAGCGATGACATATTTTTTGAAACACATAAGGTTTCTAAAAAAAATAATAATAAAATATCTCAAAAACTGTTAGGTTTTGCATTATGCATATTATAGTTAAATCAGTTGCGAATGAGATCTACTAACTAACATCCCTTGAAAGGAATACGGCGACTTACCAGTCATGCACCTTGATGTGTACCTATATATAACATTATTAATCAATGACTTTCAGAAGTAATATTAATTAATTATCAGTGTAGGATTAAAGTTCTTTGTTCTTGCCAAAAATGCTAAGCTAACATATTAATTATTATGTATTTTAGCTGCCTATTTACAGTATGTATATATGCATGGAAATTTTCTGAATATTCAAATGGGCTTAAGAATTTCGGTTTCATATGTACAAAACTTGTTATGCCATACCTGTTTGAAAGTTCGAGCATACTTTTCTATTATATAGTTAACTACAATGATTTGTTTAAATTATTTATACTTTAATAACAAATCATTGTTTTCTAGGTCAAGAAAATTAACTAACGTTAGACAATTTACTAGAAATTTCAGAACAGATTATAAAACTTATTCCTCAAATCGGAAAAAAGAATAAAATTCATAAAACACTTATAAAGAAATAATGTGCCTTTCTGTGGTAAATTTGAAGTCTCATATACAGTATGTTCACGAATGGACTTATACTTATAAAATTTTTTGTTTTTGGTTTCTTAATAAAATGTCATTCTTCATAAAAACTTCTTCTAATTCTGAAAAGTCCTTAGCCAATCCCAGAAAATCAAATTTGATTCAAATAATTTATCAGTTTTATTTAAATATTGTCTGAACGTTATTTGTGGCATTCTCTAAATGTTTCCTTTTATTTTTTGGGACACTACCACATGAATAATTCTTCGTTATCTAAAAAATATAGTTAGTTACCCAGTATGTTACTGGAAAATAAACCTCTGCGCTTGTGACTTTACGTCAAAAGATTAGTCAGAGGGTGTTTTTTGACAACTAATATGAGACAAAAAAAATAATAATATAATTCCTTAACGTTTCAAAAAAACACCCCTCTGACTAATCTTTTAATGTAAAGTCACAAGCGCAGAGGTGTATTTTTCCAGTAACATACTGGGTAACTAACTATATTTTTTAGATAACGAAGAATTATTCATGTGGTAGTAAGTTCCAAAAAAGAAAACGAAAAAAGTTTAATTTAAATAATACAATTGTTGAACGAAATGAAATGAAATTTATCCTTACATTAAGTGGTAAATTTAATAGATCGCAATATTAAATCAAGAAAGAAAAGATTTCAGTCAACATCAAATATTTATTGATTCAAGTAATTCATCAGTTTTGTTTAAATAATACAGTTGTTGAACGAAATGACACATTTCTTACTTTAAGTGTTAAATGTAACAGATCGCAATATCTCTACTTTTGAACTGAATAAATGAAATCTTAGATTAAGTATAAGTTCGTATTGAATATTGTTCGAAACTTCCTCTTAGCTGAAGTAGAACCATTATTCTAAAGTTAATAATTAGTTATCATTAAAAGAAGGAGACCAAGATAATGACTTTTAAGAATAACGTTTTCCTTGATAGAAAAATATCCATTCTTGCGGATATATGAGTGCAATAATGTCTTAATTTAAAGAATAGTAGTCTAAAAAATAGTTTAGATTTTTTTCCGTGTACTAAATAAAATGTAGTCAGATAAATAAATTGTTACTTACAGTGGTATGACTTGTTTTAAAACAGGTTGAAAACGGTGAGAACGAACTTACCTGAAAAAGAAATATTAGCATTAGTTACTACTACTGTTCCATAATATGGACAATACAAATTATGTTAAGAAAACTACATGGAAAAACATACGTACATCAAATTATTTTAAGGTAAACAAACTGTAATAATATGATTATATCTGTTATGTACTCTGGACAGATTCGCGCGAAAAACTAGGTTAGTTATATCATGTGGTATTTTAGTCGCTTGTTACTTTTACTTAGTTTATACAAGGTGTCCTGAAATGTGTCCTATTTTTAAATGAATAAAACTTGGTTACCAAAAATTTCATTTAGTAAATATTTTTTGTTTTAGTCTACAAAATAGGGCAAGTTATTTTTCATAAGTAACTTTTCCTATTTTGTAAATTAAAACAAAAAATATTTGAAACAAATGAAATTTTTAGTAAACGAGTTTTATTCATCCAAAAAGAAGAAAACATTCCAGGACACTTTGTATTTTATTCAAAAGGATGATTTACGATGAATGGCCCCAAAAAAACTAGTTTGTACAATAGTTCCTTAGCATTTAATCAAAATAAAGACGAACTGTTTCATCTTGTAATATACTAGCAATATAAGAAATATTGTAAAACCTTGTTTGCATATCGTTAACTTTTTTTTTTTAAGAATTGAAGGAAAATATGATTGGGCAATGAATTCCATAAATTTATTGCTAGTGGTAGAAAGAATGCCTAGTAAGTGCAGGAGTATTTCACTTATAATGCAATATCGCTAAGCAATCTCCGTGGAAATCAACAATAAGGATTGAGATTATCAGCAATACGACGATATCCCAGGCAGGTGAGTGAATGGTTGATTCGTATGGAGTCCAAAAGTTTCAGCGAGGTTTAGATACATCTCTATTATTGAAAAAAAATGTTTCGCACCAGGATATGTTGTACTTTACATGACATAGCAGTCAGTTGCTGTGGGGTAAAACAAAGTATCACTATTACAAGGAATGCCTCAGGGAGCCACACTGAACCCACTGTTATTTATGTTGTATATAAATGATATACTTATTATTCAGCTCTTATGTCTTCTCGGCATACAAATATTATAAACGGGATAGTTCAGGGGAGTATTTTCTCCATAATATGAATAAAGTATAAATTAGTGTAGGCACTGCTACCACGTGATTTTCTTTTACGAGTTGATTTATGTCGATGGCTAATTCAAATGTTAGCTAATAATCCGCAGATGCAATCTCTGACTCTGTTCACTGACAAGGCCATTTTTTTCAAGAAATACTATCATGAATTCTCATAACAATGTATGGGCCGAAGGGATCTCACATGAAACAGTAGACAAAATGTCAGTTTCAGTTTTCGGTGAATGAATGAACTGGGCCCCCTGTATAAAGCCTTCATGGAATTAATCGATTTGATAACGCTAGTAAATAAACAAAAAAGATACAGAAACCGAGAACTGAAAACTCTGTTTTCTTGCAAAACATATTATTATATCGCATAAACCCATAAAGAAACATTATAAAAGAGATTTGTCTGAAGTTCAAAAATTGGAATTATAATAAAGTTCCCTTCGTATCAAAAGAAACAAGTCATGTAAACAAAAAGAATACACATAAGACTTCTCTAGAATTTCTTTCTCTTGGCTGTAGTAAACTCCGTAAATAAAAGTAAGCACCAGAACTCGAAAAGGGAAATCTTTTTTTGATGTACTTCTTGTTAAAACGCCCTCTTTAAATCAATTTAACTGCGCTGTCCCCCGATTATTATGTAAACCGCAATAAAATTCTATCTTGTCCGTATAAACCTCATCCTTAATAGCTGTATTACAACGAAGTAAACTTGAATTTCCAAGATGTGGAATAATGTGGCCGTTAAACGTTCAGCCCAATAAATGTATAAAATGTTATTTTCTGAAAACACAAATGACGACTTTTCCGCCTTTTTCTATAAAATTGCGGAGGAGCAGGTCGACACGAATGTTTAGATTTTATATTAGGGAATCAAAATATACCTATGTTTATGCTTGAAATAACTTTTTAAAGTAAAAAGTTTTTCTACTTCAAATAATATTACGTTAATACTAACATTACCTTAAACTACAATTTCGCTTTGATTTTTTTTTATAATAATAAACACCACAGAAATAATAGAAACCTGAATTCAAAATCGAAGCTGTCTAAAAGTTACTTACAAAATATTTAAAAAAACATCAATCCGACGATTAAAAAATAATTATCTGAATTATATTTGGCAGGCGGCTGGTCCAATCCAGTATTCAGTAATTACTGAATCAACGTAATTTATTTAATCAATTGGAAAACTTTACTGTTAAAAAGTTCTATTTAAGTCAACAACTTTTAAGGCAGATCTCAATAAACACGTTTCATTGACGTTTTAAATAATATCTACAGTCACTAACCCTGCGGGATGTGAGGAGTGGCTGTAGTTAATGCGCCGGCGCGACTCCCGTGAGGCGTTGGAGACCACGGGAGGACTGTCCGGCATGGGATAATCCGAAAAAAAAAATAATATTTATTTATTTAAAAAAAAAAACGAGACAAACAATTTTACAATAATAGTAATACATATAGATAATAAATAATAAATTCAAATAACAAATGTTGTATGCAAACAAATAACAATTTTCAATAAGTGAGTAAACACTCGTTTTGATAAAATAAGTTGTAAATGCAACGATAATAAAACTAAATTAATTATTATTCAATTTATTTCTTTTTCTTGACCGTTAATATCAAATAATGTTTGATAGCGTTTTTTGAACACTAAAAAAAATAGTGTATATCTGACCGAAATTCACAAAAAAAAAGCTATCAAACATTATTAAGGTATAAATTATTATTATAATATAGTCTATACATAAGGGATAAAAAGGAAACAATTTACAGAATCTCTAAATTTGGCTAAAAATAGTTTTTTTTTTATTAATATAGTTATTAAAAATATCATTCTGGGATTGGTTAATACATAAAATTTTAGTTTAATTTTTTATTTTTGAATAGTGTGTCGCTTATATTTTGTATTTTCTTGGGAATTATATAACTCAATGATCTCTGGCCAAAAGTGTTTGTTTTGAGGAACTATATATATTATATGTTCTTGGCCATTATTATTTTCAGAAATCGCTTCTGTAGAACATCAAGGGAAGCGTGATGACTTTTTTAATTCACCACCCCATACCAATATACTATATCTCAAATTAGTTTCAACTAAGGCGTGGCAGAGCAAGAATTTTTTTATTTGAATCTGTATGGTGTCCTGTAATATTTTGACGTGGTTTATATGTGAATCCCACCATAAGTGAGAATCAATTGTAACATCTAAATCGGTTTGTACTATGATTTTGAGTTCCTCTCAGGTATTACTCATATAAAAGATAGCCGTGAGGTCAGCAAAGCCGTTTATTTCTCCCCAACTCTGTAATGAAAACAGACCATTAATGTACAAGTTAAAGAGTATGAGGCACAAGACAGTACTTTGCGGCACTCCATATTCTACAACTATGCAGCTACGGACACGTATTTCGGAGTTATTGCCCCTCATCAGCGTAGCATAGCTAAGGAATTGGATCTACGATGGGATAGATCAGGAACAAGAACTAAAATAAGGCTGAAAAGTACAGTCCACAGTACTCAATTAGTGCCTTCATGTTCCCATGTGCCACAAATGGGGCCTCGATGAGCACAATCAACACACAGAGCTCTATGTGTACTGCTCATTTCCACCTGGCACATACAAACAAAACAAAATAGATTTATTGGGGTTCAAAATAAAACAAAGAAGGTTTAGTGCCATATCCCCAAAAAAATAAAAAACAACTATGCAACATGTGCTACGGGCACATGTTTTTCTTTTGGGATATGGCACTAACCTTCATTGTTTTATTTTGAACCCCAATAAATCTATTTTGTTTCGTTTGTATGTGCCAGGTGGAAATGAGCACTACACATAGAGCTCTGTGTGTTAACTGTGCTCATCGAGGCCCCATTTGTGGCACATGGGAACATGAAGGCACTAATTGAGTACTGTGTACTGTACTTTCCAGTCTTATTTTAGTTCTTATTCCTGATCTATCCCATCGTAGATCCAATTCCTTAGCTATGCTACGCTGATGAGGGGCAATAAGTCCGAAACATGTGTCAGTAGCTGCATAGTTGCGTTTTTTTTGGGGATATGGCACTAAACCTTCTTTGTTACTATACTTACTGTTTCACCTCACAATCATTTGTGGTTTGAAAAAATATGATGATAAAATCGCAACTAGTCAAACCTTGATATTCACACAAATTAAAATGTATTGTTTACTTTCACCAAATACTTCTACACTTTATTTGGAGCATTTATGGAGGTACTTTTACGTCTCAACACAAAACACCACATAATAACCAGCAGCGATAGTAGGCTTTATAGTTTCGGCAGCATATATTTGATTTGAATTTACATCGGTTTTAAGATGAGTTTTTTTTAATAAAAGTCATATGTCATGAATATCTGTCATTTTTCAACTTTTTAAAAAATGTGACTTGATTATGTGGCACCAGGTATTTAATTTGAAAGTTTGCGGTATAGCACAACTTCTGAGGATAGAAGATGGAGTAGATCTATCGAATATTTGATACATATGGGTTTACCTGAACAGCAACTTTGATAATAATCAAACACGAACTATTTACTACCAAACTATGACTCATTGGTCTTATCGAACAGTACGAACATAGCGCCAATTTAGGGAAATAAATACATTCATATAAGCGTGAATTATTTCTCCAAGTCATGAAACATTATCAACCAAAACTATCAAATTTTATGATAGAAAGCGATTTATTTAAATTTTTAAAATCAATGCTGGTTATTTCTTTTTCGATTTTTATTACATTAAATTCGATGACAAGATATATATGAGAAACAATTTGATCGTAAATATTTCTATAGCAATAAAACCGTAAATAAAGGTACGAGTTATACATCAATGTACGAAATAAAGAATCAAATTATTTGCATCTTGTAGTTCTAGACTTAAATGATGGATAATACGGATGTACAGTAATATGTTGTACCGGGTGTTACGTAAATATGTATCAATAATTCAGACGGTGATTCCTCGAATGTTTTACGAAACAATGTTCAAATGAACATGTGTCCAAAAACGCACCATGACTAAGATAGGGTGTTGTTAAAGGTATCTCCATGAAACACTTTTTGAAATATCGAAACCTCACATGTAGATTTTGAGAAGAAATCTGGTAACATTTATTGAGTTTTGGATTAAAATTTTGATCATTAAAAATCTGGATTAGCATTTAATAATTAGCTGGGTTACAAATTTATTTAAAAATGTTCATATGGCAGAGCTTTTCTCTGAATTTGAGGCCATTTTATAAAAACTAGTTCTATTCTACAAAAAAAAATAAAAACTATAGAAAATGTAAACAAAAAAATACTAATTAGTAGATCGTGGCAAATCTGATGGGTCTCAGTAGCGTCCCATGCGGATAAAGTAGACCACAACTTTAAGAGACACATAAAAAAGGCCATAAAAAACGGCCATAAAAGTGTTAAAGCCGGCGTAATTACATGCGACTCAGTACCGTACTTAAAATTTTTGTCTCAAACACACAATGTTAGAAATTTAAAAGTATTGTATCTTTGATAAATAAATAGTTACTTCATACCATGATAAATTAGAAAAAATTACTCTGTTTTGCTTATGTCAAGATAGGAATAATATTTTATATATTGGTGGAGCATTGATGAATTTTGTTAGTCTAAATTAAAATTATATCCAATATTCTCTTGTTGCTCAGTTTAGCCAATAATAATTTAATATATCGAATTATTATTGTTGCCCAGCGAGGAAGTACGAGCAATTCCTTGCCAAAAAAATGTGGATTCAGAGTTAAGGTTATCGATATTATTAAAATAGGTAAAAGAAATAAAGCAAATCTTTAAATTCTTTAAATAAATAAAATATTATATTTATATCAATAACCCTAACTTGATCCAGATTAAATAAATAAATTAAATTCTAGAAAATAAATAATTATCAAATTCAATTCTGGAAAACAAATGAATAATTATCAAATAAATAAATTCAATTTTGGAAAAGAAATAAATAATTATCAAATCGGTATCTGAATCAAGATATATTATTAAACGGTTTTGATTAGGGCTGATGCTTTTTTCTAACTTAATGTATTCATCTTCAATTTTAATGACATGCTGAATACAATTTTGCCAATAACTTGGTGTTATTTCTCTCACTTCTGCTTTAATAAGGTCGATTACTTTAGCATCAAATTTGGGAAAGGTGTTATTTTTTTCGAATACTTCTTTTCAGCTGACTCCATATTAGTTCGATCGGGTTAAAAATACAAAAATATGGGGGCAACCATAAAAATGTATATCGTTGAGTTTCAGCCATTTTATCAATTACATATTGTTTTGAGAAATTTTGCTTCTTAACAATATCCAAAAGATCTTTCTTTTTAAAATTTTTTTTGAAATTCCAAATTATGTTTTCGGAGATTTTCTTGAATATCTTTTTTCTTTGTTCCAGTATTTGGTATTTTTTCGATTTGTCGGAATGATACGAAGCACTGTCTATATTTGGTAGCAATGATATCTGAAATTTTCTCTGTAATTTGTGAGCCATTACCATTCCTCATATCTTCGTGAAATTCTCTGCTAGCGTTAGGTTGAGGATCTTCCGAAGGCCTGAACATTATCACAATATTATTTTACCACAGCCACTTATAAACGGAAAACGCTTGATTAATTCACCACCCGCCGGAATATTTATAAAAATACAACTACATAAAATATGCTTAAACACAAAGGAAAATTTCACTTATCTGTTAAAGTATTATACATTGTAGGCTCTCACAATCCAAATAAAATGTAAACACTGAAGAACACACTGTATTTATAAAGCACATAACCTATATAAATTCTAAAAGGTACGAATTGTTCGATGTTTCGCGAAATAATGACCGTCCGTCCCTGCATGCTTTCTCGTTATTAGGCTTTTATAGCTGGGTCGAAAGTGACCGTTAAATCGTAAAATATTTTAAGAGGGAGTTGCATAATTATATCAAAATAATTTGGAATTATAATTGATACAGGCGTGTTTCCGTTAATTTCTTATTTTAATCATGCCAGAACATACTTTACATGAGAATAATGATGTTTTATGTATTAAGTAATACATTATATTTATTATTTAATATGCTGTAGAAAAATAAAGCTGCCCCGCTCTATCCTCAGGAGCATAGCGGCAAAGCTTTGAGATTTTTTATGTGTCTCTTAAAGTTGTGGTCTACTATACCTACGTTCCTGATAATTATGGCAGATCATGAAATAAGTAACATTGCTTACTTTTACCGTGTTAACGACTAAGGGCAATGGCTGAGATTGCGCATCAACGAACATTCGCCTGTGTAACACAGTTTCTATGTTTTCTACTGAAAAAGATCTTCTTTGTGGGGTAAACATATGTGTGTAATGCGAAAAAAGATCTTTCGACATCTGCCGACGTAATATTTGCAAACTTATTTGTTTTCATCTTTCGATATTACAGAAAAATTTTAATGAAAATGCAGCCTTCGTTCACATTACAATTTAGATATTTAAATATGCTTAAAAATGTAAGACGCAAATCTTAACTAAGATTTCAATTATATCTGCTGCATACGCGCATATCGTGGTTGTTGTCTACGTACATACGTCTATGACCAGCGTTAGATTTGCCACGTGCTGCTTATTAGATAACTTAACTGCTGCACAACCGAACTGAAATTTACATTAATTAAAGTGACTAACTGCAAACCATTTATAGTGTATAAAGAAATATGCGTGAGGTGCAATGTTCAGAAGTGGGGGGGGAGAAATCATTTTGATATATTTATTTCACATTTGCGAATCGAATCTAATTGTATTTTTTTCTGTCTCAAAGGGACACATTTTATTGGAAAATTGTTAATACAAACCACGGAAAAGACACTTCCGGTTAGTTAAGTTGTCGTCTGCCATTTCTGATACTTGGAAATCCCGGGTCAACGTGCACTTTGGCATAGCGGGGCGCGGAGAAAAACGCGTTTCTTGGTGCAGTTTGATTGTCGATATTTGTAAACAGTAGTCAAGATAGATTCAGACGAGGAAGATGTTATTTTTGTTTCACTTGTGTGAGGTTCAATGGCCTACTAAAGACCCAATAAACAATCAGAGTTTGGTGTTTATTGTAAAAATTATAGGAACTCTTTGCTTGCAGAAGTTTTACCATTTGCAACTAGCAAACTGTTAGAAACTATAAATTCAAATATTACCAGAGGAGTCTGTTTCAATGTCATTGAAAACTTAACAGTAGCGACTTATAGTAATTAAGACGGCATCAAATATGTAGTACAACAATTTGATACTAGTGGAGCAACGCATTGGAACTTGAAATACCAAGCAGGCATTGAGCGATTCTACAACTCAAGATCTTGCACTATTTTCAAAGTTTCCATTAGCCATACTAAAATACATTATTTGAGTCAACGGCCAGACGTGAATATACTTTATCTATGAAAAATTGTACGCCTATAACTACACTGAACACAGAAAGTTCAGGATATTGGAAAAATCACACTTGAATACGACCCAGAAAAAATGTTTCCGTGTGTATGCTTTTGCACAGTTTTTAGATGCCCAGAATAAAAAGTTATGTAGTTGCAGTTAATTGCGTTCAAGTATGTCTAAAACGTATTATGTGGGGGCATGAAAAATATGGAAGCAAGGCGTCATTTATCACAACCTGATACTTATAGGGCCATTGGTTTGCTCCGAGCTGACTTGCGTCAGGTCAATGTTGCTAGAAAACTAGGAATAAGCAAAAGGGTCATTAGTAGTAGGCTTTGCAATCGGTTTCTGGAAACTAATTCTGTACAAGAACGGTTCAGAAGTGGTCGACCATAGTCTACAACATCGCGACAAGATCGTTATCTTCGACATACAATAAAAAGGAATCCTACCCTTTACGCTTCTGAAGTAAGAAACATCTTACATGCAGCACATGGGTTTACAGTAAACATCCAATCAATACGAAATGGATTCGGGGAGTTTGGCCTTCGGGGAGTTTGGCCTGTCAAGTTATCCTTCATATCGAGCTCCTCGGTTAAGTCCAACTGACCATGGAGCCCGTTTAAGGTGGGCAAAGGATTATTCAGCTTTTTATAGTAGACAGTGTTATGGTATGGGGAGGAATATGTTGGAGGACGTACCGATCTGTACATTTCATTTGTACTTTTCAAGCGGCTATTGGCTAAAATTTTATTTTTATTGATGACGATGCTCGCCCCATGGTACTCAGTAAACGTCCTTGAATCTGACATAACTGATCACAATCCTCCTACACCGCATTCTCCTGATTTGAATCTCATTGAACATGTATGGAATTTATTGGGTAGGGCGCTTCAAAACCATCAACCGGCTCCAGAGAACATTAGGCAACTGTCAGATATTTCTCCCATTTTATGGGCACAAATCCCACAAGATGTGATCGACCACATCATCAGAAACATGCCCAGACGCATACTTGAAGTAATTAGAGTGAGGGGTTAGAATACGAGGTATTGATGATTCATTGTTGGTTCCCCACGACTAACCACATCTTAGACGAAAATAGTTTTTCCTCGTTTTTTCATAACATTACGCAAAAAGGTTAACAAATAAGTTGTCAATCCTCCGCATAACGATATTTTTTTAGTCCAATTCTTTCAAGATAACATGAAATACCCTTAACTTTCTGTGCACAGTGTATAAGCAACTATAGCCGACTCCGACTTTTCAAAAAATATGAGAACATACCCGGTACATATTGCTGAAATTCTTACAGTGGTACAACAAATGGTTTAAGATATTTACCGACATCTGCAGCACACTGCATCAGTTTGCTTTTGTTCCGCAGCCAACTGACACTGTGTATAAACTCATTTAATTGCAAGTTTAGCACGTTTTGTGCTCAAAGGGTGAACTGGTCTGAACCTACTGATGCAGTTTGCTTGTTACTGTAAAGGTAACGGCATACCCGGCGGACGCCCCTGGGCTTCGGCCTCGCTGGCCCTCGTGACCTCGTTCGTGACAACATCAATATCTTTTTCCCAATTTAACTGCAATACAAAAGTCCGTTATTGTAATAAATTTACAAAATAAAAAAAGTGAGATGTTGCATTGAAAAGCGGATGAAGCAAAGAATGCGCGTTGATATATCGTCATGATTACAGCGTAATAAATGTCTTTTATAAGTTTCGCATTTTGAATGACTGCCTCAGTTGGTTGAAGATTAGCTATTTTGTCTTCGATGTACATATTTGACTACTAACACTATTTTCTTTTCATATCGGATTCTAATTGGACGGCAAAACCTTACTAATGAGGGATGAGGTTTTTTTCCATACAATAGTGTTTTTTGAAGACACTGGATGTAAAAGCAATGGAACTAATGATGTTATAAACGTCGAAGTCACTTTTACCATCTACAAATTTTTGTTTGTATTAGCTATGATCCTTGCTTCCATCGTAACCACATTGGAAGAGTAAAACAAGCTCAGAACAAAGTTCCACAGGAAGCGAGGTAATTAGGTTTTCCTGAGCTTTTAATAATCGAAAAACCGTGTGGTTTAAAATTTATTGTATTCTACTTCAAGTCTTTCTTTGGATAGTTCTTTAGTTTTGCTACCCTAAGCTTTTGATAGATAGGACATATAGTTGATTTTTGATCTCGCACAAGATATACTTTTTATATATTGATGTTTGGTTAACGTTGTTTCAATAAATATATAACGTATATATAACGTTTTTCTTTGGTTTCCATGTCTCTCTAATTTTTAAAGCTCGGCACGGTGTGGTGTCTAGAGCTTTATGCATCAATTTTGCAGCATCTTCTTTACCCGAAGACCGCAAACTCATTTGTGCAGCGTTAAGTCAGTTATTTGGCTTCGTGTTATTGACGAAGTTCTTTGGTTTTTCTTCTCTTGCCCCTTTCGCTACTTTGGTCAAATGTAATTTGTGGTCAACCCATTCCTCTATGGTAAATTTTTCACACTTGCAGAATAGTTTGGCAACGAAAAATCACAATTTAACCAAGCAGGAAATTTATTTAAAACATGCAAGACTTAAGTGCAGAATAGGTACACCGATTGATGAACTTGTAAATATTCGTCTGGAAAATGATTCGTTCTCAGTTTATTTAAAATCACATTTTGTACATATTTGTATTTTTATCTTCATTGCTTTTTCCTTGCCAAAGTATAGTCGTGGCAAACGTTATAGTAGATAGACGAAGTGAGGCGAGGTGCGTAGCCATCCAGGGTACTGTCAGTCTAAGCGAGAAAGATGATGTGTTTTGACGTCTACAAAAAAATTATAATTGTTGAAATTATTATTAGCATTACCAATAACACTTTAATAGTTTCTACAAATACCAAAACACTAAACACTACACTCAGCACGCATTTTAAAAACCAAGTTAGCATCATCGGGAGACGATTGAAACTTTTTTTAATCATCGCCCGATAATGCTAATTTCATCGTCAATTTCATAAAGTGACGTACCTCAGTTTTTAATGAAGTGATCAATGTAAGTTTAGCATCGGTGGTGTCATCTACGCTAATCCAAAAGTATTTGTCATTCAGTTCAGAATAATTTTTTTGTTTAATACTGTCACATCTTTGTGATAAATATTTTTTTCTTGGTGTCCTTTCTGATGGCACCTGAACATTACTATACTGCCCACCAATAATACACTTGTAAAAATTGAACGAAACGTTTTAAAAAAGTTAACCTCCTTTCTTTAATTGTTTATGTATCTACGTGTTATTCACATATACGTTTTATAAATACTACGTATTTAGAGTGTATTCCAGTGACTTCAAAATCATTGGTGTTTTTATTTTCAACATGGGTCAGTCGGCGTAAACTCGCGATCCGTTTATATCTATCTACGAATTGCTATTGGACACTCGACAATAACGAGCTCCGTCGGTCAGTTAGTAATTGTTTCTTGTAGTTGTAAGCCGTCCAATTATCTGATAAAAAACTTTAATTTTTTGTTTCCATTTTTATAAACAAAACAGATTTATTACATATAAGAATATTTTATGATTTAATATTGTTTGGAAATGTTTCATTAGGTGTTCACAATATAATATTATATCTACGTAAAAGTCGTCTCTGGATCGTATCGCTACATACCGATCTTTACTTCATAATAAACATAGTATGAATTAATATAACAAAAATCGAAATTTTTTAATTTTTGAATATATACGACATTTTATATTTGATCACATCTTGGAATTCTAAGATAGCTTTACCATTTGACATTTTGCATTTAACGAATAAGAGGCTATTTAACATTTTTTAATTTGTTGAACATCCTGTACATTAAATTTCGTTTTTTTTATGATGTGAATCTTGTTTTTTCATTAAACAAAATGTTATCTGCCTCTAAAGTTATTTTCTAAAACATAAAACAATTTTTCCTCTCTAGTACACAATCCGAGGATACCATGTATATCGAGGTTTAGATAAACAAAAATACAACAAACGCAATATTTCCTAGAATATTTCATTAAACAAGGTATACATACTAGAAAGAGAACCAAACTACCACCGAAGAACAATACATGAAATGCTACAAATTAAGAGACATAATAACGCAATTAACAACCGTACAGATATTGAGAATTTAAGCGATTTAAGCGAAAATTTTTTGACGTTTCAAAAAAGTCACATTGGTGGGATGTCAATAATATTTTTTTAGACCGATTTTGCTCATCAACGAAATCAATCTCCTCCTTGACCTCTAGAATGTGTGTATCAAATTTGAAAGCTTTATCTCAAAAACTGTAGCTATCGCGAACACAGACACAGACAAAAAAATTTTTCTGTCTGAAATTTTGTGTATCGTCATAATTCGTCGAGATTCGTCCGGAAATGCAATAAAAATTTTAAAAATATTTTTCACGAATACATAACTTCTTCACTTTGAGGGGTGAGCAAGTAAGTACCAGTTATGAGACATCTGTTGATGACACTCAGCAATTTTCACTTCCTAAAAGTATACAAGGTGGCCAAAAAGGATTTTAAATATACAACTTTTTGAACTGAATTTTCTCAATTTTTTTGAAATTGTACACTATATTTTTGGACGATGCGATGAAGGATTGAAAACCGAACATTTTTTGTACGCACATTCCTATGGCTATTCGTGACCATTTTCAATTTATTGAACAATACTGCAAAATCCAGTGATAAAAATTAAAAATGAGGATTTTTCTCAAATAATTCAAGATAAGGTATTACAATACGCGTGTTACATGATGCCCATAAAAACATTACACCAACAACAATCCAAAATTTGAAGGAACGGATAATAATTGCTATTGGAAGTATCACTCCGGTAATTTTATGAACAGTAGAAACCTCATTTCAAAGACCATAGAAATGTGTGTCAATCAAAATGGGCAACATGTAGAGCACATTTTATAATATCTTTTCTTGAATTACAAAAAATATATATATTTTTAATTTTTATTGCTGAATTTTGCAGTTATTGTTCAATAAATCAAAAATGGTTATAAATAGCCATAGGGATGTACGTACAAAAAATGTTAGTTTTTCAATTCTAAATCACATCGTCCAAAATATATCGTTCCATTTGAAAAAAATTGAGAAAATTCAGTTCAAATAGTTGTAAATTTAAAAATTATTTTTGGACATCCTGTATACTTTTAGGAAGTGAAAATGGCTTGAGTGTCATCACACAGATGTCTCATAACTGGTACTAATATATGTTTTCCTAAAATATTCTAATTGTGACTGTAGTGATTTATTTGATATACACGTGTAAATGGCATAATTTCAACAAAAAAAAACATTACATTCAAGTGGTTGGGAGAGAGTCAATAATAAGAGGGTAATAATAAAGGAGTGGAAGAAGGCCACAAAGACGTTTCAAAAAATGTTGATATACATGGCATTCCATTTAAAAATATGTTAATTGACCCTGTAGAATCGTTTTGGCTCACCCTGTATATTCGAAAATAATTTCCGGTTATAGACTTTTGTGTCTAGTTTATTTATGTTTTTAAATCAAGTTTCTAGCTATCTAGAACTCGACATATCGAAGTCGGACGCACTATTACCCCATTGAAAGGGCTGATTTGAAAAATCAAAAATACTGAGAAATAATTGAAATAAAAAAGAAAACGAAACTTGCATATCATTGTTCCATCCCTTAATGATTTTTAGAAACCAAAAAATGACAGTCCTATTATAACAATATTTGGAGCAAAGCACGGTTGAAAAAAAGTTGGTTTTCTGTTAATAACTTTATTAATTATGAACGGATCAAGATGAACCAAAGCTCAAATTGTTCGTATTTTCTACTGGAATGACATATCCAAACGATGTTTTTTAATATTTATAAAAAAAAAAGAACAGACACGAAAAACTTATTTTTTTTTAACCTTTTAAGGGGTGGTTTGGGGGGGTTAAATTTGGCAAAAATGTCTGCCAGTCAAGGTTAGGATTTTTTAGTGCCTTGTGAATCATAAGCTGGCTAGGCAGACGTTTTTTTTTAATGTTAACTATTTTTTATCAACATTTCAATTTGATCAACTGTTTGCCACTTTGATGACAAATTGCTCAAAAACCGACCGATATAAATGTCTGCCACTATAGTACAAGTACCGTACACACCAAATCAAACATTTTGCGCTAGGTTTAGGTCCGGTAACCAAAAAATTTTTCTTTTCGATTTCCGGTTACCGTGCGCCTACCGGAAGTTTTGTCTGCCAGCGTAACCCCCCCTCCGTATCTGGCCGCAATACCAAAAATTTCAAAAGAGAAAAGTATTGTACTCATATGGTCTCTTTGATTACCAACTAGCAGACGTCGAATTGGCACGCTATTGCTTGGACTATTAGCTCTAATTAAATACCACACCCCGCAACAATATCATCTATTTGCACAGTTATACAAAAACGACTCTAACAGCTATTGTGGATTAAAATAAACAACAGGTAGATACATGCATTGTAAAGTACTTACCTTGCTCTATATAAGACATATTACCCTTCTTGAATTTATGTTAAGAATCAATAAGAACAGAGTTTGAAACATACCACACTTGTTGCGAATATCGATGAAGGAAACTTACTGCAAGCGCTGAATTCCACGCAGTGTTGTTACTATACAAACAAAGAGGGATTATTACCTGTGGTTCTTAATGATTCAAAGCCTTCTTGAATTGTATATGTCCATCAAGACCTTCCATAAAAGTGTATAATTTGAGTTTTGGCCAAATTTTCGGAATTTTATCCCAGTGCAGCGGAATACAGCAGTCTCTCCCAACCTTCCAGCGGCATATATATCAGCTTAAAACGCAGAAGTTATGCAATCTTAGGAGAGGATTGTGTAGTGAATTATACCATCCTTCGGAGGGGATGTAAGGCCGACAATCTCCCTTGTCTGTAAGTTGCTAGACAAATAAAAGATTCAAAATCTTCAACAAAGAAGAGGTTCGGCACCTGGCGTCGGTGATTGGCTTTCGTAGCGGAAATAGGCCGACTTTAAATAAATGATTTAAAAAAACTTACTTTTACATATTCTCCCAGGGTCCCTTAAGAGCTCTTGAAATGGCCCTGTAGAGAGGCCTATGCTTCACAAACATGCTGTATTTATTTGACATACGTCATGCATGTACATTAATTTATTTTTTTCTGAAACAGCATAAAATGTATACACAGAGAATTCTAAATAACTGTATTAACTATTCATAATGTTAAATTTTCCTGGTTGCTCTCGTGTTGGTAAATACGTAAATACCTATTCATTGACTTACACTTTGAAACTTGTAACACACATCTGTTAATTCCGATATTTAATCTCTGGTCCTTGTGTACTTATAATGCGTTAATTGAAGATAAACAAAGAAAGTAGCTTAATAAAATTCTATGCTATTTAAAACATGTTAAAAGCATGATAATAATCGACCTACACAAGGTACTGAAAGATTTATAACACGTACATATTACAACTGGATTATTCTATAGTACATAGAACACTGGAACTAAACTCATTTACATAGTCTTTAAAACAAAAAACTACATAAATTACTAACAGGAAAACTGAATGTCTACCAATACTGTGATTATTACACATATAATAAAAATTATTAGAAAAATGTATACCCAATATCTATTAAAAAGAAGACTTCAAAAACACTATCATTTCTATAAAAAAGTTTTGGTATTTGGCAGGAATTTACTTCAGGAAACGGTCGTCTCGTAATGTTTAGGAGACCGTCTTAAATGGTCCTAACATTCCTAACTGTTGTTTACCTTTAAAGCACAGCGTCCATTAAGTCGGTGAGGCGCGACGCCAATCCGCTTCCAAATAAAATATGTGTAGACTGTAGATGAATGAAGACGCGTCGATTATGACTGTAGTGCGCTGAGACTCTGTGATAGTCTACGACTATGATTCATCATAAATAATCACAATTAATTTATAATAACCATTCTAATTAAAATTTAGTAAGAAAATGTATGCATATATGTGTCTACGTGCAGATATTTACAACGTAAATATATTGTTTTAATTAATTTATAAACTCACATACATATCATATACACATATTTATATTTACTTATAGATAAATATACAGGGTGGAGCAATAGTGCGTCGGACTTCGATATCTCTTCGAAATTACAGGATCAAGCGCCTTTTTTAAAATGGAATGCTATGTATATCAGTACATTTTTTGAAACCTCTTTCTAGACTCTATTCATTCCTAAATTATTATTGACTATCTCCCAAACGCTTGGATGTAATGAAATTTTTTTTTGAAATAATGCCATCTGCAGATGCATATTGAAAAAATCACCAATGTCACAATTATGGGTTTTAAGAAAAACTTATGTGAATACTAGTTACGAGACATCTAATTAATGTTTTTGAATCAATTTTACTTCCTAAAAATGTACATGGTGGCCAAAAATTATTTTTCAATTAAGAACTTTTTAAATTGAATTTTCTCAATTTGTTCAAATGTATATGGTTCAACGATGTGATGTAGAAATGAAAAACGAAAGATGTGAAATAATAAAACGTGTTGTGAATGAAGAAAATGAAATTTCTGTGGTGCTGGCAACGGTTGAGAATCCCCATATTAGTCAGAGAGAAGTGAGCTCATTAGTAGGAATAAGTGGTCGATTCTTAAAGAGAAATAAATTTCATGCATATCATATTCAAATACACCACCAGGAACTATCTGATAACGATTTTCAAAGGCGTCTACAGTTTTGTAATAGGGCCAGAGATAAAATGCAAGATGTTACCTTCTTCAGTAATGTTTTATTCAGTGATGAGGCAACTTTTCATAAAAATGGATTTGTTAATAGGCACAATTTCCATTATTATGCTTCGGAAAATCCTCACTCTTTTAGGCAAGTTGATAACCAGAAGGAATTATTGGAGAACATGTAACAGGGCCACATGATGGTACATTGACCAGAGCTATTTATTTTCATTTTCTGGAAAACTATCTGCCACAATTACTGGTGAATCTTCCTGAAAGGATTCAAAATAGGATGTGGTTTCAGCAAGATGCTGAGGTGCTCCACCACCAAATTAAAATGCAGTGAGAGACCACTTAAATAATACCTACCCACTTAAATGGATTGGAAGAAATGGACCCACTAAATGGCCTGCTAGATCCCCTGATCTTACAAAAATGGATTTCTTTTTATGGGGATACGTGAAGGAAATTGTTTATAAAGACACACCAACAACAGTACAAAATATGAAGGAAAGGATAATAATTGCTTGTAGATCTATCACATCGGCAATTTTAGGAACATTAGAAAAATTATTTCAAAAGCACATAGAAACGTGTGTCAATCAAAATGGGCAACATGTGGAGCACTTACTATAATTTTCTCTAATGAATTATTTGAAGAAACCTCTATTTTTAAGTTTATTCTTGAATTTTGTACTTATTGCTCAATAAAACGAAAATGGTTGCAATTAGCCATAGGGAAGTACTTACAAAAAATTTTGGTTTTTCATTTCTACATCACACCGTTGAAAAATATGCAGGGTGTTCCTTTTTAAATTGAGAAAATTCAATTTATAGTTCTTAATTGAAAAATAATTTTTGGCCATCCTGTACATTTTTAGGAAGTAAAAATTATTCAAAAACATTAATTTGATGTCTCGTAACTAGTATTCACATAAGTTTTTCTTAAAACCCATAATTGTGACTTTGGTGATTTTTTCAATATGCATTTGCAGATGACATTATTTCAACAAAAAAATTCATTACATCCAAGTGGTTGGGAGATAGTCAATATAGGAATGAATTAGAGTCTAGAAAGAGGCTTCAGAAAATATACATTGCATTCCATTAAAAAAAAGGCACTTGATCCTGTAATTTCGTCTTGGCTCGCCCTGTATATTCGAAAACAATTTCTGGTTATAGACTTTTTATCTAATTCACTTGTATTTTTTTTTAATTTCTAGCTATTGCCCCACCCTGTATAATAGTGAACATAAAAGTGAACACATACTGCTATACTGTGATAGTAGACGAACAACCCCTCGAAATCAATTTCTCGGGCTTGCCCTCCCAGTATTTTTCTTTTAACTCGGCTTTGAAACGGCATATTTCAACACGCAGCAAAAACAGACAAAAATAATGTTCGAAAATTCACCCCACACAAAATCTATTTGTCACAGAAAGTACCGAAGTTAACTTGACGAGAGCGCTAGACAGAATGAGCTCTCTGTACCCAAAACAGCGAGTTTCGTGCGCATCCTACTTTCACAGCTCACTCTACTCTTGTCAACCTTGTACCTGTTCAGTATAATTACTTGATGAACCCCTGGGCGTGAAACGTGTGTATCTTTGTTATTTTCCTGTCTTCTTACCTTTATCTGTGAAGCTGGCTGATGGTGGTTATCCAAGGCAGAAAAACTGGAAAAAACTACATACCTCTATAAAAATAATTCCACAATATGTTCAACTATTGTTTTGTAGAGTAATTTAAAATCTGGAGCAGCATACTAAATAAAATGAAAATCGCCCGAGGCTTATTTATAACATCAAGCCATGTCAATTTTCCATGGAAGAACATAACCTAAATGGCGCCCGAATGTACCAGTGAAATATTTCTTAATTCTCTTTATGACCACAAGATGGTGAGGATCAATGAAATAAAAGAAAAGTGGTGACAAATAATAAGAGAAATATTATTTAATTGATTTAAAAATCCCTCAAAATAGTGAATATATCTTTGTCCCTTGTGGACCACAAAGATCCCTCGAATCGGGATATATCCCTCAAGGTGGCAACACTGTCTCAAATGGATAATTTTTCAATGTGGTCAGTCCTCTTAAAGTCCTGTTTTGTATACACGATGTACCTCAGAATTTTCCTCGTTCATAAATAACAACAGTATTTCCTCATATCCAGTTTTTTCGAATAGGGGGAGATTTATCACAATATCTTTATTTCCAGACATGATGTAAAACGAATACCAGTTCCTTTACGAGACGGTTAAATTTGATAACATCCTGTATTTTAGATTTCGTTGGTTTTTGTAAATTTGTAACATTTTCACAATGCACAGATCTTATATTAAAACTCAGATTTTATGAAATCAGGTAGGAAACAAGAACGATAAAAAAAGAAAGACGACAAGAAAATGACGCTGGAAATTTGCCAATATTTATAATATCATAAATGTAAGTAGGCACAAATTAGGATTACCATAAACGACATTATCTATTCGCTGAAATTTATTTTTTGTATAAAATTGTTTTTGTCGTCTCTCGAGTAATTCTTTAAAAGGAAATTATTGACGGCTTTAGGGTATACACGGACGCTATCAATGCCCGGGGAAGATTCTGCAGACTAATTCGACTAAATCCCAGAGGAAACGTTTATAGAGAGAGGAGGATCATTTGTACTGTGTATACTTATTCATTAAAGGATAAACAATAACAAAAATTGGCAAACAAAGAAGAACAACCTGTTGACATTATTCCATTTATAATTTCTGATGGTGAGTCAAAACATTTTAATAAATGTATTAAAAATACTTAATTTTAAACTTTTACACTCCGGTTTTTAATTATACGGTGAAAAAAAATATGTTCTAGTACTGTCATTTATTATCTACATGAAATCGCAACACTTTTCTTGTCTATCACTGTTTTGTATTTTAAGTAAATGGGTGTTTTAAATGCGTAGTTATATTTTAACCCCTCAATATATTTCGCTGAATACAATTGATTGGCACTGTCAAAAAATTATTTATTTTTTTTAAATTTTTATTTTGATATTAGAAAAAATCCAGCAAATTTAATGGTGATTTGTTTGTATGAATACAAATACCTATTAGACTTTTTAAAGTAGGCAATAGTGTATTTTTCAATTGTTACATTGAGTTGTGACAAACACCAGATTATTTGTACACTAAAACACTAGATTGTACTGTCTATCATATAAAATAATGACTCAACCGTAAATGTAAATTTAACTGAAAACCTCGTATTTGACCCATCGCTTAAGACAAACATATTTTTCTACATAAAAAAAATATTACGATGGGACCCTAATATGCCATAAATAATTTAGCTGAAATTCGATATAAAAGGTATCATATATTTGCTACTGGCCTAGAGAAGCTACATTCCTCAAGCTAATCCATTAAGTACTGATGAGATAAAAGATATCAAAACAGTCATTGACTGGTCAATTGGAAGCATAACGTTTATATCTCGCAGCAAAACAAACATGAATCGTATGCTATATGGAAAGAGGACGTCTTTATTTTATTTGTATACAGCCCTTTAAAATTATGTAAAAACATAGAGAAGTAGGATATATATATTTTTTAATATTGGTACTGTCCCCGTTGAGGGTAGTTGGACTTCAGAGCCAAGAGTTCCCACTTCTCTGTAGTGAACCTAATAATCACCACCGACGGAGTTCTTCGCATTTATACGCAAAAAAAAATTATACATGCAAATCCAGTGCGACTCAAAATTTTTGTAAAAGTCTGCTACAAATAAGATCCTATTTCCACTATTAGCGATAAGAGCAATACAATCTCAGTAATGGACGAATTAATGTGACTTCATTGCGCAGCAGGAATTCATCCGTCGCTCTCCGAGAACGGTTGATCGACAATAATAATGCACGTAAATAAGAAAAAGATCGTAAATCAACCGTTCTCTAGAAAAGAACGAGCGATGGTCGATTTCTTACTGCGTACTTAGGTCAATCTTCTAAATCGGTTGCGCGTTATATAGTGTGCCTATCATTTATGGACAGAATTTTGCAGCAAATTGCATACGGAAAATGTTTGCTTCTATCGATTTGTGTGTACACCATTTGGTGTATAAGCGCGAAAAAACTGCCAGGGAAGTTCTTAGAGTAAAGGGGATGAAAGTAAGGCTAGTCTGGATCCCGGGACATACCAGGTAACGAGCGGGCCGATGAACTAGTTAAAGTTCGAGCCGAGGAGCCCTGTCTCGGACGTGAACCTATAGACTAAGAGCTGGCGGCCGCGGAGGTACTACGACATTACCTCCGGCTGGAATTTTGTGAAGTGGTTGGGGGGACCATGAGGAAGTGCCATCTGCAAGGATTTTGCTCAAAACCCCTGCAAAGGACACGTCAGACGACTCAGAAATGAAAAAAACCTTGCTCAAAAAATGATCATACCTCCGGCTGAAAATTTGCACATTACCTGTTAAAAAGTCACAGATAACGTATGTAAATCGTCAGACGTCTCGGTCGCTGCCAAAGGGGTGTCAGACGCCCTCAAAGTTGTCTTTTTTTTTTTGAAAAAATTTTTGTTCTTACCTCCGTCTGACGTTTTAACATATTGCAACAGAGACCATTTTAAGCACATTTTAAAATCGTCAGACGAAAATACCGCTGCGAAGTCACCCTACAATGTTCACAAAGTTCCGACCCATATGGAACGTACATTTTTTTTTTTCGAAAAATTATTTTCATTACCTCCGCCTGACGTTTTTACATATTATCGTAGAGACAATTTTAAGCATACCCCTTTGCAGGGGTTTTGAGCAAAATCCTTGCAGATGGCACAAACTCGAGATTTTGTGATGAGGCCGAAGAAGTCGAAATAGGTCTGGTCCGAAGACGAGACTCTGAATCTTTTAATCGGAGTTTTGTCAGGCGACTGCAGACTTAGGAGACATTTATCACTGATAGGTAGATTTTACCACTTTCTGGGCCAGTGTGAGGTATTAGACGCCTGAGGCATAGCATCTTCGGTACTTCTAAAGGAGGAAATGAGCTCTCTCGCACTGAGTGACATCCTGACCTTCATTAGCAAATGAAAAAGGATAGACAAAGGGGTAAGAGAAGTACATGGCTGAGAGGACGACTGGAGTTGAGTAAAAAGGGCCCGAGGCCCACCTGCAGCCTATTTGTTAGGCAACAGGGGACGAAACGCGGTTGGGAGGGATGGAAACTCTTTTGCGTTTCAAATCTATCCACTCAAAGTTTGCAATGTCAATATTTCAAAACATTACACATATATTAACATTACTACGTACTTCACAAACAGAACTGTTTACTGTTCACATTATAAAGCTAGTTATCTACACTATAGGCTTTACGGCGCGGAGCATTCTAGCTGATACGACAGACATAAATCACCTACTGGAAAATAAATTAATATTACACATCAACTTAATCTTTATTGACCGGTTATTTTCGCAAACGTCATTTATATGTATATCGTTATGTTGATTTTTTTTCAATTTTCTTTCTATTAACAGGAACTCAAAAATTTATTTAGTAAACCACGGAACCCTCAAAAGCATCAGATCCGATCTGGTTGAAGCATAACACGTGTTGTACGCAAAAGTTGTAAATGACCAGGGAGAGGAGACTGGACCAGAGTCCAGGATCTGCTTCATGATTGACCGAAGGAAATACGTAGACAAATAAAAGCATAATACATTATTCAGAATGACTTCAAAGCATTAGCAGACATGGTCACAACTATTATACCAGGTTAACTGACCATATGCCAAATACCGTTCCATGAAAGTTAACTCTACGTGGTCGTGTTGCTGATGAACAAAAGCTTAATTACGTATAATAATATAATATATACGTCTATCCCGGTTCCCTGCCTTTATACTGGTTGCCGAGCTGGTTGTATATATTATAGGTATATAAATAAACACATACATATCGATGATATATCAATTAATTCAATTACATGAAGCCTCTTTAAAAAATCGGGACTTTTTATACAATTGCCGGCCCTGAAAAATAGCATATATTTCCGCTGTCTGTAAATGGGAAATTCGGCCAATTTTTGCTAATTTTATCTGAAAAAAAAACAGGCATATTACATTTTGCTTTGGAGTTAAGTCGTATACTTATTTTATTTCATTTGAGACTTTAGGACAATACGAACATTTCTTAAATCACCATAAAATTGTATCCGCATTCAGATATGTATTTGCGAAGTTTCAATTGTTTATTCAATTACAAACAAGTACCGCGATTTAAGCGAACGTTAACTCGATATAAATTTCCACTACCTAATTCGTATTCTTAAAACACCTGTTCACAAAAAGAATAACACTTCCTCGACTATATATAAAATAAATAACTCCTACTGCTGGCGCGCATTTCATGACAAATACACAAAACACAACAAAAGCATCAAAACACTCTCAAGTTTCCGGGTCGAGGTAGAGAAAGAAATGCCCGACTATGACGATGCGACGAGGCTGGGTTGCCATGGATACGGGAACGTCCTATAAGTTACATGGAGCAACTTGCCGTTCGGAACTTGGGAAACTATGACCCATTAAAAACAACCAGCAACCAGCTAACAATTTTAGTGCAGGTATTTAAACATCCAAGTAGCACTGATAAAAATATGAGGGAATTTTATACAAACCAGACTGTAGTATACACGTAAAATTTAACAGACCATTTAAGTTAATCGATAGCTTTATAAAATAAAACAGGCAAAATTTATTATTATTATGTATTACGAATTTATTTATTCCTCAAACATTACACGATAGTGGAAATAGTAATCATCTTATAATACAATGATAAAATGTTTGTTTATTTTATATTCATTTTTATTATAATATTTGTATACACCCAATGCAATCTTTCTCGCACACAGATAAAGCTGATGTAATAAAAACCATCACTAAAAAATAAAAAGGCTCCTGGTCTAGACACCTTAAGAGTTCCGTCCTCAAAACATATAATCACGTGTCGGTAAATTATGATAAAAACTCTGTACCGGGAGGTGGACCTTATCACCCTGCTGGCGTCTCGGCTATTGGTCAATGTCACGTGCTATTAGTTCTAAGTTTTAATCAGGGTCGGATTCGAGTGTATGGTGATTTATTGTGAACTAGACAATATCGTGAGAGAATTATTATTCATTATGTGTTGTGTATACATACTATTTTGCAATTTATCAAAAGTGAGAACATGGATTATAAAAGATAAAAAAAAATAATAGACTGAAAATAAGTGTTCCTAAAAGAATGGGTTTTGCAGTGACCAAGAATAAATATCGTAAATTATGACATGACAACAATTTAGAGTAGCGATCGAGTTAATTCGATTTAATGTTCGTAATTACGGCTTGTACTACTTGGCAAAAATTACAATTCACAAAACACTAAACTATAAAATACAACAATTTTCTGAAAGTTACTTTTTGCAATGGCGTACCGATGTAAACACTAATACAAACGTGATGCGAATGACGGTCTCCATTCTAAACAACACTGGCTTTTGCGCGCTCCTCGTTCGTGGATCGAACCTGAGACCTGAGAGGCAAGTGTCTTTACCACTGGACCACGAAGTCACATTTTTCACAGTTATCTTGGAAGATTCTTTTTAGAACATTAACTTACAATCAAATAAATAATTATCCGGAAAAAACGCTTTAAAAATATGAACGGTTACTAAATTACAGCCTTTCAAACAACTAAATAAAGCAATATTTATATATTATCTGTCGCGCTTGATAACTTAATTAATATTTGATATATTCGAACTGAAAACGTTTACATTTTTTGTAATAAATCTTGAAATCTTGAAAAATAACTGAATGAGCCTGAAGTCACGTTTTTGACAACTCCGAAATTTTAAAATGAAAAATTATGAAAAAAGCCAGTGTATGAAAAAAACTGTATTTTATCGATAACTAACATTTTATTTAGGTAAGTTGCTCATTTTCTGAGACATAACGGATTAAAAACTGGTCTGGTCAAAATGTTCTTAAAAAGTGGGACATTTTTAACTTAGCAAATCTTCAAAAGTCAACGTTGTTGTTCAAATTTCAATGAGGTGTGTTCAGTCTACTTTTATTTATAAAATTTTATAATAAATTTGTATTTCCGATAAGAATAAACTTCTTTTTTGCCCAAGCGCAATCTGGAATGTCCTCCCGTGGCCTCCGATATGACACAGGAGGAACATCACTAAAATACCCACAGACACTCCTCACATCCCGCAGGGTTAATGACTGTAGAATTTGGAATCGTGTGCCCTAAATAGATAAAGGACAATTATTTTCAGTTTTTTTTTTAATAAAAATACAGAGTTGGGCAATAGTGCGTCCGACTTCGATATGTCCAGTTCTATGATAGCTAGAAACCTGATTTAAAACATAAACTAGACAAAAAAAGTCTATAACCGGAAATTATTTTCGAATATAAAGGGTGAGACCAAGACGAATCTACAGTCAACTAAAATTTTTTTAAATAAAATGCCACATATATCAGAAAATTTTTTGAAACCTCTTTGTGGCCTCCTTTCACTCCTGTATTATTATTGATTTTCTCCCAACCACTTGGATGTAATGATTTTTTTTGTTGAAATTATACCATTTACACGTGTATATTAAAAAATATCATTACAATCACAAAAACTATCGATTTAGAAAATATATATGTTAGCACCAATTATGAGACATCTCTGTGATGACACTCAGCCATTTTCACTTCTTAAAAGTATACAGGGTGGCCAAAATGGATTTTTAAATTTACAACTTTTTGAACTGAATTCTCTCAATTTTTCAAATGGTTTTAGACAATGTGATGTAGGATTGAAAAACGAACATTTTTTGTACGTACATCCGTATGGCAATTTGTAACCATTTTCGATTTACTGAACAATAACCGCAAAATTCGGAAATAAAAATTAAAAATATATTTTTTTGTAATTCAAGAGAGATCATAAAAAGTGCTCCACATGTTGCCCATTTTGAAATGAGGTTTCTACAGTTAATAAAATTGCCGGAGTGATACTTCTAACAGCATTTATTATCCTTCCCTTCAAATATTGGATTGTTGGTGGTATTTTTTTTTATCGACATCATGTAACACGCTTATTATAATACCTTCTCTTGAATAATTTTTAATTTTTATTGCTAAATTTTGCGGTTCAATAAATTGAAAATGGTTACAAATAACCATAGGAATGTACAGTCGTGTGCATATTGTCATTAGCACCTTAAAGTTCAATTTCGTTTAATGCGTATCAACCAATTAGGATGGCTATGTTCCGACCGCAGTCGAAGGCGTGTCGATTGCCGGTACAAAACAAATTGTAAAACTTTACAGATCTAAATGTTTGAAAGTATTGTCTCTGCTAAACTGTTTGCTTTTGTTTATTCGAGATGTTATAATGTGAATCGGAATAAAAATTAGTTTCTTAAAATTTTACAAGGGTACCTACCCTTACTGAAATTAAAGGTAATCCATCCCCAAATGTGTATATGTGTTTGTTTAAATTTAATTATTATAAAGAAACTCTCTTATAGTCGGTGGTATCACTCTGAAATAATTATTACCATTAGAAATAGAACCAGGAATTGAACAACTTGACTTTTTTATCACAGCAGCGCACAGATTTAAACCGACAGTGTAATGGCACAGAATCATTTTCTGTGGTAATGGGCGATTGAGGACGTCGAGCTGATTCCAAAACACTCCCATATGTGCCCTCAATATTCCTTCGTTGATATACAGGGGATTTCCTAATTTCTTCCATATTTTTGAGACGTCATATTTTTTAACAGTTTTATCCAATTAGTTAAAAAAATTGTGCACAAATGTCTTTGGTATTCCGGCGTACACGTAAAAATACTGTTTTTTAAAAATTACAGAATTGGAGTGGGAAAAATTATGGTTTTGATAAGTTATCAAAAATCGCACTGTATATTTTATGGATACGAAAATTACATAAGTAATAAATAATAACAATAATAAAATGTATTTAATGAGGGCGAAGTTAACCTTAGAATTATGTATCAATAACAAACAAAATACAATACAAATTTTTGGCACTATTATAACAGATTTTTTTTTTTAAATACCATTGATTATTGAGCAACATCACATGGTAAATTTATTTTCTTAATCACTGACCTTATTTAGATCAATAAAAAAGTGGAGCTTTAAATGAATTACAATACAAAATTAAATAAGAAAATAAGATTCCGTTAGATAAGTATGTTATTTTTTTGAATCCAGTCCCGCACTTTAAGTATTTTGTATTTTTTAATTTTGTTTAATAAATGAGCCTCTAGTATATTTCAAATATTATTCATATTACATAAAATTTTCAAAAGTTTTTAAGTTTTAAATTATTAATATTGCTTGTTTAAAATAAAGAACAGTGTAATTTTTAATTCGTTAAATGATACCGCACAAAATCAAAAAATCAACTTAGAAAATTCCCTATACATCAGTAACGATTAACGAAGGACATCACGGAGCAAATATGGGGGTGTTTTGAAATCGGCTCCACGTCATCTATCTCATATGAACTATATAAATATATGAAATTGACAGAAGTAATTAAATTAAAATTATTAAAATGGACATAAACCAAACCAAGGAAATGATATTGTGTTGTTACTTCAAAATTATCAAAAAAAAAAAAATAATAATAATTAAACAGCAAATTAGATTTATTTATTACTTAACAATAAAAGGAACAACAAAGGAATAAGATCTTAACAAAATTAAAAACGTAGTTAAATCAACATAATTATTCACACGCAGTGAAGAATATTTGAGGAGCAGACTTTCTATTATATGCATTTTGTCCATTATTTTAAGTTTTCTACCGAAGGTAGAGAGACAAATTATTAATTGCAGGCTACAATCTTATGTAGAAAAGGACACAAAAAAATGCACTTTTCCCATGTAAAGTAATTCATGAAAACGCCATGGACATTCTATGTGTAGCATATCCAACGTTGAAAGACAAACTAGCAGCAGTTTGTCCTTTAAATGTGGACTAACTGTCATTTGATTGTCGTCGTCTGCCCAGAAATGACGAAAATGTTGTCTAAAATGACCAAAATAATATTGAAAAAGATAATGGATATCGAAGATCACATATTATGCGATTGTAATAATACGCTGTTTTTTTACAATAAATAAATAATACTTTTCTTTCTTATTATGTTTTTTACAGCTCCATTACCAAATCAGTAAAATTATTTTGTGCAGCCAAAAAAATGCAAATTGACAAATTAAATGCAATTTGCCCATCACATTTTTTAGTTAATTTGGAAAATGATCAAAAAGATATTTTTTACATCTAGGTGCGATGACTATGTGATTTTTGTTGCATTTTTTTCCGAAATTTACTTTCCGGATAAATTAATCCAGAAACCTGTTATAGATTTTCTTTATTTCTGAAAATTACAAATAATGGACAAAATGCATATAGAAAGTCTGCTTCTCATTTATTCTAAAATGAACTCAAACGTGACCATAGTTTTGTAGTATTTAGGCACGTTTAAACACATTATAGAATACAAATTTTACTATACAGAGTGGGGCACGTAAAAGTCCCCCCCTTTATTTTGTTTATTTTTGACATTTTCAAAAATTTCATATTGCCCCAGTATTTACCGAAATTTTCAGATTTTCTACGAAAAGTGCATTATCTACAGTATGTTCACGGTTAGAGTGGATAAGAGAAAAAACTTTTTTAATTCTCATTTTACGCGGAAAATTTATTCTTCATAAAGTTTTGCTTTTGTTTAAAATAGGATTGTCATGGAGTAAGTTAACGTGTCATGTACAGGGTGTTCAAAAAAAAATCTGAAAATGATGTAGAGTAAACTACGTTCAATTTTAACGATATGAAAAACTGTTACTAAGAATAGTTGTTTAGAATTAAAATTTATGTCAGAATTCCAATTTGTTTATAAATCGGCATAATTTTACTATTTTGAAAATGAAAAGAAAAACTGTATAACTGAAAAGTTGACAGTTAATTAACTGTCTTATTTAATAATTTTTGTAAGAAGAAAATTATTTTCATTTTACTGGAAGTTTTACCGCATGATACCACTTGATACTTATAAAATTTTGAAAAAAAAGAATCAGGCAGATTTATTCACAAATTGGAATTCTGACAAATATTTTAATTTTAAACAACTTTTCTTAGTAACAGTTTTTCATAATGTTAAAAATCATTGTCAGATTTTTTAATTTTCTGAACACCCTGTACATGACATGTTTACTTACTCCATGGCAGTCATATTTGTAACATAAGCAAAACTTTATTAAGAATAAATTTTCAGCGTAAAATGAGAAATAAAAAAAGTTTTCCCTCTTATACACTCTAACCGTGGACATACTGTATACAGGATAGGTCAACAACAAGTTTTTTACCTCTTATGGAACACTCTGTATAATTTTACACATTTTGAAAGAGGATATCGATTTATATATCTCTTAAACATTTTGGGCTTTGATAATGACAAAGTTCAAAGTTATTAAAAATCAAAGGTCAAATATTTACTTCTCACTTCCAAGTAAACGCCTCTTTTTAAAAAACACCTGTTACAATACAATCAAAAACAGCAAATATCTTGACATTTATGTCAAACTGAAATTGTAGATGAGTTTTTACAACTTTCATTGTTTCAAAACCTACTTCTCAATACAACTCGCCGGATTAGTTTTCCGCACACACCAAAACAGTATACTCACACTCGACGCGCGTTTCGCCAACCAAGTTGACATCATCGGGAGATGACTAAAACTGCAAAATGTGTACAGACATAAAGGGTTTTCCATAAGGGATAACATACTTGTTGTTGACCAACCCTGTATACCACAAAATCTTGGTACACCCCTTTATTTCTTCTTTATTTGTTTAAATAACAATTTGAAGATTGGCTTAGTTAATATTTGTAGAGGCCCATTTTTTTGACATAAAATAATATTTCCGGCCACTTCCGGTTTCACCGGAATTTATTAAAATTTAGTTATTTTCATGAATTACTTTCTATATTATTTTTGTAATATACAAATGATTCTGAGTACTCTGATGCTACATAATAGCACAGTTGGCAATAATTTTTTTTTGGAAATTAATTTTACATTTTATTTTAATGCTTTCTCCTAAAAAAAAAATGCTGAAACATTCCTGACAATTATATTATTACTTTTTTAAACCTATTAAGCCAACAGACAACTTGAAATAATGTAAACATGATTTTGTGCTAAGGGGTTGTACAGCTAACGTTTTATTTGAAAAATAAATAATTACAAGGTGTAATAAGGTGAAATAAGAAATTATTATTTATTTATTTATGCATTATTAGGAAAGTTTGAGTTAGGGCACTCTAAATGAAAATTTCAAATTCATTTCCAAAAAAAATCATAGCCAAATATGCAATTGTCTAGTTTTAAAGCACTCAGAATCGTCTGTAGGTTACGAAAATAAAATAAATAAAAAGTGTTCATGAAAACAACCAAATTTTAGTCTCTTTCGGTGAAACCGGAAGTGGCTGGAAATATTATTTTAGTCAAAAAAATGAACTTTTCCAAGTATGTTTATTACACCAAATTTCAAAATTTTCCTTCCACAAATAAAAAGGAAAAGGGGTGTACCAAGATTATTAAAATCTCACAAATAATTAAAATAAAGGAGGAGGAGTTTTACGTGCCCCACCCTGTACAAAGACTAGAAAATAACAAAAAAAATTGGTACTTCGACCATTTTGAGATATAAAAATACATATTGAACGAACAATCAGCAAACGGCGGATATACACGATATTAACATTAATCTTAATATCGTGTATATCCACCGTTCGCGTCTATCACAGCTTGCAAACGCTCATTCATGGAGGCTACAAGATTCCCGCAAAAGTTTCTTCTCCTCATATCCTCCCACACTTCCAAGCAATGTTGGTGTAACGCCTCAGATGTTCGTTCATTTCTATGGTCCCACATCTGGACCATTAAACCCCATAAATTTTCTATGGGGTTTAAGTCCGGGGACCTGGGAGGCCATGGAATACGATTCACGTGTTCTGCGTTCTCAACAAACCAGTTTCTCACAATGTGCGCACGGTGTATGGGGCAATTGTCATCGACGAAATTTATTATAGGGAGTTCATCTGCCGGATAAACGGTGCGCACAGAGGGCAACATAACGTCATTTAGCACCTCAAGGTAATTGTGTGAATTGGCCCGCCCCGGAATAAGTATAAGCTCGCCTGGACCACCATCACTCATCCAACCCCATAAATTTACCGTTATGCGACCGGACATTGTGTTTGGTATGACGTGGTTTTCATCATATCGAGTACCGGTTACCCTCCAAAGGGATACCCTACCATGCTGGTTCGACTGGAAGCATTTTTCATCGGAAAATATTGTGTTCCTCCAGTCGAAATTTAAATATTCCCGGGCAAATGCCAACCTAGCTTGCCTATTTTCTTCTGTCAGGAAGACCTTACGTGCTGGTCGCCGATTGTGCAACCCCTCCCTATGCAGCGCCCTTCTTATTGTGCATGTTGACACCTCGAATTGATTGGCAAAATTCCGAGTGGATTCAAAACCATTTTGAAGGTAAGAATTTACCATTTGTTGACTTTGAGCCGCATCAATAAGCCGTGGACGGCCCGTACTAGGAAGAGGCAATAAACGATTTTCGTTTGCATGATTCCTCAGCCAACGACTGACGGTCGATCTCTAAAAAAGAAAAATGTAATAATTTTTTAAGAGTTCAATACTCTATTTCCGAGAAATGTTTAACAAAATTATTTATGTCTTAACGGAATTAATATGTAAAAATGCCTGGTGCAATATTTTTTTCTGTATTAAAGAAACATTTTTAACCAATGCCATTGAATTCAAGCCTTCACATGTTATGACAAAATTCAATGACTCGTTTATTATCAATAATACTAAAAATTGTTTATCGTAAACATAGACTAAATGTCTATGACGTAAATGTTAAAATTTCAATTTACAGCTTCATTTCAACATTTGGACACAATATTATGATGGATTTTCTATAACAGATCTGATTTATAATCTTTCATCACGAATAAACTTTTCTGTAAAGTTAGAAATAGAAATGTTAGGGTCCGATAGTCTCGGATCCAGTGGACCGATTTTGCTCATCAACGAACTCAATCTTTTCCTTGACATCTAGAATGTGTGTATCAAATTTGAAAGCTTTATCTCAAAAACTGTAGCTGCTATCGCGATACACACACGCACAGACAGACATTTTTTTCTGTCTGAAATTTTGTGTATCGTCATAATTCGTCGAGATTCGTCCAAAAATGCAATAAAAATTTTAAAAAATTTGAAAACGAATACATACCTTCCTCACTTTGTTAAATAAAGGGTATTGAAATTTGTGGAATATTGTCTGCCTAGGTTTTATCAGCCTATGATGTCAGGGTTGCTAATCACCCTGTATACTACTTATAGCGCGAAATAAACTCTGCTTTTTGTGTATTTCACGGTTCATACGATTTTGAAATTGTAACCATTATAATTGTTTTTAAAATGAATAAAAAGCTATAATTATTGACTCGTTGAGTTCATATTAATCCAATATAGGTCTAAATAAAATAAAAATTACTAACTTTAGTTAAGCAAAATATTAAAAATTTTGTAAAAAAGGAGCCTAATCTATAGTTGTATAACATTGTTCATTTACTAAAGTTGGTAGAAAAGTATGTTTTATAAGTAGAGGTAGGGGTCAAAGTGTTTAATTCACAACTGTGTTAATATTGATCAATATAGGTCCAAATAAAATAAAAATTACTAACTTTAGTTAAGCAAAATATTAAAAATTTTGTATGTAGAAACGTAATCTGTAGTTATCTAATATTCTTCATTTACTAAAGTTGGTAGAAAAATAATTTTACAGTAAAAAACGCTCTATAGCGGCGGATGATTTTCTGAACTAAAATACTTGTCGGTTTGCATTTTTATAGTTGGATTTGACTTCATTCTTATGTGTTTCTTTGAATTATGACAGTTACTTTTGTCATAAATTTTGAATACGATTGTTGTAGTTAGTGTAAAAATTAACTTTTGATGTATTAAATAATTGCTATACATGTATTTAAATATTTTATTTCTTATATTTTTAAGTGAAAATGTCAAAAGTCAAAACTGCAAAAGAATTGCTTCCTAACAACAATAATATAATAGCGTTTCTAAGCAACAAATTACGGTATCAGATACTGTAATGTTCGATTTACCGGCCTCAAACGAATTGGGGATCTAGTCATTTACCGGACTGTATGAAATAAATATATTTTTCCAATATCCACTTAAATTGTGCACCAGTTTATTTAAAACAATGATATCAAAAGCCTGTTCTTTTTAACATTTGTTAACCCGATGTGCCTTATAATACTTGTTAAGATAATAAGAATCAACATCTTAAAAAATAAATAAAATCTGAAGTTTGGGTGTAAAATCTGTTTAATTAAAATGTTTCTTGTTTAAAATTTAGAATATGTATATAAAATAAAAGCATAAAAATACCAATATTTACCGAAATGTTTAATTCCCTTCCTATTTGGGATATATTGAGCCCTTCTTCCGACAAAAATATTATTCGTTGTCGGGTATTCGCGTCAATGTGTGCTTGCATTTTTTGTTTTCTTTGCTACTGCTAGCTCTAATACAAAATTACACACTAATCGGCTGGATCACCGCGGATAGGCCTGTGACATTCTCATCCCCACCAGTGGGCGGACACCTGCGAATCCATTGCATACGATTTTGTTTGAAAATTGCTAATGACAATATGCACACGACTGTACCTACAAAATAAAATGTTCGTTTTTCAATCCTACATCACATCGCCCAAAAACATACATTTGAAAAAATTGAGAAAATTCAGTTCAAGAAGTTGTAAATTTTAAAATCCTTTTTGGCCACCCTGTATACTTTTGGGAAGTGAAAATGGCTGAGTGTCATCACACAGATGTCTCATAACTGTTACCAAAGAGAATACAAGTATAAGAGAGACCGTCCTATACTTAAAAAGTAAAGGAATTTTATGCATTCTAAAAGTAGTGAGCGCCACTTGCAAGTGCATTCTATTTAAATGCCCAGATATATTGCAATCGTTTTTACAGTTTCGTGGATATTTTGCCGGAGAGCCCTCTCTACAATAATAGCTGAAATATCCAACTATCGATCAACGAGATCTGTAATGTATTTTATATTACTCTATAAAATTTTAACCCTGTTGGTGCCTCATTATAATGAATGAATCGTGTGACGCTGGCAAACGCTGGTACAAGTTCTTTTACTGATTGTGAGGAATTTTTGTATATTTACGGGAATTCTAGATGTGCTCCAGGACTGGCGTTGCCTAACTGTGCTTATAACATCTTCAGATTTAATTTAATGATATTGCGTAAAGAGACACTGGCATTAGTTTTTTAAATAAATCTGGGATGTAATACATTATTGTAATAAGTGCTAGAGCTAGTCTTGCCTAACTGAGCTTAACGTCTTTTTTATTTGTATTAATAATTCTAAATGCAAAGATTTGCAAAATGTGGTGTTTAAAAACAACGTGTTAGCACCAAATAATTTATTAACGCAATACTTAAAATAATACGTTTATATTTTATTTTACAAATTAAACTTTTAAGATTGACTTTTACCACAAAATATTTTATCGAGTCAATATTAATATCTGACTGCAGATTTATTATCCTTTAATTTTCTTTGACAGTGTCTATTTAGAATTTTGTTAATTTCGATATTGCAATTATAATTTAATTATTTATTATTAGTATGAACCGTTTGTACGCATTTACTATTTCACAATTAACAATAGAATATCATAAACATGCACAAAGAGAATAAAAATAAATCTATGACATACATTACTCGTGTAGGTATAAAGATTGTTGCGTTAAGATTCTTTAGTGATAAAACTGATAAATATTTATGTATACCAGGGGCGTGCGGTGAGTTTTAATACAGGGAAAGCAGTTTGTGATATAGGGTGATGGGTAGTGCGAAACCCCGAGCGAAGCGAGACAAAATTTTTTTTAAGAAAAGGGGCGTGGCTTCAGTATAATCATTTTAAAGCAAATGTCGAAAGCCGCAAAGTTATGATATCTAGAAAAAAAGTACACTTGTAGGACCGCCACTCCTCAATAAACATAAAACATAAAAACACCACAAAAATTAGACAACCTCCGATTCCAAAGCCGAAGCTGCACGAGCGAGGGTTACACTTATGAAAAAAACACAGACATACAACCATACCTACCGACATTGCCAGTGCCGGTGGCGGGGATCGAACTCGCGGCGAAATAGAAAGTTTGTTCAGTCACACTTGCCATCGTGCACTCTCTAGCCAACTATAAATCGAGCCGGCTAGTTAAGTAGTTAACATGCACATACCTACCTATTTATAATGTAGTTTAATCCGCCTCTCCTTTTTTGCGGAAATAACTTCGTCGTAAAAGTTTGAATTTTGGGACATCTCCTTCACAAAGTCCCTTTCTATTGTCAACAGGGACAATTTTGAAAGCCGCTCCTCACTGGTTGAATTTCTTGAAAAAGTTTATATTTTTTTAAGGTCGAAAAACTGCGTTCAACCGAAGCACTAGTTGCAGGTATCGTCAACACTAACTTACACAATTTCAACACTTCTGAGTAGGCCTGATCCAAACTATTTTCTTTTATAAAGATAATCACTTCGTTGGCGTTATGTTTCTGACCAATATCTTCTGTAGCATAAATTAACTGAAAGTTCCAATCGTAACCCAACTATATCAAAAAAATGTCCGTAGTTATCACTCAATGACTGAAGTGCGTTTTGTAGAAACTGTTTATTTTTAAATTCATTAAAATTACACAATTCTAAAAATTGTATATCACTAAAATTTTTAAATCTATTATTTAGTTGCCCAGTGATATTGTCCAAAATTTCGATAAAAAGTCTTCGATATGAAGTTCTACTATCCACTATAAATTCAGTTCATATTCTTTTTTCTTTGCGGCTCTAAACTGTCATTACTAGTTTTTTCCCAGAATTTTTCAAATTCATTTCTTTTGTTACAAATCAAATTTTTGAATTCTTCAATTTTCTTTACACAAAATCTAACGTCATTTGATTTAGTTTGCAAAATATTGAATAAATTGTCAGTAAATGAGAATATTTCGAAAAAAATATTTAACAAAAAATTAAAATTCCCTTTTCAATGAATCTAAGTAACCTCTGGATCCAATCAAAGTCTGTGTCCCAATCATCTTTGCTTTGTAAAATATTTTCAAATAAATCAATTAGAGGCTGTCGATATTCAGATAGTTTATACTAGCCTCCCATTGTAATTCCATCGTGTTGGAGCAACTCTGGGTAGTCTCTTCTGTACTTCCAAATCTAAAGCTCGTGTCCGTTTTGATGATTTTGAAAAATAGGCAGTCATTCCACTAATACTTGAAAAAAATACTTTGCACTCTTTAAGACACGCTGCAGATTGAGCAAGAGCTATATTTAATCGATGCGCAAAACAATGTACAAATATTGCATTCTGAAAAGTCTCTTTTACTTTGGCCTTCAGGCCCCCAATTCACCAGCCATTACAGCGGCTCCATCATAACTTTGGGCGATAAGTTTAGCACCACACTGTAGATCATCGACTATCTGACAAACTATAGCATATAAAGCTGCAGCCGTTCTCTGCGTTGTTACGTCTAAAAATCCTAAAAAGCGCTCTTGGACTTTCCCATTTGGATTTATGTATCGTACTACGATTGACAACTGACTAATATTCGTAATATCGGTTGTTTCATCTAACATAATTGCAACAAAAGGAGCTTTTTTATTTCTTGCTTGATCCTTTTTAAGACAATATTGCTTATCGACTGAATCAAATCATTTTGAATATGATTTGATGTACCGCGAAATACCCTGGAGTGTTCCAGATGGTTACTTAATATTGTATCGTATTTTGCTAATAAATCAACTAAATTGATGAAATTGCCCCTATTAGCAACGCTCCGAGATTCAGTATGACCTCTAAAACTAAGTTCATTTTCGCCGAGAAAACAAACAAAGTCAATAAGTCTTTTTAACACCTCGATTTTTTTTACAAGTTCATTATGCTTACGGTCACTTTCTTTCAACTGCTGATCTAATGAATGCTCAATTCGTGATTTTCCAAATGGTTTTTTTTTTAGAACCGCTCGCAAATGAGTTTCACACTTACCATGCCTCTTTGTCACTTTTTGAATGTTGCTTAAATCTGAAAAACCATTTTTATTCCAAACACCTTTTTCATTTGTGAAAAGTACACATGGCCAACAAAACAATTTACACACATTTTCACAACCCGTTAACCACTGATTAGCACTGTACATTTCAATATTAAAGTACCTATAGCATGATTTAACTTTCGTTTTTAAAAATTTTAAATCAGGTGTTGGTCTCCCCGTTTCTAATAATATCCAGTTTATCTTGAAACGAATATGTTGAAAATCCCTTTTTCAACAAATTGCACACCATACAAACGCAAATAATATTTTCCACAGTGCTAGGACCAGCTTCCATATTGAATAAGCAATTCTAAAACTGCTTATATACGCACTAATGTTGAACGTTTTAAAAATCACTTGTCGCCACACCACAGGTTTAGAAACACCAAAAAAGTTCATGATAAAGGAAACAGAAAAATTCTCATAAAATTCCTTTATTAATGTGACCGGTTTCGTGAACAAATTAATTACTTCACATCATCAGACACAGGACTACAATAGAAAATGTGTGGTGGTTACATACATACATAAATAAATGTTAATAAGTTAGTAAAACTTAAAAAACAGGAATACAGAAGACAATTATTTCAATATTTTTTAAATTAGTAAAAACTTGTAAATAAAAAATGTTTGATAAAATTTGTACCAGAAAGATTGAAATTATTTAAATTAATCAGGATTACGTTAGTTTAAAAATTATAATATAGAAAATGTAAAATTTAAATAATTGAAATGTGTAAAAAAGGAAATTATTTTTATATAATACTTACATTTTTATAAATATAAAACCAGGGTAGTCAAATTAGAATTAAAATAGTTTTTGCAACATGTCAAATTATAAGTAAATGTAAGATATAAATTCTGTTAGTATCTAATTAACCTTTTTAATAAAATTTCTAAAATTTAACGTGCTTCTTTTAAACACATACATATACTACAATAGTTAAAATCTAATAAGGGATAAATATTTTTTTAAAAAGAAATAGATTAAAAATAGTGCCCTCTAACGGACTCTATAAGAACTAACGTACAATAAAATTAAAATTAAGTTAGAAAACTATGTGTGCACCAAGGTTTCTTTTTCACAATAGTGGAGTTAATTATATTTCGACTGCAGATGGTGATAGCGGTGAAATTATATTTGAACGTGGTGGAAAAATTAACTTCTAAGAAATTGAGGTTATAATGTCAAGCACGTGGGACAGATTTCAGTAGAAAAATTACAATAATATAAATTAAATTAGATAACCACAGAGAATGTCAATGAAGATTGAAATTGGATCTGTGAGTTCAGAGATAATGTGTTGGGATCTCTTGAATCTTTCAGGATTTCTAAACTTTCAAGGTTATTAATCAAATTTCCTCTTTTTCCTAAATGTAATATTTTAAGAGTATTATCAAATGTATGGTTGCTATCTGCAAGATGTTTGGCAAAATGGGAGAAACCTGATGAAGAGGTAATACACCGGACGTGTTCTTTTAACCGTGTTTTAAAATTTCTATATGTGCAACCAATATATGTGCCGTTGCATGTGTTACACGAAAGTTTATAAACCCCACATCTATCTAGTGGGTCTATTTGATCTTTACCATTGGCAAACAACTTTTCTATAGAGTTAGTTGATTTAAAGGAGATGTGAAAAATATTTTTTAAAGCAGTTAGAAATTTTATATGAAACAGGGCCTATGAACGTAAGAGAACGGTATGGAATCTCAGATGGAACTTCTCTGTATGTATTTATGTACACTGTATTTTGGACATATTTATTTAATCTTTTTGTTAGTAAGGTATCAATTAGAGTAGTGTTATAGTTATGAGTAGCTGCTATTTGTTTAATAACCGAAAGTTCCTGATTGTAATTATTTAGAGATAAAGGTACTTTTAATAATCTATTAATATAACAATTAAAAGCTGCCACCTTATGTGAAAAGGGATGCAGGAAGTATTATCAATAACTACACCAGTGTGTGTAGGTTTTCTATAGATATTAAAATAATGTTTGTTATCTTCTAATGTTATGTTTAAATCTAAAAAATTTAGTGAACGGTTATTATTGAATTCACTTTAGAAATACAAAATAATAACCGTTCACTAAATTTTTTAGATTTAAACATAACATTAGAAGATAACAAACATTATTTTAATATCTATAGAAAACCTACACACACTGGTGTAGTTATTGATAATACTTCCTGCATCCCTTTTCACATAAGGTGGCAGCTTTTAATTGTTATATTAATAGATTATTAAAAGTACCTTTATCTCTAAATAATTACAATCAGGAACTTTCGGTTATTAAACAAATAGCAGCTACTCATAACTATAACACTACTCTAATTGATACCTTACTAACAAAAAGATTAAATAAATATGTCCAAAATACAGTGTACATAAATACATACAGAGAAGTTCCATCTGAGATTCCATACCGTTCTCTTACGTTCATAGGCCCTGTTTCATATAAAATTTCTAACTGCTTTAAAAATATTTTTCACATCTCCTTTAAATCAACTAACTCTATAGAAAAGTTGTTTGCCAATGGTAAAGATCAAATAGACCCACTAGATAGATGTGGGGTTTATAAACTTTCGTGTAACACATGCAACGGCACATATATTGGTTGCACATATAGAAATTTTAAAACACGGTTAAAAGAACACGTCCGGTGTATTACCTCTTCATCAGGTTTCTCCCATTTTGCCAAACATCTTGCAGATAGCAACCATACATTTGATAATACTCTTAAAATATTACATTTAGGAAAAAGAGGAAATTTGATTAATAACCTTGAAAGTTTAGAAATCCTGAAAGATTCAAGAGATCCCAACACATTATCTCTGAACTCACAGATCCAATTTCAATCTTCATTGACATTCTCTGTGGTTATCTAATTTAATTTATATTATTGTAATTTTTCTACTGAAATCTGTCCCACGTGCTTGACATTATAACCTCAATTTCTTAGAAGTTAATTTTTCCACCACGTTCAAATATAATTTCACCGCTATCACCATCTGCAGTCGAAATATAATTAACTCCACTATTGTGAAAAAAGAAACCTGGTGCACACATAGTTTTCTAACTTAATTTTAATTTTATTGTACGTTAGTTCTTATAGAGTCCGTTAGAGGGCACTATTTTTAATCTATTTCTTTTTAAAAAAATATTTATCCCTTATTAGATTTTAACTATTGTAGTATATGTATGTGTTTAAAAGAAGCACGTTAAATTTTAGAAATTTTATTAAAAAAGGTTAATTAGATACTAACAGAATTTATATCTTACATTTACTTATAATTTGACATGTTGCAAAACTATTTTAATTCTAATTTGACTACCCTGGTTTTATATTTATAAAAATGTAAGTATTATATAAAAATAATTTCCTTTTTTTACACATTTCAATTATTTAAATTTTACATTTTCTATATTATAATTTTTAAACTAACGTAATCCTGATTAATTTAAATAATTTCAATCTTTCTGGTACAAATTTTATCAAACATTTTTTATTTACAAGTTTTTACTAATTTAAAAAATATTGAAATAATTGTCTTCTGTATTCCTGTTTTTTAAGTTTTACTAACTTATTAACATTTATTTATGTATGTATGTAACCACCACACATTTTCTATTGTAGTCCTGTGTCTGATGATGTGAAGTAATTAATTTGTTCACGAAACCGGTCACATTAATAAAGGAATTTTATGAGAATTTTTCTGTTTCCTTTATCATGAATAATTACTCATATGGGATCAATCTATCTACGTTACCAAAAAAAGTTTTTACAAATATAGCACAAAAGCTGAGAATAATACTAGCAAGATTAATATTAAGTATAATATTAAAATCGATATTAAAATCTATAAAACAAGACGCATTACTATGCTATACAGCTCAGATATCAAGATCATGAAGTGGGGATGGGATGCATTTCAAGAAGTTGCTTATCAGTTATATCGAAGTCGCGCGAGTTCGTGTTGGCTCGATTAATCGAGTGCGTCATCGTTACGGTTTTATCGTGCAACATTATCTCAACTGTTGAAATGCAGGGCCGTGTCTATTGAAATTGGGTAAAAGTAAATTTTAATTATTAATATATGTGATAAATAATAAATAGGTTCTAATTATGTGTTTGTTTTTTAATAATCCCAAGGGAAACACTGCTTCCCTTGCTTCCATGGACCGACCGCCCCTGATGTATACTAATGTTGCAAATAATATTTCTTCGAAAAATTAAATACCTACTTTTGGCGGCTGATAAAATGTAGGTATGTTTTAGTACTGGAGCATGGGACCCAAGTAATACTTTAAGCCATAACTGACAAAACTAAACAAACGAAATTTTGCAAAAAAAAAAATTGCGAGTAAAATTTGCGAAAAAAAAAAAATGAAAAACTATGTACCTCACCAAGCTATTCTTTAAATGATTTTTAAAATATTTGCGAAACATTTTTTTCCAGAATCGGGTGAAAAATATAACGAAAGATTTCAAATTTCATAAAAAAATATTGATTTTCAATAAAGTTACGGTTTTGAAATTTTACTTTAGATTGCTTTTTCACCGCAAATTTCAAAAAGGTGCAACTTTGTAAAAAATCAATATTTTTTTATGAAATTTGAAATCTATATTTCCACCTGATTCTGAAAAAAAATGTTTCGCAATATTTTGCTAATCATTTAAAAAATAACCTGGTGAGGCACACAAATTTTTCAACTTTTTTTTGCAAATTTCAATCGCAATCTTTTTTCATCAAAACTTCTTCATTTACTCTTGATAGTTATGCCAAAGTATTGCTTGGATCCCATGCTCCAATATGATATGACCGCCTAAATTCACCAGCCGCCACTGGACTTTGGAGATTGAAAACATATCTTAATTTGCAATAATACAACGTTTCAATTCGATTTTATTGCACTTTAATAAAGGCCATGCGAAAGCGGGAGTTTTTAATAATGTCATGTTGCTTTAAAACGTGAAATTAAATGGGTAACAAAATATCTAATAGGTATTCAACCAAGTAGAATTTTTTTTTTATTTGTTAAAACAAAAGTCATTACCTACTACTTTTGTTACAGATTTAATTCCACGTTAAAGCCACGCGATATTATTAAAAACTCCCGTTTTCACAAGGTCAAATAAGTAAAATAATAAAATCGAATTGAAACTGCATTATTTCAAATAAGATATGTTTTCAATCTCCAAAGTATTAGATTCATTTTTCTAAGAAATATTTGACTTGATTCATTAATCATTATTATTGAAAATATGAGGCCACAAAATCTGTACCGGTTTTTTGGCCCACTGTGTATATTCTGAATAAATAATTTTTCCCAAATAGTTTAAACAATGACAATAGTAAGATGTATCCGATTCAACTAGGTAATAACCTATTTAAGTGCGCTATTACTTTTTTCTTATAATTAAATAAGTGAAGTAGTTAATTACCTATCTAGTTCTTAATGTTCTCATTTATTTTATGAATAATCCCGTAAAAAAAATATAATTTAATTATTTATATTTAAAGTGTACGTAAAATTGAATTTATTCCCGCGATTCAAACGGGCATCTATTATTTAATAGTGAAACCTCCTTGCCTATTACTGCACAGAAAGGTTTAATACATATATAAATGGTTGTGTGCCAAAGACGCATTTACTTAAATATTGCAAGAAACTTAATGCTAGAGACATCTAGCATATGTGAAAGAATGTTGTACAGTGTAGTCAGCTTTCCACGTTGAAATAATATTTTACACTTCCCTACTTTAACAAAACAATTCAGTTAACAAAGATGCTTATATTTTTATATTTTTTAATGGTTATAATTAACATCATATAAAAAAGATTACAAAGCTTTGATTGTTTCTTAAAGAAACTGTTTTTATATTTATTCTTCTTTAATATTTGTTGGTTATTGAAAACTGAATTTACTATCTGGCAACACTGTTTAATACTATTATTTAGAAAGTTTATATTACTTGGTCTCTCTTATCCTTTAATTCTCTTTGCTGTTACTAACATTTTTTTCTTAATATAGATAGTTATGATTATAGTGATATTTTTAATATACGTATAAATGGCATAATTTCAACAGAAAAAAATCATTACATTCAAGTGGTTGGGGGAAAGTCAATAATAATATAGGAGTGAAAGGAGGCCAAAAAATGTTCTGATATACATGGCATTTCATTTTAAAAAATGTTACTTGACCCTGAAAAATCGTCTTGGCTCACCTGTATATTCGAAAACAATTTCCGGTTACAGACTTTTTTGTCTGTTACTTATGTTTTTATATCAAGTTTCTAGCTGGCATAGAACTCGACATATCCAAGTCGGACGTACTATTGCCCCACCTTGTATAATAAAAAAAACTAAAATACTAGTTCGATGTTAATTTTTAATAAATGAGTATATTTTCCTGTCACTGAGAATAGTATAATCACAAAGGTACAGGGTAAGGCACATGAAATATGCTCCCTCCCCATTTTATTGTTAATTCTAAAAATATTTTATAACTGTATTACGCCATCTTATGATGGAATTTGGTAAGTGTATTTTAAATTTGAGCTCAAATATAAAATTTAACTAAAAATGCACAGGTTAATCAAACATGTTTTTCGTAAAAGACAGACCCTATATATTTTTTGATAAATTGACAGAGCTCATTCAGGAGATTCCAAAAATTTGTAACTGTAATATATTTGCTTCAAAAAATAAGGCAGATAACAACTTGGTCAAATTTTATAATAATTCAAGCGAGATTACTATCATTTAGTTTCTCAAATAACAATTTCTATAGAGAATAATAAAATTACAAATAAAATGAAAATAAAATTAAATAAAAAAAATAAAAGAAATGTATAATAATTATCAAATTTAATGATTCTTTTAGCAGTACTTTCTTTAATTATTTAATTTAATTAGGCAAATATATTACAGCTATATATTTTTGAAATCGCCTCAATAGGCTCTGTCAAATTATCGAAAAATGCACAGTGTAAAATTTAAAGAAAACATGACTTACCCTGTACATACAAAATAAAATATAATAAATTATGTTTACGATGACATTTTTCTTTTTTTATTGAATATTGCTGCATTAAGTACTCCTAGTGCGAATGGCATCAATTAATTCACTTGGCATATGGATATTATACTGTTAATGTTCTTACTAGAATACTCGGTAGTAAACGGGGCCATAAATCACACAATACATATAGAGTTGACCGCGCGACTATACTGTAGAGGGCGCTTGCTCCTTGTATACCAAAATCGGAAAAAGAGCCAGGCAATTAAAAATATTTAGAGCTGAAATAATTTTAAAAAATGTTTGGTGGTGTATGTAATTATATTCTGTAGCTGTGTTTTTAGTTTTTCAATTTTCATATTTTGAAATTTTGAAAAATGTTTTTTTTTTAAAATCCCATGCAGTGACAAAGACTGAACTTTCATCTATATGTCCTAAAAATTTCATATTCATATCTTCTCTAATAACGTCACAGTTTCCGGCTACAAATTCATGTTTTTCACGGTCACAGACGAACTCTTAAGAACAGAAGCCCTTAAACATATTGCAAGTGAAATTTCATTACCGCTAACATATCTGACAAATAAATCATTTCATACCGGAGTGTGCCCATTAACCTTTAAAGCTGCGGTTATAAAACCACTGTTTAAGGGAGGGGACAAATTGAAGGTGACTAACTATAGGCCCATATCTTTAATTTCAAATCTTGCAAAAGTCTGAAAACGTATTAATAAAAAAAGAATTGAAAGTTTTTTAAACAAATATAATATTTTATCCAACAAGCAGTTTGGATTTAGAGAGAATAGATTTACACTGGATGCAATTGCACAATAAAACATCAAAAATAAATAAATATATGGATAATAGAAAACATGTGCTATGCGTCTTCGTAGATCTTGCAAAGGCATTTGACACGGTTAGGCATCTAAAATACTTAACATATTGGAGAAAATTGGTTTTAGGGGAACTCCATATAAGCTAATGCAGAGTTACTTAACCAATAGAAGTCAGTGCACGAAAATTATTGACACATTAAGCGATATGCAAATAGTCGAATATGGAGTTCCACAAGGAACCGTTCTGGGACAATATTTATTTGAATGATTTACTTATATTGAAGATAAAAGGCGATATAGTGAGTTTTGCTGACGATACTGCAATTCTTTACAGCGGAAATGATTGGGAACTACAAATTAAACTGTGGAAAATGATCTAATATTTTCTCTTGGTTTAATAGTACATTATTGACAGTAAACTATAGCAAGACCTACTACGTAGCCTTACTTCATATAACAGATGTCTACCGAACTATAATACAATAGAAGTAGAGTTCACAGAACGGTCACGGTTTAGGTATAAATAGGGTAGATTGTTAGCATAAGTTTAGTTTTAATCATCTCCAGATGATGCCAACTTGGTTGGCGAAACGCGCGTCGAGTGCAGTATATAGTGCTTTGGTGTTTCGTGGAAAACTACGTCAGTGTCAAATGTAGGTTGATTACAACGAATTTAGTCAACGGAATTCGTTTATACTTGGTCACACTGCGTAAAGTTTATTTCAAACTTATTTGTAACATAAAAAACCCTGGCTTCTTTAATTCCTTTACCGCCTTCAGAGAAGCCGACGTTTTTAATGTTGCAAATAAGTTCTAAATAAACTATACATCTGATTCAACTCCGTTGACGAACTGCACGACGAACTGTTTTTAAAATCCAAACTTAAAATAGATAGTATTTATTTTAGGATAAGATCAATGATTACCGACTGGCAAGGAAAGGACATCGATATTTTAAAACAGTTTCAGAAGCAAAATCGTCTATTCCTAACAAGAAGTGTTGTCTTCAGTATTTTCGCAATAACTGCAATAACTCGGAAAAACTGGACATATCTAAAATATCTTCAAGTCAGGCAATATCCAGGAGTTTATCGACATCTATGCCTGGGTTGAGTATCTAAAGGTACGTCCACATTAGAGAATAAATGCGTTGTGTGTTGATTGTAGGATTCGGCACAAATATTTGCGACGCAAAATTCAGCAACCTGTCCGCATAAATATTTACGTTGTGCGCCGTGCGTGTCTGAACTAGTGTGTGTGTGGCGGTTTCTAGCTGGCTTGGACTTTGGCGGTTTACAAAAATGAATTTAAACAAAGATGTTCTTCTGCTAATACAAGAATATGAAAAGCAAAGGATTTTATGGGATCCAAAGGATAAGTGGCATTTCAATAAAAACAAAAAAAATGATGCTTGGGAGGAAATTGCGAGATCCACAGATATTGACGTTGAAGACGCAAAGAAAAAAATATCAAGCCTGTTAGGCTCCTTTAGGAGAGAAAAAGCGAAAGCGCGAAAGACTGTGGGTACTGGTAAAGGTAAGTACATACATAATTTAACTACAACGAACAGATACCTACTGAGATTGTTTTAAGGTGCAAAAGACGTATATAAATCAGACTGGTTTGCATTCAATAGTTTTGCATTTCTCATGGATAAGAATGACCCAAGAGAAACAATCAGCTCCGGAAAAAAAAATGATGTAAGTAAAAATAATAAATGCATTTATACCATAATTAGATAATTAATAGAATTTTTTATTCATACAGTGATTATTATTGGTATTATAAAAAATGATCTTAAAAATATATATTTTTAAGCATATTGATGTTGCCATGGAACAACACCTTCTGTTGAAAAATATTCTGCAAACTCCTTTCTAATGTGTTTTGCTTTAACGGTCGCTCTCCGTGGAACGTTTCGTATATTCCGAAAGCAATCAACATCATGTAAATTTCTCCAGTTTCCTTGTATCAGGCGGCCTTGCTCTTCCAAATCTACAGTTCCAGGTGGAATATAAATATTATGAGGTCTTACTATTTTTTAAAAAGTTATGCAGACATACTACTGCCATAACTATTATTTGTGCTTTATTAGGCTCCAAGAGGAGGGGTTTTCTCAACACCCTAAACACTGATGAAATAATTCCAAAAACGTTCTCAACAACTCTTCGAGCTCGGCTAAGTCTGTAATTGAATATTCTTTCAATCGATCCTCTTGGATGTGCCCCTGAATATGGTTTCATGGTGTATTTGGTGAGTGGGAAAGCGTCATCAGCTATAAATACGTAAGGTGTCTTTATCTGCCTTTTGGGGAGAGGTTTTGCTGGCGGCAAATTTAATGTCTTGGCTGTAATTCTACGATGAAGTTCACAGTTCCGAAAAACTCCTCCATCCGAAATTCGTCCCTGGCATCCAATATCAGCAAACAAAATGTTGTAATTTGCATCGACAAGTGCAAATAACACTATGCTAAAAAAACCTTTATAGTTATAGTAATCACTTGCACTATTTATTGGTGCTTGAAGCATTATGCGCTTTACGTCCATAGAACCTACACAATTTGGAAAATTCCACAGTCTTTCAAAATGTTGTGCGACACTTAACCATTCACCTATGCTGTTCGGCATCTGAAATTAAAATGATCAAATTATATTGGGTGCTTATTAAATTATATTTAAAAAATATGTTTTTTTCAGGATGAAGCAATTGAATTTAGCGAAATGAGTGAATCTAGCGAAGTTATTATGGCTAACGAAAGTACCGAATCTCAAGAACTGCTTGAAGGTATTGAACAAAACCATGAGTCCCCTGAGTGCTCTTCAAAAAGAAAAAGTACAAGAGAAGAAACCTCAATACTCAGGAAGAAGCATCAACATTTGTTAGACCTTCTACTCCCAGAAGAAAAAGGGCGAAAATAACAGAAAAAGAAGATCCTCGAATTGAAAAAGCTTTTCAGTTTTTGCAACAGCCGATACCACAAGAAGATTCCTCAACTCTCTTTGCAAAATATTTGGCGGACCGACTTGACAAGTTTAATCCACAAACAAAAGCAATTTTGATTCATAAAATAAATCAGTTAATTTTTGAAGCCGAGATGGAGAAGTATCGTATGCAAAGTTCTTCTTATGCACCAGGTCTACTAACTCTAAATTCTCCTTCACCTGCTACATCCGTCACCTGCTCACCTGCATCCACCTCACCATTTTTCAGTGAGGTTTTGGGTTCAAATAATTTTGCGCCTGAAGATACACAGTCAACGAATAGTCATACTTCATCAGACGAATTAGTATCAGATTTAGGAGAGTTTGTTTATTTGACTAAACTTTAAACTAAGGTTTAAGTATTTTTTGATATTTGATTAGACATTTTTATTTTTATATGTGAACTTAATTTACGTTTCGTTTCATAAAATTTGTTGTTTTTCTATGATTTGGAGACAATAAATTTATTAAAGTATAAATTAAACCTTTTAACTTACCTTAACATAATCTTTTAAAGCGTCAATTAAAGCGCAGCATACTTCTGGAACTATCAGCGATATGCATTGTTTCGATATCTTGAAAAGGTATTGTAGGCTTGTGTATGAATTCCCTGTAGCTAGAAAACGTAATGTGACAGCTAATCTTTCCTTCACAGTTATAGCATTCCTAAGCTTTGTATCCATTTTAGCAATTCTCGGTCCAATTTTATTGATCAAAAACTCAAAATCATTTGGTGACATACGCAAAAAAATTTTTGAAATGACCAGTACTCTCATCCAAGGATAACAGGTTCAATAATTTGATACCATCCAATTGGCTTTTATATTGATACAGATGTTTAATCCAACAACATCTCTTTTTTTTTCTCGATAAGATGGTGCAAAACAATGAAGGTAGCACATTTTCTTTTCATTTTCATCACTGTATCAGACATGGTGGAAAACAAAGTGGACAAAATTAGTGGAATTTAAATTAACTCCTAAATAATTTATAAACACCCCGACCTACTCGAACTAATGCGGACAATGACAACATATTCGTCAAATTACTGCGTTAACGAAAAATACGTCCACACTAGAACGATGTTGCGGCACAAATCCCTTTGATGTCTTGAAAAAAACCGACAAGCCACGGATCGCGTGCGTTGAATGTGGCGAAAATTTTTGCGTGTGCTCGTATGCGGCGAACACGTCCACACTCGCATAAATTTGAAACGCACAAACAAATTTGTGCCGAATGCCACACACAACGTAAATTTTTACTAATGTGGACGCGGCTTAAGATAATATTTCCTAGCACCCACATGTTACTAATATAAATAAGTCAGTCCTGAAGAAGCTTCGACTTCGTATATAAAGGGTTACTTTATAACACCACACATTATTGGATATACTTGTTTCCATGTATGGAGATCTGCACCTAAAATTTAGGTGAACATTTTGGACTCAATCCAAAATCAAGCCATACGAATTGTTGGTGGTTCAACTCTTAGGCTTTCACGATGTTGTGTTATTGGTGCCCTCAATTTTTATATCGTTAGAATCAAGGAGACTGCTCAACAGAGGTTACATTGCTACTCGAAATAATGTAGCAATTCACTCCTTTATCTTGGAAGGTTCACAACTGTCATACATAACAGACAGACTACCTTTCCACTACCAAAGATTATATATCCTTATAGATGGTCAGCTCCCATATAAAGTTTATCGCCCATAAATGGGAGCTCAAATGTGTGGACGGGGAAATCAGAGGGATAGAGAGGTATTAGAGTGAGACGAAATATATAATACGTCCCACTACATGATAATGTCCTTGACAATACCTTTCAAACAGTATTCGCCAGCGTAAATAATAGTATCCCTGTTGCCGATTATCCACACAATTGCAGCCTATGGGGTATAGCAGGTAGAAATTCCGGCTGGCTAATAAAATAATAAATAGGGATCTGTTCGTTTTTTTTTTGGGGGATATGGCACTAAACCTTCTTATTTAATTTTGACCCCAATAAATCTATATTATTTTGTTTGTATTTGCCAGGTGGAAACGGGCAGTACATATAGAGCTCTGTGTGTTGACTGTGATCATTGAGGCCCCAATTGTGGCACATGGGAACATGATGGCACTAATTGAGTACTGTGTACTGTACTTTCCAGCTTTATTTTAGTTCTTGTTCCTGATCTATCCCATCCTAGATCCAATTCTTTAGCTACGCTACGCTGATGAGGGGCAATAACTCCGAAACACGTGTCCGTGGCTGCATAGTTTTTTTTTGGGGATATGGCACTAAACCTTCTTATTTAATTTTGACCCCCATAAATCTATAACAAATTTAATCTTTACTCGCACTAAACAATAAACCACAGTATTCTTTTTTCTTCGGCGGCACTGCAAAAATAAAAAGATTTAAAGGTTTATTCGATCATTTAATTTTTAGAAATCTGAACAGTTAGTTGATTTAATTAGATAAAGTTTACATGATCATGGAATTGAGAAGATAACAAACACGTAAAGTTCCCTCAAATTAAAATTGCTTTAATAATGATTTAAGATTTGAGACTAGAGGCGTTAAATAAAGTTTTAAGAGAGCGCTTATTTTGTCGGTAACAAGAATGAGAATCCGGTTTTGAAGTAATAATTTAGTGAACTTTTTTGTTGGCAAGTTCTTTAATTGTGTGTTAATTAAAATTATTCACGGATTTAAACACAGAAAAAGTTTTTCTTCTTTGGCTTAGAACGACCCATCAGCCTGTATTTAATAATAAAAACAATAAACATGCAAATAAAACTAGTGTAGCACCCAGGGAAACTAATTAATGTCCTAGATGAATAGTATACATGCCTACACTCATACCTACACAAAAATATTAAACACATATTACATCAATTATGAATACAGGAATACTCATTTTATGCCAAGAGATTCATCATGACATGACGATGATATTAACAATGGGTGGACCGTGAATAATAGAGTATAATTATTAAGCCTGGCCAAGCGATGGTAGATTCAAGGTCGGGCGCAATACCAATGCCATCGCGCGCTTGTTTACGATGACGATGACACGACACACTTCAGTTGTTATCTGTCGGTCCATGCATAGAGTACTAATACATAATAAATAATGTTGAGCGTAAAGAGTAGAAAACGACCGTACGCTGAGAAGTGAATAAATTTATCGGTGAATCTCCGGATTTATTCTATGATGGATGTAAAATAATTTGTAGAGTTTGTGATCAAGACCTAATGTGCTGGAATAAATACGGCTGCAAAATTCATGTCAATAGTAACCGGCATAAAAATAAAAAAAATGGCGTGTCTTCTTTGGAACCTCAGTTTATGTTTGATTTACTGTTAATGCTGATTGCCTGTGATGTTCCCCTGCGCATATTGGATAAACCAGCATTCCGGGAGTTCTGGAATAAATACAATCCCCAGGTGAATTTACCAAGTCGTTCATCGTTACGTAGATATGTACCAAGTGTTCGTGAAGACATTGTAAATAGGAGTAAATGTGCATTAAAAAATACACGGCTGTGGTTATGTGTTGACGAGACGACAGATTGAAAAAAAAAATTCTATTTTAAATGTTATAGTACGTGTACTTGACCCTGTTAAACCAAAATTTCCACTTTTACTAGCTAGCAAAAGACTAACTAACTGCGTGTACTGGCGAAACAATTACGCGGGTGGTGTTGGAGACTTTCGAAAAATTTGAACCATCAATAAGTGTTGATATTTGTGACTGACGGTGTTGCGACAATGCATTTGGTGGGCCGTTTTCTTCAAAGAGACGATTGTAGGTTTTTACATGTTACGTGTAAAGTGCATGCATTCCATTTTGTAGCAGAAACGATTCGAAAATGTTTTCCAGAGGTAGATGCATTAATAGCAAATACAAAAAAAGTATTTCTCAAATCTCCTAAACGGCTTTGAGCATTTCACACACTGTGTCCTGGTATTCCGGAACCATCAGAGCCGATACTTACACGTTGGGGAACGTGGTTGAGGGCAGCTTTTAATTATGCTGAATATTTTCAACAAATAAAAGCTGTGATACTACAGTTCAACCCTAACGAGGCTGCAGCTATTAAGGAAAGCCAGACAAGCTTTCAAGATGTTTTCCTTGAAACAGATTTAAAAACTATTTATAACAATTATAGAGGACTACACGACGAAATAGAAAAATGGCAAAATACTTCGTTGTCGTTAATGGAATCGCTGCAAATAGTGGACGACGTAAATACACAGCTACAGACTATAAATGACGCAAAAAATAAGCGCCTTATTGAAAAATTCGAGAGTGTATTACGGAAAGATCCTGATTTTACCAAATTAAGACAAATTTGTGATGGTGCATCTACAGCTGCGTTAAGTGAGTTCACAGAGTGTTTTACTTATGCCTGTATTACTTCCGTAGATGTCGAACGGTCTTTTTCAAAATACAAACATATTTTTTCACCACAGCGACCATCGCTTACTGAGACAACTGTAGAAACATATCTGATGCTACACAGTTATTATAGAAGTGCTCCAGTTTATGATAACGACAACCAAGCTACTTCATAAATCTGCTTAAGGTGAGTTTTGTACATATTTTTATAAAGTGTACCAGTATTAATAAAATTTATTTTCATTTATTTTATTTATTTATTTATTATTAGTTATTACTTAGATATACAATGTACATGTGTGAATGTCATTTAACAGTTTAATAATAAAGTGCAGCACTAAGCTTACAAAATATAAGGAAATACATAAAAAAGAATTTAAAGCGAACGAAATAGTACAAAAACATTCATCACAATATATAAAATATTTTTGTTTTTATTATTGTACTTATTCAAGTATTATGATATGATGCATACCCAGTACGTCTCTGTAGGATTAATGACCTTGGCCAGGCTAAATAATTATATAGCAGAAGAACCACACAGAGGTACTAACGAATCTAACCTTACATTTTCTTTTCATAAACATACCTTTGCAACATTAGCAAAACTGAACAGTGCTTTCAAGGCATCGATATTTTCAGACATTAGAATATTATTTATAAAAGGTGTTGCGGACAAAATCATTTTCAGTGATGAGGCCAATTTTCACCTCGATGGCTTCGTTAATAGGTAAAACTGACGCATTTGGGGCTCAGAAAATCCACGAATGATTCATGAGAAAGCAGTGCATCCAAAACGTGTCCCTGTTTGATCTGGAGGAATCATTGGGCCGTTTTTCTTCGAAGACGAGGCAAGTAATGCAGTAACGGTGAATGGCGAACGTTATCGTGTTATGATAACCAAGTTTTTTGTGCCTCAATTGGAAGATATTGCTCTCGACGACATGTGGTTTCAGCAGGACGGTTCTACTTGCCATACCACCCGCCCGTGAAATATTGACGGTCTTGCACGAGTCTTTTCCTAGTCCTGTCATCTTTCGGTTTGGTGACCAGAATTGGCCGCCACGCTCTTGCGATTTAACACCTTTGGACTTTTGGCTATGGGGTTATCTGAAGTCACAGATTAATGCCAACAAGCCCGCGACTACCGATGCATTGACGGCCGAAATTAGACGCTATATCAACGAAATACCACCATATATGCATTACCGTTATTCAAAATGTCGCTAAAAGAATACGCATGTGCCAGCAAAGCGGCGGCCATTTACCAGATGTGTTGTTCCATACATAACTCCCGAATGTCTACATTATAACTCAATATTTCAATATTTTGCTACAAAAACCCATGTTTTATTGAACTTTGAAATATTGTGCTCTTATTGAAACACCCTTTATTACGCCAGTGGACTATTAATTCCAAAATGTGTCCAGAAATGCCAGCACTAGTACTAAATCTTAAATTAAATAGCCAGGGTAATTTGGGCTTATACAGAAGGAATTAGAAATGTACGAGTAGGAGCAGGAATAATTCATAATTTCCAGACCGTACATACAGTGTGATCCACTTGAAAGCGGGACACCCCCATAAAATTTGTATTTATCGTCCGATTTTGACTAACTTTTTTTGGATTGTAGAGCGGGAAAAACTGTACTTTAGGACAGTGTCACATTTTTTTTTCCAAAAACCAAGGCCTACTGCGTAATTTTTTAGGGATGAAAATTAAGGAAATCGTATTAGCTATTTTTTTACAAAAAAATCTGAGTACACCACTGGATTAAGCGCCCCCCTGAAATGGACAAGTACCAAATTTCATAAAAAAAATATTGCATATTAATAATTCTGGGGCAAAATTAAAAATTACATTCTTGTCACACTGTATATGGATATACCGGGCGTTCGGCTTTAACTTTCCCAACATAGAGATTCCGATTATTTTAGACGATGAAACTCGCAAGATAAGCGAGATTTCCATGTTGGGAAAGTTTAAGCCGAACACCCTCAATATTGATTTGGAATTGTGCGAGTAAAGAAGAAATAATTTAGAGACTAAAGTAGTGATATCCAAGTATTTAATTGTCGTTATACTTAAGTCATTCATTAAATTATTACTGTTAATTATTAATTGACTAAGTAGTGAGTATGTGTTACCAGGAGAATCAGTGAACGAATTAGCGGTTTGAAGTGTCTGTGGGGACAGCAATCACGTAACAATATATAAGGGAACATAAACATTCCGTCAATTAAAATTTTCGTTTGTTTGTGGGCGACTGTATTAGGAGTGGTGAATCCTCTTATAAATCATATATATGCATAAAAAAAATCGTGTAGCTGGTTTATGGCGCTCCTTGTATCTGAACATTAATTTATCAACTGTGTCTGAATGGTGAGTGTAAAGTTAAATGAGTATTGTCATTTCAAATGTTTATAAGGGAAAACCATATATTTCACACTTTTTGCAAGTTTTCTTGATAGGGTACTTTATATAAATTTTTATGAATAAAAACTTTGAAAATAATGACTTTAAACGCAATATTTTTGTAATTTCTTTTTCTTCTTGTAATTTATATTTCTTTTGTGTAATTGCTTTTTTTTGTAATTTAGTTAAGCTAGTAGGTTATTGCTTAAACTATTTTCTCTAGTAATTAATTGTTAATTTGTCCGTTTCATACATTTTTATCTTAGATTATGCATTTATGTTATTTAACTTAAAACTATTATTTGGTATATTTGCTCTGTAATTGGGATTTTTCTGTTGGGCATTAATAATAAATAAATAAATATTGTAGGATTCCTGGTGGGGTAAAGTTCATTGTGCTTGTACCACCATCTTTTTCTTGGAGAAATCAAACGGTTATATTTATCTCCTGTAAAGAGACGAAATGAAGAGAATGCCAAACCTCGCCGTATTGTAAATAATCAAATCACTAAATTTTTAAAATAATAAAAGGTTTATTGAATAAACATATTAACAAAACAACTCCGTTTATTTATGTTATTTTTGATTCTAACCTGTTTGATTTATAAACACATTCATAATGCAGGAGTAAGTAATACTATTTATAAAAACTAAATTTAAAATCTTCTAAATATTTTTATACGCTTAGTAAAAGACGTTTTAAAAATAGATACCGGGAATTACTGCAAGTAATAGATCTTTGGACTCCTCGTCTACTTACTCTCTCCCATCTAGTACAAATACTGGCACACGGACATGCTTATTTCTGCTCGAACGCGAAAGCAATAATACGTGAATGTGAACGAAAACGTTGAAGAAGCGCAGGAATTGAAGATAACAAAGCGCTCGATGAACGACGTTGTTCAAGTAATACTCCAGTAAATTTCCGAGAACAGAATTACAAATGGTCTAGCTAGGGAATAATAAGCTTGCCCCGATGTTTCACCTGAATTTTCATTAAAATTAACGTTATGGTGATCTAACATTTTCTAAATTTCATATATAAATTTATTTTGGTACTCGTATTAGTATTCACCACTGGCGGTTCTTCTATAGGGTCATTTGGTCAATGACCTCCCACATACAAATAAAAAAATAGAGCTATTCATTTTCTGAAGTTTAAAAATATATAATATATATATTTTTAATATTCTTAAAAAATATATTAAAGTTTCTAGTTCATTATATGCACAATACTATTCAAATATCTAGATTGCAGGATTTCGTATATATTAAAACTGAAAGATGGACATAAGTTGGGTTATGAAGACCGAGTGAAATTCAAAGGTTAAATTTATACCCCCTCGTCGTAACAACATGTTAAGTTTTATTGCAAGTACATAAACGTCATTAAACAGTTTGTGTGTTGTTTCATTTTTTCATCCAGTTAGTAAAGAGCAAATACAAATGTATGTGGTTTAATTAACTCACAACATATTACATGGTTCTTCTAGCCGATATGGTATGAACACAAGAAGAATTAATTAATAATTGTAATTAACATCAGTTAATACAGTGATATTATTCAACAAACATTTTAAATACGCACAAAGAATAAGTGTCGTAGTGATTCATCAGAGCATTGTTGCATCAGGTGTCGCATCAACCATCAGGGTATCAGAGGCGGCGAGTTTAGCAAAAAATAAGGTCAGATCCATTTTATCCTATATTCCTGTTACTTTTATAAAATAATTCATACAGGCAGATTAAATTGTATTTAATGTTGTACCTCGTCGCAACAACATGTTAAGTTTTATTGCAAGTACATAAACGTCATTAAACAGTTTGTGTGTTGTTTCATTTTTTCATCCAGTTAGTCAAGAGAAAATACAAATGTATGTGGTTTAATTAACTCACAACATATTACATGTTACATATACATATTACAAAATAAAATAATAGACTGTGTATTATTCTGTGGAGCTTTTGAGCTAGCACTACGCGGACATGACGAAACTGAGTCCTCTGATAACCCGAGAATATTTCGAGGTCTAGTAAATTTTGTATCTGAACTAGATGCCATTTTTAAAGACCACTTGTAAAACAGTACTGTGTTTAAGGGCACTTCAAAATGAAGTGTTAGATTCGATACTGGCGATTACTTACGAAGAAATAAAATCTGAAATTAATCAATCTGACTTCATTGCAGTTCAAGTGGATGAAGCCACAGATAGTTCCAATAAAGTACAAGTAATTTTTGTGTTTAGATACGTTTTAGACGGTGTTGTGTATGTGAGAGATTTTGGAAATTTATTCAGCCTCAAGGAACGACATCGCAGCATTTGACAGATGTAATTTTAAAAGAGTTAGAATGTCTGAAAATTAATGAAAGTCCTGAAAAATTGATAGCACAAAGTTACGATGGAGCATCAGTAATGAGTGGTGCTTTTGGAGGTGTACAAGCCAAAATTAAAAAAAGCTATCCTTCAGCAAATTTTATTCATTGTTACGCTGATCAACTAAATTTAATTTTACAAAAAGCAGCAAGTCAGGATAAAAGCATAACAATTTTTTTTGCTAATTTACATAGCTTTTCTTCGTTCTTTGGAAAATCGCCAAAACAGCCGTGTTAGATAATGTTGTTAAGGTGAAATTACCTAAAGCGGCTCCAACACGATGGAATTTTAATACAAAGTGCATAGAGACTGTTTATACCTATCGAACAGAACAAGTAAGAACGGGTGAACAGTATGAGCGAGTGAACAGTATGAGAACGTGAACGACTAACCCCCGTATCCAATTCTGATATGTGCATAAGTTAAGCTACGCGCACACTTTGCGTGTCGCAAGGCATTCCCCTCTGTCGGGGAAAAAAGTTGTATTTTATTGGCCGTCACGCCGTTACGACGCGTCGGATCGAATTCGGTGATAAGACTTTTTTGCGTCGTTCGCGACGTAGAACGACACGCCCCCCGCGATTTTGCCGAGAAGGCGCGTTCCGAAATTAGCCCCCCTCTCCACCCCCCCCACCAATATTTTCACCGTAACCTCTCCTCGAATAATATCCGCCCACGGGAGCGTGATCCTTAATATGATGATGAAGTAATTTTTTTCAAATTCGGTCATTAGACTTTTCTGCGTCGTTCGCGACGTAGAACGTCACGCCGTACGCGAATTTGCCGAAGGGGCGTGTCGCCCCCATGGCCCCCTACGGGGTCAAAACGGAGCTCGAAAAGTCGCTGCACGAGATTCCTGTTGCTCATTGGACGGCGGGGGGGGGGGGAATTTTCCGGGGCTTATATCTCGGCGACGGGAAGAGCTCGTCTAGTCGTCCCATACGATACTCGAGGCGAGCACTTTTTCGAAAAAAACGAATATTTCAAAATTCACCCCCCACCCCCGCGAAAACGCGCGGACTAATCATGTAACTTTATGAGGGCAAAATGTGTGCAAAAGCACCCCTTTTACGTAAAAAATTCGTCGCGCCGGCCAGAGCACTTTAGACTCAACTCCCGTTCCTCATTAGCGGTATATAATAATAATTATTAGATTGTTTAGAAAAAATCATTGATAATGAATCAGAAAACAACATTCTAAACCAAGCTATTGGTTTAAAAAACTACTTACAAAATGAACATTTTCTTTACTAGTTAAATTTTTTTCATTTAGTTATGCCTCATTGTGATATATTGGTCAATCAATTACAAAAATATAATATCGATGTTATAACAGTAAATAAGTGTATTGGCGTTTTTAATAGTCAAATTGAAGACATCAGAAATAAAATTTTGAATAACTATTTGGAGGAGACATCCATGCAGTCTGCCCAGAGATGTAAAAACGGAAGAATCAAGAAAGAGAATTTCATTAGAAGTTTGTGATATAATTACATCTGAGATCAAAAACAGGTTTGGCTTCAGTAATCATTTAGCAGTGTCTCAGTTATTTCACGCAGATCGATTTAAAGATTATAAAAAAAGCTTTCCTCAAGATATGTTTAAATTAGTTAAAATGGAGTATCCAGTCATAAATCATTTGAAACTTAAAACTGAATTAGAAGTATTATATAGCCGAGAAGATTTTTCCAATAGTGAAGGTGCAGTTGCTTTGTTACAGCTTTTTATTAACAATAAATTTGTGCAATACTTTTTCTGAAAGTGTCAAACTGTTAAAAATCTTCTGTACTCTCCCTATGACTACCGTCAAAAGTGAACGTTGTTTTTCCACCTTAAAAAGAATAAAGACATTTTTAAGAAATACCATGGGTCTGGAAAGGTTATCTTCTTTAGCTATTCTTACCATAGAAAGGGCATTAATAAAGAAGATAAAAGACTTTAATGAAAAAAGTAATTGACCACTTTGCATCTCAAAAAGACCGGAGGATCGACTTGGAATTTAAATCACTTAAAAAGGTAGGTAATACAGTAAACTTTTCTAATTGACCTCCCTATCTCTTGACCCACGAACCGCCACTGGTATTCACCAAATCTGTTATCAACAAAATCATCATCAATTTATAAAATACGTATTATTTATTAGGGAATATTTAAATGTTAGTCTTGTAATAGATTTCAAAACAAAAACTTCTGTAACAGTAAAGTGTGGCCTGCCTATTAGCCACTTTCGAGTAGTTTTCGGGTGATATTTTTAATTATATTTTCGATATGTTCAGCGTTTCACAAGATGCAAAGTATTCGTAAATTATTATAGTAAAATTTCCAAAGACAACTTTTGCATGGATATAATATTATACTGTAAACACCTAATGAAATGAAATTAAATTTAAATTAGAAATGAAATTAAATTTAAATTAAACACCACAGGTAATACAACTCCCTGTATCTTTGAAGGTACCTCAAGGTATGCGCGAGAGGGCTACACATTTAGAGATAAATGACATACACTCGTCAGAGTATGCTAGGATTAATTTGTGGTTCAGAAAAAATCATAGCTCTTCTACCGGGGATCGAACCCGGGACTCCAGAATGGGAGGCAAGTGTCCTTACCACTCGACCACGAGGCCGAAGCCAAAAATATTCCTAAACAATATGAAATGATAATAATGATATTCTTGTTACTATGCAATAAATCTGATTCCTTTGTAAAAAAGGGAACAAAAAAATTAAAGGTTTTTATCAGGTAATTGGATGGTTTGCAGCTATAAAAAACAATTATTTACTGACTGAAGGAGCTCATTATTGTCGATTGTCCAATAGCAATTCATAGATAGATATAGGCGGATCGCATGTTTACGCCCACTGCACCATGTTAAAAATAAATACACCAATGACTTCGATATCAATAGAATACACTCCAAGTACGTAATGTTTATAAAACGTCTATGTGAATGTAGATACGTATTAAGATTGTACTGTGTTTGTATGTTACATATTTGAAATCCAAGACTTTTTATAAACTTGGCAACTTTGTATGTAGAATCTAAGACTTTTCATAAACTTGGCAACGAGGTAGGCAAATTGAGTCAGTTGCCAATGGACATTACAAGTTAACGAGGCTATGTTTACAGTCCACGAATAAATCACAATTTTAAAGTCATACAAGTCTATTTTACTCAATTGAACCAGCTAGTTGCTATATTAGCAAGAAAACCAAACAATACGTAAACAGTGCGAAATTAAAGGCAACGGAGGTTAACTTTTTTAAAATGTCTCGTTCAATTTTTGCAAAAGTGTATTAGTGGGCAGTATGGTAATGTTCAGGTGCCATCGGAAAGGACATTAAAAATATTTATCACAGAGATGACATTATTAAATAAAAAAATATTCTTAGCTGAAGGACAAATACTAATTAGCGTGGATAAAACCACCAATGCTTGCGGTTGGAACGTGGTAAAAATGTTTTAGCGGATGCGTTAATATACTTTTACTCTTGTGATTGCTAGTTAAAAATACGTGTGTGTGTGTGTGTGTGTGTGTGTGTGTGTGTGTGCGTGCGTGCGTGCGTGCGTGTGTGTGTGTGTGTGTTCATATTACATTCACCAATACTTTCAGCCCTATTTGTATTAACTTTGGATGTTACCGAAATCGCCAAAATAATCACAAGGTATGATCATATTTGCACGATCACATTTACGCGGTGACACATCACCTAGCGCCAACCCTGGAATTGACGTCATTTATCGTTACCTCCTGATCTGTGGATATTGCTCCATGAAGCAAATATTAACTTTTTTATTTTTGGTCTTTCGGACTTTTTTCTTTAATAGAAAGATAACTTGGGATATAGAGCGTACTGTGCATGATTTTCATTTCTACTAAATACATCGGAATTCTACATGATACGTGTATAATATACAATACAGATTAGGGGATAAGGGGGCTACCAGCACTGGTGAGGTCTCGATTGGGTCGTTCATACAGAAACTAACGTGGAAAAGAAGGGGCAAAAGGAAAAGTGGTTTAAGTTCGTCCTCAAAAACTATTTGTTACTGAAACGAGTTGCGTTATTCGCTTCTCTTGTCGTGGATAAAAAAGGAGGCTATGACGGTCGGCGACCTATCTCGGAATGCGAAACTCGGTAAGCTGGCGTAGTAAAGACACAAGTAAAAGTCATGCAATAATCGCTCAACTTGCAAAGAGAGAAATTCTCATCTACTCCTTCAAGGTGATGGAAACAAAATACCAATTGAGGTTAAAGTGGATAGACTCTCACTATTCCCAACAGAAATAAGTGGAGGGAAAAGAAAATAAATTTCTCCTCGGGTTCTCTGATGTGCTGAGATGGTTCTCGTGTGGTAGATAATATACATATGTTCCGACGACAGCCAAGCAGCTCTGAAAGCAATTTCTCTTAGTACTCAGTTTTTTGTTGAAAATATGATAAGACGTTAGGAAAAAAGTTATTCATAATACTAATTTATTTTCGAAAAGGTAGTTTATCAGTGCAATTTTTATAAACTGGTTTGTAAAACACCCTGTATAACACCGATCAACTCATTTTTGATATATCTTAGTTTTACATCAAGTAGTACTGAATCTCTAAATGCCATTCCAAAATTCGACAATTTGTTATCCATTACACCTATTGTTATATCTATCCTGGGATACAGGTGTTTACGATCCACGTATCCCAATATGATTCATGTGACTTGTCTCATGCCTTGCAATCCAATGACCTCAGAAATAGTCATTGTTGCAATCTATATCAATGCCTTGATCACAGTGCAGGAGATTTCATGAAATGACAAGACACTCGAGGTATGTATTTTAATTGTTCCGTAATGACCGTTATTCTCTTACCCCATGTGCCGGCCCTGGACGCACGGAAATTATCAAGTGCCTACTAATTACTAAACACCGAACAGAAGTTTTCCAAAGTCGCTGCAAATGACAATGGATGAAGAAAAAAGCATGTGCATTTATCCTGATCTTAGTTCTAAAAGTTGAAATTTTATTAATCCTAAGTAACAGCATAAACGCGTAGACTTCAAAATTCAGTTACAACATTTTTAAAATTAAGATTAAGGCTTCTCACACACTGACGCGGCAACGGCCACAGCGGCGGAGGGAGCGGTAGCAGTGGCGGTCAAAAAACAAATGTATCAATACATTTGTTTGTGTATTGATACATTTGTTTGTGTATTTTCGTTTGGCCGCCACCGCTACCGTGGCAGTGGCCGCGTCGGTGTGTGAGAAGCCTAATACCACAGCATAAGGAGCTTATGCTGTGCTAATACTAATACTAAGATCGCTGCATAAACACACTAATTCATTATTTCGTAATAGATGATTCAATGTCATAATGTTCAGTGTTCCGTTCACTGTTTAGTATTCGTCAGTTTTGATGTATTAATGGCGCGTTGTTTTGGTCTTCATAATGTCGTTGCCTCGCGTTCCAACACTGATAGTGATAACAAAGATTCTTCATAAGATTTAAATTAAGTAAGTCATACTCACAGTTGTGTATTATTAGGTATATTTTATAATCACTAAAGACCAGCCATCAAAATAAAGGGACATATGCTGAAACTTCGCATATCAAAAAGTTTCCACTCCAGCGATCAGTTAAACATAGGAGCTTTTGAGACACGTATGTACATATGAACGGAGATTATATTTTCGCAAGCGTATACAATGTCAAAGGTGAGACGTTCTTTACTGGTTATCTTTATCCGAATCTTTTTAAATAGTGAACAATGTAAATATGACATTACAGACGTTAATAGATAACCCCCCTGGTGTTCTTGTTGCCGAAAGATGTTTTAAGTGTGCGTTTTCACAAAGTGTTCAATTTAAATCTACAAATCGCTGTTAAAATTTTTCTGTTAGTAATATTAAAAAAACGAAAACAAATGAGTCATATTAAATACCATATAGATCTAATATATAAAATTACAGGCAATACCGATGCGTATTTTTTTTATTAATATGACTATTTAGTTTTATAAAATGGCACCAAACAAAACATACGTTTTTCTTTTTAATAAAAAAAGCATTAATATTGCATGTAATTTTATATATTAAATGCATATGGTATTTAAGATGAATTATTTGTTTTAATTTTTTTTGTTCTCAACAATGGAAAAATTTTAACAGCAAATCCTGATATTGACAAATTGCGTAATATTGTGTACAATGTCTAAGTGATAAAGTTCATTTTCAAAATACGTCTTACTATTTACATCCCATCGTAGAAATTTAGCAGAGGTTACTATAAAAGGTTTATTAATGATGCAAGTGTACGCTGACAACAATAAAAAAATTGCTAATGGAAATGATATAAGTAAGCCTATAAGTTACATCATGCCACTCACCGACGCCAGTCACTTTCTTAAAACGGTTCGTCTTTAATAAATTACATATTACAATTTCCGCGCAGTGTGGTATTTTATATCAGGATAAAGTAAAATATGAGGTCAATGCTTGATTTAAAAATAGAAATCTGACAGAAAGCGACTGAAAATGTAATGTGATAACTCTCTATTGGTTTAATCTCTCTATTGAGAATTATTGAACGAATTAAGCTTAAATGTGTTGTGCAGGAACTTAACTCTATTTTTTGTTACAATTAAAAAGGAGAACTTGAGATTCGCTGTTTAGCCCGTTTTCGTTGAAACGATGATACCCTAATCAATAATTCATTGAGTTTCTCGCTAGCTGCTCCCAGTGTATACAGTCTAATACATCCAACCAAATCCCTGATGTACTCAATGTTAGTCCTCGAATTCTCGACAAGTAAACAACTATCATCTGCGTTAAAAGATTTAACTCGGTGATCTTTATTTTATTACAGAAGATTCAAATTCAGTCTTATTACACTGCGAATTTACATTATTTATCATGGATAAATTGACATAAAATATTAAAGCGGAAAATTCTTCGGGATTAATTAAATAAGAGGCAATATACATACATAAGCGTATCACATCTTCTTTTAGTCTATTTATAAAATGAAATTTTACCTTTAATAAATTACGTTTACCTTATACATTGCTCGAATTTGTTAAAGCTGCTTTTCACAAGATATCCAACTTAAATCTATAAATCGCTGTTAAAATTTTTCTGTTAGTAATATTGAAAAACGAACACATATAATTAATCCTAAATACAATAAAGATTTAATATATAAAGTTACAGGCAATACCGATGCATATATATTTCTTTAATAACAGGAAGTACGATTATTTGTTTCATAAAATGACATCAAATAAATTATTCGTATTTCTTATTAAGTAATAAAAAATACGCATCAATATTGCCTCTAATTTTATATATTAAATCTGTATGTTATTTAAGATCATGTGTTTTTATTTTTGCGTCTCATCAATAGAAAAATTTTAACAGCGATATAAAGTTTAATGTTGGCTCTATTGGCGACGAGGGCGTGGTAACACCGCCTTAAACAATTTCTTTATTGTGCACTACCAACGGCTCTCGTTTTTCCTCTAGCTGGGTATGCATAAAGAACACTTATTATTGTTATTAACTTTCTTTAGTTCCTAATAATAACTAATATAAAATATTACGAATGCCAACTGATTGTCTTTTAAATTACCTGTAAAAAAATGTAGTTAATCAACTATACCTTTAACGATGAAATGTTGATTTCAAATTGAAATAAAACAATACATTAATCCTTAATAATTTGTGGCCTTACTGTCGAGATTTTTTTTTAATATACTGCGCAGTCGCAGTAAAACATAATTACAGTCGATGGAAATCCGTCCATATTATTCTTCTTGCGCCATCTAGTTCGTATCGTCAAAATTAACAGTAACAGCTCTGTAAAGTTCAACAATGGCGTCAACCAGTGACAGGTGCCGGTGTCAAAACGAGACCTCGAGAAAGTAAGTAGTAATAATCCTCAAAATACAAAAATCTGTTGCATGACATCTATAGCATACTATTTAAAAGACATTAAATAATTTCATCATACAAGTTAATGAAATCTTTAATAAGTTTTGTTTACATGACCCGCCAAGTAATTTATACACAAATGCGTACTTTAGTTCTCAATTAATTTTGTTGCACGAATGCGTTCTTTCTTCTTGGGAATTTATTTATTTTTTTGTTTACAGAAGTCAAAAGGAATTTTACAGACGAGGAATTGGCAGATATACTTGAAGAAAGTGCCTTCTACTCTAAAGATGTAGATGCGGACTATATAACCGAGGACTTTTTTAAATGACAAAAGTGATTCTTTGATATAGAGTATTATTGAAATGGATTCTATTTCAGATAATCTCATTCATGATTTCCTCAATCTTCCCAACACTTCACCAAAGAGCAAAAGAACACCACAAAAAACTCCACCAAATAAGTTAAAATAACCAAGCAAAAACAAATAAACAAAAATGGGTCGATCTAGAAGACAATGTCGAAATTGATTTTGATATTCATGCATACAGTTTAAACATGTTGATGAGCGACGGAATTGAGTACCTTTATTTTCCTTCTACCTACTGTTTTCTATTTTCACCAATATGTTCAAACTACTAGCAGAAAACACCAACATTTATGGCTACCAAACTAATAATGGATTAATAAATCCTAATGAAAATGAAACGCGTGTGTTCATAAGGGTTACTACCTTACTAATGAGCTTTTTGGGATTTCTGAGAATTCGTTTATAATGGTCTCATAGTTTTAGAATTTCAGCAAAAGTTAATAACATGACAAGAAATAGATTTAAATTTAGAAACACGATGTAGTCAATAATTTAGCAGTAAGTGATGAGGAAATACGTTAATACACTCGCAGGCTATGGAAAGTCACACCAATTATTGATGCGTTTCACAAAAACTTTAGGTATACGTCAAACGTGCCAAGAAAACCAAATCCAACTATTCTAGATTTCGAGATTAATCAAGTTTCCAGATGATGTAAACAGCTTAAACATTGAGGCTAGTGGATTTGCAATATTGTGTCTAAGTAAAACATCATCTAGGCACAGATATGTACTTTGATCGATACTTTACTAGCGTTACATTGCTTGATAAATTAAGAGAACAAGGAATATTTGGAAGAGGGATAGCCATGTCCAATAGTTGGCTTCTCAATCGATAGCGAAATGAAAAAAAAAAAAAGAGAAGAGGAACAATGTTGTCAAAAGTCAGAGAAGACAGGAAAACGACTTTTACCAAATGGATGGATTAGATCTATAACTATGGCATCAACTCATTTAGTTAATCCAGTTTGTCAATGCAAGCGCCATTCCAGAACAGCACAAAATTATGCAAGTGCCTCAACTTTCCGTTGTAAAACATTACAATTTAAACATAGGAGGCGTAGATTGATTGATTGACTGCTAATTACAGAAGTTGGCACAAAACGGAAAAATTGCCTGTTAGGATAATATAACATTTTATGGATTCGGCAGCTGTTAATTCCTGGCTTCAATACTGGCAAGATTGTGCTGATTCGGGTGTCAAAATAGCTGACATTATGGATTTAATATTATTTAAACTGAGAATAGTCGAATGTCTTATACAGCAAATTACATTAACAAATAAAGAAGATGGAGAGGAACCCAAAGATGAAGAAAGAACTAATGATTATAATACGAAAAGGTGTAGGTAGGCCAGGAAACGTTTTTATCTCCAAGTTTGATTTGTTTTTATGATTATTTTGTAATACTTATTTTCTTGAATTAAATAGTAGCTTCGCTACTATTCTAACCTTGTCAAAAGCAATCTCCTTTCGTTTTCACATGCTGTGCTAGCTAGGAGTAAAGCTTTCTCGTCTGTTCGTACTACATTTATATGCTCTTCTTTTCTTATATTCATCAGTCTATTAATCTGTCCTAATTAGGTCTTGTTGCAATCCGATATGATCATTATTATTTAAATACAATATAAAACAAAAATATTGCTCTTTGTCTTATTTACATGGTTCTATTGACCGATTTACCATTGCAATAATTAACAGCTATTTATTTCAAAAACAGTTCGTTTGAACCAATTTTAAAACGAATAAAAGTTTTAATGAAAAACGAGGAATAAAAGAAAATTGCTTTATCCTTCTCTCGCCGGAATGACAACAAATATCGTAGAAATTTAATTTAGAGGGGGTGGAATTCTCCTGATTAATTGCGTGGTATTAATTTAACTTCATATTTTTGTATAAAATTAACAAAATATTAACACTGTCCTGGATAAAATTCCTTAAAGACTGTGAACTATAAACGGTACGAAAATATATCAAAACGAAAATATGTCAGTTTAAAAATAATATATGGTTGGTATTTCGCGTGAAAAATAAGCATTTATTTTTGGTTCAATATAAACAATTAAAAATATGGTATAATATTTAAAATGGTTTTAAAAGTTTGCATTTATTCTAATATAACGATATAAAATATTGTTGTCTCATTTTTGTTATAATTAAAATTAGTAATCTAAAGCCGGGTACTCATATGCGCTCCGTATCTGTATCTGTATCATGTATTGCAACAGTTACAGTATCAGTTCGCTGTATGTACGCCTAGGCGAATAGTCGACGTAACGACCTGCGATCATCTTGACCCGCAGTGTTCGAAGCAAGTTCACAGCAACATGTCGTCTCCAGAAGTATCCCGTCTGATGATAGCAAGTGGTGCTTATATACTCGTACACACAATAATAGACGATTACAAACGTCCACGAAGGTTTTGGAAACATGCAGTGTTTCGATACATGATTGGAACACTGACACGTACTGACTTGCGTTCCAGCTACGAACCGTCCACAACACTGGACCATTCCTCCGTGTTCGCGGCGTTTACCGACAGGCGCTCGGATCGCTCTTCATGTTCTTGGTAAGTTCGCGAACATGGAACGCAAGACGTACACATTCAAAATTTTGTTACAGTATCCGTTACAACACATGATACAAATACAGATACGGAGCGCATATGAGTACCCGGCTTAAGAATGAAAATAAGTAAATTTTATTTTAAATTTATTTGCAACACAAAAAAACGTCCCGCGTCGGTACATTTGGCGGCGGTAAAGAGATCGGTCGCCGACGTTCTTTATGTTGCAAATAAGCTTAAAATAAACAGCTTTATGCATTTGAAAGCTTGAAAATTACAAATTGTAAAAATAGTATGAATACTAACACAAGGCCTATCCGATATAATCCGTTCTATTGGTTAGTTAGTCACCGTAACAATAGTTTAGGTATAAATAGGATACATTGTTTGAATAAAGTTAATTTTAAACATCTTCAGGTGATGCCAACTTGGTTGGCGAAATGCGAGTCGAGTGCAGTATATGGCGTTTTGTGGAGAATCCTGCGTCCCTATTCATTCAGTACGAGAACTATTAACATAGGAGCAAAAATATGAACCCAACTGATTTTAGTTCAGAAACATAAATAATTTGGTATCTGCTAAAAAAAAATAAAACGTGTTAACCACGCCCGCAATTTTTTGTAACATTATAATGTAAAAATCCAATACAAAAAGACAAAGAACGCACTGACCTAGATTAATGCACATCATATAATACATAAAAGCATACCCCGAATGAAGCTTAATGTATGTAAAACTTTGATCTTTAGGTTATATTGACATCAAAAGGTAAATTTTGCTGTAAATAATAAAGAAGTTTATGAAAATTATGAGTCTGTTATTAAGTGCTTCTTACCCGGTGAAATCCAGAAAGCGTTGATATGAAACCCACCTGAAACAAAAGCAACGCTAATTAATTAAGTTTTCCTAATAAAAACAAAACATTAAACTCTCCAGCAAGCCTAGTTATGTACATTACCACGTTATAAGAGGAAAATAAATGTGTTCCTCACGTTGCTTTTTTTAACAAAAATAAAGCGATTTATTTTCATATAAATAGAGATAAAATATGCTGAAATCTAATATTTAATTATATGTATTTACAGTCTTTTCATATACTATTCACATTAAAAATTGTAATGCAATAAGTGTTTTACATTAAACTCTACATTATTTTTTTTAATATATTGCTGAACAATAATAGTACATTACTGTATTCTATATATTCTACATCTATTGCTTTCACCACATCTCAATTATAATAGCCTAAATATTGTAAAAACATCGTCTTTATCATATAATTGCTATCACATCTAACATAAATCGGCTCGGTGGTGTGAGGGATAGTGGCGCGTTCTTCCACAAGACCTGGGTTCAAATCTCAGTCTGACCAAATTAATTAGTATAGTAGATGAATAAGTCTAATCGTGTTAACCTCTTTCTAAAGGGAAACTGTGAATTCCGTGTAACTACGATGTGAGCACGTTAAAGATCCGTACTCCATAACACAGTGAGAGTTAGGTTTCCAGGTTATGGGTTCCAGTTTTAAACAAACACTCATGAACTATTTCCTAACGTCGGTGATTGGCCTTGGTAGTGGGAAAAAATATAAATATAAACTGTTAAGGTTATTAATTACACATACAATGTTGGCAGGAATACGCCACCCGAACACACGTCGTCAAGAAGATCCAAGCCATATAAAACATGGCATTAAGAATGTACCATGGTTTTTTGAGCAACGCCGAAATCTTCAGGTACTTCGAATACACGCCGGTCTCAAAGGTCATCCAGGATTTAGCAAGGATGTACTATGTGCGTGCCGAGGACCACAAAAATTCCCTAGTTGAACAGACGATAGTCTATAATTTCACCGACTTCTCAAGGCACAAGAGGCCCAATCTGCAGATCGTTGAAAAGAGCGTCCTTTGACTGTTTTAGATGTGACGGACTCAGAAGAGACACAGACAACTCTAACCACAGTAAGCGTCGAGGCGGTCTACTACCCCCTCGATCGACTAATAGTTCCTAACCCTCTAATTCGTGTAATTTATCCCAGAACACTGACTACGTCGGTAAAATAGTCAACATGGCACAAGTCAAGATGTACCCTGGACCTGTGAAACAATCGCTTATCAAGACCATACTTTGGCGCAACTGATGGAGATGTCCGTAGACTGGGACTACGCTACCCGAATACACATTTTTTGAAGAACGTCGACATCTGCAAGTACCTCGAATACTCGCCGGTCACAAAGGTCATCCAGGATTCAATAACGAAGCTCTATACACGTGGTGAGGACCACAGAAATTCTCTATCTTTTCAAGGCATAAGAGGTTAAAGCTGCAGATCTTTGATAACGGGTGAGTATCTTTTGATAGTTTCAGATACAGAGCAACCTCAAAACAGACACAGATGACTTTGCTACTCTCCACCGCAACGAGCGCCAAGTCGGTCGACTACCCCCTCGATCCGCTCACATTTGCTAACCCTTGGTGTCCCTCCTAAGCGCCAAATAACCCTAAAATTCGTATACCCTATCCGGGATACATAGTTGACCCTTTCTTTCCGCGCGATGCTCCGAAATGTACAACGACATCCACAGGTTTCGGCAGTCAAACCTTCCAAGACCGTAAAACCCAGGAAATAGCATGGCATCGACCGAACTGTATCCATGAGATTTCACGCCCCAGGGCCAAATATGCCGGAGACAACCCACAAAAGCAGAAGAGTGCAAGAAGAGGCGACCCGGCCAGTAGGGTCCATCAGCCAGGAGTAGGATTAGGTCTATCGAAATAAGTTACCTCATCACATCTGAATATGTTTTTTTTTTGCCTATATAGGAAACGAGTACGTAGAGCGTTCAAAAGCGTATGGTAACAACCTATGTGATACTCAATCACAAAGGTATCCTGCTGAAGTTTTAACACCAATTTTTCCACTAGGCGTATGTTTTAAACTATACATAAAAAAGTACTCGTGTAAATAATCACTTTTTATTCAGACATGTCTTTGGTATAGAACAGCACCTAGCTTTCCCTAGGAAGCGTATGTTTGAATATCAAAGGTTACGTTATAGTGTAAGCATATAAGCAAACACAAAAGCATTTTTTAATTTACGAAAGGCACGTTCTTCTCGAACCAGCGCCAAATAACGATTAGTAAGCGCTGAATTCTTTTCCACGAAATTTGGCTTCCAACTTCTGTAGCAAGACCAATCATATAAAACCTCAAACCTCAGTAACTATATTAGGTGTTGAGAAGTTTAAAGCAGCTAGCACCTGTCAGAATTTACATATTGACCAGAGGAATTCGGCATATATACGAAATTTTTCAAATTACTTTTCCACTTCCTAGAGGGTAACCTAAGTTCTTAAAAAAATATATTATCATATTTCTAAGTTCATTGCCCCACTTTGGGCGCCATATTTTATTACAGTGCGCAGTTCGTATACATAAACATGTTCAAAAATGCATATCAGTTTGATACACGGTTTATGGGATACCCTATCTACGCGCTCATGCGTACCCATGCACCAATTTTTAATTACGTAAGTTACATTACATTAGCGATAATCTTGTCTTATTTAATGCACTATAATATCAAATTAAATAATTATAAATCGGGAATATGAAATGGCGTATAATTATATGTAAATATTCAAATACAAATTTATTTATAATTATAATGAAATGAAATAAGTAACATAAATAATAACATTTAAAAATAGACTACTCATTTTGAAATACTAGGCAAAGTATAAATAATCACATTTCACTAATTATAAAGTAAATAACAGTCAATTATCATTTCGCTGTTAAAACACACTTGTTGCATGTATAATTTGTTCCGTTTGTTACATATCCAAGGTTTTTTAGGAACGAAAATACAAACACTAATTTAAATCTAATAATAACACACACTATTTCCCCTTCTTAGTTCGTAGTCGAGCCTGTTGTTAGAAATAAAATATAACCATTAAACAGTATTGAACTTTGTATTTTCTAAAATATCTCTCAATTATCAAGTTTATATTTATTTCATTTTAAAAATGTTTAAAATGCTACTCAGTTTACCAATTAAATGTAAATAAATACATTTAGAATAATATTTTGAGTATTTTGAACACGCTACCAAATATTTACGCCTGTTGTTATTTCTTATTTGCTACAAAATCCAAAATTAATACTAGTTCTTTAAATATAGTTAAATTTAAAGAGCGGGTTTTTTAGGAAAATCTTGGGACGACTTTACTTTTATACAAAATATTTAAGTAACTGAATATTGTAATAAAATAAATAATACGACACGTTACTTGCGAAAATATTTTAGTTCAAATTGTAGTGTAAAAATTCCATGACATTAAATGTGGCATACGAGAAAAAACATTCTGGCATATAAAAACATAGTAGGGGTCCAAAACAATTCTTGTAGCGTCCATCGAACATCATCGCGATATCTGAATACTTGTAGATGAAGATCCTTTCAATTATTGGTAGGCACCGGACAATTTCCGTGCGTCCAGGGCCAGCACGTGAGGTAAGAGACAATAATATAATTTTTTCTCACGTTCTTTGAGTAGTCATTGTCCTATAAATTATTTAAAAATAAATTATTAATAACCTACCACCACTTAGTATATGTTACGAGGATATACGGCTTGGTGGAGTAGTTGGCTAGAGCACACGATGGCAAGCGTGACTAGATAATCACTACATCGTTCTGTGGGTTCGAATCCCGCCACCGGCACTGGCAATGTCGCTGGGAATGGTTATGTGTCCGCGCTTTTTCATTAATGTAATCCTCACCCGTGCAGCTTCAGCTTTGTCGGGGGTTAACACTTCTATGGTGTTTATGTTTATGTTTTAAGAAAATATTGGTACGAGGGTATTGCAATGTTATTAATCACCTTTACCAATAGCAGTGGACATGTTTCGTTCTCCTGTGAACCCATGGGTACTACATGCTGGAAAAAGTAGGGGTAGCTAACCAATACAGGAACTGATACTTTGGAACAGGTCCGGTCGGTTGGACTAATGCAACTGATTCCAACTGATAATTAAATCAGGTACAAGTATCAGTCCAAATCCGCTGTAAAATGCCAAATGTGACCAGTTTGAAAAATAATACGAGCGATGACTGAGAATTAGGCCAGCGACCGAAGGACCAGACTATGGCCTGTGCCCTCCAGCCACCTACGACACACTCACATCATAACCCCACCATTACTGTTACATCCATTTCGCTTGTTCAATCGGTCTTTGTTAACATTTAGCCACATACATATAGTTTATTTCAAACTTATTTGCAACATAAAAAACGTTGACTTCTTTGACGGCGGTAAAAGACCAAAGAAGCCAACGTTTTTATGTTGCAAGTAAGTTTGAAATAAACTGTACTGTACAATATATCTGCAGTTAGGATACATATATTTTAAAAAAAAACGCGTTTTATTTACTTGGGTAACTTTTGATGTCGGAAAATATATGTATAACCTTAATACAACTTGTGTTTTTAATACGTATATGTTGCCAATTGTTTGCAAGGAACTTTCCCCTTTTTAGGTAATTTTTTGTACTGTAGCAGAACACAAAGAAAATACCAACCATGTGTTATTCTCCATAATAGCAAACTTACTAGTTTAGTCCACATTCTGGTCTAACCTCACTTTAAGAATCATAGAACAAATAAATGGTGCGATCCTGGTCATTCTAAGCACAGATGAAGATCCCACAGATTTCTTATCTTATCTACATGTTAATCATTAATCAATGTGTTCTGTCAATTTTGTATTTTATGATCAATGACCGCTAATTTGAACTCAGGATATCTGTAACTTTTAGCATCAAGGTTTTAAACGGCAACAATAGATGTCGGGATCGGTACTAAAATTAATTTAATTTAGAATGAGAAAAAAAGGATTCCTAGTAAGTTTTTTATAACAGTTTTTATGCTGTCTCGGATAAGAAATAGACTTTTTAAGAGATTTGCTGATGAGAATTTGATCAATTTATTTAAACTTTGTAACTTGTGGAGAACCTTTTGGATTCCCAATTTTTCTATTTCATAGGAAAGTGTGTCCTGGTCTTTTAAGGTAATTATTGTACACTGTTTGGTTTGTCTTAAATTATTTATTGTGTTGTAACTTTATACATTTGCTTTGAAATAAGTTGTTTGTTACTTGTTAAGTTATTATGGTGAAATGTCTCTAAATTGTTAAATGTTATGAATGTGTCATTGGCTTCATTATCTTTTAAGGTGCAAAAGTTTAAAATAAAACAAAAGCCTCCGAAATTAGTGTTTGATTACCAGCCCGGACTCACTCAGCTAGCCGTTACGTTACAGTACCAAAATGGAAAAAAGGATTCCAAGAACAAAATACAATTTTACGGGAATTTTGACGAGAAAATTTTCAGGTTAAAAAGAGAATATTTTGCCGCTATTTAGGGAATTTTGAGGTTTAAATATTGGCAATACCGATACACAGCAATTCTTTTGAGGTTAAATTTTACTATTAAGAAAATAAAAATAAAATTGTATCGCCATATTTATTCAACCGTTATTAATAAATATATCAACAAAAATAGTAACGGTTTCTTTTCACATTAAATATCTTATGTTTATGAAAATTGATATAAACTGGGAATTTTACAACGCACGATTATCAAATTAAAGTGATATAGAACAATCACTGGATCTGATACCAGAAAGCGAGCGAGTATTTGAAATTATTAATACCGTTTCAGAGTATACAGAGATGCTTTTCATTAGTCAGGCATGTTTACAAGAAATGAAAAGAATTTAATTTTAATTTGTTAAAATTAAATATTTTAAATATAATTCATACAGTTTTAATACAATTAAAGAACAACTTAATGTTGCTTTTTACTCGAAACTGGTATTTCGATAACAAAACATTCATACATTTCCTACATCGCCTCGTTCTCTGCTGGTTACATTTCTTCATATAGTAACCATTCCAGGGTCCGTAAATTCGACGACGTTTGTAAAGGTCAATGGTCTATACCTTTACTAAAGTGCGTGTTATGTGTCACAGTCCACGGGTTTCGAACCGGCTGGTTGGGTTACGGTTAAACTGTTGGATAGGTCTCCAATTAATGCTCCCATTATCATTTATATAGAGCCGTTCGTTCAATGCATAATTAGGTCGATTTTATCTATTTATGACTGAAACGTATCAGTGTGTCAAATAAGTTTAATATTTCATTGCGTTACTCGGATTGTTATCATTTTACACTATTGGTTTCCAATAGTATTTATATACAGTGAATCTTATAATAATCACGTAATGCGAACAATATTTTGGAAAATATTTCAGCGGACTGTGAAAGACTGTGTAAGCAAATAAGACAAGAATGAATAATAAATCGTTGGAGGCTATTATATTGAATTTTGAATTTTATATTTGGAGAAAATAAGGAGGTTTCTACTATTTTTATTCCTTGTTTAATAATTTCACGTAGGTTTTATACAGGGTGAGGCAATAGTGCGTTCGACTTCGATATGTCGAGTTCTATGACAGCTAGAAACTTGATTTAAAAACATAAATGAACTAGACAAAAAAGTCTATAACCGAAATTATTTTCTAATATACAGGGTGAGCCAAGCTGGTTCTACAGGGGTCAACTAACATTTTTTTATTGAAATGCCATGTATATCAGAACATTTTTTTATTGACTCTCTTCCCAACCACTTGGCTGTAATGTTTTTTTATTTATTGAAATTATGCCATTTACACGTGTATATTAAAAAAATCACGACAGTCACAATTACCGATTTTAAGGAAAAATGTATTAGCACCAGTTATGAGACATCTGTGTGATGACACTCAGCCATTTTCACTTCCTAAAAGTATACAGGGTGGTTAAAAATAATTTTTAAATTTACTACTATTTAAACTGAGTTTTCTCAATTTTTTCAAATGGAACACCCTGTATATTTTTGGACGATGTGATGTAGAATTGAAAAACAAACATTTTTTGTACGTACATCCCTATGGCTATTTGTAATCATTTTTGATTTATTGAACAATAACTGCAAAGTTCAGCAATTTTTTTTTTGTAATTCAAGAGAAGATATTATAAAATGTGCTCCACATGTTGCCCATTATGATTGACACACATTTCTCTATGCGTCTTGGAATGAGGTTTCTACTAAGGCTGGGAATCGAATAAGAATAATTCGAGTATCCGAATACGAATTATTCTAATAGGAAATTATTCGACTATTCGAATATTCGAAATATTCGAATACTCGAATATATTCGATTACTCGAATACTCGAAAACTCGAATATTCGAAAACTCGAATATATTCGAGTATTCGAATATTCGATTATATTTGAGTAAATTTGAATATTAAAATATATTATTAAATTATGTACGAATAGGTATGCAGTATGCATCCAACCAAAGTAGGTAGATAGTAGGTATAGGTAGGTACCTATTCTAAAATCCAAATATATAAATAGACCACATTAGTGGCACGTTTTACTCCCAGTCAAACTATTCCATCCTAAGGCAGGGGTTAAAATTAAATTTTAAATTTTAGAAAACCTGTAAATATTTAACTATTGACTTTTCATGTATTTGTTTTACCTCCACAATCTGCGTCTTTTTTAAAAACATTCTAATTTTAGAGCACTTTTTTTTCGAAAAGGAAAAATAGTTATGACAGAAGTATAATAAACTAGTTTTGTTTTCGTTTTATTTAAGCTTCAATGGTTAAATGTGAACAATAGCGCCTCAATCCTAAAATAAATTACTAACTAAATAATTCTGACCCATAAAGCACATGTACAAGAGACATAACCTATTGTGGGTATGGAAAGCAAATCAAATTGCCTGCTTAGTGGCTTACATCACGACTATTATTGTGGTCTATCCAACCAAATCCTCAAATAGAGTATTCACTATTCACTAGTATTCAGTACTATACCTATTAATAATGAATATTCGAGGATCCGGATTATTCGGATACCTATTCGAATAATTCGAATTATTCGAGTATTCGAATATACGAATTATTCGAATAGGTATTCGAATACTTCAAATAATTCGAATTATTCCAATATCCGAATACTCGAATAATTCGAATATCCGAATAATTCGAATACCTATTCGAATAATTCAAATAATCCGATTATTCGAATATCCGAATAGTTCGAATATTCGAATATTTTTTCGAACGAATATTCGAATACTAAATTCTAGAAAATTCCCAGCCTTAGTTTCTACTGTTCATAAAATTGCCTGAATGGTAGTTCTGATGTTCCATTTAAAAAAATTGAGAAAATCAGTTCAAAAAGTTGTAAATTTAAAATTTCGTTTTGGCCACCCTGTATACTTTTAGAAAGTGAAAATGGCTGAATGTCATCACACAGATGTCCCATAATTGGTACTAACATATATTTTTTTAAATCGATAGTTGTGATTGTCGTGATATTTTTAATATAATCCATACAGTTCTTAATATAATTAAAGAAACTGGTATTTCGTTAACAAAACATTCATACATTTCCTAAATAAATGGTATAATTTCAACAAAAAAATCATTACATTAAGGTGGTTGGCAGAAAGTCGATAATAATTGAGGAGTGAAAGGAGGCCACAAAGAGGTTTCAAAAAATGTTCTGATATACATGGCATTTCATTTTAAAAAATTTTATTTGACCCTGTAGAATCGTCTTGGCTTATCCTGTATATTCGAAAACAATTTCCGGTTATACATTTTTTTGTTTAGTTGACTTATGTTTTTAAATCAAGTTTCTAGCTATCATAGAACTCGAGACATCGAAGTCGGACGACTATTGCACCACCCTGTATAATGGTATAAGCCTGAATTTGCTATGCTGCAGGGGTCAATGATGTATATTAAGTACACATTAATTTTTTGAAATCATTAATTAATTTTCTTCGCTTTCTTTGAATGCAACAAATACATGATTACTGAACGTGGTGAGAAAATGAACTAACACTAGATGCGAATATTCTGATTTATTACTAGTCAGTGCAATGAACTTGTTACGCTACTACGAGTACCCATTATAACTGCATTGCATGTTTCCTATGGGCTAAACGGATATATGTACATTGATTTTAATTTTCAAGTGTTAGAAGACACTTTACAATTATACATTGAAAGAATATTCAATTGTAAACAAAGACGTGATTTTTCAGGGTAAAGCAATAATGTAGTCTAAATAATACTGTACACATTTTCATGAGATATTTAGCAGTTTGATCAAAGTAGGCCGGTCTTTCTGAAACGTCATAAATTGACATAGCATTACATTATGGATAACTTTTCTTCATGAAGAGATTACCAATGACTGCCCATCGGTGGTCCTTCGATTTGCCTGTAACGCTGGTCGTTGCATGTGAAGTAGGTGTTGCTTAAATAATAATTTCGAGCGATTCTTCAATTGGTACGTTTGTGCATGAAAATATTACTAGAATACATTTAGGTTGGACGGTTCTGTAACTTAGTAAATCGATGAAATCGATATTTTGCCGTAAGTTCCTCAGTACCCTCATTTCTCCATGGCCCTACCACACTCTTTGCTGCTCGGGCTGTCCTTAGTACATATGACGTGTTTTGACACATCATTTCAGCTATGTTATTATCCAAACTGAAAACGGCTGACTTTACTCCACAAATGTCTTCTACTAGAATATGTGCTGATCGGTGCCATCTCGGAAGTTAATACCTTCGACAAAATATTCAGGAAGACCTCATAAAGAGTTTAATTGAACATACATACGTGAATTATCTTAGTAGGTTCACATAGTTTGATTTTTCTAAGTAATTTCGGCTCGAGTTTAAGGTAGTTGAATTTCTTCTTTTGCTTGTGAGAAATTAAATTAGTATCGCTTTCGGCTCGGAACTCTGCAAGTCTGCAAGTTGATTCTTTATGGTTCTTAATGTAGGATAAATAATTCTGTTTAAGTGAAGACGCAGATTTAATAATTGTTTATTGATTTTGTCTAATGTGCATTTGATATGGTGAATTGATTATCTCAGTAGAGTGAAACAGAATTTTTCCTGTTGTGGTAGTCCTTTTCGTGAAACGTCACCTTACATTTCAGACAAGTGTCGACGATTGACGAGGGCACGCGACCTTCGATAGCTACAGTCGAAGTCAGGCATGCGCAACTAACACTGAGGGTACTGGAAGAGCCAGATCCAGAGAGCGTCTTCCGTTCAGTTTGAGTATCGAAGTCCCCATAAGCAGTGATCAACGAGTTTCTAAAGATGACAAATATGACTGCCGAAACATCGTTTAGGCAATTACGGTCCTTTAGGGAACTGCATACGTTGACTTACATCGGGTAGGTACTCCTATACACCATTTAATACCCGCGAAAACCTAAAAGACGTATGCACAAATAAATTTAAAATGCATTTGTAATGAAAAATCCATTAAAGAAGCATTTTATTTATTAACGAACTGCATTCACAAATAATTTAATTATTCCTGTTAATAGAGTCGGAAAAGATATCCCGTATAAACATTCCATTAGTTACGTTTGGCTTTGTACAAAAGCTAATCAAATACTAGATCAAGGACAACCATGTCCACAGAAATCGATAGAAAACATTGCTGCTGCTGATGCAAAGCTTGCAACGGGCATTTCACAATAACATCGTTAGTAATTAATTATACAGATAGTTTTCGTTCTTGTTGGGTTCATATAATGCCAGATCATGTAGGATACAAAGTCATCCATCTCTCCTTCAATTATACATGTCAATTGAAATGACAAATTTTTGTTTATATTTAGAATACTTATTTATTACAATTCAATATCACCGGCGAATGGAAAATTCTTCTATCTCAAAAGGTTTTAATTTTTCAACACAGGCAAGTAACATGTATTTGCGTCTTATTTCATCATCCATTGAGATAGGAGTTTTGCATACATAGGAGCGTTTATATACGCCTGCGTAGTAGCTAGTTGTATCGTATTTAACTAGAAATTCAAAAAAATTTAAGATGTAAGAAGGAGAATTTGCCAGATCGTCGGCGAAATATTATAAAAAGATTAACATTATAAAATATAATTTTATTAAATGTTAGTTTCAGAACATGTATGAAGTTCAAACTTCATACTTACAACCGGGCTATAAACACATCGTACTGTAGAGGTCATGCAAAAAATCGAGACCAGTGAAAGCGTTTCATCTCCACTAATCTATTAAAACTATTAACACGTTGACGGACATCGACGAATAGAGCCGTCCATGACCCTCATGCATAACCGAGCGCTTTGAAAATACGACGGGCATGCCCGTCTCTATCATATTCATCGTATGCGGGCACCAACGGGACCTTTCGTCGAATTTGCCTGTACATGCATGTAAAGTGTCCCATTAGGCATCAAAATATATTTTTTTAAATCTGAATGGCTGATCGCATTGTCGTTTGTGTCAGACATTTTATCGTTGTGTTCGCTGGTCTCAGTATATTTATTAGCTCAACTGAACTAATTCTCGCCGAGTTTTAGTATTCTGTACAAGGGAAAACATTAGAAGGGAAACATGTTGGCGTTGCAAAACCTGCGCTGATAAGCCGCCTCTCTGTCCAGGGACCTGTTTTGAGACTTGGCATGAATAGCTTGTAATTTTATTTTGTTATGTGAACAATATGTAATGTTTTTTTGTTTCAATAAAGGATATCTAGTTTACTTTGTACTGGACGGCAATAGACGTCGAAGCCCATGTGAGTCTAAAGTGCTGCTTCATAGGTCACTGACGTCTATACGCATCGTCTTGTTTTTTTCTATATAAAGTACCAAAAAAATTATAAAATATATTTTCCTATCATTATTTCATCCTCTAGTATTGAATTTTCAGAAAAAAGTCAGACTTCATTTTTGGCACCAAACGTGTCCGTCAACGTGTTAAGAAACAAATTTGTTATTTTTTAAAAACATGAAAAATACTTAAATATTTTACAGTAGACTAAAAAATATATAAATGTATCATATTTTGTTTTATTATTATTTATTTTTGCGGATGATACAGACTGCAGAAGAGCTGAACATTTTTCAATACTAAACTGACGTAAGAGCATTTATTCGTTGTAAGTTATTCTAAAGACGATTGAATGTGAGAATTCCAGCGGCGCGACGAGTCACCGTGGCCGATAATCTCGCCATCGTTCTACGGGTTCGAATTTCGCCACTGGCAATGTCGGTGGGAATGGTTGTGTGTCCGTGTAACCCTCACCCGACAAGCATCTGCTGGCCCATTTCTCGGCCCAGAACCCGTGCTGGGTATTTCCAAATGCTCAGCAAGGGGAATCATCAAAGACTGGATCAAGAAGCAACATAACAATTACTGGAAGAACATTCCAGGCAATCGACATCTAAAACACTAATCAAAGAGACCCATGCTCCAAACAAACTGAAGTACTGTTAAGAATGACTAGGTTTCAGTTGAAAACAGTAACAGCACTTCTAACAGGACATATGGCTGTTAAAAAGCACCTGCAAACAATGGGAATGTATGATGGTGACTTGGACTGCAGACTATGTAGGAAAGACCCAGAAACTGTGGACCATATCATATTCGAATGCGAAGCATTAGCTCGTAGGAAGTACAATATATACGGGCAAACACAAACCGACCCGGAAACCATCAGAACTCATCCAGTCATATACCTGTACCATTTATTTGATCAGTGGCACAGGGGTATTGGAATGGGTAGAGTAAAGCAAAATAGGGAGTGCACAATAAGCCCAGGAGACTGCAGTGCCCTCGGAGTCAACTCAGATGAGCCCTAGGGAAGGAAAAAAAAACCCTCACCCGTGCTTCTTCTGGAAACTGCGGGTACACGTGGATAAGACGGAGGCGATGGTATTTATAAAAAATTTTAAAAATAACAAAATCTTGACGCCAATTTTGATTCATGGCACGTAAATTTAAACAAAATAGAGCGTCAAATATTTAGGCGTACACTTGGACAAAGGTTTAACATTTTCAAAACACATAGACATGACTGTACGAAAAGTCTATTTTCTGTCGAGGGGGTTAATATTCTCTTATGGCAAGGAACAGCAGACTAAATTATTTCGATAATCTAATTAAAAATTAAACAGTGAAACATAGCCGTTTTATTTAGCATAAAGTATAGTATATAGTATAAAGTATAGTCTTAAGTATTTTAATTTATAAGTAGTAAAAAATGTTAATCATTAAGGTTAATTAAGTTTGTAAAGAACACGTCTTAACTGCGTTTATTAAATTATTGTCTATCTCTCTCCGGCATCTCTACCTTCCAGCCATTCGATTACCACAGTGCTTGGGCACGTGGATGTTTAGCTGGCTCCGGGTAAAAGGACTCGGAGGAGAAATATCTTTAATTTTAATGATAAAATAAATTGTTATTCAATTGAATTGCGTGAAGCTTCGGCTTTTGATTCGAGAGTTGACTATTTATTGTCTATGATGTTTATTTATTTTATTTTATTTATTTAATGTAAGTATAACTAATTACAAAGATTTATCCCTTATCTTTTGTCCATGAACGTTTGTTTATGATTCAGAGCATATATCTGCATCATTAATAAAGCTTCTATAGTATATCTTCTGATAAATTTCTAACTTTGCTGAAAATATCAACGTGTATTTTGAAAATAAACATTCTACATTCAATGATGAAAATATCGTTGAGTCACTTAGACACTCTTTAGGTCACGCAGTTTTTTTAATATCCGGATTCTTATTCAACACGTCTTCAAATTTCTTGGCACACAAACATCAGAATCATCCGTTAAGTCCATTGTGGAACTACATACGTACTTAACATGAAAAGTCAGTCGAAAATAAACATCCAGTAAGGACATTTTAGTTTACTATTTTGTATATGACTTCCACTTGCCATATATCGCCTACAGCCATGTGCGCAATTCACCCATTCAAATCGGTCCTTTTTTTCTTCAATAAACAAACTGCATGCCGAGAGAAAGTGAACTGGTTTACGTAAACCCTAGCATAACCGCGACCTTGTGTGTGTGTGTGCGTAAGCGAGGCTCTGGCGGTCGCTGCACCTGAGTTTCGCTTATTCAACCGTCTTTAGATTATTTCATTCAATAAAATTCTAGAACAACGATCATTCAACAGCAAGACCGACTTTGTTGATGTAAGAAGATACCAGGATATTCCTGCCTCGTTAATCAATCATTTTCGATTGGGCTATATTGTATTATAGTAATATCAATATCTCGCACAATTTCTTTCAGTCGATATTAATTCAAGAAATGGACTTGTTTGTTGATGATGTAAACGATGTTAACAATCTCGTCATATACTTGTGTGTAAAAAATTATGAGTAACCAAAGAAACGTAAAACTAAAGAAGAGCTTATCTCCACGATATGTGACGTCAAATACGTTTATGCCACACTCCTTCGTTGAACTTGGATCACATTTGCATCTCACCCTTTTAGATTTAATTTCGTTAAAGCTTTACAAGGCTTTGACAAGGCTGTTACACCGAAACACATCATAATCGCATTCTACGAATCACTGGTTTAGCATTTAAACGCGCCTTAAATCTCTGGTTAACATATCCTAGTTCTTAAATGTATTGATTTATCAAAGGTGTGCATTTTGAAACGAATTAATTCTATTTCACCACAGATCCTTCAAATATGACTCACTGTTTTGTTTTATATTCTTACAAGACGTAAAAATGAATATAAATTCAATAAATAGATAGATCAGACGACTAAAGGTGTGCATTTTGAAACGAATTAATTCTATTTCACCACAGATCCTTCAAATATGACTCACTGTTTTGTTTTATATTCTTACAAGACGTAAAAATGAATATAAATTCAATAAATAGATAGATCAGACGACTAGCTCACGATTTTTTATTTATACTTACTACTTGACTAAGTAAAAAAAAAGTATACAACGTCGGGCAGTTCGATTTTTTTATTAGGAAAGAGTGATTAAAAAAAATTAGGTACCGAAAAAGTGAAATATTGTTGACAATTTGTTACGGTGCCATAAATTAGCCGCCCAATTTTATTTATTCCATTTCTCTGTTTCTTGAAATAAACTCATTTTATATTATAGCTGGCACATAATTACGCACTTCTTGGAATTAAAGACCATACCGGCCTCTCAAATATGTGCATATAAACATAAACTAAGGCCACTATTTGGATGGGAGGCACATGCAGGCGATTGTACTAAATTTTCTCGGTCTGCGTAGGGCTCATGATTCTGGAATCTACAGTTATTAACTCTACAGGATGTGGGGAGTAACTGTGTTAATTTGCCGACTCTCGTGAGATTTGGAGCCATGAAACGAATGCCCGACATCGGAAAAACAAAAATAAACTAATAATATGGACAAAAAAACACTTTTTTTGTAAAAAATGCTACATGATATTTTTGACATTTTGCCTATGTCAAAACTCGATATGGCGTCCATATGAAAATCAAAACTTCATTAACATTACTCCAAAACTATTAGGCCTAGAAAATGTTCCTTCATATTTTTAGATTCTTCATGTCGACTAATATCATCAGGGAGAGGAAATTGGACCAGAGTCCAGGACCAATACTGACTCATAGTTGACAAAAGGACATATCAGTGGCGTGCAGAACCTTTCAGGACGGAGGCGCACAGCATTCTTGGGAGCGCAAATAGTAATGAATGAATGAACAAAATAATGAACACAACTGAATATAAAATTGGCTGAACCTCATTAAAATGTATGGCAAAATCATAGTAATACTATTCTTGTTTTATACTTATGAAGTTATCCATCCATCCATCTAGGTCCCTATTTTTGATGGCCGATGGTATAATGGTTGAGGCGGCATTTAAATGAATTTTTCATATTAGGACGAAAAGATCACCTTTTTATAATACATATTATTTTTGTTGTGGTTGCTAGGCGACTAATTTTTCCCAGCCGAAAAGCACTTTTCGGCCTATGACGGTAAGTACTTTTCGGACGATAAACAATTATGAACAAAAGAATGGATACCATAAACAAATGAAACAAATTGTCATGATCAGAGGTAGGATTTACCAATCGGATATGACGGAAAACCGGAGTGGGCTTTAGGTGGTTATGTGTCAGATTTGCATGCATATATGAAACGATGTCTTACCTTGAAATTTTTTTTAGCGAATTCCGTATTATCCAAAGTTGATAAAGTCAATTTATTATAAACACTCACTCAAAGAGAACTGTAGGTATGCACCCACTAAGACATTCGCTACCTCAAACCTGCAAGAATTAGTGGTTTCGTCCACGCTAAGCTAGATGTACTTCCCATTTAGCTCAGAAGAAATTTTCTGTCTAATATTTTCACACTCTGTTAATAAATATTTTTTTTCTTAATGTAGACCTCGAAAGCACGTTAACATTGTTATATTTGTCACTAATTTTCCAAAAAATTTTCTAAAAAGTGAATTATCTAGTTTCGACCACGGTATGTTACATTCTATCATAAATTCCACTAAATCTAAGTTAAAATTACGTTACATGTCACTGTAAGAAAGCCACCTACACTCCGTTTATGGTTTTCTGAGGAAATATGTCTATTAATATTTGTGTTGCATGACCACGAAATTGCTTTGTTACATCTAGTGCAATATACTTGTCTACCATCAAATTGTAAATCGGCAATATCACGATTCCCAGAATTTACTGTAGCTTCCGTCGGTTTAGTACGTTGTGACATTTTAACTGCGCATTTTTAGTACCTACGTCCAAATGTATCCACGTTATGCAAGATACTGTTTGATCGTGTTATACATATGTCTTCCCCTCCACGCTAAAACCGGCCATTGCAATAAATATAATAAAAATTTATTAGTTTCTTCTTATAATCGAATAAAAAATAGTGGATGACACACGGACGAAAATGTTTTTCGCACTCATACGGTTGCCGAACTCGGCTTCGCCTCGTCTGACGATTTTCGGTAATCGTATGAAAAATTGCATTTTTCGTACTTGTGTCATAAATAACTATTTTTAGGTCTTCAGGCGTTCAGGCGTCTTAAAGACATCATGCTGTTTGGGTAATTCACATCAGACCCTTTTTGTATATACCGTTTCAACGACGCACAGCAATTTTGCTGTGTATCGTTGTTAAAACATTTATATATTTTATGTTGTATTAACTTCGAGACTTACTTCAACCTGTGATTTGTACCAGTTTTTGTTTGTTATTTAATTCATTACCGATTATAAACAAGAAAATCGCACTTTAATTAGTCCCGAGGATGCTAGTAAATATAACGAAATTACGACCAAATTAAACAAGTAGTAGCATGCTAGCATGCTCCGCCTTATATGTTTGTGGTTAGTCAACACCCATTAAAAAATTGGCACGTTCTGCCTAACATGTTTGCGGTTAGTAAACGCCCGTTAAAAAATTTGCTTAAACGTGGCACAAACAAATATATAAGACGGAGTATGCAGCCCACTATTCAGTCAAGACAATTTTCACCAATTTTACACATTGGTCTGTATTCCAGGTTAGCGGACCATATGCCAAACACCGCTCCGCGAAAGTAACTATACGCGGTGGTGTTGCTAACTGAGTAACAATAACAAAATTACGTATAATATTGTGTACGTTTATCCCGGCTTCCAGTCAATACTGGCTGCATATATTACAGGTATATAAATAAAAGCATAGATACCAATGATATTTCAATAAATTCAATTATAAAAAGGCTCTTTAAAAAATACTATTTTCTTATATAACTGCCAGCCCTGAAAAATATCAAATATATCCGCTGCCTAAATATCAACACCAAATTATAATCAAATCGATTTATAAACAAATAATCTATGAAGAAATTATATAAAAGTCAAATCAAAAAGTACCTTTTTTTTTACTTTTTTCAAGTTTAACCGTTCCCGTATGACACCCCAATGGTAGGGATTTAAAAGTGGTCAACCCAGAATATTTTAGAAAAGCCGACAACATTTTTTTTTGTAAAGGCAAATTTATTGATTGCAATTAAATACCGCTTATAAAATTTCTTATTACAACAAAAATAATTGTATAACAGGTGTTGGTAATTAATTTTAAACCTGTAGAAAATGGATCGTTATGTTCAATTAATTTAATAATGTGAATACCATATGGCTTACTTCTGGAGAATACACCAAATCTAAAAATAAATGAAAAGACAAAACGTATAACAGACAATTTTAAAGGTATAATATGAAAGACAAACTTTGGCAGCTTGACCCAGAAAACTACTACATTTAATTAAATTGCTTTTACTTCCTCGTTACTTTATAATACGCACACAAATTCCGTCAGGAGAACACACAGAAGATGTATAAAAGCAATAAAGATATAAGTAGTACATCAAATATATGTTCTATTTATTCTAATCGCACTCACTACTGCTTGCATAGACAGCTAGCTGTTTTAGTTGGAAAAGATAATATTCAGTTTCAAGAACTGTCCGTGCTATGAAAAGTTAGTTTATTTGTTTGTGTAGCAAAAGTGATTAAAGAAACAATTTATTTTTATCGCCGAATTGTTTATGTAAAAACTTTACGGTACAATAACCTTGTTAACTCTTTGTGACTTAGTTTAGAAAATAAATGTCTTTAGGCCACAATTTTGACTTTCACACTTTTCTGTATCTACCGAGATAAATTTTAATGAATTTTACATGAACGGTTACAAGTCACAAGAAGAAAGTGCCACATTTTTCACTGCTATAATGAAAAAATCAGGTGACTTTTATAGATCAGGGATAAGTAGGATATTGGGGTAATCTGGTACACGGTTTCTATACAGAAACAAAATAATCTGAAGATAAATTTCAAGTAACAACCATTATCAACACAAGAGAGGAACATTAGAAGACAGTTGGCCAACAAGAAAAGGCAGTTAAATAATATGAAATGGCAGTATAGGAAAATGAAAAGACAGTAGTGGAACATGAAAAAACAATTGAGGAACACAAAAAAAAAACATTTGTAGATCCAGAAACTGAGTTATTATGCGGTAGACTATATCAAGAAATGGTATACTGGACGAATTTTGAGTATAGATATATTCCATTCTAAACATCAAATTCTTCGTACGTTTGAGTGACCATTAGACAGCGTTTATCCAGCAGCAATATTTTCTGGTTCAATTTCCTTGAAGGGAAATAAATGATCCTTTTGATATAGTTCCTAAAAAAAAACTATGGAAGTGGCATGGAAAACCTACAGAAACTTTAAATAAGAAAAAAAGTATCTATTGTCTTATTAAAATGAATTTTCATTTACTGTTACTTGTAACTTTAATGTTCCATACTTCTTTATTTATCCGATTTTAAAAAACAAAAAAAAGTTTGGTTTGTAAGATATTGGTTTTGTTTCTTTTTACCCCATCAAACTACATGTTACAATACAATACAATACAATACAATACAATACAATACAAGGTTCCCTGTTTCTGTTTATCCCAGTTATTGGTGTAAATAGGATTAGTGAAAGTACTCATAAGTACTTTCGCTAATCCTATTTACACCAATAACTGGGATAAACAGAAACAGGGAACCTTGATTAAAAAAAATTATATAATACAAGTAAAAAAACAATTAATTCTACTATTGTATTGTACACAAGCTACAGTTTTATATATTCTGTTATTCTGTTGCAACTGTCAGTCATACTGATTCAAGTTCCATACACCACACTATATGCGTTCCGAATTATCCCAACCTACCCTAATTACAGTGTTATTCATTATAAATTACCCACCCCTTATCATCGTTATTATTACTTATAGAAAAAAAGTTTTAAATAAAAGTTGTGTGGTTATTACTGAATTTTGTTAAAATGCTCTCAAAAGTACAATAGCGTGCAGATTTCAGGAGATACAAAAAGTTATATTTTTTTTAAATGGGATACTATATTATTAAATTTTTGGAATGATCCTGTTTTCCTGATTAAAAAAATATACCATATGTTACCCCTGCCATATACCGTTTTTGAGTTATTAGACGTCAAATATCTTAGTTAAACTAGTTACTGTAAATCAGGAAAAGTTGTATTATACAGCGCTAATTCAACTCGAACTAGCGTTAAAAGAAAAGCAAATAGTGACGTGTATGGATTATTCCCTTTTCACCTGTAGTGAGGAATTTTACGCCGCATCATCAATACTCCACATAAGAAATTTACACATATGTACATATGTACATCATTTTTGCTTTTCTTTAACGCCTGTTCGAGTAGTATCAGTGCTCGCTGTATATGTACATATGTGTTAATTTTAGTATTATTGTGACACTATTGTACAATTTTCTAATTTAAGAATAAAATTGATAAAATGACAGTATACCATCTTTAGGATATTGTTAATAACTTAAGACAAAACGAACTGTTAAGAGCAGATATGCCGCTTCCATGTTAGAGACGACAATATCTGAGCATTCCATTGGCAGTTTTGAGATGTATGTTAAATAAATCTAAGAACAGACCTAACAATAACAAAGATTTATTTTAAGAAATATCAGACTTAAAATGTTAATTCATGCAAATTATTGTTTTACTTTGCCTGTCAATTCATCTACAAAATGTGCACTTTATTTAAAATGAACTTGTTTTCATTTTTGGTTAGGTACCTATATAATTATATTAGAAAAAGTTTGATAAAGGCGACAGCTTTATAAGATAAATAAAAGAGGTAAATCGACTAATTAAGTTTAATGACAACCACCTATCTATGTACAATACGTAATACTTCAACCGACTGCCACCTCAGCTCCCTTCTTTTCTTCCGCACGGCCAATGTTTTGACTTCGCCCACGTTGTGTTAGCGCCGAGAGCCGATCCGCTGATGAGGCGGTTTTGGGCGGCCACAGTCGGCCTTCCTGACTCAGGGATTGTCCTCAAGCCCCACATGACCTAGACATTGAAACTCATTTTAGAGATTTAGAATAATAGTGCGTTAGCATTTTATACCATTTCTGGTATCGATACAACGAAAAATAATCGGCTATCCTGTTTCGACTGTTTTAGTGCACCCCGAACAGTTTACAAGGAATAGCTTGCCCCCTATGCATCGAATATTTTCATGTTTACAGTGCACCTCGTTATACATGATCGAATATTTAGCATATACAGGGAGTAACACAAATGATTCGAATGTTCTAGCATGTTTTCTAGTGAGTCCCGCCTATTACAAATTTTATGGACTGTCCAGCCGACATACTATGAACATTTTACATTTGCATGACACTGCTATGTTTTCGAGAGCTTTGCATTTAGGTACCTTTCTATGCATCGAGCACTTATCATAGCGTTTCTTAATAAAACGTATACAATTCTATACAGCGAATTTTATACTGTCTCATATGTCTCGAGCTGAATTGCTTTACATATGAGAAATTCAATGTAGTTCATACTGCACCACTAGAGAGTGACGGTTCATCGTCCTTTAGAATGACCCAGGGCTTCATCTTGTCTATACAAACAACAGTGGGGCATTTACGATACCTCTCAGACACTTGAATTACTGCACATCGGTCGTTTGCCAGACTTGCTGTTACTCGGAACGGCCCTTTAAACTTAAGTTGCAATTTCTTACTCTCACCGGTGGCGGCCATATCGGTTTTCGCAATCATTACCAGATCGCCGACCTTGTAGTCTCTTGCCTTTGATCGCTTCACATCAAAATATTTTTGTTGTTTTACTTGATCTTTAGTAAGCCTATTTTGAACTTCTCTCCTAAGAGTCGTTAGGTCTGCACGATTTAACTGATCTTGCAGTTCATTCGGAATTATAGATTCTGGAACACTACGCTGTTCACATACAACACTTCAGAAGGTGTGGTTCCCAAGGTTCGGTGCAATGTGGTATTCAGTCCTCTTTGCACAATTTTTACCTGTAAGTCCCACTCATCATCTTCATTACCCCTTTGCATCGAATGCCTCTCGACAGCAATGCCGACACGTTACTGTGTTTAAGTTGTTTGACATATTTTTTTTTCAAAAGAAACGAGCATCGAATGTTTTATACTATTACTTGGCATCGAACACATCAAACTTTCCGTGCGTTACCAAGTGCGGAGTATCTCGCAATATTTTGCTCAACATATCGTGCATTGACGCTTCACGTCTTCGCATAATTTCTCATAAGTTTAGAATATTCGTATTGTTTCGATACCTAACGCATTTTAACATTTTTAACAACATTTAACATCAACATGCTTCAACATTTTACATGTAAACAAAGTGCTTACCACATCTAACATAGTTACCCAAGACTTCATCTTGTCGACACTTACGACAATCGGACACTTTCGGTACTTCTCAGAAACCGCCAAGGCGGCATACCTATCATTTGGGAGTTTGGCAGTAATACGGTATGGCCCTTTGAACTTTGGTAAAAGTTTCCTACTCTCTCCCGTGGCAGGGAAATCGGTTTTTGCCACCATAACTAGGTCCCCTACTTGGTAACTCTTGGGTTTCGAGCGCTTGCTATCGTAGCGAGCCTTTTGTTGACCTTGGTCGGCAGTAATCCTACTCGTAATTTCACCACGTAAAGTGGAAAGATCTACTCTGTCGAACTTATCTTGCACTTCCTTTAACAAAATTGATTCTGCAACACTTCTAAGTCGACACCCAAACAATACCTCTGATGGTGTTTTACCTAGCACTCGATGTACGGTCCCATTTAACCCTCTTTGCACAGCTGTTACATGTAAATCCCATTGATCATCTTCACACCCCCGCTCATAGTCGCTAACGAACTAAGTATAGTGCGGTTAAATCGTTCGCACTGTCCATTCGCCCGAGGCGTGGCGACTGCATTGAGAACATGCTTTATTCCGTATTCCGTACAGAATGTTTTGAGTGATCGAGATATATAAGCACTGCCTCGATCAGATATAATTCGAGCAGGTACACCAAATATATTTATATCTTCCAGTACTCGAATTACATATTTTGCTTTGGTGCTTTGTACAGGTTCAATTACAGAAAATTTATAAATCCGTCAACTGCTACTAGTAAATGGGTATTGCGCTTCCGGGATTTGACGAATGGACCCAGATGATCCAGGTGTATGGTATGGAAGGGTATTGTTACTTGTTCTATGGGATGTAAATATCCAGGTTTCCTCCCCGAGGATGTCTTGTAATAAATACAATTCAGGCAAGACCTAATAATACGTTTTTGTTGTCATACAATGTGGATTTGCCACATCTTTCTTTTGCATATTGTGGATTGCCACAATATGTTCTTCAACCTGTTTTTGCTTTTCTATTTACTTGTGGAATTGCCACAATGACATATTGTAATTTAATTTAATTTTTGTACATGATAACTGCTAGACTTTCATTTAATTGTGGTACTGCCACTCGGTACCAGTATCTATAAACACTATTATATTTTGAATTCTAAAATTAGTACAAAATCATTGTTCAGTTCTAGAGAAAAATAATAAACTTTCGTGAACATTTATTACTCATCCCGTTATTTTTTTCTTTAAATCATGGCAGATTTTTCTGCGAAACCACAAGTGATTTTTAAATTTTTAAATTTATCATGTCTTAATTATTTTTCAAATTCCAATTTTCTTTTTCACAATTTCGACATATGCCCTGGTTTACGACAGGCAAAACATAGTTTCGCATTTTTCCTCCTTGAAAGGAATAAAGCCGTTTAAAATAAACAATAAATCAGCAGTAAAACTTACATTACTTTAAAAAAGCAGCAATTTTTTTTCCTGAACGTCATCTAGGTTACCAATTACAAGCTTTATTAACAAACTGATCATCGGACAAATTAAAATGCAAAGAATTAATTAGAGACACTTTCATACCCATAGTACGAATCAGATCGATCACTGGTATACAGGCATACAATGATAATTAGTATCAAGCTTATTATTACAGTACTTACGTTAACCTCTGAAACGTTTATTTTGCATTTGGGGGCCAAAACACAGCTGTTCGTGTGCTGCCACCGTGCTACGCCTACCTTTCTTACACACGAGACAGCTCTCGTTTGGAAGGATTTTTAGAACAGTGTATGGTCCATTATATTTCTGTTTTAATTTTCCTCCACTCGCTAACTTTGGACCCTCTATAGCAACTAAATATCCACCTGAAAATAATTCGCTGTGTAACGAGACATCAAATTGCTTAGCTCGCTTATTTTCGATTTCGATGATATATGCTGTCTGTATTTGTGCTTGACAACGGCCTCGTCAGGGTCAGCACAATCGTCGCTGCGTCTGCCAAAAACTGCTGAGTTGCTGGTAATCTTGGATTTGTCTCAAACTTAATGTTGTTTTCACTATAATTTATGAGTATGAGTGGTTCCTTTAATTTCAACATCGTCGGCTCGTCTGCTCCTGACATGTTTATATTTGTTAAACTATTGAAGGTTGTCCATGTTAGCACTTTACGTATGTTGAGTAGGTCATGGTGAAGTTCCAAATCGTTAGTGCCTTTTTCCACTCATACATGACGTCGGCAAATAACATCCCAGCCAATAATTACACCTAAGTTTCCAGGAACTGCATCATCAAGTATGATTGTAAATAAAATATCCATTGTTGCAGTCGGTAAAACACTTCGCACGTGTCGATACAGTAAACTATTTTCACTCCAAACTCTGACATAATCCACATTTCTTTCTTGGTTACTGCATTGAGCCGAACAACAGCTGATTCACTCAGAATTGATATGTCAACACCATTGTCAATAAAATATATGAAACTCATTGCTTTATATTATTTTCGTGCTTATACCAGAGTCTATAAACTATAAACATTGCTTATACCAACAATTTTTCTCCATGTTTCCTATCTTTTTGTAATGAGTGCAAATTCATTGTTATTGTTTGTTATGAACCTTTGAAGCTCTTATTTTTGGGTGTATTGACGACCTCGACCTCGATTAATCGTGAAGCCTGTGATGTCACAATAACAAAGATGGGCTCTGCCTTTCAATGCTTCACCAGCTTTCGCTATCATCAGCACATCGCCCACACGACGTTCATCCTTGAGTTTTGTGGCTACGTCAAACCATTCCTCTATCACGTAGTTTGGTATCCGGATTAAAGTCTGCCAACTGGAATGATGTAGCTGCTGATTTGACGCTTGCGCAGTCACATTATCTGCTACGGTGAATCTCAACTACGAGGCGTTAGCTCGGGTGCCATATTGAATTGGTGAGATAACAATGCTAACTGCACTTACTGCATCGCCATTAAGAATAGTAACGTTTCGAGCCACTGCACTTTTAACCGTTTAGGAGCTTAACTAGACAATGTCTCATGTTCGCCCTGCTCTTCTATATTTTTGACACCAAGGTCGTCACACTGTCTGCTGTTCTGCCGCCATCTTGTCGCCAGTCACAATAATAACGGTGTGCTCTATTCTTCTGCGCTTCGCCAGCTTTTACGATCATCGAAATGTCGCTTACGTTTAATTCGTCCTTGAGCTTCGTAGCGTCGTCCAACCATTCCTAAATTGAATAGGTACTTTTATCAGGATCGTAGTTGGTTAGCTTGAATAACGAGTATACATGCCCAGACGCTGGGGCATGCGCGCTTAAATTCTCTGCTACGGAAGTGTTGGGCGTTGGCGCTGGGGACGTCGCCATCTTTGTTTGGCGAATTAGCTCCGTTAGCTGTTGTTGTTGTGCTGCTACTAAATTAATTAACGTCTCCTGCCACTGCAGTTTTATGCGCTTTGGGCCTGATGAAGCCTCGGGTGCCTATAAAACATGAGCGTTACCACTACGCCACAGCACACTCACACCGTACAGTTTGATATTAGGTAATTTCAATGTCACTTGCACAACCGGCCGTGTTTTCTGTAGGGTGATTGTACAATAAAAACCACCCCTATCCCACTTCTGAGATAAAGGCGACAGCTTTATAAGATAAATAAAAGAGGTAAATCGACTAATTAAGTTTAATGACAACCACCTATCTATGTACAATACGTAATACTTCAACCGACTGCCACCTCAGCTCCCTTCTTATCTTCCGCACGGCCAATGTTTTGACTTCGCCCACGTTGTGTTAGCGCCGAGAGCCGATCCGCTGATGAGGCGGTTTTGGGCGGCCACATTAATAGCGACATATTATAGATTATAGAACATTATAAAACAGGTTTCTAAAATGAAGGATCTTGGGGATATTCATCATCTTGTAAAGCATCATTTTGGCCATCTGAAATGGAATTGTACACCTTTTTTCAATTGGGCTGAATTTTGTAAAATCAAATTTTTCGTAAATCAGAAGTAATTCGAAAAAAAGTGCTTTTCAAAACATACATCGTATTCTTAAATTAAGGGTTTGATTTAGGATTATGATTTTTTGGATACCTCAAAAAATCAAAAAAAACTATCATGCTTTTAACGGTACTCTTCAAATTTTCAAAATGTAATGTCTCTCCGAGAAAATAAGCCCCAAAGTAGTCACTAGCAAATCCGTGCATTGAGAATTTCACCATGCGAGGAACTTGTTAATTATTGAAAATTTGTAAAGAGTCAAATGTAAACAAAAATGCAAACAAATTTTTAAACAATGATTCAGTTCGCTAGGTCTCATAATTTTCGAGAAAACGAATTTTTAATTCGTTGCACGCTCGGACTCTCGGAGTCGCATTTGAATTTGGAGTAACGTTCAATGGTCAGGTGCAGCAGACATGTCAAGCATCTTTTATAGTGTGCGAAACAGATATTGTGACGAGACGTCCGGGGTACATTACGGAACGCAGAGCCGGATTTAACTGTATTGTTCGCTCGTTTACTTTTTCAATGTAAGTTTTTGTGTTCAGTGTACTCGTAGCTAGGAACAATTTAACAATTGTACAAAAAAGTATTAACTTGAAATAAAAGTATTGAATTTAACGTATTGACTACACATACAGCAGTTACAGTATTCAAGTTCGCTTAATATGAATTGTTACTACCCACCAAGAACCGCGAAGAAGTATGAGCATTTCTTGCCAGGAAAGGATGGGTATGGAATATTAGTATTGAATAAAGAGATTATTATTTAAAAAGTAACAAGAAACCTTTAAAAACAAAATAAAAACAAAAAACATACTCTCAAAATAGTAACAGAAACAAATGTTTTTCTCAATAAATACTCTAAAATTCTTCCTCTAAATCCTCGCCCTTCTCACCCTCTTCTTCATTTTCAGATGAACTACTATCCTCGTTCAAATTTATCATAAATTTATTTCCACTATTTATATGAAATTTGGCAATTTTTAAATAATCATCCTCAACTGTAATTATTTTCCTAATTCTTTTTTTCCAATCTTCCTAGTCCATTTTCGACACTTCATTTTGAATTAACTCTACGACTTTTTTTTACCGAATTTCGCATATATTTCCTTTCCTGACATTTTTCTTCAATTTACACCAACTTAATTCAATCGGGTTGAAAATACAGCAATATAGCGGTAATCTTAACACTTTGTGGCCATATTTCTCCGCTACATTATCTATAATATACTTCTCATAATTTTTCGTTTGCAGGACTTCCAACAGTTGTTCTTTATTATAATTTTCATCATAATAGAGATCACGTTCCGTTAAAAAAATTTGCTCCAGCTTAGTAAAACTCTTGTTAGGAATTTTATACAGTTGTCTCGAATGGTACTTCGCATTGTCAAGACCAATAATGCTATTCGGATTTAATTTTGGAATTAGGGTATTTTCAAACCATTTCTCAAATATTCCTCCCTTCATGTTCTTGTAGTAATTCCACGTTACAGTCTTCCATTTTTTTCCCGCACAGTTTCAATACATTTTCAACCCATCCATCAACTGATCCACAGTGTAATATAATCAACCGAGTCCCTTTATGAGGGGGCCATAAGATTGGTTGACATTACCTAGATCCATCAGTCCATCCTTTTTTTACGGTGTCATACCAAGTTTCATCTAGATAAATAAATTGGTCTATTTCCCCTTCTGCGTTCTTCTTTTCTCTCTTCTAGATATGAATTTCGTCTACTTTCTATATCGCCATGCGTTTATTAATAGTTTGGTATTTAAATCCAATTTTTCTCAGCCAAGTTCCTAAAGTTCTATTGGTATATTTTAGATAATAATCCATTTCTTTTAATTTTTTGTCTACCACGTCAATAGTTGGGATTTTATTTTTTTGATACACGTTGTAAACTAAAGTTTTGTTAACGATGGGTCTCGAGTTTTCGATTGACTGGCGTCCGATCATTGTTTTCTTGGGAGGGCACCTTCTTTCACCAGTTTATGTATTGTGGGACGGGGAACGTTAGTCAGAGATGCTGTTTCAACTAGTATATCATACAAATTAGGGTCATTAGCTCGTCGTTTTAAATGATTATTGTAAACACTAAAGCAAATTTGTTTCGCTTGCTCGTTCAAATGTAGCCGATTTTTTCTTACTGAAAAAAACTAATGAACCCTGATTTTCTTTATCACTGTAATCACTATCACTTTCTTAAATTATTTTCAAAAACACGCCAGCAAATAAACAGATATTAAATAATTATTATTTATCTTATAAAATTATATTTACAATATATCAGCACTGATAGAACGATTCGATAACAAAATTAAGTGAGGCTCTGAAGTATCCCAGCATGTAAGCTAAACTGCGCCTCAGTCGCGTACCAACAAAAACAACAATTATCGTTCTCGCTTTAATGTAAGCAGTGTAAAAGACGAAAGATGGCATGAACGTTACCTCGAAATTGTATTTATTCCAGAACTCCTGAAATGGTTGTTGATATGTGCAGCAGAACATCACAGGCAATCAGCATTAAGAGTAAATCGAACATAAACTGTGTTCTCGAAGGCACGCCATTTTTTTTAGTTTTATGTTGCACAGAATTTACGTGACGTTTATAATTACGTTTGTCCCAGCACATCAGGTCTGTCTCGCACACCTTACAAATTATTTTAGCACCAGTGTAGAATAAATCGGGAAATTCATTGATTCATTTATTCACTTTGTCAGCGTATAGCCGATACTTGGAGAACAACATCAGAGAACCCCAGGACCTGTTCAATAAGGCCTCTGCAGGCTATAAACATCAGCTAGACATCATCTAGCAGGGTTAAAGAATATGGTAGGATCCTTTGAATCTCTTTTCCGCCGAACAGTCCACTTGTTTTTTCATGTTTGTGGTTTTTTTATATTAAACCATAAACACGGTGCTTCACCACAGTACGCAGCACGTGTGCGAAATTACATAAATCAGAATTTCCCTAACAGGAAGAAGAGGGCATATCGAATGGCCAGATAGATCGCTGGATCTAACCCCGCTGGACTAGTTCCTATGGAGTTACTTAAAAAGTAACAAATTTAGAAGATTTAAAAGAAAGAATTCGCCAGAAAAGCCCTAAAGTCACATTGCTAATGTTCAAAGAAAGTTTGTTTGTAGATTACAACGTTGTTAGGATGTAAACGTTGTAAATGATGTGCCTCATTTACATTCCGACTTTACTTTTTTTAATGCGACCAACTGAAATTGCGGTAAAATTTTAAGTTTGTAATTTGATTTGTCAGTGACTTTTTGATTTTTTTTTAACAATTGTATTGAATTTATACATAAATTTTCTTCAAATCTAAAATATCTTTTTTTTCTCAAAAATTTTAAATACTATAATTTTTTATGCTATATTTGTGAAAAAAGTGTCCTTTCAATTGGCATTATCAAAAATTGGGGTTGCCATTTAAAAATTGCACATTTTTGAAAAACTTTTTTCAACAAAACAGACAAATATATTTAAGATTTCACCTGTCCGATTGATTCTTTGTTACTCAATCTGTAACGATTTTATAGAAAATTTACACTAGTTTACGGACGCACTGTACACAAACGGATGCCATAATTCTTGTTTATATTTAATTTGTTTAAAACTTTTTTTACGTGTTTATTACTTTAAAGGTCCCATGATTTTTCCACTGTAATGTATATTTCTGGAAATAAAACAGCAAATAACACCTTTCAAATTTATTCGTGAGTTTGTAAAATTCATTTCAGCAATAAAAACAGAACACATAACAGGATATTACAGTAGGAAGCGTTCAACGCTACAACATTATCTGGCGAGAGTTTGAGTTGCCTTGAAATAACTTAAAAGTTTGACTTTTCTCAATGAATTATTCATGTGACTCAACAAATGGAAGCTACGAAAGGCATCGTTATTTTCACATCTTATCCAACTTCTTGATATACTGAAAGGCAGCGTACACCAAGAAAATACGGCCCCTTACGTCTCATGAGTCCTAGTTAACAGGTATACACGAACAAACACACTATGGACCGCGTTATTAACACTTAGTTCACTATAATAAGAATGTCCACGGAAACAACTGCTACAATTTTTTCCTTGAATATTACAGTTAGCTGAGAACTAAACAATCTGCTTAAGGATGTATGTACATCTGGAACAGATTTCCAAATTTAGAGTTACACAACTAAGATTTAGCCTTCAAGAACTGATCTCTTTGTCTCCTAATGAACCAGTTACGGGTAAATTAGACCAATCTCCAGCAGTCAGGATGCCACTGGTGTGCTAGCAAGTAGATAGACAGTAAAGACTGGGAATATTGTACTAATTTAGGAATCGAGTGAGGGGTTAGGAGGTTCCGGCTACCACGTGATGGTAAGAAAAGAGGAAGACAACAAGACACCCTAAACCTGCATATTGGCGTCCAAGGATCTACAAGTTGTGCCAATGCCACAACTATAAACAATGGATGTCACAGAAGTTGTCCTTGAATATACGGTAAGTGACATTAAACGTAAGGTAAGCAGCATTTATCTTCCGTATGAGAACGCATACTTATGAGTTACAGGCAATAATTTAATTTGCATGGAAGGCAGGGTTTCCGTTAATAATTGGATATGACGCCAATGCCAACCAAACAGTGTGGGGCAGCTCTGACTCTAACATGCGAGGTAAACCTATGTTAGAGTACTACAACGAATAGAGGAAATACGCCAACATTGTTTAACTGTATTCGTCAAGAGATGAATGACATTACGATGGTCTCTTAAAGGATGACAGAAGAGATCTCGGATTGGAGGGCGACAAGACATATTTTGATGTCTGACCACAAGATGGTCAGATTCGCCAGGACAGGAGACACTCTCCAACCAAATCCAAGAGAAACAGACTGGGCAAAATATCAAGCCTGGAAGACGAACCAGAAAGTCAGATAACCTCCTGCCAAGCTGGTATAGTATTCGCTGCGAAACAAAGGAGACCATAGGTTCACTACAAAAGTAGGATCGGACAGCTATCTCCGGAGCGAAGACTTTAAAGCTTCTCTTGAAGGCTCATTTTCTTGACGAAGGCATTTCCGCTATCACACCTCAGGAGGAGCCGACTCCTGAAATAGACTGAAGGCTCGCCGAGGAAATAATAACGGATTGTACAAAAGCCTGGGCAGTGAAAGAGTTCGATTCCTATAAGGCAGCAGGTTTTGAAGTGATCTTCCCGGCCTTGCTTCGGACGGGTCTGGATATTCTCCTGCCTCGTGCAAGAAGAATCTTTCGGGCCAATTTGGAATTGGGGTATGTCCTGCTGGCCTGGAGATCAGTCCAAGTAGACTCTATTCCCAAAGTAGGAAAAAAAGACTAAGCGGCTGCAAAATCTTTTAGAGCTATCAGTCTCATATCCTTGTTTGCTGAAAACGTTAGAATGGTGTGGACAGATTTTTGCAGGAAGAGGTACTAAGCAGGTATCCATTCCATGAGAATCACCACGCATACAGGCGAGGGAGGTCCACAGAGACAGCCCTACGAGCGGTCGTGCACAAGGTGGAAAGGAGTCTTGACTATAAATATGAAGAAGACCTTAGCAGTATTCTACGCTAGAGAAGCCTTTGGCAAGTCGAGGACAACGTGTCTCTGACGGCCTTCTGGTCAGAGGTGTTAGCACCAATACTGTTGACCAGTATGGGTAAGGTCTACACTAGAAGACAGACAAGTTAGCGCTGCTGTGGGGGACTGCCAACTAGAAGTGACGGTGAGGGGCAGCGCAAGCAGCTACCTATCACCACACCTAGTATGTTGGTTGGTAACATATGGTCGCATGGAGCGCCCAACCGCGGAAGGTTTCCATGCGCAGGTCTACGTAGACAATGGTCTAGTTTTAGTGACTGCTAGATTTTTAAAAAGTTCGCGTCGCGTCGTCTGTGAAAGGATGCAGGTAGCATGTAGAAATATAGAACGATGGTGTAGAAAAACTAGCCCCTCAGTTAGTCCAGTAAAATTGAGATAATCCTCTTCAACAAAAGACAAATAGAGGACATTAGGGCACCAGCTAAGTATGGAATATCTCTGGCACTTGCCCGGGAGTTCTGACAGCATGCTGTGAACTTAGACACGTCACTTATAGGTGTTGAGGAAGATCCTACATTCCTAGGTAGCGGAGAGGACGAAGAAACGTCCTACGATTTCTTGGTGCAGTTTGAGGTGCTCTTGAGAAATGTGGTGAGCTCATTTTCATGAAAGGACAACCTGACCATCAGAAAGTCGAGGAGGTTTGAATAGGGAGCAAGTGGAATAAATGGTTGAAGGGGCGGTAAGGGGTCGAAAAAAAAGGTACGTTTGTGGTCTACTCGTCCTTACCAGGCGCCAGCTTACATTACTACTACTATTGCTACTACTGATATTACTTGCCTGGAAATTACAGCCTCATGGAATGACAAAATAGAAATTCTAGGTGTGAATACCCACATTAACATGCAAAAAAAAAAAGAGTTAACCTTTATTGTGGGCCATTAGATACCATAAAGCCAACTCCAATACAGCAAGAAAACACGTAAGAATAAGTTGGTTATATTAAAATTAAATTCAATTTGAATAATTATGAATAGATTGACACCAAAATGAAAACTTTAATACGTTTGACACCACCAAATCCAGTTTGTTGTGACTGAATGGAGTAATTTGTCTGACCTGGTTTATCCCAAATTTCATTAACAAGTTTTTGGAAAAGTATGTAGTATATAGTTATTATAACTGAAAGCAAGATAACCTCAAATTAAACTCTAGGGCCTGCAGATTTGATAACCGATAATCGATTATCTCCAATGAATTAGTCAGTCAAATAATAGAGTATTTCTTTAATTAAGTAGTAGTTTAAAAACTATAAATTATTGGTGAATAATTAACCATTTAATCAAATTGGACAAGTTTAATATAAAACACCAGATCACAATATAAATTCTTAAATTTTATTATAAAACAATTATTAATTATTACAGTTGATTGTCCATTAATTTGAATAGGTAATGTTGAATATCGAAAGGCTCACTGAATATTCAAACAATTTATCAAACAATCAACTTATCGCCATCAAATATTAGATTTATTAACAACAAACCATCAATTATTCACTTATTATTTAGTTAAATAATCGAAAATCGAATATTTCGGAAAAATAATCATAATGGAATAATATTTATATCTACGTTTATATTATACGCAAATTCGTTCATTCAACAATACGATATAGTTACTGAAGGAGATATTCGGTCTCACCATGAAGCGCAGTCAATCATATTAAATCATCTACAATCTACACTATAGCTATAATATTAAGTAACTAAGGAATACAATGAATATGTAATCAAACCCATACAACAAAGCCAGCCGGTTCCCTTTTATGTAAAGATGTTTCTTTGAAATTTCATTTTTTTCCCCTATTTTTTGCGACTTTGTTTTCGTTGAAACTCCAAATAATAAACTGTGTCCAGTTGGACCCGTATATTTATTGAATCTAACTAACAAGTTCCAATTCCGTTTCTTTGTAAATATGTCTTTATGAAAGTTCATGTTTTTTTTTATTTTATTATTGAAATGTGTAACATTATTATTAATACAAGGGAAGCAAAATAGTGCATTGATTAAGTTGCAACCACATATTCAATTATTTTATATACAGGGTGGGCCAAAAGTAGGTAACCCATTTATTTTTCAAATATTGTATTTAATAAGTTCAGTATAATATTTTTTCAAACAGTAACAAAAAGTATATTCCTTGGAGATTTATTTGTGAAAAATAATGTCTCGTAGATGACCGCCTTCTTCGTTTTCACACAGCCTTGCTCTAACCACTACATTTTCATCACTAACGTCAAAGTTTCTATTGGTATTGCCCGAATTTCGTTTCTAATATTGTCTTTCAGTTCCTCAAGTGTCCGCTTTTTATTTTTGTATACTCTTTCTTTTAGGTAGCCCCAGAGAAAGAAATGGGGCGCCGTTAAGTCGGGCGAACTTGGAGGCCAGTTCAGGTCGCAATTTCGAGAAATTATTCTGTTAGGAAACACAGTTCTTAAAAGGGCAAGACTCTGCCTAGCAGTGTGGCATGTGGCACCGTCCTGTTGAAACCATAAATTCTCGGGGTTTAGTAAAGCTGGAAATAAAAAATTCTCTAAGCATTATTTGGTACCTCTCCGCATTGACCGTCATTGCGTTGCCTTCATTATCCTCAAAAAAATATGGCCCGATCACTCTAGTTGAAGTCATTCCACACCAAACAGTTACGCGAATTGGATACAGCTCTTTCCCTTGAATTATTCGAGGATTTTCAGTGGCCCAGATTCGCATATTCTGTTTATTAACATATCCGTTCAGATGAAAGTGTGCCTCGTCCACTCATAATTAATTGATGAATAAAATTAGGATTTTCTGCAACAAATTGTTGAAGAGCTACGCTATACTGTAGACGCTGTTGTTTATCGCGAGGCTTAATTTCATGACCTAGCTGTATTTTGTAAGGGAAAAAGTGCAAATCAAGTTTCAATACCCGTCTCAGGCTAGTCCTGGTCAATTCCAGTTCATTTGATCGTCTTCTGGTTGAAATTGAGGAATCATCATTTACACTCTCTCTTACTCGCTCAATATTCTCCGGATTTCTAGCTGAACGTGGTCTACCTGTTTTAGAGCGATCTCTCACGCTTCCCGTTTCTCCAAACTTAGCGACAACATCACAAATTGTTTTTTTAGTGGGCGCATCTCTGGTATTAAAATGTGCACGGTATCGACGCTGGGTTAAAATTATTGATTTCTGATTTAGAAAAGAAAATAAGACAATTTTTGTGCGTTGGGGAACTGATAGGTAATTCCAAAACGTTTTAAAAACATTTCTGTTCGACCTAAATGGACTATTCAGTGTACATGGACGTTTTATAAACTTTTAAGAGAACAGTTTTATAAATGCTTTAAATAACGTTAATTCAATGTTATCAAAACTGTAAAAAGAACGGTCAACATTTTTCGTGAAAAAATTTCTATTTATTATCAACCAATGACACGTTGAGAACACGTTTTAAAAACGTATGTGTGTTTATTGGGAATTCTTACTTGACACCAACTGATTAAGTAGGGCCTAGAGAAGGTATGCAAAAATTATCTGCTACTATCTATTACTTTGTAACAGCAAGCGCGGTGAGTTATTTATGCAGTGCTACGTAAATAGTGTTAATGCGGATTGTTTGTGTGATAAAAGTTGTCCGAACGTTTTGTGCTTGTTATTTTCATTGTCTTAAAATGTCTGATAAAAAAATAACTTGTTTAATGTTACACAAAAAAATTATGGAGGGCTGGCACAATAGAAGTGAAAATAAAATCGTGTTTTTTATTTAGAAAATTATTTTAAAGGCGCTTCCAAATCAAGCACGTCGCGTTGCGCAATTGCAAATGTTGCAGCAACATGCAGTTTGGGCGGAGAACTGCGCAGCTGTTCGTCCAAACTGGGTGTTGCTGAACTTTTGCGAATGCGCGGTGCGGCGCTCTTGATTTGGCAGCGTCTTAATATAAATTATTACTATGAATACGGTCGTATTCGATACTTCCAATGGAAACAACCTTATAATTCAGAAAAAAATATTACAAACGATTACTGTGTTGCATTTTAATGTTTTCTATTTTTATACAAAAGTTACCCCTTAAGATGGGGTAGTTTTAAAATTAATTTTGACAGTTTTACAATAAACATTTTTTTATATCCTAACCTATTTAAAAAACTAATAGGTAATATATTTTCTTTAATTTCACCCTCTTCTTAAGGGTACTTTTAATTCGGGGCACTAAAATCACCTCAAAATTAGATTCAGCGGCCTAAAAACCTGTAGCAACACAACTTCAGTAATAAGAAAGTATGAATTTCGATCGCGTTTTTCAAAATTTGACCCACTGTGCGCCGCCACTAGTAGAAAAGTCAGTATATACGATTCTACGAAAGTTACGACATATAAATACGCCAAACATATAGCTAGGTCAGGCATGGAATAAAAGTAAACCATTTTACCTCGTGAATTCGTTAGTTAATATACATTTATGTAAATTAATGAAGTACAATTTACATTTTGTATTTCATCCTTCTGCACAAATATTAATTCATGATTTAATTCAGTTATATTAATTTTGCCGTTTTCATCTGTTAATGGCGTTATTTTGTATCGACCTAAAATATACAAATCTTTCGGACTAATTTGCTGGCTTAATTAATTCTGTGATATTTAAATACCAAAGTTCAGTTGTAAAAATAATATAAAGAATTTAATACAACTTTATTGACAAAATATTTAAGAAAAAATGTATCAGACCTTTCATAAATATTTACCATTATCATGTTTTTTTTTACTTTTTCTATCTTTTACTTTTACTAGGTATTTTTTATTGGGATACCAGGGTCAAAAATATCTTACACGGAATATGTAAAATTTTTATTTGTACCTATAAAAATAGTATGCAATTTTTGAAATACATCTAGCCTTACACATCGTCTCCAAACTACATGTACTTCTGGAACCATTTTGCAAGTTTTTTCGATCATATTCATACATGATTCAGTTTAATACCACGTGACATGAGGCCATGGGCGTCGTCACCAAAATTTCCAGAGGGGGGCAGGGTAAATTTTTTTAGAAATGCGTCTGAACGTTTCTTCATAGTGAATACTAGAAAACATTTTTCTTTTTGTATAATAAAAATCAAATTTTCTGAAAAATTCGTAACAAAAATATTTGTTTTTTTAGCACTGCTGTAATGCATTCGGATGATTTAATTGTCAAGAAAGCGTATACTGCTTTTATTAATATAGGAGTGCGACACAATATATACAGGGTGATTTTGTGAGAATTCCCACCCCTCTAATTTTGTTATTTTTATTATTACAAAAAATAATAAATGCAAAATTTATTGGACTTTTTATGTAGATTTTGAAAATTATGTCAGAAAAATAATGGATGCTCACAAATCAACACCCTGTGCAAAAATATTGGTATCGATGAAGACATTTATTTCGTCCATTTTTGTAGCTTACGTAGTATTTTTTAAGTCTTTTACCGTTTCCGAAATAAGGGCATGAGTCGGTAACACCTTGTTGCATACATAAGTTTGTTTTTTAAAACATGTTTTCTATAAACAAAATCCCAATTATCCCAAACCTTAAAGGATAATCGTCTGCTCTTTTGTTAAGTCTATAAAAGAATACGTGTTCCACTACTACTTTCACGTTTAATATTGAAGACGCAGGTTGCCAGACAGTCATTTTCTTTAAAGTATATTGTAGCGAAACAGAGAGACCAATTAGAGTGGTGGAGAAAACAAGCAACTAAATTGAAACTAAAACGTTTCATAACGTTAGATGTCGACAGAAATTTGCTCGGTTGAAAGGAAAAGAAATAGTAAACAGAAGTCCTCTGAAAATACGGGTATAGCGTGTTAAGCCCATTCAACAATAAATGAGTATACGAAAAAATTATAAAAATGTCCCCATCGTAAATTGAATTTTTTTTTGTACTTTGTTGGGTCATTTAACTCTAGTTAGATCTCCACTAAGTATAAACACTGTAAAGGCTATTGATTTCATATGTACATGCAGTATTTATATTTGGGATAGCTGAATACGTTACATATATTCGGGATTTTTTAGATTTTACAATTATAGTAAATTGTGCTATATATGGAACAAAGTAAAATTAAATCAAATAAGTACTAACAATCGGCAAAGTGCAATGTTGGTGCTTCTTCACATACCCCATTTATGAAATGTATATTAAAGGGTAATCGTAATCAGTAATCACCATGCTTGCTACACACTACATAGCATACATTGTCAAACTAACTTCAACCATCAATTCCCTTAATTCCTCTTGAGCCTAATTAACTATATTACGTATACATTTAGTATTTATTGAAACTGTTCAAATATGTTTAATTATAAATTTACTATTATATTTATACTCATTTTAGTAAAAACCATTAGTTATACATTTTCAACCTTAATATGTAATTAGAAATAAGAATACTATATTACTTTAAACCTACGCAATCCTAGCTCTCTGCGAGATCCGTTTTGTTTGTCTCAAAATTGTCTAAACAGACACTCTAGAATAAGGTGTCCCAGTCGAACCATGTTTAATTAAATAATTTAACAAAGAAAATAAAAGAAAAAATGCCGGTAATAATGTAAAATGATAATAATAACAAATAAAAAGTTAAACTAAATACATAGATAAAGTAGAAATAAAATGAACGAATAAATAAAACTGTAAAATAAATGATAAAAATACTCGTATATTTGTGAATACTATACTGGATAAAACATATAATAAGTTTGAAAGTCGACGGATTTATTATGGAATCAGGATGGTTTACCATAGCAGTGTGTGGTGTGCAGAAGTTCCGGATATTAACTACCATCAGGAATCGTTCATGCACTTCTTTCTCCATACTCCATATACCCAATTTCGGCATACATACACCGACATAACGCGGCGTCGCAAGTGCTATATTCGTATTACCACCTATGGGGGTAGTGCTGCCTGTTGTCGAGATCAAGAAAAGCCGTATTTACTGGAACTACTCGTTCGTGGGTGTCAGGCGAATCCAAGTCAATCTTCTTCTTCTTTAGCCCGTTCTCGTCCACTCCCGGACACAGGTGTCTTTCATATTCCCATCGCTGTCTATCCTAAGTACTCGAGATCCAGTTCCTGTCAACTTGCCTCTGGACGTCATCCCTCCATCTTGTTAGAGGACGCCTGACCGCTACTCAATTATCGTCTTCGTCCACTAGATGTCATTCCTGACAACGTGCCCTGTCTAGCGCCCTTTATTGATGGCGATGTGCTCTATGACATCAACGACTCTCGTTCTTTCCGTGATGACCTCGTTTCTGACTCGAACCCTCAAGCTGGTTTGCATGTTTCATTGCCCGTTGGCAAACTCGGAGACGGTCTTGTTTTGTATTAGGGATACAGTCTTGAAGCCGTAGATCATCACAGATAACATACAGGCGTCGAAGACTTTCCGTTTCAGGTTAATGGGGATGCCCAGTTTTTTTTAATTCTGAGGATATGACCAAGTTTTCCAAAGGTTGCCCACGCCAGGCCAACTCACCTGGTGATTTCTGCGTACAGTTGTCCTTGTCAAGCTTGATGTTGTGGACGAAGTATACGTACTCTCCAACCACATCAAGTATGTGGTTATCGAGTGTGACTTGGATGTTGTCTGGACTCTATAAGCCAATAAGCCTAACATATTTATTCAATCATCAAAGCAAGGATATGTGTGTCATCGAGTTTTGGGCATTTGCAAAGAAAAACATTGCCTTGAACGAGAAGGGGAACTCTCACCAGTGTTATACTCTAGCTGGTCAAGATGGTCATCATAATAATCGAGTACTCAGAGGGATGAAGCTCACGCTGCTCTCGGAATTGAAGAACATACCGACCTGACGAAGATCAGCCGATTGATTGGTAGGCCAAATGCAGAACGCTCCTCATCTGCTTAGGACATATGAAATGACTACTCTGAACAATTCGCTATATTGTAATTTACATTTACAGAATCGAACCTATTAGTTTTACGCGAACGAACCGTAATATTCATTGAAATATACCTATTTATCTTTCATTATACGAAAAACAGGTCTACTGGGAAGCATTAATAGATCAATACCAAATTCTGAAAGATGGTGCTTTTAGAATGCTGTCTAACCTCAAAGTTTGGATATTTGTAAATGAACACGGAAAATTGGGATTTATGAAAGAAGTTTGTCCTCACACATTTTCATGTTCGAATTAAATACATGGCACTGGCGAGTAATCGTACACTACAGGACTACATTTCCGCATATTCACGATGTTTTAGGGTCACTGATTCTCTCTGGGGATACATATTTACGTTTATTTAATTCTGTTTTGTTTATCTCCGCAACGGGTTTGTCCTTCCTGAAGCAAAACACGAGGCACTGACATCATTACGGAAACATTTTTATCGAAACATCAACTGGGATTCATCATATTATTCAAGTTCGATACGCCTGTGTTAGACTTAAAATGCCTAGATCCATCCATTTATGAGGAAAATAGTTTTAAGTCTAATGTATTGGAATGATGTTTTCAGAAAGTTCGTAAGTAATTTGGTAAACTATAATTACATTTCAATTCAAACTGCAAATTTATACAGTGTAAGGAGTAAACGAAACATCTTTAAATTTTGTTCATATATTGATCAGCAGTTAGTCCAAACACCATAATAAAACGGCCCCTGCACGATCAATAAACCTGACCTGTTAAGTAAATTGAGGTTCGCGCTCCCCTCTTCTATAAAGTAAGAATACAGGATAATAGAAGTCGATAAACAGTGAAAATAAAGAACAGACAAAGCTTAACCAGTCGTAGAAACAGTAATAAAACTGATTTTGCAAATATTTTTTTAGATAGTAATGAAATATTTTGAGTAGGCACATAATTCGTTTTCGTTAGTTTCACTGTTAATTAGGTATTTTGAAGCTAATTATTAGGGCTGTCAAAAATGTTCCGTGGGATAGTGGCGTACGCGAAATTAACTAATACGAGAAACAATAAACTGTTACAATTTATAACAATGTATGTAGAACTTACCCTCTTAACTAGCTTGATGAACTAGCTTGCTTATCACAAACTGGAGAAGATGTGTAGCCATTTTGCAGCATCAGGTATGTTTCTATGGTTGTCTCCATGAGTGATGTTCGCTTTGGTGAAAATATATTCTTATATTTTGAAAACGACCGTTCGACATCTACTGATGTAATACACGCATACGTAAAATAGACTTTGAACACACTTAACGGATCTGGGGCTGCACCATCACATATTTGTCTTAATTTGGTAAAACCGGTGTCTTTATTTAACACACTTGCGAACTTTTCTTTAACGCGCTCATTTGTTGCATCACCTATAGCGTGTAGCAGTAGATTTACTTCGTCCACTATTTGCAGTGACTCTGCTAACGACAACGCACTGTTTTCTAATTTATTTATGCTTTCATGTAATAGTTCTTCGCAATATTTTTTAAAGCTGTTTCAACGAAAATATCTTCGAATTTTGTCTGGCTTTCCTTAATAGCTGCAGCTTCATCTGGATGGAATTGTAGTATCACAGCTTTTATTTGTTGGAAATATTCAGCATAATAAAGCTGCCTGCAACCATGTTCCCCAACGTGTAAGAATCGGCTGTGGTGGTTCAGGAATACCGGGACACTTGCTATGAAATGAACGGAGACGTTTAGGAGATTTAAGAAACACTTTTTTTTGTACTTGCTAACTCTGGAAAATCTTTCCGAATAGTTTCTGCCACAAGATGTAAAGCATGCACTTTACACGTGATATGTATAAACGTACAACCTTGTTCTTGCAAAGAACGGCCTGCCAAACGCATTGTCACGGCGCCATCAGTCACAAACATCAACACTTGACTTTTTGACAGTTCAAATTTTTCTAACGTCTCCAGCACCACCCTGGTAATTGTTTCGCTAGTACACTGACTTAGTCTTTTGCTAGCTAGTAACAGTGGAACTGTCGGTTTAAGAGGGTCCATAACTCGTACTATAACATTTAAAATAGATTTTTTTTTACAATCTGTTGTCTCATCAACAGATAACCACAGTCGTGTATTTTTTAATTCACATTTCAACTTATTTACCATGTCTACGTGTACAGTTGGTAGATAAGTTACATAACGTTGTGCGACTTGGTAACTTCACTTGGGCATGTATTTATTCCAGAATTCTCGAATTGCACCTTACAATTGTGAAACGTCAAGCGCTCTTTCAAAACAGTAACGCTAATACAATTTACTAAACACAAGTCAGTTTATCACCTTCGTGTTTTGATATTCCATTTTCATTGTACCTGTGAGTACACCACATTGGGATCTGTGCATTTGGAATCAATGATTCGGATCTTTCGGCCAGTAAAAACATCTGTTCAAACTGAACTGATCGAATCGTTCATGAATCACCCGTCTCTAAAGGACAGTGTGATATTAGCTGATTTAGCTGCATGGCACCCCCCAGAATTCTTGGCTTTGACGATGGCGTAGGAGCCGGACGAAAATATTGCTATTTACCTCTGATGCATCTGTGTAAGGCCCCGACCGAGCCTTGTAAGGGGTGAACCTGTTTTTCTCGGCTACCCCCTGAAAATGTAGATGGAGTAGACTATTGCGACATGTATCACTTAGTCCTTAGCCGTATGGTTGATAGTTCCTCTTTATGTAAGATCAAAAAGTTCTTTGGTAACAGAAGTATTGATATTGGCGCACGCGGTTACCAAAAGTCGGCGTATGATCGCAACGTCACATCGTAGCTTGATTAAATGGCAGCAATGTGTCCGAGGCCTTAGAACTGTTACAAGTCATTGCACGTTTAGCCTTTAACGGGTCACAGAGCCTCCAATAACATATAACATCACTTTTATTTTCTAAGAGCGCCGAAAATTTTTCAGAAAATTCTTTCAGCCATTTTAAATCTGTATTGTGTAATGGGTGCCATACTGTGTTTATGGTTAAATTATTTCATTTTCAGTGTTTATATACTTTTGGTTTTCTAAAATATCCCACTAAAACTTTTACAGAACAAAATGCTATTTGGCATCACTTAGTCTTTCTGTACTAAATATTACATGACATATGAGCTTTTACGATTAGTCGCTCTGAACGCTCGGGTAATATTTCCGTCGTGCTTTAAAAAAGTTCGGATTAACAAGGACAGAGGTAATTCGCAGGCTATCCGGAAACTTTTTCTAAATACCCAATGAGAATATAAAAATGATATAAAATTAACAGGACATCCAATTTTAGTGTTTCGCCGCTTTAAAGTAAGAAAGTAATTTTGTTAAATTGTTGATTTACCACCAAAAATAATGAATGGTTCTGTTTTGTATTATAATTACATGTATAATAATGGAATTCAATGGCAATCGAAATAAAAACATCATTATTTACTGGATAAGGGTAATATAAATTCTTTGTTATTTAACATTCGCTGTTTACGCTTTGGCGAGGTTTTCGCCTACAGATGCCACAAAGCACAGGCAGAGAGTGGACCTATTCATTTCAGACTCGTCTTTAAATAAAATAAATATCGTGAAATAATATCATTTATAGCTGGTAAATGATATTATTTCACGATATGATTTTTCGGTAGTTGTAAAGAGGAGAGACAGAGGGAGTTTATATTGAATTTAAGTAAAAATTTTCGACGAGCATTGTACATGAAATAAATTAATCAAATATGATCTTTTTTATTTTATCAAGGCAGGAGTCAATATTTAAATTTTGACTTTCGGGAATACGCCGCGCTGCCGCGCACCTTCACCATAGACATAGATTTAGAGCTAAAACACATTAGGCGGTTTTCGCAAAGTCGGTCGCTGAATCGGCCGCCAACTCGACATATGCTGTAATGTAAACAAATGGTGCTGTTCACACTATAGCACGCGGCGAGAGGAGCGACATCCACACTGCGCATATCCGTCGTTCGACTGATGTGCCGAAGCGTTTTTATTGTTTTGAGCGGCGCATGCTGCAATGGTTTTAAGTGGGTCTGTTCACACGATAGGCGTTTCTCTAGCGGTTTGTGTTTTGCATTGAAGCCAAATCTGCATGTTATTAAAAATATATCACATTTTACTTCCTCAAATATAGTCTTAAATAAACTTTTTCTATGGTGTTCCTTAACATATGAATGTTGCCACATCGCCCATTTTTCTTTTTTTTTTTTTTTTGATTGACTGTATAATAAACCTAACAGAATGAATTCTTCGTCTGAATCAGACGAATCCATATTGCTCACTGTGCTATTAAAACAGTATTGACAACGTTGTATTTTGACTCTTTCTGCGCCAACTGATAAATCGCTTCAGTGTGTGTTGTAACAGGAGGCGGCCGATTCGGCGGCCAAACTCTTTCTCGGAAAACGTTCTTCTGGCTTATATCAGTAATATATCCAACGATTTAAAGCCATCTACTGTGGTGGAGTTTGTATGTTACGCAATACAATTAACCTCAAACATAGCGTGGATATTTCGAAATACGCTAAACTCAAAGCATTTCTAAAGCGAAGATCGAGAGGGTTCAAAAGCAAAAAAGCTAAAGTTTTAACAACACAACAAATTGAGACATTTATTAATGATGCACCTGACGATAAATTCCTGTTTACAAAGGTAATTATTACATTATTTAACGTTGTTAATGTGAAAATACATTTTCATCATTTTATATAGGTAGCATTATTTTTTGGTATTGCTGGAGCTTGTCGTTCACATGAGTTACGAGATTTAGATATAACTAATGTTCAAGATCTGGAAAAAGCGTTACTTGTAACTACACCTAATACAAAAACTTACACGCCACGATCTTTTGCAATTACAGCCAATTACTACAATATTTGTAAGAAGTCTATAGATCTTCGTCCATTAGGAATAAACAATACAACCTGCCGATTCTTCCTCAATTCGTGTTTCAAAGATGCCTAATCAGTTTACTAATGATGAATTCGTTAATATCATTTATGTGTATGGATTTTGCGATGGCAATGAAGGGCTGCCGTTACGGAATACTAGCGAAGATTTCCTGGTCGACGAGTACCGTCGCGCCACACTTTCACCAGAGTTTTCCAGTTCTCTCGGGAACATGGAAGATTTCCTGGAACTCACGTATGTAGAACGAGCAGTTAGACTGGCGGAAGAAAACATTGCGGAGATTGCAGAGCAAAATCCTTCAACAAGCACTAAAAGAATAGCACACGCGCTAGTTGTTCCGCAAACCCGTGTATAGAGGGCATTAAAAGCGGAACGGTTGCATCCCTACCACATCCAAAAGGTCCAGCGTCTTGAACCAGGTGATGAAGTCGCACATTTTCCATTCTGCTGTTGGGTAATGCATCATCATCCAAGAACTTTGCCCAGAATTATTTTCACGGAGGAGGCCCAATTCACTCACGACGGAGTGTGGATTCTAGGAATTCACATATTTGGGGTCACAAAAATCCTTATGCCGTTGTCCAAAAAAACTCCCAGCACAAGTTCTCCCTTAATATATGTGGTGTGGAGTGGTGAATGATACATTGATAGGACCGCATTTTTTTGAAGGCCGAATGACTGGAGAAATGTACTTGGATTTCCTCCAGACCATATTGCCCAATTTATTATTGGCGCAAAATGTCGACAGGAGAGGTCTTTATTTCCAGCATGATGGGGGGCACCGCCTCATTTGTCACTCCATGTCCGGGAGCATCTCAATAATGAGTTACCTAACCGCTGGATCGGTCGCGAAGGTCCTTGGCCAGCTAGGTCTCCTGACCTAATTGTTCTCGATTACCATGTTTGGGGCCACATGAAACAATCGGAAGTCAACACTAGAGAGGAACTATGGCAGCGGGTAGTGGCAGCCTCTGATGACATAAAGAACCACAGACAAACCATTGGGATGGCCACACGACAATTATTGGTGCGGTACAGGAAATGCATCGAAGTTGGAGAAGAATTTGAGAACTTGATCTAGGTTGAATTGAAGCATTCCTTATCTAATATTATGATTTTAAGTTATGATGTTATCATGTTAATCTTATTATGATGTTAAGTTTGTGAAGAATTACCTATTGTTTATTAAAAGAGTTATCACGTTTGTGTACATGCTTTTTCTATGTAGATTATACCCATAATCCATTCAAATTTTATCATTTTGTATATCTTTTGTATATCACAAGTACGACCCTGTCTTTTTCTTGCTGGGTATGCTTTTTGTTTTGTCTTAGAAGGGATATGGATCTGAAGCATTTGAATAGACTCTATCAAACTGTTCCATAATTAATGCCCGGTCAAAGTGTTAGTTGCGATGAGTTAAATTGTTTTGTGATCTTTAAGTGTGCACTGTGCAGTGAAACTTGTTTCACTATTCTGATAGTATTTTTTTCTGAAATTTCCGAATGCGCTAATAATTTTCCAGAAATGCGATAGAAAAATGTACTTTTTTGTCAAATACCAGGGCAGATTTTTACCGAGTCCGGTCCTGGATTTTTCAAAACCAAGTCTTAGACCATTCTGACAAGTCTCAGGTGAGGAATTTTACTCGTAAATTTCATTCGATTACGCCCAATCCGTTGCAGAGAATAGCTCTTTGAATTGTCAGACCAAATGCATAAAACACCCTGTATCTTCTTAACCAGTGGTCAAAAATAGTTTTCCTTGTAGATATAGACTTGCCTTGTAGTGCTCTATCCGCCATTAGGCTATAGCACATCGCTCCCAAATCACCCTGGATATGAAAATCATACTCGAATATTTAACTTTCCTGTACTTACACCATTATTATTAAGAAAGCTTTTCATTCATCCCTTTCGTTATACAACCACTGGTATGTTCAAATATGCCTTGATTTTCAACAAACGAAATTAAACAAAGACACTTGGGCTAAGTGAGCAAACAATACACGCAATGTGCAATGAATGTAATATATAGAGATTGGGATGTAGCGATAAAATCCAGATACGACTTTTACATAGATGTAATATTGTATTGTAAACACCTAAAAGAACATTCCCAAACAATATGGAATGATAAAATATTATTATGTACTATGCAACGAATCTGTTTTTTATAAAAATGGGAACAAAAAATTAAAGGTTTTCATCAGGTAATTGGACGGCTTGCCGCTATAAAACAGAATTACTTACAAGCCGACGGGGTTGGTTATTGTCGAGTGTCCAATGGCAATTCATAGATATGAGGATCGCGTTTCTTGGCTCACGCGTACGCCCACTGCCCCATGTTGAAAATGAATACATCAATGACTTTGAAGTCATTGGAATATCATTGGAATACACTCTAAAGTACGTAGTATTTACAAAACTTCTATGTGAATAACATGTAGTGATGGGCAAAGGGAATATTCCCATTTTGGAAATATTTGCACATTGAGAATATTTCCCAGGGTCATATAATTTCCTCAAATCTGGGAAGTAATTTTTAAGTCCCTAACGACAGTAGGCGGTTGCTCCAGATACTGCTAACACGGATGAGTATGATGAGAAAGTCGAACAAATCCTAAATGACGAATTGTCTGATGATGGTGATGATGTGGAAGTGTTAGGAGCTGATTCTGATGCAAGTGATAGTTTAGAATAAATGTGTTGCATTTGGTTTATATTTTTGATCGGAAACGACACTGAGAAAAAAATATTTATCAGAGATGTAACAGTATTAAACAAAAAAAATATTCTGAACTGAATGGCAAATACGTTCGGATTAGCGTGGATGAAACCAACAATGCTTGCGGCTGGGAGGTGGCAAATGTTTTAGTGGGTGTATTAATACTTAGTAATATTTGACTCGTTATCTTCACGATTATTAACGCCCGAATATGCCATGCACTTTATACACTTTACGGGCTGTTTTTTCCCTCTTCATGTCTTAGAAAGTTGCAAAAAAATAGATACATTTTGTCTAAAATAATTAACTGTGTAACAAGTTTGTGGTAGATTTGTATTTGCTTTATGTGTCTATTATAAAACTGGTAATTCCGAAAAACATCATCGTATGAAAAATTTTTTATTAGTATTTAATTTGAAAATTTGGGCGATCATTTCTGCTTACCATGAGACTAAAAATATGCACAAGAAAAGTAGTCCCGTGACATCTAGAATGCTAGAATTATTTTCGTCAAAAAAATAGATTTATTTGTTTGAATTTAGAAAAATGGTATTATGATATGTTGTTTGTAAGTACATTCTGGATCGATGCGCATATTTAGATCTAAATATTGGAAAAAAATTGCCATCTACAGTACAGTTCCTCCATATCCAAATCCAACGAGTCGCCACTGTAAACTTACTTTATTCTCTCATTTTATGAGATCATTCACATTTTAACAATCTTGAAACATTTTTGGCACGATTGATTACAGCATGAGTGGCAGGAAAATTTCATTTTCGTAGACCGTTTGTCTGTCTGTCTGCATGCACGCTGTAATGTTGAGCCCTTTACGTCGAACAAATTCCACTGGGTACATAAATCACCCCTTAAGACTATTTAGCTAATACTGATTTAGGATATATAGCAACTTTGCTTCGGAATTACAATGAGCTTCACCCTATACGAGTTTTAAGGGGACCACTGTTGATAATATTCCGGGTTTGGTTCGGTACGATCACTATTTATAGTTTATAGAAAACAGTTTTTAAATTCTACAGTTTTTGCTGGGAAATTAAAATAACGTGTATTACAAGAAACTGGATCAGAACAAAAAACTTTTAGGTTTTGAGTTTTTTTTATTTGTTAATACAAAAAGTAGATTGTTATATGTAGAGTGAATGTTATAATTTCATTTTATATAATTAATTGTTCCTTATCTCAACCAATTACCAAACAGCTGTAAGAAGCACATTGCCAATACCGTATCACTTATTTCACATACATACACTGAAACTACACACATTAATTCGAGACGCAAGTAAGTATGAACTTGTGATTCCTCAGAAGCGGCCGCCGCCAGCAACCGACGCTGAGTGGCAGTCGCTAATGTTCGTTGCTGTCTGCACTATTTCCTTTTGAGCGACAGCGATTTCAAAAGTTCAAACCCGGCTGCTACTGCAGTAGGTGGAGTTTTTTTAATCCTTCCAGGTCCGCCTGCCTGGTACAGTCACGGCGACACTGCAGTCAAGGCAGCTTATTCTGTCTTTCCCTGGTTATCTATAACCTTCCGGTGATTCCTGTGTTGCTGATAATCCGATACAGTTCTATGACCGGTCTCTGTGCAACTGTTCTTGGATTCGTTCTTGTTTCCCCAAAACTGTTTTGTCTTTTGCGGTCCAGCGCCTCGCATTGACAAAGTATGTGTTAAGCTATTTCCGGCACATCTCCGCAGAGCCTACATCCCAGGTCACCTTCATACAACTCAATTTCTTGTAGGTTTTCCATCACTGGTGCATGACCTGTGAATAACCCTCTTACAATTCTCAGCTGATTTCTACTTAGCGTAAGCAGTTGCTGAGCTTTTTGTGCACGATTGGTATATGAATGCTTTGCAGCGTCTTTGTCCTGGTATGGTTTTGCCAGTATCTTTTTCCTTTTTTACTGTAAGTTTGGTCCGGGCCAAGGAATGCTGTAGATGATCCTTGTTTGGCAAGTTCCTCAGCTTTGTCGTTTTCTAAGCCTCACTTTTTCCTGGCACGCAGATCAGTTTGATTGTATTCCGTTCTGCCAATGCCTCGAGTTCTTCTAGGTTTTACCATACTAGTCTTGACGTCACTTTACAGAATTTTAGTGCCTTCTGTGCCGCCTGACTGTCTGTGACAATATGGATCTACTTGTTTGTGTAAGCTCTCATCAAATTTTCGCGAATATACTGTAGAAATGCATATATTTTGACCTGGAATACTGTACTGTGATGCCCAAGTGCATAGCTAAGACCTGTCCTTGGGTTTTTACTATGTATACCAGACCCAGTTCCTGTTTCAGTCGTGGCCCAATATGTGTACCAGGTCAGTCCTCTATTAAGCACCCAAACAATACAAGAAGTCAAGCATGCCTCTACGTCAACCGATTTATCAAGTGAGGAAATAAATTTAAATGTTCCAAATAATCAACATATCCATCAGACGACTGAAAATGAGGGATCAAATGCTCTCAAATATTCAGAAAATGTACCCAATTGCATCGATAATAAAAATGAAACGAAATCCCAAGTGAAGAAAAAAAATCAAATCCTCTTAATGACTGATGATATAGGCCGTAATATGGTGAGTCAACTCAGGTCACTAATAAATAATTCACATGACCACGAAATAACGTCAATCATAAAACCCGGTGCTCTCCTGCATCAAGTCATTGAATGTGTCGAAAGCTTGACAATCAATTTTACACTACAGGACTATTTAGTTATAATTGCAGGATCAAATGATATACATAAACATGACTCCTTCATTCAGATTAATCTGTAATATACTAAAAAAGTGCTCTCACACAAATGTACTATTCACTTCTATTCCCTACCTAGCATATAAACAATCTAACTTCATTAAAAATAGACATATAAATAAATATAACTCTAAATTAAGCAACTTTTTTATCTAAATTTAATACATTAGTGCCGGGAGTTATATCCTATGTGGAAATTAACAACAACTTCAAACAGTGCAATAAATCATCGGTAGCTCTATCCATAAAACAGGCTATTAGTAAGAAAACTGTTGCAAAAAATCTAGTTTTTATTAACATTTGTGATGACCTCCCTTTAAATATTTCAAAAAATGCAAGTACTATACATGAAGACGATCTTGACTTATCTCTGCAAATGATAGATGGAAGTACTTCTGTAAATCTACAAGCACCGTGTGGTCCATCAACATCTCAAGAGATATACAATTTAAATAAGAGTGCTGAACTTAGTTTTTTTCGTAAGTAGTGCAGTCAAAAGTTCGAATGAAGTGCATTACAACAATTCCAACAAAATTGTAAATACCAATAATAGTTATACATTAGAAATATTAAACAGTAAATTGTCTATCTGCCATCTAAACATTCGAAGCCTGCGTAATAAAGTTGATGAACTAATAGTGTTTTTGGAAGTTATCAACTATCCAGATGTATTATGTATGTCTGAATGTCGTCTAAATGAAGATGAAATAAAAATGACAAAAATAAGTAAATATGTGTTGACTGACTATTACTGTAGAAGTGAGGATACAGGTGGAGGCGTAGCAATATTTGTGCGTGACTGTTATAAATACAAAACTAAAAAAATTGCAATCACTAGAATTTCCTCAAATTTTGAATATGCATCAGTGAATATTTATCCTAGAGAGGAATTAACTGTCAGCGTAATTTGTGTTTATAAGGTACCTAAATATGATAATTTTTCGTTGTCTATATTTTTTGAAAAATTGGAAAATCTCCTTAGTAAGTTGAATACAGCCAATCCTGTATTCGTCTGTGGCGATTTTAATATTAATTTGGATTTCAATAATTTAGACTCTATTAAAAAAAAGAATGCTGATCAACTTGTTAATACGTTTTCAATGTTTGGATTAAAACAGTGCATATATGATTATACTAGGGTACAGGGTGGCTCTAAAACAATTATTGATAATATTTTCTCCAATATTAACAATTCGGAACTGGCACCCGAAGTAATAAAGTGTGACCTTTCTGATCACTATATGCAAAAAGTTTGTTACAATTATGAAAACAATAAGGAGTGTCAAGAACTATTTATTTGTAAGAGAGATTTCAAAAATATATATAATATTGCATTCTTCGAACATCTTGTTTCGATTGAGAAATGGGCTAATATTGATTTTTCTGCAAATATTGACTTGGCCTTTACAAATTTTTTAAATAAAATCGAGGAAATAATAGATGTTACATTCCCATTACATCACATTAAATATAAAAACTCAAATATTTGCTCAAAGAAAAACAATAGTAAATGGGTTACTAGTGACATAATTAATGAAGGTAAATTTATCAGACAAATATATAGATTAACTTTAGACAATCCCGAAATAAAAAATTATTATAACTTTTTAAAAAAAGAACCATAAAAACAACATAGCTAATGCAAAGAAAAGATACTATTGTTCAAAGATGGAGACTTCGTCTAACAAAAATATTACAGCCTGGCAAATCATAAAAGAAAACAGTGGCACAGCTGTAAATAAACGTTTCCCTGATAGGTTTGTTACTGATAACGGTGCAAATATTAACTCATTAAATGACGCTGCACATGAATTCAACAACTACTTTCTTGACTCTATAAAAGAACTTACAGACAATATGAACATTAATGCTAATACACATTTAAATATAAACTGTTCTAGTAATATGTTTTTGGCACCTATCGTGATCAATGATGTAGTTAATATGATTAAATCCATATCTCAAAAAAACTCTGCAGGTTTTGATGGTATACCTTGTTCGCTGCTTGTACATATCAGTGAATATATTGCCGATCCACTGTGTAAATTAATTAATCTTTCTTTTATTGAAGGCACTTTTCCTTCCAGCTTAAAAAAAGCAATATTGGTACCTATACATAAAAAAAACGATAAGGAACTAATATCTAACTACAGAGCAATATCATTACTCTCTGTATTTTCGAAACTTTTCGAACTAGCGTATGCCTGTCAACTTAAAGCCTATTTAAATAAAAATAATATAATATCTTCTAGTCAATATGGGTTTAGGGAGGGATACTGTACGCAAGATGCAGTAAATTCGCTCTGTACTTTTTTACTCGAAAATATTGACAAGAAGAAAAAGTGCGAATGTTTGTTTTTTGATATGTCCAGAGCATTTGACACAGTGAACCACGAAATGCTGCTCAGCAAATTGAATGCCTATGGTATAAGAGGGGTACCTAATTCGTGGATTAAATCTTATTTGAGTAATCGTACTCAGAGAGTAATATTAAAAGTTGATGGCAAATCACATCAATCTGATGATAAATTAGTTCCAACTGGTGTTCCTCAGGGCAGTACCCTAGGCCCCATTCTTTTCCTGATTTTCATCAATGACCTTTGCAACAATTTGAAAGTGTCGAATGAGTTTCACGTTATTCAATTTGCTGATGATGTGGCAGTTGCATCTGTGGCAAATAATGTTCCAGATCTATCGCGAAACGCAAACATTTGTACCTCAGTAATGGACAGATATTGTAATAATTTTGGTTTGAAACTTAACGGGTCGAAAACTCAAATGTTAATGTTTACCCATATTACTCCTGATTTTAGTTTATTATCTAAAATTGATCATTTATCTATAAAAAATAGTGACTCAGTCAAATTGTTAGGTATATTAGTGGATCATAACTTAAATTGGTTTGATCATATTGACTATTTAATAAAAAAAATTTCTATTAGTTGCTATGTTCTACGGCAGCTTCGCTCTTATGTTAATTTTGATGTACTTAAATTATATTACTTTGGACATGTGCAATCAGTATTAAATTATGGCATTTTATGCTGGGGCAATTCTAGTAGAATGAATGATTTGTTCATAATGCAAAAAAAAATCATCAGAACCATGATGTTCAAGCATTCTACCTATTCCTGTAGGGACCTGTTTCCCTCTCTCAATATACTCACGCTACAGTCTGTATACATCTTATCGTGTTGTCTGTTTGTTAAATCTAATATTAACAAGTTCACTTTGTTTACAGATCGTAACATAAATTACAGTCTAAGAGATACCAATAACATTCTGTTACCAAAACATAAATTGTCTGTTGTTGCTAATGGTGTAACTATCATGCCCATTAAAATATTCAATCATCTACCCAACTACCTGAAAGAAATATCTTGTTTAAAGTTATTTAAATCAAAATTAAAAAAAATTGTTGGTACATCATTCCTTCTACACTTCAGAAGAATTTTTTAGTGCCACCCTGTAACACTGGCATCGACAATTATTTACTTTTTATTTTTCACACAACCATAATATGCTTTTACACTTTTATACTTTGTAGTTTGTTTTTATATGACCACAGTTTGTTCTTATACTGCATGTGTTTGTTCATATACATATTTTTTGTTTATATATATGTATATATACTTTTTTTCCTTTTTTTTTATTTATGTACATATTTTATATTATTCGTTATACACATTTTATACTTTGTAATTGTTTTTTAGATTTTTTACTGACTTAGGTTATCAATAACTTTTTTTTCTGATAACTTCTTATTAATTTTTGACGTTTTTCTATACATGTAATGCATGTCTACTGAAAAATAAAGAGATTATTTATTTATTTATTATTTAAAGAAGTCTGGGGTACCTCCCCTTTCATAGCTCTCGATCTGGCATGATTATCTCTAAAGGATTATGGAAGGAGTATTTGGGAGCCATGTTGTCTGACAATATCTTAAATATGGGTATGCACAGTCGTCAGTGGAGGTTAAAAATTGATAACAAAAAATACGCTTTATTGAAGTTTCTGCTGTAGGAAGGAAATTGACGACGACGAAATTTTAGAATAATTATTATTTAAACGATGTTTAAACAAAGACATGCTTTCTTTATTATTTCAATTAACAGGCACTTGATACAGATACGGATTACAGAAGAGACAACATTTGCAAATATTTTCATCTTAACATTTCGCAATTTAATATCAGATTTGATATGAACGAGATGAAATCCAGCTATGTATATCTAGAGCGACTCCGACACGACTGCTCTTCAAGCTGTCGGCTAGCGGCCATTGCGATCACTGAGTAGAAGACGTCCCCAAGAATGGCCGGCACGATCTCCAGATTTAACACCACTGGATTTCTTGTTTGGGGTCATTTAGTAGAAACAAAATTTTTCAGAACCCAACTGGAGAGAATTAGAAGTATCTAGACTGCAAGCGGATTACCCATGAAACATTCTAAAAAGTCCGATAAGAGCTCCAAAATAGACTGTATTATTGCCTAGCTAATAACGGAGGACGTTTTAAACATTTGAGGTGATTTGAAAAACATATAATGTAAGTATTATTATTAATATTAAACAGTTTTCGACTCTATCTCGTGAACATAATATGTACTTAGTGTTAAATATACTCCCTCCAAATGATGTATCACAAGGTTGGGGATGACATTTGAAATATTCAAGTTGGGTTAGCTGGGGGAGAAAATATTTTGTATTTATAACAGTGTAAAGACTAGGTAAAAACTCATGCAGTTTATATTCCAAAAATTATTTTTAAATGTTTTTCCTTTACACATTTATTTTATTTCTCCTGTTTCGATGAAAATTGTTGAATGTTATGTGGAAGGTAAGTTATATTTGCGAGAGTAATCAAAAACAGTTGTTAACTAGAGGACGTTTATTGTAGAACTTACTTTTAAAACATACATGAAAAATAAATTCTTGCTAAAATAATGTTAGCAACATTGAAATACTGCGTGATCGGTTATCGCCCACGCTTTCTCGGTAAACCTTCATATAAGCAGATTTAAAACAAATAGGATATTAAAATTAAGTTATACCTATAGTATACATGTTTTTCTTATTTCAACACTCTCCCTAAAAACATTATGCTATTTAATACTTAAACAAAATAACAATTAATTATTTATTCCTACTAATTAAACCAATTTTAGTACGCAATAATTCAAATTTTGGTTTTAACAACGCCTTTGTCATTATATCGGCAATTTGATTTTCACTTGGAATATACATAACATTAAATTCCTTTTTGTCATACAAATCTCTTATAAAATGAAATCTTACGTCTATATGTTTTGTACGCTTATGATATTCAGGGTTTTTGATTAACCTAATCGCACTTTGATTATCGACGCACAGAACAACACTTTCATATTTTAATGAACTTGTACCGATTTCTTTTAACACGCGCACTAACCACACAAGATCTTTTACCGCATTTGCTGCACTCATGTATTCGGCCTCAGTTGTTGATAAGGCAACGCATTGTTGTTTCCTACTTTGCCAAGACACTGCAGCTCCTCCTAGTTTGCAGATTACACCAGTTGTTGATTTACGTGTTTCTTCGTCACCTGCAAAGTCAGCATCACAAAACACTTCCAGTTGTTCATCACTGTTGTAGAGTAATCCAAAATTTGCTGTACCCTTGATATAACGAAGAATTCGCTTAACCAGTTTACAATGTGCTTCTGTAGGATTATTTAAGGCTCTTGAAGCAATGTTAATTGCGAATCCTAGATCAGGCCTCGTTATTACTTCTAAATACATCAAGTTCCCAACAATTTCCCTATACGGAAAATATTCTTCCCTCACTGAAGAATCATCTGTATTCCATCCTGGATCAATAGGTGTTGAAACTGTTTTTGACTCTGCCATTCCATATTTCTCAAGAATCTTCTTTATATAACTAGACTGGTGTATAAAAATTGAACCGCCTTTTAATATTTCGATTTCAAACCCAACAAAATTTCTCACGTTTTTTGTAATTGTGGCTTTGAAATTACACTTAATTTTGTTTAATAGCTTCTCAGCGTCTTCTAAATTTGTTGAAGCTATTAATCCATCGTCAACGTATAACAATAACAATAATTTCTGATTATCCTTTGTACGGACATATAAACAAGGATCTGAGGTACTCTTCCTGAAACCACAATTTTCCAGAAAACTTGTGAACTTCTTGTTCCAGCATCGCGGGGCTTGTTTTAGGCCATACAAACTTTTTAAAAGTTTACAAACACGGGACGAGCCATCTTCAAAACCCTGTGGTTGTTGCATATAAATTTCTTCCGTAAGCTCACCATATAAAAACGCCGTTTTTATATCAAATTGTCTTAAATGTAATTTTTCTGATGCAGCAACACTTAGTAGAACACGAACTGTTTCTGCTCTAACAACTGGACTAAAGGTTTCATCATAATCCACTCCTCCACGTTGATTAAACCCCTTGATAACTAATCGTGCTTTGTAACGATCAATTAAACCATCTTCTTTGAACTTTACACGATATATCCATCGATTATCAAAGATTTTCACATTTGGTGGTTTTTCGACTAAAACCCACGTATTATTTTCCAAAAGAGAGTCCATTTCATCTCTCATTGCATCCATCCACTTTTCAGAATTTTTTGAAGACATTGCTTTTTCAAAATTCTCTGGTTCCTCAGCTATGAATGCAACAGGTACTCCAAAAAAATCTGGTTGCTTTATTTTGGTCCTGTCTCTCAGTTGTCTCCTTTCAAATACACCATCTTCATGAGACTCAGAATTTTCAGGATTGTCACTTTGAACTACTTCTTCAAGACCTTCGATACTTCCATCAATCTGAGTAACTGTGGGTGACAACACTTCATTTTTAAAAATAACATCTCGACTCACAATTACATCTTGTAATTCAGGTACCCATACACGAAAACCTTTTACTTTTTCTGTATACCCAACTAGGTAACCTTTGTAAGACTTCTTGTCTAATTTTCGTCTTTTTTCCTTAGGTATGTGAATGAAACATTCTGTTCCGAATACTCTTAAATGATCTATTTTCGGCATTTTACCACTCCATAGTTCTATTGGTGTTTTACCAGGTATCCTTGTAGGTCCTGTTCTATTTAAAATATATACGGCAGTATTTATGGCTTCCCCCACAAACTTTTTGGAAGGTTTGTTTTTGAATACAACATGGACCGAGCTGCCTCGACGATCGTACGATTTTCTCTCTCAACGAAACCATTTTGTTCCGGAGTGTACGGCACTGTCACGGTATGTTTTATTCCCATTTCTCCTAACAGTACTGTCACCTTTTTGTTAACATATTCCTTGCCACCATCACTCTGAAGTTCTATTACTTTCTCACTGAATTGTGTTTTTACTTCAGTTAAAAATAGTTTTAGTTTTTCATGCACTTCAGATTTTTCCCGAATAAAGTAAACAACACGAAATTTACTAAAGTCATCCTTAAGTAACATATAGTAACGCTTTTTACCCAACGATTCGACTTCCATTGGTCCGCAAAGGTCAGTATGAATTAATTCACGAACTTTAGCTGCCCGCTCTTCATTTCGATCCTTGAAACTCTGCCTGTGATTTTTACCGTATGCACACCCATCACAAATATTCCTGTCATAGGTCAGTTCAAGTCCAAATCGTTTCATAAACACTTGCACGTGTTTCTTATTTTGGTGCCCTAGTCTTTCATGCCATAAACTTAATGTATCGCTTCTCGATTTCGACGAACCATAAACACTTGCGACACTCACGTTCTTATCGGGTGATGTAATAACAACACGCAAAACTATACGATAGAGATTTTCGGCTTTGACGCCCACGGCTACCACTTTATTGTTTCTTAAGAACATGCATCTTTTACCAGTTTCAATGTTTATTTTTCCACTTCCGTATGCGGCAACTTTTTCTCCGTTCCCGACACGAATCATTAACGGTTCCGAAAAGTCTTTAAATTCAAAAAACCAGTCTTTACGATTTGTAATATGGTTTGTTGCACCCGAATCGATTAACCAATTATCGGAATTTTTAAACTCACCTTCTAATCCAATAAATGCTTGTTTTTCATCATCGTCATCCTGAGTTTGCACTTGCGCGCTAGCGTTTTTCAAACAATTCTTTTGTAAATGTTTCTTTGAACCACACTTCACGCAACCAGTACAGTCTTTACGAAAATGTCCCGTTTTTCCGCACGTATAGCACTTATACTCCTTTTTCGACACTTTAAACTTCTGGGAACTGTTTCCTTGAAACTTTGCCTTAGAGACTAACGCTGTCGTCAACGCCTCAACAGAATCATTTTGCTGAAGCCGTAACTCTTCAGTCATTAAACGAGTTGTCAATGTCTCAATGTTACGCCTTTTTGAATCCATGGAATCCCATGCACTGTGCAAATGATTATATTTCGGAGGTAGAATTGACAATATTCTGGACATCAACATTGAATCTGGTATAGCACCTCCAAGTTTCTTCATTTTGCTAGCCATCTGCTCCAATTTTGAAATGTGCGCTGCTACATTCAACGATGAATCCCACTTAAATTCAAAAAACTGTTTTTGAATAAGCCCCAGACTTTCGTCTGATTTGAGATCATATACACTATGTAATTTTGCCCACATTTCTCTTGCATTTTCACAGTTCATCAAAAGCTGCAAAGGTTTTGCTTCCACGGTGGTCACAATGATTTTCCTTGCAAGACGATCTGCTTTCGTCCACTTTCGCAACATTTGATCATAGTTCTGAATTGTAGATTCTGGTTTTACAAACGTACCGTCGCAAACTTCCAGAGCATCTTCACTATCCAGCAACGTACTCACAACAAACTGCCACTGCTGCCAATTTTCAGCATCACGAAGTTTTTCGACTTTCGGCTTGTCAATTTCCATCTTGACACTTAGCACTTGAATGCACTACAGAGACACTAGTCACATCCAATTACTACCCGATACACCACAAATTATAACTCCTTGTGCCCTGGGCCCATAACCTGTTGAATGTTATGTGGAAGGTAGTTATATTTGCGAGAGTAATCAAAAACAGTTGTTAACTAGAGGACGTTTATTGTAGAACTTACTTTTAAAACATACATGAAAAATAAATACTTGCTAAAATAATGTCAGCAACATTGAAATACTGCGTGATCGGTTATCGCCCACGCTTTCTCGGTAAACCTTCATATAAGCAGATTTAAAACAAATAGGATATTAAAATTAAGTTATACCTATAGTATACATGTTTTTCTTATTTCAACAAAAATTAATTAATGAAAAAAACGTAAATGGATTCTCAATTGGGGAAAATAACAAAATCATGCGAACCACATTATTTACATTTAAAATTAAATCATGAGGAACTGATAATATCTGTGATAAAATAACTCCTCTCTAGGACACATTTATGTATTTAAGAAGCTCAGTTATGTCTTACCTGATCTAAAATGATAATGTAATTTGAATATACCGTTTGATTTTCATTAAACAAACACAGATATGCACCCTCTCAAAGTCCTTGACATAGAGTGGATAGATAGCGGTAAAATTTAAACAGGTTATTTACTATTTAAACAGAAATTAATGTAAATATTTAGGTATGCATAATTTACTGATGAGGTATGTTGAAAAGCTGACATGTGACTTATACAAAGACGAAGTACAACTCTTCTTTACAGATGATTGAAATAAATCTCGATTTATAGTTGATGGTTTTAAAATTCTGGTAAAAAATTTTGACAAGATAAATTATGAATTACTAAATTATACAATGTTTTCCGTATTTTCAATGTCAATGCCGCTATCTATTAACAAGTCATAAAAATAAATCTGTGTTTTTATAGGTACTTACAAAAATCTCTGGAAATAAACTGCGGCTTAACTGTCCTCGTTGTTATAAACTTTTTAAAACGACTGTATTACCAGTTTTCAGCTCGAATATTTGTAAACGCATTTATAACTAAAGCTGGCCGAGGTGGCTGGAGTACAGCCACGGTCTAGCGCTGGCGTCACACGTGCCGATTTAGAAGTGATTTACGCTGCAGTCTAATTTGAAAGGTTAATGCCTGAGGTTGTACCTATAAATTATACATAATGTCAAACGCGCCAAAGGGTAAAAAACGACCGTACGCGGACACAGTGAATAAATTTATCGGTGAATTTCCGGGTTTATTCTATGACGGATGCAAAATAATTTGTAAAGTTTGCAATCAAGACTTAATGTGCTGGCACAAAACAGATTGTCGTCGTAATATCAATACCGTGCAACATGAAAATAAAAAAAATGGCATGCCTTTGACAACTCAGTTTATGTTTGATTTATTGTTAATGTTAATAGCCTGTAATATTCCGCTACATATACTGGATAAACAACCATTTCGGGAGTTTTGGAATAAATACAATCCCCAGGTGAACTTACCAAGTCGTACATCGTTACGTAAATATATTCCAGCTGTTCGTGAAGACATTGTAAATAGGATTAAATGTGGATTAAAAAATACACGGCTCTGGTTATGTATTGACGAGACGACAGATTGTAAAAAAAATTCTATTTTAAATATTATAGTATGTGTACTGGACCCTCTTAAACCAACATTTCAACTTTTACTAGCAAGTAAAAGACTAACTGCGTGTACTAGCGAAATAATTACGCGTGTGGTGTGGGAGACATTCGAAAAATTTGAACTTTCAACAAGTCAAGTATTGATATTTGTGACTCTGATGGTGCCGCGACAATGCGCGTGGTAGGCCGTTATCTTCAAAGAGACAATTGTAGGTTTTTACATGTTACGTGTAAAGTGCATGCGTTACATCTTGTGGCAGAAACGATTCGAAAATGTTTTCCAGAGGTAGATGCATTAATAGCAAATACAAAAAAAAGTATTTCTCAAATCTCCTAAACGGCTTCGAGCATTTCACAGACAGTGTCCTGGTATCCCTGAACCACCAGAGCCGATTCTTATACGTTGGGGAACGTGGTTGAAAGCGGCTTTTTATTATGCTGAATATTTTCAACAAATAAAAGCTGTGATACTACAGTTTAACCCTAACGAGGCTGCAACTATTAGGAAAAGCCAGACAAGCTGTTAAGACGTTTCCCTTGAAACAGATTTAAAAACTATTAATAACAATTATAGAGGACTACACGACGTAATAGAAAAATTGCAAAATAGTTCGTTGTCGTTAGTGGAATCGCTGCAAATAGTGGACGACGTAAATACACAGCTACAGGCTATAAATGACGCAAAAAATAATCGCGTTAGTGAAAAATTCGAGAGTGTATTACAGAAAGATCCTCATTTTAGCAAATTAAGACAAATTTGTGATGGTGCATCTACAACTTCGTTAAGTGAGTTCACAAATTGTTTTACTTATGCCTGTATTACATCCGTAGATGTCGAACGGTCATTTTCAAAATACAAACATATTTTTTCACCAAAGCGAACATCGCTGACGGAGACAGCTGTAGAAACATACCTGATGCTATTATACTATAGATCTTCCCCACTTTCTGATGACGACAACCAAACTACTTCATAGATCTGCTTAAAAGGGTGAGTTTTATACAAATTTTTATAAAATGTAACATTATTGTTAAAATTTATTTCCATTTATTGTACTTATTCAAGTATTATGATATGACGTAAACATATGAGTCATATGACGGCTCTGTCGGCCAGGTGACCTCGGCCAGCTTTATTTATAACTTACCATCTACATATATTGATATTCCAAGTATTTCATAGGAGTTTTAGTTATTCTTATGAAAGAGGTATGACCAAGAATACAACTTAAGAATAAGTTTCGAATTCATACAATATTATGTTATAAAGGAAAAGAAAATTAGGATCTCATTGCTTTATGTTACTATTTGTTAATCAACCACCATCTATTTCCTGTGGCGCGATTCCAACTTTAGGTCTATACTATATTTATTTAAATTTCACTTATCATTTTTATAAAGAACTTACTTCACTTGCTTATATATGACTTTATGAACGAGACAAATCAGATATTCGAATGTAAAATCTATAGGTTTGGATATTCTCAAAACAACTGATGAAACTCCATCAGGGCCACTTAAAAACCTCCATATAATTTTTTAACCTTTCAATTGTGCTTGTGGATATCGAATTTCGGTCTAGCTGTTAACTTTACATTGCAATTCATGAAGTGTCGTCAAAAACGTTTATAAGAACTGGTTGAACAGAAAAAAAATTCACATTTATTCTGTTCATATTAGTAAACAAATTTCAGATGTTTTCAAACATTCTAAAAAAACATTTCTGGCCTATATTTCGAGGTTTCGAAAATGTGTATTAAGTGACACCCAAATCTCCTCGATTTCAGGACATCCTGTACACCACATTTGCGAATTTACCAAATATTTGTTATATCTGCCCAATATATGCTGGAACTTGGCCAGCAAATTTTCTAACTGCTCAAAGGAAAAGTCAGTTAAAAAAACTGTATTCACGGCAATAAATAGATGCTTTATCCCCTTTTTAAAATACTACGAAAATACCTATTACACACAAATATATTTCAAATAGTTATTTACAATAAAATAAAAAAGGTTAGAAAAGAGAAATTAATCATTTAATGCTATATATTAATTTGAAGTGGCATTTTGCGTGACTAGGGATCACTTACAGCAAATAAAAAGGAAATTTCTATTTGGTAATAAAATTTGTGTATTAATGAGAAAGTGTTGAATAATATCTGCACCTCATAAAAAACGATGTTTACTGCTCACACTAGAGTCCGTTGAAATATATTATAATGTTATAATTTTCAGTTAGTTACTCGTATTAACTAGTTAACATGGGTACCTGAAAATTAAGTCGAAACCTCGGTAGAAACTTAATCCCATCAAATAAAATTCATAAGGGATTAATCAAATCTTAAATAATTCATCTCATTTTAAGTGCATAAATTCGTATATACTGCTTTATTGTTCAATTAAAATTTCAGGCTTTCGGTAAAAATAATACCATAAAAAAAATCTAGATATTGATTGCAAGTCATGCAGAGAGAACCTCGGCCTAGCAGAACTAAGAAATTGTCACATTGTCATGGCCAACTGAAACAAATACTTACACATTTCTTTCTAAACATGTTTTGATTTTAATGAATAAATGTCACTCACGTTCAAAGTGACAAATTGCTTAAAGGATTAATCACAAATAATTCATCTCCCTTTATGTGCGTAAATTCGTATACTGCTTTATTTTTCAATTAAAATTTCTGGCTTTTGGTAAAAATAATACCATAAAAAAAACGTAGATACTAATTGCAAGCTATGCAGAAATGTACTAACAGGATTAAGAAATTGTCACAGCATCAATGACAACTAAAACAGCTTTACTGTTCAACTAAAATTTCAGGCTTTCGGAAAAAATGATATCATAAAAAAATCTAGATATTGATTGCAAGTCATGCAGAAAGAACCTCGGCCTAGCAGAACTAAGAAATTGTCACATTGTCAATGCCAACTGAAACAAAACTACACATTTCTTTCTAAACATGTTTTGATTTTACATGAATAAATGTCACTCACGTTCAAAGTGACAAATTGCTTAAACAATTAAACACAAATAATTCATCTCTCTTTATGTGCGTAAATTCGTATATACTGCTTTATTTTTCAATTAAAATCTATGGCTTTCGGTAAAAATAATACCATAGAAAAAAACGTAGATACTAATTGACCATGTAGAAATGTCCTAACAGGATTAAGAAATTGTCACAGTGTCAAAGACAATTGAAACAGATACTACATATTTGTTTTTAAACACATTTTGATTTTACATGGATAAATGTCAGACACATTAAAAGTGACAAATTAGGCTGAGCTAGCTACTCAAGCGGCAACATATAGGAATAATAAAACCAAATAAGATAAAAACCGATCTATAAATTAAAGAATATGTCTGAAGGTCAGTAAGTACGGCTTTTGACGAACAAGTTAAAGATCAGATTAAAGTGCAGATTTTTAACTGTGAGTTCCAGATTCGTTAGTGCATTCATTCACTGCCGAACTTAATATCGGCATAAAGTTTATGAGTTAATATGAAATTTTCGTATACATGTGTTCTGTCTGTTAGGAACCTTCTATAACACTATTGAAACATTTATATTATTAAATGAGTAATTTTATTTTAAATATATGAAAGAAATTTGCTTTTTAATGTTTCAAAAATATTTTATTAGAAACTCTACACGTGTTTCGGCTTTTTAGGCCTTTGTCAAGAGTACAGGGAATACTGACAAAGGCCTAAAAAGCCGAAACACGTGTAGAGTTTCTAATAAAATATTTTGAAACTTTAAAAAAGCAAATTTCTTTCATATATTTAAAATATTTAATAATGTTTCACAAGGAGCCAACCGCAGAATCACTTCAGAGTAATTTTAAGTATTATTTAAAACAAATTTTGTACCATGAAAAATACATCATTCAGTTATATTAAAAACATATTTTTTTCTTTTTTCTTTTATTCAAAACTTGACATTTGAAAGTGCATGTGCGCTAAAAAACCGCAAGCAACATTAAAACAATTAATAATGAGTTTTGTGCACCAAATGGTTCTCTTGTGGGACCGCATTTCAGACTACTTGACCTCATGCTAAAATTGCTCCAACTTCATGGAGATCTTGGGTAAACCACACAGTGGTTGGAATATCATATCCCAAATGCTCGATCATAGAAAGATTGGATTACTTGCTGGCCAAGAAAAAATTCAATAGCAGATGTTTCTTAAAAAAAAAATTTTTAAATGTTTTCTTAAGCGGCTCTCAAGTCACCGAGGTAATCCCCGGAAAATCCTAGGATTTTTGTGTTGGGTAAAGAAAAATGAGGACCTACAGTTTATTGTTGAGTCCGAACCACTTTATTGTTAAATTAACAATATTGGGTACTATTGTGTTGGAAAACTGAATTGTTGCACTCTATCTAGCATAATTCACAGTACATTTCTCAATGACGACTATATGTCAATATACATTATACATGAAAATATGTAAACTTACTGACAATGATCCTGAAGCCGAGCCTGACTTCCCGGCAAATGTTTGAAAATATCAGTTTGTCATCAGGTGTATTACATGGGTCTCCCATGACCTGTGGTCGTTTTTTATTTTACGGTACAATATTATGTAACAAATAAGACAATCATCTACAGTGTATATTAAAAGTTTGTTTCAAGCGTTCATTTTGCACACTCATTCATTTTTGCATTTAAAATTTAAAAAAAAATATATACAAAAAAATTATTACTAAATGTAGGGCGGTCTAAAGAATGGGAACTGGGGTTTCATTAAGTAATAAATTAAAACAAAAATAAGGAAAATTATAAGAATACCTATGAACTCATATTGATGATTATTAATATTTTCTCTTATAAATCGATACAATTCATTTTAGGAATGAAAAACAATCATTACGGAAAGTTATGTAGAATTAAATACATTTATTTATATGATCTGAATTTTATAAACATTAAACAATATATTATTTATTATTTACAAACATAGGTATTGATTAAAGTTCTAATTAAAAAAAAAGTCACAAATGGAGGATTATTTGTGAATTTCCTTATAAAAATTTGTATTTACAACACCAAAATAAAAATAAGGAATTAGTGCACCGTAAAACGGGGAAAAAGTAGCCTCCTTCTTGAAAAAAATTTTTTTTAAGGTACAACCACTTGGGACCTTCACAGCATGATAGCCTAGGTTCTTGGCCATCTGTAATGGCCAATTACAACATTTTTTTGGAGGTCAAACTTTTTTTATTACGAAGAATGTCATAAATTTGTCAAAATTAATTTTTCTTACTTTTTCACACATCCCTCATGATATCTCCGGAACCAATCGAGATAATTATAGGTATTTTTTTTTCAATTGATAAAGGAAATGTGGGCGAAGGTCACTGCTTTAATTTCGTTTTTTATGGAAAATTTAATTTTTTTGTAAAACTAGGTGAAACTGGAACCCTTGCTGCATTTTTTTCGGTAAGCGAAAAACTTTTTTTATTTTAAGGAATTTTGTCATACCATATGTGTATGAAATAAAGCTTACACTTCAAGGAAGTTTTTTTAAAAAAAAAAGTCAGTTCTCTACGACTTATAGTTTTCGAGATTTTGTTTTTTAAAGTTACGAGTTTTTCGATCCTAGATGCGCCTCACCGCGGCGCCACTCAAGTGTGTAGACTGTGTAGTGTAGACTATTCAATACAAGTAATCTTATATTATACATATATTGCCCGTTAGAAACAAACTTTTCTTTGTGTAATGTGAATGCGAATGAGTATTATTTTTATTAAGTTTTTACATATTATTTAATGCTTAACAATGGAATGTTTTATTTCATGTTATCAGAATTAAAATCAGGTAATACAATTCTGGTAAAATCTGTTGATACTGATGTCCTGATTTTGCTTTTACATTATTACTGTGAAACACCAGATATGTCCCAAAGGAATATATTTATACAATTAGGACATAGTAAGAATATACATTTTTTTGTCAATTAACAATATTGTGGTAAATTTAGGAGAGGAAATTTGCAAGAAAGTATTAACGATTCATTGCCTAACTGGTTGTGACACAACTAATGCCATGTATAAAATAGGGAAGAAAACGGCATTCTATGTTTTATATAAAAATTTAAATAATTTAAAAGATTTAGAAAACCTTCCTTTTCTGTCAGAGGATAAAGCGATGGAATTAGGGGTAAAATATACGCTTTATTTATATAAGAATAAAAACAAAAATATAAAATCCCTGAATGAGATGGGACTTAACAACAAGTACAAATCGGCCAGCTTCTCAGCTGCCTCCTACTAACCATGCTTTTAGACAACATTTAAAAAGGTAATAATTATTTTTCTAGATCGCCCATACCTATTAAAAAAGAAACAAAACACCTACATGTAATTATTTTCTTTTTAGGTATAATAATATAATAATAACACCACATGAAATTACAACCCTCTTTATCCCTGAAGGTCTGGAATGACCTTGTGTGGGAGAGGGCTACATATTTAGAGACAATGGACACACCCAATGTCCGAGTATACTACGATTAATCTCTCTCACAGACAAATCCCAGTTCCTCGACCGGGAATCGAACCCGGGACCCCGAAGTTTTGAGGCAAGTACATTAATCTCTAGACCACGGAGCCAGGTGTCTGTATCAATTAAAAATTTAGTACAATAGCCATATACAATACATGCAGATGGAAGATCCAACTCGATACGGTTGGACATTTGAAGAAAATGTTTGGAAGGCAACTTTTTCTAGTCAAAAATCTGTGCCCGATATTGTAAGGCAAAGTTTGTCAATAAGATGTTCCGACAGGGTCTGTAACAACAGATGTACCTGTTTTGCTCAAGGTTTGAAATGCTGCTGCAGTGAGTGCAAATATGCAAACTGCTGCAACCAAGGAACTGTCTAGATATTTTTTAATTCCGACGTTGACGATTTTTAAAATATTTTTATAACAAGTTTTAAATTTATGTTTTAAAATAAATAATTATTTCGTATTTTTTTTTTAATTCAATTTTAGGTTTTAATGTATAAATATAATGGATTTTAAATAATGTGCAATGTAAATAATGATAAGTAAAACCTAAGTGCTTATGAAAATAAACTTTATATTAAAGATATGTCAAAAATAATACTTAATAGTATGCACCCACAACACGCATAGCACACTGATTAAAGCACCGTAGAACCGGGAGAGATATCCTGCCCGCAGAAACTTAATTTCAAATAACAATAACTTGAAACGTACAAGTCGTAGAGTATTGCGTTTTTTTTTTTAAAAACTTCCTTGATGTGTTAATTTTATTCCGTATGCATATACTGTGGCAAAATTCCTTAAAACAAAAAAAGTTTTTCGCTTACTGAAAAAAGTACTGCAAGAAAAATAAATGTTAAAGCATTACCTAATTTTATAAAAAACTAGGTTTTCCATAAAGACCAAATTAATTCAGTCACCTCCGCTCACATTTCCTTTATCGACTAAAAAAAAAAACTTGATTATCTCAATTGGTTCCGGAGATATCGTGAGGGATGTGTGAAAAAGTACGAAAAATTAAATTTGACAGATTTATGACATATTTCATAATAAAAAAAGTTGGACCTCCCAAAAAATGTTGTAATTTGCCATTTAAGATGGCCAAGGGCCTAATCTATTATTCTGTGAAGGTCCCATGTGGTTGTACCTTAAAAAATTTTTTTAAACGTTTTTGTCGGTTTTTCAGTGTACTAAATATCTTTCTTACTCGCTAATCTGTCTTACCCCAGATGTTTTCTCCTGCTTCTCGAAAGCATTTCCAGAGTGTTATGCGCATTACACCATGTTTATAGAAATAATAAGATAAGTGGATGGTCTATGATCAATTGCATTTCGATTTTCGTGTGTGTAGGTACCTACATACATATGTATGTACTATCGGGATATTCGCGATGCATATAGGTGATTATTGCTTTATCGAAAGTAAGATACGGGAGTTTGTAAATCTTTTATTATAAATTATTGTGAATATTGTGATATAGCGAGTGTTGGGCAATGGAAGAACCATGAAAAATCCAAATCCATCTGTTACTGCCGGATGTTCTAAAAAAGCAAGAGTTCGAAAAAACCTGACATATAATGAGAAAATGATGGTTTTAAATGTTTTTAAAGCATTAACCAGGGATCACCCAATGAAGACCAACTGTCCTACCTATACTAATATGTCCCTCTGCCCATTCCCCCCTGACAAGGGATGCTTTTACCTCCCCGTGGTCCATGCTAAATAAAGCAACATATATTCTAAAATATTTTCAATTGCAGGTACACATTTTAGAGAACTAAATTTAATTATTCTGCGCAGATTACTAACTAATTACAGTAATTCAAATTTCAGTTAAATAAATCTTTTAAATATTTCAAAATATTTAAAAGAAGAAGAAGAAAAATATGTATCTAAATCACATATACACAATTTTAAAAAACAAATTCATTTTCAGAGAGCAAGTCGTCTAACGGTCTTAACATTCGTCTCGTATACGTACTAACTATTTTAATTATATGGTCCACTGCAGCGATTTCCAGCAAGGTTTTTATTTTTACACAAAGCGGCCTGCTCACTCCAACGAATGAGACGGGTGTCTTAAGCAATTTATTTACATAATTGCTTGAGACGTGTGTACAGATTTTATATTTTGCATGTGCCCCCTGTATTTAAATAAATGCTCTTTTACTTTGATAAATACTCTACAGAATTTACGAAAACACTATAAACTAATGAATACTAACAATAACAATGAGTAAAATCGATTAATTAAAAAATAATGAATAAACTGCCATGAACCTATCTATAACATTCCAACAATAAACAAAATCGATAATAACAATTCAGGTCAGTTTTTTATTATACAACAATATAGACAAGCGAAATAAATTCATATTTCATTCAAGAGGAAATAGTACATTACGGAACTTCCTTTCATGTAACGGAATATGTTCCTACGTATTTTTCCAAGCGGGACGCAGCTAAAGAGGTAATTTAATGTTCTTATATATATAAAAAAATAAAGTAAGGCCGGTGTTTTCCATGAAAAAAAGAAAAAGGGAAACTAAACATCATACTTATAATTTATAAATATGGAAATTATTTCTTCAATAAAAAACAGAAAAAACTTTATTTCCTATTTTTATTTCTAGAGGACTTCCAGCCAGGTACATGGTTTTACATAAGTCGTAAATTAGATTAGTGACAGAATGCATATCTAAAAAAGTGTTTTCTTACCTAATATAAATTTCCTATTTTAATTTCATTGTATGGGTGGGTTTTATTTTGTTTTTCATAATTTTTTTTATTTGATAGGTATGTGATGTACGTGTAGTTCGACGAGTTAGGCAGAGAATGATCAGTATTTGGTGTCGTCGTTGATGTGTTTCTTTTTAAGAGTAGGTAATTATAACAGCTGAAGTATATTTATGGTCCGAGTGACAGAGTTATTGTAAACATTCTCATGATATTGGATAGCCGTTGAGAAGAGGTTTTGCAGTTAGCACATATACAGGATGTTTAAAAATTGTTACTATTGAATAAGATTGCGATATATGCTACTTAGATTTTCTATATCTGTTTGATAATTTACTGTTTTTTTGTTGTTTTGTATTTCGGCCATTTCCAAAAAAAATGCCTATCAAATAAAAAAAATAATGAAAAACAAAATAAAACCCACCCATACAATGAAATTAAAATAGGAAATTTATATTAGGTAAGAAAACACTTTTTTATATATGCATTCTGTCACTAATCTAATTTACGACTTATGTAAAACCATTATTTTTAGCTTTTAACCTTGAAAAAGTCCGAAAACTAGGACGAAACGTAGGACAAATTGTTCATGTACCTGGCTGGAAGTCCCCTAGAAACAAAAATAGGAAATAAAGTTTTTTCTGTTTTTTTATTGAAGAAATAATTTCTACTTTAACAGCCAACAACTTGTGTAAAATATCGTCTATAAATATGGATGTTAACGACAGTCAGCAAGAGAGAAAATTCTTAATGCGAAGCATGAAAATTAAACTGGTAACTGCACTAGGATGTTGCTGAATGCGTAGAATTCTATATATTTTATTCTACAAGTAAAATATGCGTGATATTAGACAAAGAGTTCTACAAGGCTCAAACCTGGGATGTCTTGTATATACTGTCTGCTAATGATACGATTAGTTGCTTGGAAAAATATTAAACGTCCATATGGTTTAGATATAGCTATGATATTTTAATCACAGAAAATAAATTAAGAAAAATTAAGCAATATGCAGTATGTCCGCGGATGGCATTTAACAGGTAAAATTTCTAAAATAATTAACTTTTCAAGAAAAAGTGATTCTACATAAAAGTTTTTGCTTTCCTAAAAAAATACAATTCACATTGAAAAACATGAAACACGAGGTTCGCTTAAGAGTAAATTGGCCTTATCTGTAATTTTGGAACATAATGTTAAAAAAGATATTCCAAATTTTGTATTCAATTAAAATCCAAAATTTCGATTGAATATTATTATTTTTGTAAATTACGAGTTATAACGGATGTTTTTGAAACGTACCTTCCTATAAGGTACCATATCATTGTTAGGTATTTTATGAATTTAGAATTACTTATCTGATACTTACAAATTGGCCATGTAAAAAAGGTGGCAAAAACTGACTAAATTGAAATTTTGGATTTTGAGTGGCTATAAAATGTTAAACAACTTTCATATTTAACATTTTGTTCCAAATTAAGATATTACAATTTATTCTTAAGCGAATTTCAAGTTTTTGTAATTTTTGAGCACCTTGTATAAAAAATACAAACTTTCTCAACGTGAACCGTATGTTTTACAAAAATAAAAGCTTTTTTTGCAGAATAAAATTTTCTCGAAAAGTTGATTATATTTGCAATTTCACGTCTTTTAAACTCCATCCGCGGACATACGTAGATTTTAAAGAAATAACATGTCGTGCCAGAAACTTGGCCAAAAATTACTCTAATAAATAATAGCTTAGAGGATGGCCAGAAAACTATTAGCTGCTTAAACGTCCATTGCGCCAACACCATTTCACCTTTGTTAGGTAATCGCTTCTCTCAAGCGATGATGATTTCAAACATTTCTATCTAACTTTCAGAATACAATCTGTTACCAACATTCTATCAGTTATCAAAATTTATATCCGGTGATATCTCGAAATTATTGTAAGAAAATTACAAAGTAACATCCTGAACACGTGCGTAAACCGACAAAGGCGGACGCTACATGACAATCTACGAGCTTCGTCTCTACCAGGTTACAGGCACCGAAGGTCAAAGGGTAATCAGTTTGGTTTCAAAGCCGTACAGTGTATTTGCCGTTTCTGTGTATAAAATTGGAATTCAACAATAACAATCGTGTTTGGCATATTTACACGAATAGTGAACTCGTGAACATGATATTAATTTATAGAGAAACTTTGCAAAATGCCGCTGAAGCTTCTAGACTTTATGAATGACATTTTCGAGACAACATTCTGTTGTTCATACGAATGGTGCAACGTGCTAGAGACAGCACCAAACCATTGAGTTGGAATTGTCACTGGTGCTTTGATTAGCCCAAATCGACTTAACGGCGATGACATCATTTTTTTGCAAAATAACTTGGAAGATTTGCTGATGGATGTGAATTTACATGTGCCTCAAAGAAAGTGGTTTATGCATGATAGTGCACCATTTCATTTTCGACAAGTAGTTCACGAGTTCCTAAATAATGATCTTCGAAATAAAAAAATAGGCCAAAATGAACCTATTAGCTGACCACCCCGCCCACCGGATCTAAATCCTTTAGATTATTTCTGTCGGCAATATTTAAAAACTTTAGTCTATACAAGAGAGATTGAAACATTGAAATAACTTTGTCAATGAGTGGATGTAACTGTTGATACGACCTAGCAACAGGCAGCGTTTCGTCAGGCCAGCAATTCTCTTATACGTCGAGCGAGATTCTGTTTACAACTGAACGGAGACAATTTCGAACAGTTACTGTGAACCAGTGGTCGCAAATAAGATGAAAATGGTAATTTTTTATTTTTAAATCATATTTATTTCTAACAGTGCAGTTAATTTTAATCATTTAGTACAACCTACCATTTAATTTAATACAATAGATTTGTAAACCTATTTCCTTTGTCGGTCTGTCACGTCGAAAAAGGAAATATATAAATAGCCCAAGACGTCCTTATTATAGAAATTTATGCGGTAGATACTTTCCTTGGATACAATAGGGAACTTGCAAATTTTTTTTTACTTCATAAAAATGTTCTACAATACTAAAAAAATAAGATATGTAAAATATGACGCCTTCGGGAGAGAAAATTATTAAATATGTAGTCAATACATTAGGTATTGTAAGAATGAAGTTTATAAGACAAACACAAGATTCTTTTCAAAAAACTGCGTAGAGTATCCTACAGAATGTGCAACAATTATATAAAAGTTCAATAACACTACTGTCTGCGAAGAGTAAAATGTTTACCTTTAGTATATAATATAGTATATTGCAAATACCTTTCCCTTGCCCTTTTATTTATTCTATTCAAATCTTACATTTATCTATTATGTGAATGATAACACGACACAATCACTTATTTCCCTTGCCCCAAAACATAGTACGAAAATACCTACGATAGATAATTATACATTTGCGCAACATTTCCTTTGCAGCAAATGTCTTCTATAGAGACACTTTACGCGTATGTACAAAAAAAAACACGAAAAATGTAGAAGTGGCTGTTGTAAAGAATTACCCTAAATTCTTTCATAACTATTTTATGTTTATAAATTATTACTAAAAGCTAAAAAAAATACATACTTCTCTGCCTTGACCCCGCGGACCTCTCCAAGGGAAAAACTTTCACTATTTTGTATAAAAGATGCCACCATAAACATATCCACTTTAGGCAAATTATCAGATTGGCCCTTTGAAAAACCTTGATCAGTCATTTTAAAATATCTGTACAACTACAATAAGCGGTACTATAAAACACAATTATATATTTATATCAGAATAGTCACTAACAAATCAACCACAGTCTAATAACACCATATTGTACATATGTTTATATAGATTGACATACTTTGTTAATTTGTTTGTATTATTATTTTTAAGTATTTTATGAATGAATTGATTTTCAGTTTTCTTTTTTCTGTATATATGTATATATTAATATAAATCTTACTCTGTACCCCATACAAGTTGTAAATAATCTACTTAATTGTGAATAAAGATTTTAAGTTGGAATTGGAATTGGTAAACATCTGATTGTGTTGCTTCCCGGCGTGACGACTACCGAATATTGTATGGTGTGACGTCACAGTCAATAGTAGCTCGTTTCGGGCCACTTCAATTTTATCGCTGTTTAGATCCTACTGATCGCGTGGAATTAGAAATCTTATTTTTTTTGTGAAGTACACGTTTTATTACAACGTTACGCTATGTTTTTTAGTATTATTTTTATTTTTAAAATCATAGGCAAGTTCCCTATTGTATCAATAATTGTTTCCATGGAACTTATTTATAAAATAGATTTAATGGGAGATGGAAAAACCGGCCATAAAAGAAATAAATAAAAATTGTCAATATAATCACTAATCAGTACAGAAACACGTACTGGTGTCAAAAGTCAGTGGATCGTACCGGCACTGCATTTTTTTCGATTACACTACTGCTTGTCGGATATGTAGGAAAGCATGGAAGTAGGCAAATAATAACCTGCACCGCATATTATCATTTAATACAAAAAGTACCTGCAGTTTTTATTGAAAAAAAAAAAGTATAATTATACAAAACAAGATAGACTTATTGGGGTTCAAAATAAAACAAAGAAGGTTTAGTGCCATATCCCCCCCAAAAAAATAATTATGCTGCTACGGACACGTGTTTCGCAGTTCCCTCACCAGCGTAGCGTAGCTAAGGAATTGGATCTAGGATGGGATAGATCAGGAACAAGAACTAAAATAAGGCTGGAAAGTACAGTACACAGTACTTAACTAGTGCCTTCATGTTCCCACGTGCCACAAATAGGGCCTCGATGAGCACAGTCGACACACAAAGCTCTATGTGTACTGCCCGTTTCCATCTGGCACATACAAACAAAACAAGATAGATTTATTGGGGTTTAAAATAAAACAAAGAAGGTTTAGTGCCATATCACAAAAAAAACACTATGCAGCTACGGACACGTGTTTCGGAGTTACTGCCCCTCATCAGCGTAGCGTAGCTATGGAATTGGATCAGGAACAAGAACTAAAATAAAGCTGGTAAGTACAGTAGAAAGTACAACTGAGTACTGTGCACTGTACTTTCCAACTTTATTATAGGGGTACCACAGGGCAGTGTCTTGGATCCGTTGTTTAAAATATTCGTCAACGATTTAGTAGTCAACATAAATAACTGCTTTTCAACTCTTTTTGCAGATGACATCTTTTAAGTAAAAATGCTACTCTGTGTGTAGATAAAATGTCACAGTGGTGTCTCAACAATGGCTTAATACTAAATGAGCAAAAAACTGTATTTCTAATGTTCTCTCCAATTGGTACAAAGTTGGATTTTAGTCTCTTGGTTAGGGGTAATCATAATCTTCATAAGAATGATTTTGTGAAATTCTTAGGTGTACAGATGGATAAGTCTATGTCATGGGAGATTCATATAGAGAATCTAACAAACAGACTGGCTAGTCAAAACTTTGCTCTCCTTCAAATGAGAGACTCTGTTAAGTCTGATACTCTGAAAGCTTATTACGGCAATATCTATTCGGTTCTGCAATATTGCATATTGTGCTGGGGAAATAGTTCCGGAATAAAAAAAGGTGTTCATTTTGCAGAAAAGAATATTGAGAAGTATGTTTAAACTTACCTACAATACATCCTGTAGGGATTATTTTAGACAGCATGGCATACTCACTATTTACTGCATATACATTTTGCAATCAGTATGTTTTGTCAGGAAGAATATTAATAATCTTTTAAAATGTGGTGATATAAATAAGTACAGCACTAGATCAGTAAAAAATATGTTTGTACCCAGCCCTAGATTAGAGCAAATAAAGAAAGGTCCCTTTATCTCTTCAATAAAAATGTATAACCACCTCCCACAAATTATAATAAATGCAAACAATTTTCTAACATTTAAGAAGCCTGTAAGAAAATATTTAGTGGAGCAGTGCTTTTACTCTTATGAGGAATACTACCTCTCTAATTAATGTTACTAATCTAAGTTAATTAATTTTGTGATAATAAAAATAATTGTGTACCTTTACTTAGTCATAATTGTTAATTATTGTTTGTTTGTCTTTATGTCATATGTGTATATATGTGTGTATATGTGTATGTATATATATTCTACATTTTATAATTTACACTTTAGTATTTGACAATTATAATACTGTTATGGTCTTATGAAAATAAATATATTATCATTAATATTATTTTGGTTCGCTGATGAGCGGCAATAACTCCGAAACACCCGTAGCTGCATAATTGTTTTATTATACATTTTATAAAAACATTTTTAGCAGCAAAAATTCGAAAAACAAATAACACCAAGCAAAACAAAATATACTATAAAAGACACAAATATTTACTTTTGTTTTATTACTAAATAATATAATGTAAATATTTAATTTAAAACAACATTTTTCACTTTCCCTGTGACATCAATATTTAAAAATTCAATAAATACTATACCTTAACACTTCACAATCGTGCACGGAATTCCATACCTGTAACAAAAAGGGTTTATTAATAGAGGTATAATTTTCCTCGTTGTCATATCTAATTTTCCTTTAAAAAATCTTAAAAACTTTATGGCCATCATAACCATAAACACTCAAATATAAAACAAAAAATTTTTATTGTTATTCCTGTGTAACGTTAAAACAATAAAATAAATACGCAGAAGTCGTTTATTTTAACCTTCTAAGTAGAGGTCACTTAACTTACAAGGTCGCCTACAGAAACAATGAAATAAATACTTTTCTACTGGCATATATAATTAAAATTTAATTACGAAGTGCAAAAAATATAAATTGAATCACATAGAAATAAAATGGGCAATTAATATGTGGACATATCATTTACTTTTTTCCAGTGGCTATAAAATTTGGCTTCACTTGATACAACTTCAAATTATTTATTAATTATTTATGTAACATTTAAACATTTGTTTTTGAATAGATTAAATGTTAATGCCGCGATTGCTTTTGTTTATTATGATGACTTGTACACATAGTAGTTGCAGTATCTTCCACCTATGAAAATCTTTCAGTTCGCAATTACACGATAAAAAAAATCGACTCAAAGTTTGAATTTCCCTCTCAGAGTTTATTGATTTAATTTAGTAACACAGGCCTACAAAATAGAAGTTCTGTCCTAGAGATAAGACCCAACTTTTCTCATGTATTTTGACGCGCTGAAACTGAATTTGGCAAAAAAATATTTTTTTTGGCGCGTCAATTTTTCTATAAGCCTCTATAATCCCCTAAGGAGGATATTTTTTAAATAAATTTCTATAAGGATTTTTTGTGTCACTGATCACGAATGCGAAGTCAAAAATGAATTTTGACATAATGACAGCTGTCAAATTTCATAAAATATGTAAAGTCAATATTTGGAGTAGTTTTTTGGGCTGCTGATCATGAATCAGAAGTCAAAAATAAACTTTGATATATTGACTTTTACATTTTTCATAAAATTTGACACCTGGTTGACAGCTGTCATTATGTCAAAATTCATTTTTGACTTCTGATTCGTGATCAGCAGCCCAAAAAACTTAATAATATGCTCCAAATATTGACTTTCTACAATTTTCATGAAATTTGACAGCTTGTCGATCAAAAAATCCTGATATTTTTTCAAAAAATTTCCCCCTTTAGGGGATGATAGAGGGTTATAGGGGGTCGTAGAGAAAAATTGACGAGTAAAAATTTTTTTTGCCAAATTCGGCTTCAGCGCGTCAAAATACATGGGAATAGTTGGGTCTGATCTCTACGAGAGAACTTTTTTTTTGTAGGCCTGTCTAATCATTGTGACTGTGCAATTTATTTATATTTATTCAGTTGAGCTTTATTTACTGTACTTTCCAACGATGCGCTGACAAGGTGTAATAACTTAGAAACATATGTCCGTAGCTGCATAGTGTTTCCTTTTTTTGGGGTATATGACACTAGTTCCTGCTTTGTTTAAATTTTGATTTTTAATTTTTTCACAATTTGATTTCTTAAAATGTTATAGAAAAACAGGAAAGCATTATTTCGTGTACAAAATTTTTTTTGTAATGCCATATCCTAAAATGACATTTATTGGACAATTTCAATGAATCAAAACAATGTCAATAATTGACATAGTAGGAGAGGCAGTGACATTTTTCGGTGATGATTCAGTTAAGGCCTATTCTTTGAGAGGATGTTGAGAGGGGCATAACTAAGTGTCATCCGCGAGGATTAACCCGAATTCCAGTCATAAGGGGGTGGCAGAACGCCCCCAATGTGTAAAAAAAACTGCATCTTTTTTATTATTTAGTTAAGGCTGAAATTTTCTCCAGTAGTCCTCTGATAGCCCACAATCATCGATATAATATTTGCAGAACGATTTAGTAAGTTGTTGTGACAACTATTTCAAGTGTAAATGCCAATTTGCAGAACAAAATGGCGGCATTAACATCCTGGCAGAACGATTTGAATATGTAAAAATTTTTTACTTTCAACCGCATATATCATTGGAAATATGCAACATACGAGAAAGTTGTATTATTGTTTTTTGTGGGAAATTTAATTCTCTACAAAAAAAGATCTTTTGATATTTTCGTGTATCTCCTTTAGTTTCTGAGATATACTGAATATAAAAAAATTTGCAAAAATTTTTTACGTTCAGACGCAAATATTTTTGGAACTATGCTAAATGCGAGAATACGACTTGAAACACTTTTTGTAGGAAATTTAATTCTCCATAAAAATAGTCTCTTGATATTTTCGTGTATCTCCTTTAGTTTCTGAGATATACTGAAAATAAAGAATATTCTTTCCATTGCCGACAAACCGTTGGAGACGTACTAACTAATATTTCCCTAAAACCATGTTTTTTTATTCCTACAAGTTCAGAAACGTCGAAAAATATCATTTTTAGCAATAGTGAAATTGAGCCCTATACCATTATACATTTTTCAACGCAGTCATGCAATGAAATAAGGACAAGTCACCTTAGCCAATTTCTTTCCAAATATTTTTGATTCATCCGATTTTTTGATTTTTTATATATTTCTGTACTCATTGAAAGAAAGTTTAATGATTTTTTTTTTCAAATGCTTCTATTGTTGCGTTCTCGAACTCGAAAAAATTTTTTTCGTTGCAATTGTGTTATCTGATTTTCATAATGATACTGATTTCAGAAAAATATAATCAGTGCCTATTGAGAACCCCAAAATATGATGAATATTATTGTAATTGTATTACTATAATAATTAAAAAAAACCCGATTGCCATGAAAAAAATTATGAAAATTTTTTGAAAAAAATCGAAATTATTGAAGTTCCACGATCTCGATAGATAAAAAACATTGTAAATGTATGTTGAATCATTAATATTTTTTCTTGATCATATCAAAAATGTTCCAAAAAAGGAAATACACAAAATAAATAAAAAATATCTCAAAAAAACATCGTAATTTCAACGCATAATTATTTTTATTATTTCAAATAAATGTTGTACAACTAAGCAAATTTTTTGAATAATAACGAATTCGTGATTAATTTTTTTTGAATTTTTATTTGAATAATATATGATAGTAAATAGAAAACAAAAAGTATGAGTGGAAAGTAAAAAAAAGTAAGTATAAAAAAAATTTAATATCAATTCTCTAGCCAGTCGGAATCACCCTCCTCATCGTCTGCTGAATCGAGATCACTCGATGCACGGGACTCCATATCTATAATTGAAACAAATGAATTAGAAAAATGTAATATTTTTGTTTTTATATTTACTGTAATATCTGCATACCTGAATCATTGTCACCCCTGTCATCTCTGCTGCTTTCACTAGATGTATCAGTGAGTACATCACTAACATATTGCGGTAGTTGATCTCCTTCGAACCAGAAGAATTCGTATTTATCATCATTGATAATCCAGCCGTAATTTTCTGGCAATTTTTCCATCGGCTGCTGCAAATGTGCATTGAGCCAAATACTGGCAATGTACGAGCTTCACAGTATTTGTTGTCGTAATTCAGAAGAACATCTTGAGCACCAGAATGTCCTTCCTCACGAATGTTCTATTCATGAGGAAAATTCCTTATTTTCAGTATATCTTAGAAACTAAAGGAGATACGCGAAAATTTCAAGAGAATTAAATTTCCTACAAAAAGTGTTTCGAGTCGTATTCTCGCATCTAGCATAGTATCAAAGACGCAAATAGCGTCTGAACATAAAAAAATTTTTGCAAATTTTTTTTATTTTTAGTATATCTCAGAAACTAAAGGAGATACACAAAAATGTCAAAAGACCTTTTTTGTAGAGAGTTAAATTTCCCACAAAAAAACAACAATACAACTTTCTCGTATGTTGCATAGTTCCAAAGATATATGCGGCTGAAAGTAAAAAATGTTTACAAATTCAAATCGTTCTGCCAGGGTGTTAATGCCGCCATTTTGTTCTGCAAATTGGCATTTACACTTGAAATAGTTGTCACAACAACATACTAAAAGATAAAGCTTAACTAAACAATAAAAAGTTCATCGTTCACACGACATGTTGGGGGTGATCTGCCACCCCCTTATGACTGGCCAATCGTTCTGCAAATATTATATCGATGATTGTGAGCTATCAGAGGACTACTGCAGAAAATTTCAGCCTTAACTAAATAATAAAAAGATGCAGTTTTTTTTACACGTTGGGGGTGTTCTGCCACCCCCTTATGACTGGAATCCGGGTTAATCCTCGCGGAAGACACTTAGTTATGCCTCTCTCAACATCCTCTCAAAAAATAGGCCTTAACTAAATCATCACCGAAAAATGTCACTGGCTCTTAGACTAACAAGTGAAAATAAAGAAAAAAGTGTGAAATAAAGAAATTTTATTTCACAGTGTGAAATAAAACTTAATAGTCAACAGACAACAAATTAAAGTTCTTACATCAAACATTTATTAATTATTAACAAATTTCATGAACAATTTTATTCATAATTTAACGAAAATTTATATGAATAGTAATGTTACTAACATTATTTATATTTATTCCTGGAATTATAGGTTCAGATGTGCGAAAAATATTTGAATCATTTATATTAATATGGTGGTTGGTCTGATTTTCACCAACGACTACATCGACAGACATAGTCATTTCTGTAGTATTGTTTGAAAAGATCTGTTTTGAAATTTCTTTTTTGTTCTGGATGCTATCTTCTATATATCCCTCAGCAACTGTTGAGGATTTCCATCCCCCATAACGTTTTAAGGTAAGAATATCAGCTCCAGAACCAGCAAACAGTGATGCCGAGGATCTCCTAAAGCTGTGACCCGTATATTGCTCAGAATTATATGAGTTAAGGTATTTAGCTATAATACTTGATATTTTTGAAAAGGTATTAATACCAACTCGTTGGACCGTACATTTTTCTTCTCGATATTGAAGAAAAACCCCTTTATGATTCACTTGAGTAGGGCAAATAGCTGCATATTTATCATAAATATTTAGTGGATTTATTCCATTAACTGTCTCACCAATTACCGTAAAAGTCCTTTCAATGTGGGTCTTCGAATCAGGTACTTTAACAACCAGCATGCAGTCTTTTCTCACAATGTCATCAATGGTCATATTGTAGAGTTCCTTCGACAAGAAGCGCCAGCCAAGCCCATTATTAATGTAATTTTCAACATTAAAAACTTTTCATCTGATGCTTCTAGTAAAAAAACGTTCGACATTTGCTCTGTCAAAAACTTTAGATTTCTTAGCCCTATACCCAACTATACTTCAAAAAAAGCTTTTACTTTTTGATAATTGGATACATCTACATTATTCTTTACATTCAAAACTGCTTTAAGCATCGAAAACTTGGACCAGAGACGAACATTTTAAAGTTTTTGCTTTTTCAGACAGATAAGTTAAAAGAACAGACTCAGATATGTTACTCACAGTTTTCTGCTTACACCAGTGCATAAAAAAAATCATATTCTTTTTTGTACAATTTTCTAGATTTCGCTGGTAATAAATTTAAAGTTACAGCAATATAAATGAATCAAATAGGTATTTTTCGCACATCTGAACCTATAATTCCAGGAATAAATATAAATAATGATAGTAACAGTACTATTCATATAAATTTTCGTTAAATTATGAATAAAATTGTTCATGAAATTTGTTAATAATTAATAAATGTTTGATGTAAGAACTTTAATTTGTTGTCTGTTGACTATTAAGTTCTATTTCACACTGTGAAATAAAATTTCTTTATTTCACACTTTTTTCTTTATTTTCACTTGTCAATAATCATATTGTTTTGATTCATTGAAACTGTCCAATAAATGTCATTTTAGGATATGACGTTAAAAAAAATTGTTATACACGAAATACTGCTTTCCAGTTTTTCCATTTTATATCACTGAGTGTGTATACAACCTCCTTGTTCTTGTATTAGACGTTTTTAAATTTAATCCACATAAATTACATCAATAGATAAAATCGCTTAGATTAAGCTTCATGAAGCGACTTACAGTTTCAAAATTATGTGATATTTCCTGAAAACCGTCTTACATCATGCAATCCTATTTGCTAGGGAAACAGTGAATAGGATCTTGTTTTTGTTTTAGGAACAATTTATAACTATTTACAATTATTACACGTTCCCTATTCAAATACCTTCAAATACACTATGTATGTATATGCATGCGGCAAGATGTTTCAAGTGCAGTTTAATCGAGTTGCAAGAAAGCACTACTATAAATTCAGCTTTAGTTAGTTATATGCCAAAAGCTTTTCCACTAACACTGAATTTACTTATATACAAAATTATACTCTACGAGGAAAAATATGTGGGTGTACATGTATAATCAAATAAAAAAACTTTACTACAATTTAGGTGTGTATGAAGGTCAGTTCTTTAATTATCATAATTATTTTTAATTTATCTACACGTCGGTTGTTTATTACATAATGTTTTAATAATATACCCAAATTTCTTGTTAGAATGTAAGAGAAAGTGAAACAAATAATACATTTCATGTCATATCATTTTTACACAAACCTTTGCTTAATATTATTAAGCATTTAATCGCCTCATCATTTTATTTAACAACAGATAAAAATCAAGTAGTACCTCATTAATTGTAGATTATAATCTTATTATTTACTTAATCTACGTTAAGCGTACTAGAATTTTATTATGTACATGCTCTTACAAAGATCGTTGACCTTGCCGCTAATTATTTATTCCATGTAATGAATAATAAGTAAGCCTGGCCAAGCGATGGTAGATTCAGGGTCGGGCGCAATACCAATGCCATCGCGCGCTTGTTTACGCTGACGATGACACGACACACTTAAGTTGTTATTTGTCGGTCAATGCATAGAGTACTAATAAATAATAAATAATGTTGAGCGTAAACAGTAGAAAACAACCGTACGCTGATAAAGTGAATAAATTTATCGGTGAATTTCCGGATTTATTCTATGATGGATGTAAAATAATTTGTAAAGTTTGTGATCAAGACTTAATGTGCTGGAATAAATACGGCTGCAAAATGCATGTCAATAGTAACCGGCATAAAAATAAAAAAAATGGTGTGTCTTCTTTGGAACCTCAGTTTATGTTTGATTTACTGTTAATGCTGATTGCCTGTGATGTTCCCCTGCGCATATTGGATAAACCAGCATTTCGGGAGTTCTGGAATAAATACAATCCCCAGGTGAATTTACCAAGTCGTTCATCGTTACGTAGATATGTACCAAGTGTTCGTGAAGACATTGTAAATAGGATTAAATGTGCATTAAAAAATACACGGCTGTAGTTATGTGTTGACGAGACGACAGATTGTAAAAAAAATTCTATTTTAAATGTTATAGTACGTGTACTCGACCCTGTTAAACCAACATTTCCACTTTTACTAGCTAGCAAAAGACCAGCTGCGTATACTAGCGAAACAATTACGCGGGTGGTGTTGGAGAATTTCGAAAAATTTGAACTGTCAACAAGTCAAGTGCTGATGTTTGTGACCGACGGTGCTGCAACAATGCGTTTGGTGGGCCGTTTTCTTCAAAGAGACGATTGTAGGTTTTTACATGTTATGTGTAAAATGCATGCGTTCCATCTTGTAGCAGAAACGATTCGAAAATGTTTTCCAGAGTTAGATGCATTAATAGTAAATACAAAAAAAGTATTTCTCAAATCTCCTAAACGGCTTCGAGCATTTCACACACTATGGCCTGGTATTCCGGAACCACCAGAGCCGATTCTTACACGTTGGGGAACGTGATTGAAGGCAGCTTTTTATTATGCTGAATATTTTCAACAAATAAAAGCTGTGATACTACAGTTCAACCCTAACGAGGCTGCAGCTATTGAGGAAAGCCAGACAAGCTTTCAAGATGTTTTCCTTGAAACAGATTTAAAAACTATTTATAACAATTATAGAGGACTACCCGACGCAATAGAAAAATTGCAAAATACTTCGTTGTCGTTAGTGGAATCGCTGCAAATAGTGGATGACGTAAATACACAGCTACAGACTATAAATGACGCAAAAAAATAAGCCCGTTATTGAAAAATTCGAGAGTGTATTACGGAAAGATCCTGATTTTACCAAATTAAGACAAATTTGTGATGGTGCATCTACAGCTGCGTTAAGTGAGATCACAGAGTGTTTTACTTATGCCTGTATTACTTCCGTAGATGTCGAACGGTCTTTTTCAAAATACAAACATATTTTTTCACCACAGCGAACATCGCTTACTGAGACAACTGTAGAAACATATCTGATGCTACACAGTTATCATAGAAGTGCTCCAGTTTGTGATAACGACAACCAAGCTACTTCATAAATCTGCTTAAGAAGGTGAGTTTTGTACATATTTTTATAAAGTGTACCAGTATTAATAAAATTGATTTCCATTTATTTATTTATTATTAGTTATCACTTAGATATACAATGTACATGTGTGAACGTCATTTAACAGTTTAATAATAATGTGTAGCACTAAGCTTACAAAATATAAGGAAATACATAAAAAAAGAATTTAAAGCGAACGAAATAGTACAAAAACATACATCACAATATACAAAATATTTTTGTTTTTATTATTGTACTTATTCAAGTATTATGATATGATGCATACCCAGTACGTCTCTGTAGGATTAATGACCTTGGACAGGCTTAATAATAAGAGAGAGAGATAGTGCACAGCGATTCAACAGTATGTAAAGGCGACTATTCACAAAAAAAACACTTCGAACATTCGCGAATGCTAGCAATCGGATGCAAATATTTTGTATGCATGTTTCCACTGCACAAACGTTGGCGAAGAAAAGGGCATTTGCGAGCATTTGTTATTGTTCGGTGCAAGTAGTTTTTATTGAGATTTTATAATGGCTCCCAATTAAAAATATGCTCTAAATACAGCATGTTTCAAATCTGCACGCCGGGTAATTTTTGGGCAAGCTAAGCCGCTAGGCGAACGCGCACAAAAATAATGAATTTGATTAATGTTACCGACTTTGTACGGAATAATCACAAAAGGTCACTAGCATATTTTGATCGCGTAAGCTTGCCGTCTCACAGTGGGTATATTTACGGAAAAGCTGGTCAAAACGCCAAATTTTAAAATCGGAAATTCGTCTTTTGACCCATGAGTCATTGAGGAAAACTACCTGATTATTAATTACCGCTAATGGTGCAGGGTACAGGGTTCCTATGTACTGATCCCTATCAGTCGACAATTGAGTGTTGTTGAAGTAACAGTTTCTTATCGATTATTTTCATATATTTACACTTAAAAATAAACAGACCTTATAGTGCCCTAATAAAATGAATCCTGTACTGGAGGTAAGTACTATGTTATACCAAACTTTCCTGTACAGTAACGTAATTTATTGGTAAACATTTAAAAGTTTAATTGAACGTTCGCAAAACGTGGCAATTTTCGTGGTATACCTATTTTTCTTTGCTTGGAACAAAAGTTAGCGTCCGGGCATTTCCGGGCAAACAGTTTTATACAGCCTGTTAGTACAATACTACTGCTATTTTATTGTGAAAGAAAACATCCCGGATATAGCCGCATTGTGGTGAAAAAAATTAGACAAGCTCTATCTGTACTAGTTGAGGCACAACTTAAAAGACAACAGTATGAAGTAATAAGAGTAGCAGATAAACAAAGATTTCCTTCTTACAAAAGGATTAAAGAAGCAAACAAGCGCTCTTATCCTGAACGTGAGGCTATTACAATAACAAAAAAGAACGGTTCTGTAGGGTTGCAGGCTCTATTGGATCTCACAGTTACGCGAATTGTAAAAGTACAGGAAGAAGTTTTACAAACACTTTCAAAAGAGCAACTTAGTAGTTTAGTATTATTGTCCAAGTGGGGGGTGTGATGGGAGTTCAGGACAAAGTCAATACAAACAGAAATCTGACGATGAAAATTCAGATGCCAGCATATTTCATACTTCCTTTGTACCACTTCAACTTACATCTGGTGAACCTAACTCATCCAGCAAAATTATAGTATGACAAAACCCCCAACCGTCTTCTCCTCATTATTGTCGTCCCATTAGGCTCCAATTTATACATGAAATGACGGATATTACTTTGCAAGAAAAAGATTATGTAGAAACTCAAATTCATCAACTTGTTCAACTTCCGCTAAACTCGAAGAAACGGAAATCTTTATTACGCATACTCTGATATTTACAATGATAGATGGTAAAGTTTGCAATACTGTATCCTCCACAACCTCTACGAAAAAATGCTGTATGCTTTAATAACAGATTTGATGTTGAAACAAGAAGGTAGATACCTCAACATTCCGTTTCGGTTTATCTACTTTGCACGCCTGAATACGTTTCTTCGAGTGTGTATTACACGTGGCATACAAACTGCATATCAAATCGTGGCAGGCTCTTGGAGAGAACAATAAAAAAATAGTTGCAGAAACGAAGAAAAAAATTCAAGATGAATTCAAATCTAAGTTGGGTCTCATGGTAGATCGACCGAAACCCTGTTTTGGTAGTAGTAATGATGGAAATATAGCCCGCCGATTTTTGAAAATTTCTGAACTTTCATCCACCATTACAGGAATAGACATAGAGGTTATAAAAAGATTTAAAGTAGTTTTACAAACAACATCAATTGGATACAGTATAAATATACAAATGTTTGAAAACTATGTTTTGAGGACAGCCAGATTATTGGCAGAAAAATATTCCTGGTATAGTATGCCAACAACTGTACACAAGATTCTAATACACAGCCCTGCTGTAATAGCGTCTGCAAAACTGCCAATTGGGCAGCTCTCAGAAGGGACCCAGGAAGCATTAAATAAACACATAAGGAACTATCGTGAGGGATATTTAAGAAAATGCTCAGGCGAAATGACCTTCGAGTCTTCGAACACTTCCAAGAAGAAAAGCAAAACCGTTCGACAAGGAAGTTGTGGCCTTGCTATTTTCTGCAGAAACTCGAATAGGTACGGCAAGCAAAGAATATTCTGAAGGCTCTGAAGAATATCTTTCAGACTAAAATTTTTTCATAGTTTGCAGAATCCCTGTCAAAGATTTTTTATTTATAAATATTGACATATATACCCTATTTCATCAAAAGGATTTTTTCACTATTTTTTTCGTTAATTCGTGGCACGAATTCAATAAAAATCAGAAATTTCCGACTTTTGCTCAGTTCTTTCTATTTCCACCCCCCTAAAAACCACCCTATTTAATCAAAGAGATTTTTTTCACTATTTTTTTCGTTACTTTTCGGGTCGAGTTCTATAAGAATCCGAAATTTCATAATTTTACTAGCTTTTTTCAATTTCCATCCCTAAAAACAACCCTATTTTATCAAAAGGATATTTTGTACTATTTTTGCCATAATAACGAGTTCATTTTGGACCAGTTTTATTACTGTAAGAGTTTTCGCCAGCGTCTGTACTAAAAATATTTTAGTACGCAAACATTCATAAATGTTTGCAAATAATATGCATGTTTAGTGGATAGGCGCCTTAATATTGACATACAAACACTGTTTCTAGTTAACATAGGAGGCGATCATTCGACAACAATATTTATGTTGTATTTGCAATATTTTACTTAAACAATTAAAAATATGGCAATAAACTAGTCGACTTTATGCGAAAGTAATTTTTAATTAAGCTAACCGTTCATTACAATGTTAGAAAACCATTTACAATAATTAAAGAAGTACCTATGTGACAAAAGTGTATTATTATAATTATTAGAGATAAAAAAAATCATCCTCGACCAACTATAGTATATTCTCTAGAGCTATTAAGTTCGGCGAACAATTTTAAAGTCTTTTACAGAGGTAATTTATACTATTGTATATATAGAGTGGTATCAGCTTTGATTTGAGTTTATTACATATTGTTAGTTCTTTACTAATCAATCATTGTTGCCGTTCTATTGTATTCAACACAGCAAACTAGCTACGAGTAAGTTGTCTAAATTAAAATTCGTTTCAACGAATTTATTCAAGGCCCCTTATTCTGGACCGATATTTCCTGTATAGACGCCCATTAAGCGTTTAAATACATATCTATCTGGACCCCTTTTGGAAAATTTCAGTCAGTCATTGTTGATTCGCATTCAAAAATATCTATTTGCCCGACTGATTAAGGCGACAAGTCCCATATGTCACCTGAAGGATTTATTCAGCTTATTTGTTGTCCCAAAAACGTTCTCTTTGTCCAGAATATAAAATCAAATATATTATCCTCAATGCTGTTCTAATGATCAAATGGAACAGAATAACCCCACGCTACTAGTTGTGATCAATATTAGTATTAGGCATGGAGCTGACTTGTATGTTGCCTGGTGGTTGCCGTTAAAAGTAGAACAACATATAGTCTTCAGACAGATTTTCAAAAAACAGACTTGATTAAGATTGACATCTGTTTTCATGTTGTTAAAAAAACGATACAAGTGTGGAAGGTTTTTTGTTTAATATCCAAAGAATGTTTCAACCAGTGACGGTTCTCGAGCCATCTTCCAAAGAACCCCGAGGCGGTTCTGTGGTGCTACAACTATTACAACAATTATAAAAAAAAACTATACCAATTTAGACAATTATGATATTATTTGGTTTTTATAAATTCACACAACAAATTTGTGTTATTATTTATACCGGATGTAAAATGTCAAACGTTAACAAAGACCTATTGTACAAGCAAGATGGACGTAATGGTAATGGTGAGGTCACGATGTGTGTGTATCGTAGGTGGTTGGTGAGGCCAGGGTTGCCAGATTTGGCGCTTTTACAATCGGTTTGGCGCTGTCTTTTTTCAAAACAAGCGCCAACTAATCTATTTGGTGCTTATCGACTGAACCATGTGTTAACTCGCGCTTTATTACTTCTTTTTAGACATACAGCGCAGTCATATTTGCATATGCACGTGCACCTATTCTACATCACTGGGATTGTGCCACGCTTGCACGAGTGCGACCTCGTCGCCGATCTGTTTCGTTGCTCGCTCTAGAGTACATTAGCGTTAACCATTAAAAATATAAGTAGTATTCTAGACATACGAAAGTGAATAACAGTTACTTTTTTGTTGTAACTAAAATCTTATTTTATTTTTTGTTTTGTTGGAATCGACATTTATTTATAAATACACATGGTATATTTCTTCATTGTTCTTTTGTACTTTTTTATATTGACGCTTTTTCTTTAAATTTGCCACTTTAAAATAATAGATCTGGCGCGACGGTCTTTGAAACATCTGGCAACCCTGGGTGGGGCACAGACTGAGCTCGTCCTTGCGTTCGCTCATCCTAGTTTTCAGCCGTATTATTTTTCTTAAAAGAATTCTTTTTTTTAACTGGCCACATTTGGCATTTTACACAAGTGGTAGATAAACAACGGTTTGGTAGCGTAGTTGACTAGAGCGAGCATGACCAGAAATATTTCTATCGTAGCTGCAGGTTCAAGTCTCGCCACCGGGGCACTGGCAATGTCGGTGTCTACATTTGTCTAAGTGTAACTCCCTTCTAGACAGCTTTGGCTTTGGATTCGGGGGTTGTCTAATTTATGTGGTGTGTTTATTACAATATATTCGTTACTGAGTAAATTTCTATTACTGTTAATCTGCCTAATCTGCAGATATATGCAGTTCTGCACCACTTAATGATGAGCCGACCCTGATTCTAACTATCTACGATGTGGTACAGATTTGTAACGTGTCAAGTAACGCCCTACCAAAACGGTATAGCGCTCTCAGAAACCTGCTTTATCATCTGTTAAAGGAAGCAACAAGAAACACGCCTATTCATCTGAAGAACAAATCTTATAAACTCTTCTAAAACAAAGAATTAAGCATCCAGAGTCATTACTTTACTGTCAGGCTTCTTAACACAAAAGATATTCACAACAAAATGTCATTATTTACCGTACGTTAACACCTTCCAATAGGTAGTGCTCCGTAAGGTATAGTATAGAGCTGTATGTCGCTATCTCACATTTACCATTATTGCTATTGCAATTGAATATCGCGTGGGTTTAATGTGTCAAACATTAAATTTCCGGAGATAATTATGTATTAAAAATAACTATGATATCAAGCATATATGAAATAAAGTATAATAGGTCAGTATTATTTACAAAGTACACTTATCTCTTGCTGATGTAAACAGAGCATTTAGATCCCCACAAAAATTAACGACGAGTTATAGTTACAGAAAATGTAATTTATAAAATACTGGCAAGGGACAGCAGAATAAAAGATAGTACCACTAGATAATCAAGATACTAACTAACTAATTTCTACTAAAGATGGAATGTAAAAATTCTGATGAGTGATAGTTTCGTGTACATTTTAATGCGTTGAAACATAAACCACAACACTTAATACATTCCATCGATATGACAAAAGAAATTTTAAGACATGCTCGATTGATTTTATATGTAAATGGGGTAGAAATTAGTAAGCAGAATTCATGTGCGGTTCAAATCAATGTAAAGTGTTTTTATTTTTGATATGTTCGAGATCTCTCCTAAGGTGTCTCCTTAGAGTTTTCACGAATGAATATACAGGGTGGGGTAATAGTGCGTCCGACTTCGATATGTCGAGTTCTATAATAGCTAGAAACTTGATTTAAAAACATAAATAAACTAGACAAAAAAAGTCTATAACCGGAAATTGTTTTCGAATATACAGGGTGAACAAAAACTAATCTACAGCCCTAGAAACGTACGTACTAAAAAGGTTCAATCCTACATCACATCGTGCAAAAATTTACATGTTCCATTTGAAAAAAAAAAAGAGAAAATTCAGTTCAAAAAGGTTTAAAATCCTTTTTGGACACCCTGCATACTTTTAGGAAGTGAAAATGGCTGAGTGTCATCACACAGATGTTTCATAACTAGTACTAAAATATTTTTTCTTAAAATCGATAGTTATGATTGTGGTGATATTTTTAATATACACGTATAAATGGTATAATTTCAACAAAAATAAAACTTTACATCCAAGTGATTAGGAGAAAATCAATAATAATGCAGGAGTAAAAGGAGGCCACAAAGAGGTTTCAAAAAATTTTCTGATATACATGGCATTCCTTTTAAAAAAATGTTACCTGACCCTGTAAAATCGTCTTGGCTCGCCCTATATATTCAAAAACAGTTTCCGATTATAGACATTTTTGTCTAGTTTACTTATGTTTTGAAATAAAGTTTCTAGCTATCATAGAACTCGAGATATCGACATTGCCCCACCCTGTATAATATTTTCGATACAAGGTAAAGATACTTAATTTGTAGTCAAAGTAAATAGTGTAACCCTTTAGATATTTAAATATTACTATATGTACAACGCCATTGCAGAAGATTACACAAACTGCAGATGCGGTAGTGTTCAATAATTGTTAACGGTATATATAATATAATACAAGCGAGTTATCATAGGCATACGTGCCGATAAGCATAATAATAATGCTGACTGTGCCGTCTTCAACGGCGATAAGAATAGTTTATAAATATAAGCAGAATGCATTTAGCGACAGTTCTATTCTGTAATTTAATTGTTGAAGTCGTTCGTGTATCCTTTGTTTTGTTTTATTTTTAAATAAAATTGTGTTTTTAAAAACTTGGTTTCTCTGAGCCGAAATATAACTGGCGCAGTCGGTAGGATCTCGCGAAGGTTTTAAGAACGTTAAGTTGAAATTCAGTGAATGCCTAAGGGCCAGAGCACATTTACCGTGCAATTCCTGGACTTAGCCGAACTTTACCTTGTGTTTTTACACTTCATCGCGAAACGAACAATAGTGTTGTGTAGTGTTCTGGAAACTAAGCAGCAGTGTTTGAACCTACATTTACACCTCAGGTGAATTGAGTAACCTGAAAACAATATTTTGGCGGATTGAGTAGCCAAAGAAAGAAGAAGACCAAGTCTGTACTCCAAGACCTGGAGCAGGAGAAGATCGTCGCTCATTGACTAGACCAGATTTACCCTGGAATCTTACTCCTGAGGACCGAAGGAACGTCGGACGCTGGAATAGGAACTCCCCTACAGCCTAGAGGTTAGAGGCAAGAAATCGAACAAAAGCAACAAAACAAATGATTGGAATTTGGATATTTTTAATGTAAGTGAATTCAAACAAGCAGACAGTAATTTTATAAAACATATCAACCACTCTTAAACTTAACCAGTTAATTTTATTTTTTTTACTCTTAACTATCCTTGATTTTTTCTCTCTCTCATATAAAATTTACACTTTAAATATACGAGGTAAAAAGCAAGGAAAGTTACCAAGTAGTATTTAATTCTATTAGTTCATTGTAAAAACTGGAGGAACTTTTAAACCAACTTTCCAATTTGAGCGTTATTTCTGAACAATCAGAAAACAAATTCTCAGATAGTGAATTTGACCCTAATTTAATTCAAAACCCTGACAAAATGGCAGAAATAAATTTCGGATTATTGAGATATCAGGCAGATAACATTTCAAATTTTGACGGCAACCCTAAATTACTTCAGAGATTCATAATAGCAAGTGAAAATTTAATAAAAGCATTTCAAAATGTAAGTAATCCAAGCGCACCCATCAATATTTGCTTACTAGACAATATATTTTCTAAACTAAAAGGCAGGGCGGCAGATCTGATTTGCCCCAGATCAGAGCTCAACTCTTGGGTTTCGATTAAGGAAGTACTGATAGCTAGTTTTTCAGATCAGAGAAGCCTAGATTGTCTATTTCAGGACATGATAGGGATCAAAATAAATAGAAATGAGTCATTATTAGAGTTTGGTAACAGGCTCCAAAATGTCAGAAGCTTATTAATTTGTAAATTAAATAACGGCGAAGAAGACAGACAGACTAAAATAGTAAAACTAAATCATTATGACGAACTTGCAGTAAAACCTATATTGCTAATTTACCTTATCAAATACAACTAGCCATCAGACTCAAAACCCCTAATAGTTTAGAACAAGCGTTGAGTTTCACTGTAGAGGAACTAAATTTTATTGAATTTAAAAACAAAACTAACCCAAATTTAAATAAAGATACACCACAACCACAAAGGCAAAACACAAATCAAATTAGACCCACATATGGAAATCCATACCCAACAAATATACAAAATCATCAAACGAAGCAAAGATATAACAATCAAAACTTTTATCGTCCACCAGCCAACCAAAACTTTTATCATCCACCAGCCAATCAAACCTTTTATCATCCACCATCCAATCAAAACTTTTATCGTTCACCACTCAATCAACATCCAAATCAAAATAGGATGCCAATTCCATTTCAACATAATAACACCTATAACCCCAATTATAGCAGACCGCAAATGACAAACGTATTCAAACCACAGTCCGGAGTATCCAAGTTCATGCCCAAGCCAACGCCTATGGATACGACATCCAGTAACACTAAGCTTACACCATCTTTCTCTACTAGACTCCATAACCAATTTATTAATGAAACCCCCTGATTTTAATACTCAGAGCCCCATCCCCGGGACATCAAACGACACTCAAATTAACCATCAATATAATAACAACCATGATTTCCAATACCATAGTCAATTTGAATATAACCCCGGAGAACACTATCAATATCCAGACACAACTTCTTTTGGATACGATGACGATACTATTCCCCATCAATGCAATAATGACTATCAACAAAATAATTATCAACCACACAACGAAAGTTTTCCTACTGATTTTTCGCAAGCAAATTTTCCTATGGCCCAGCCTACGAGACCGGAGACATAATAAGTCTAAACAATTTCGATCAAAACCTTCCCTACATCTATCTACCAACACTTGAAGCCAAAATTTTAATTGACACAGGAAGCACAAGAAGCTTTTTGAAACCTCAATTAGTTCAACAATTGTTTCCAAATTTAATAGAGGAAAAAAATTTTGAAGTTAAGACAGCACACGGAACCTCCTTTCATAACGAAATTGTTAAATTACTACTGCTAGCCGACTTTAATGTAGACCAGTGCCACACCTTCTACCTATTTGACTTTTCGAACAATTTCCAAGGCTTGATAGGACTAGACTTACTTGAAGAACTAAACGCCAAAATCAATATTAGTAAAAGATTATTAGAACTCCCACAAGTTCATATCCCTATACATTTCAAAAATTTTGCGAAAAACATCCAAGAGTCACCCCCTCCAAGTCTAAAACAGCCCTACTCGTTAGTGATCCCACCAAGAACAGAACAAATAGTTATGTTACCCACGTTTCAGAAATCGGGTACAGCCATCCTCAACCACACCCTATTTGACGACCTAGCAACACCCACTACTATAGTAAATATTGAAAATAATTTTGCCTCAACTTCCCTCGTAAACAAAACAGACAACCCAATTGAATTGACACTAACAAATCTGTTAGAAACAGAACCCTTCGACTGTAATGAGACTAATCTTTTTGAAAATATTGAACAACCTCAAAACACCACTGAACTAGACGAATTACTCAAAAACAACTTAAAAAATCTTAGACTGAATCACTGTAACCAAGAGGAATACAACGCCATTAAACAATTATGTTTCGAATATCGAGATATCTTCCATTCAGAACACATTCCACTAACCTTTACTAATGCTATCAAACACAAAATTAGACTGACCGATGAATCTCCGATTTTCATCAAAACTTATCGCTACCCGTACGTCCATAAAGCCGAGGTTAACTCGCAAATATCCAAAATGCTTGATTCCAATATCATCCAACACTCGGATTCCCCATGGTCATCCCCAATATGGATAGTCCCAAAAAATTAGACGCCTCTGGCAAAGCCAAATGGAGAATGGTAATTGACTACCGAAAACTAAACGAAAAAACTGTTGACGACAAATACCCTTTACCCAACATAACCGACATATTAGACAAATTAGGGAAATGCAACTATTTCACGACATTAGACCTCGCGAATGGGTTTCACCAAATTGAAATGGAACAAGACGATGTACAAAAAACTGCCTTTTCTACTGAGACTGGACACTACGAATTCAAACGCATGCCATTCGGGCTTAAAAACGCCCCATCTACCTTCCAACGAGTAATGAACAACATCCTTAGAGGTTACCAAAACGAGATTTGTTCAGTTTATCTAGACGACATTATCATATTTTCCACTTCCTTACAAGAACACCTCGACCGACTCAAAAAAATATTTCAACGTCTACGTGAATCAAATTTCAAAGTACAACTCGATAAGTCTGAATTCCTTAAACAAAACGTACACTACCTAGGACACGTAATCACCCCTAAAGGTATAGAACCGAACCCGGACAAAATAAAAGCAGTCAAAGAATTTCCCATTCCCAACTCACCTAAAGAAATAAAATCATTTTTAGGACTAGCAGGATATTATAGGAAATTCATTAAAGACTTCGCCAAGATCTCCAAACCCCTTACGACTTGTCTAAAGAAAAATTCCAAGATAACTCATTCCCCAGAATTTTTAAATTCATTCAACCACCTTAAATCACTTTTAATTAATGCCCCAGTCCTACAATTTCCAGATTTCACGAAACCATTCGTGTTAACTAGTGATGCGTCAAATTTCGCCCTCGGTTCGGTATTATCCCAGGGAACCCCACCAAATGACAAGCCCGTCTCCTATATTTCACGAACTCTCAACACACATGAGTGTAACTACTCTACCATAGAGAAAGAACTTCTTGGAATCGTTTGGGCCTGTAAAATGTTCCGCCCATATCTCTTTGGACGTAAATTTTATATATACACCGATCACAGACCCCTTGTTTGGCTTTTTAACCTTAAAGAACCCAATTCGAAATTAGTTAGATGGCGCTTAAAATTAGAAGAATTCAACTACGAAATTATCTACAAAAAAAGGGAAGCAAAATGTAAATGCCGACGCACTTTCCCGCATCAAATTAAACACACTAGAAACCGAATCTGTAATAAACCAACCCGGTGACATAGATAATGACATCACGAGATATCTACAAGAACTAGCAGAAAACCCAATTTTCCATCCACAGCTCAAAAACACTACCGAGATTAACAACGAAAACCCTGTAATACCTAATAAAGCCCCTAAAGTAAATATATTACGGGACATCCAGTTGAGACCCGAATATCCAGTAATACACATACCCGAAGACCACAACTTCCCATTATCAGAGATAAGGGAACTTCAAGACGATCCTGACATAACGATACATACATCCAACGAACCAGACGGTCAGGGTATCCCTATCTTAGACGAAATAATTAACAACAAACCATTCCAAATTATAGTGGAACGAAACACACACCGCAAACTAAAAATCACTAATCAAACCTACGACGGACAAACAATAAAAAATGTTAAAATACCTTTGCATTTCCCAGATCTTGTAACGGAATTACTTAGAGATCACACAGACCCCTCAAGAATAAATTACATATATTTTCATGATAGGAACTTGATCCCCATCTTCACAACTACACGTAATTCCAAATTCGACAAACTAAAACTTGCCATTTGCACCTTACTCATTAACACAATAAAAGACAAAGACGAACGCCTACTCCTTATCAGGAATCATCACGAAGGAAAATCTAACCATAGGGGAATCGACGAAACTTACCAAAAATTAAAAACCAACTACTATTGGAAAAATCAAAAAACAGATATCACTACATATATAAATGACTGTGACATCTGCCAGAAAGCAAAATACGCTAGACAAAAACCCTATGTTCCGCTAGTGATGACGGAAACCCCAAGTAAACCATTCCAAGTACTTCACATCGATACGTTTATATTTCAAAACCAGACATTCTTAACCATCCTCGACAAATTCTCAAAATTAGGCCAAGCTCTCCCCACTACCAAAGATTCAATTTCAATACACAATAGCTTCATCCATTATTTTTCATTTTATGGTACACCAGAAACTATCGTTTCGGATAACGGAACCGAATTCAAAAATCGGAATATCCAAGAACTACTAAAAAGCCACAACATCAAAATCCATTTTGGGACACCTAGACATCATGAAAGTAATAGTCCCGTCGAACGATTCCACTCTACCCTCATCGAGCATTTGCGAATATTAAAAGAAAAAGAACCTAACACTATAATAACCAACTTAATGCCTTATGCTGTAATAGCTTACAATACATCGATACAATCAAACTTAAAACTTTCCCCATTCGAAATAACTTTCGGACACATAAATTCTCAAAACCCTATTGAGCTTATCGAAACGACATTCTACACAGACTATGTTACTACTCACAGAAACCGTACAAAAAATTTATACGAAAAACTTCATGATAAAGAAATTATTCAGAAACAAAAGATAATCGGAAAACATAACGCCAAGGGCGATACACAATCTGAGTTCAAAATTAACCAAAAAGTATACAAAAAATTGGAGGAAAGGTCCAAAGCAAAAAAATAAATTTGTGGGACCCTATTTAATCACCCAATTGTTAGATTTTAATAAAGCTGAAATTAAAAACTTAAAAACTAATTCCACAGAAGTAATTCACCTAAAAGAACTACGTAAACCTGTTGCAGATGCTGCACGACCCCCAATACCTCCCTAAAAACGGAAATCATCAAAATAACAAACAACCCTGGACTACTACCTCTACAACTAGGACAAACCTCCATTACTAGTGACTACTGGGAATACATACAAATTTTTGATTGAACACCAATAATAAATGAATTTGAACTGATACAACAACAATATACAATTCTAAAATCCAAACTTCATAAGGAAGCAGCATATCAAAAAGAATACTCTTAACTCCTTCCCTTTGCTGGACAGCCTTGAACGAAAGATTGTCGATCAAATATATCAACTAAACCCAACCTCTAACTTCCTTACTAGACCCAAAAGAGGAATAATAAACGGACTAGGTTCAATTATTAAAATAATAACCGGTAACTTAGACCAAGATGACGCAGAGAAATATGACAAACAAATTACGACTCTCTTCCAAAACCAAGAAAAAATTAAAACTATTTTAACGGATCGAATAACTATTCTAAATTCCACTATTAACAATTTTAACGAAATAACCCAAAACCTATCGCACAATCAAATTATCTTAGAATCACGAATTCAAAGAATCGAGGCAACTATAGATAATATTCTAGACCATCAAACCAACAACTATCAGTACTTCTTAACGTATTCATTACTAACCCAAATAACATTCCTATTTCAGAACATATATGACATATTGGAAAAAATAGAAGTTGTCATAACTTTTGCCAAACTTAACACCTTGCATAACTCAATAGTAAACCCACTAGATCTTCCGACAGAAATAAAAGAAACCGATAAATACCTAACAGATGTTAAATTACCATTTGAACCTGATATTAACAATATTCTGAAATACGAAAAAATTATTAATATTAAGGGATATTCTAAAGGTTTTGCAATAAAATTTATATTAGAAATTCCTCTAATCGAAAAAGAAAAATTTCAATATTTTGAATTATATACCTTACCTGTAGAAACAAATCAGACGTACCAACTATTATTACCAAAAACCAAATTTGTAGCCTTAGGAACTAATCACTATGTATTCACCAATGAAAATTGTCTATTCATCGATACTAATGAATATTTATGTAAAGATGTCAACCCTGTCCTAATACACAAAAAAATCACCATGCGAAATAGCATTGATATCGTATAACCCTGATCTGAGTGACTGTCACCCAATCAGTATCGAAATAACCGAATTACAAATTCAAAAACTAAAACCTAATAAGCGGATCACAATTATTCCACAAGAGACCGTAATCACCAAAACCTGTGACAAAATAACCACTAAGTTGCCACTAAAGGGAACATTCATAATTAACCTAAGTAAAGAATGTAAAATTCTAATTAAAGATCAACTACTACAAACCCATGTAGCTAGCCCTCAGAACATTAAGTTCGAACTCCCTAAACTTAATATTACTTACAATAAAAAAGCAAAAATTACTTATCATCCAGGACCTTTACAAATTGAAACAATCAACAACCATAAACTTTTAGAAACGCAAAATTCTTTAATGGAACAAACAAAAAAAATTCAAGAATTGGATAAGGGATCATTTAGTTATGGTACCAATATTTGGACTATCCTTTTATATACTATATTAATCATTTTATTGCTTTATACTATGTATATTAGAATTATAAGGAAATATATAATTAAGTACAGGAACAATCACAGTAAAACTCCTTCTACCGAAAGACAAGTAAACTCAAGTATAATAATTTAAACATTAACTAACCCCCAAAATTAACCCTCTTGGGGTAATTTCAGTCTAAGGCCGGAGGAGTTATCATAGGCATACGTGCCGATAAGCATAATAATAATGCTGACTGTGCCGTCTTCAACGGCGATAAGAATAGTTTATAAATATAAGCAGAATGCATTTAGCGACAGTTCTATTCTGTAATTTAATTGTTGAAGTCGTTCGTGCATCCTTTGTTTTGTTTTATTTTTAAATAAAATTGTGTTTTTAAAACTTGGTTTCTCTGAGCCTAAATATAACTAGCGTTAAATCATTTGCAAGGAATAGTTCCAATCATATTTGATCACACTGTGAAGGTCATCAATAACTGAGAAAATAATAAATTTTACAAAAAATTTTTGTCATTGCTTAACATCGGCCCAATTCCACTATCAAGGTCAATCACCGATGCCAGAATATAACTTCATTAATGCTTGTGTAAGCACTAGCACTGGTACTCCGAAATATGAAGCCACACATTATCGGGTGAGGTTTGAGGGAATGAGTTCTTTCACACTGAACGCATTTTGCTTAGAAGGTGAAGGTTAGAGGTGGATTACGCCCACTAATACTATATACTACGTGCCCTTTTTGCACTAGTCTTGTTTCACCAACCGAGTGAAAAGGAGCCGTCGTTAAACTGCTATCGCTAAAACGCAAGGTGTGGCTACACACTAACCTAACAAATTTTCGACCCCCACTTCGTCTTTTACGTGCTCACATCGTATATACATGTAACCTACAGTGTGATGTACTTCGCTACCACCACCCAATGCTTATTTGCGTGTGTGCGTGACGTGTCACTTTGGTACCCTTCAGTACAGTAGCGGTACTTTGAACTTTTTTATTACCGTAACAGTCTCGAGCGCCAGTTCCTGTTTTAAAGTGTAGGAACAGCACTTTATTCTGTCAGCAGTGTGATAGAAGCTAGGGTAACTCAGTGAAGAAACGGAATGCCAGGCGGTCTGTGTGTATGGTTGTTGTTTGCGTAACAATGGACAATTTCATCTTACCTGTCGAAAATGATTCTCGGTGTACCAGCAAATTTATTACTTATATATTTGTTTTAAATAAAAGGCAGAAGTTCAACTGCACTTACTCTGTTTATTTAAGACTGCTTCACACATAAAAAAAATAAAGATATACACAACAGTTATATTGTAATACAATGGAAATATTAAGTTACAAGTAAGCAACCAAGCAAGAGGTTATGAAAATGCAAAAAGCGGTGATCGATTATGTTACAGCAAGTACAGCTAAGTTATGGAAGCTACTACTACACTATTACTATTAACTGTTTACTACAAGCATCTAGACAAGCAAGCAAGCGATGATTTAAAATAAAGCAAGAGTACGGCAACTATTACTACTACTGGTAGCTACAGCAAGCGGTTAATGAAGCGGTAGTACGGTAAGTGGTCAGTGCAGCGTTAGTGGTAAGCTGTTACGGAGTACTAGCAAGACACAAGTGCAGGAGGTCAGTCCAGAGACAGGCGGTGTATTTGACTTGTATAATCGCGAGCGTGCTATAGTTTAAGATTAGCACCTCATATCCCTGATTTGGGGTTTATTGACTACGTGTGTCGCGTTTACCTTGTAAGATCTTATCCATACACGAGGTATTATGACCTTACTGGTTGTGAAACTATGACTGAGATGGAACCTCTACCCATTCACGAAGCATTAGAGTTCTATCTTTACGTCGAATACAAAGACAATGACAACCGAATATTCCCGTTGCTCTTCTAATTCTATAGCACTGTAGTTCAGTTCACTGACTCGTATGTTAGCATAAACTGTCCCTTAAACTAACTAGACCAGAGATATGCATGAACGTTAACATTCGGTAATTACTTATAATTCAGTGCGACAGGTTATTACATCAACTTGAAGCTTATCTTCTTTACAATTGAAATTCCGTGAGCACGACTGACGGACGGATTGGTTAGTACTTGACTTCCGGAGCACGGCGTGAGATTCTATCCACACACGAGGTATTAAAATCTTAAGTATGCCACTCCGCGTTTACCTAATAAAGTCCTATCCATACACGAGGCATTAAAACTTTACCTGTAGTGAAACTATGACTGAAATGGAACTCTATCCATACACGAGGCATTATCATTTTGTCTCTACGTCAGTACAACAAACAATGATAACCGCGGATTCCCGATGCTAGAGGTTAAATAGATAACCCTACTTGTATCAATGAATCTGTGAATATTCCTAAATATCTCTGGTTTATTGAGACAAAAATAACATACCAGTACATTCGGATATAAACGGTAAATTCGGACACAAAAAATAAAAGAAAGAAATGCAAAATAAAAACAGTAAAATGACCACGCATCTCTTACCACTATCGGATTGCGGAGTGTACTGGAGATGTAGACAAGTCGAGGAAGGCGCAGCTAAGTCGAAGACGAATCGTGGACAAGATGATTCTTTAACGCGGTGGCTTTCAATTTATACAAAAAGTGCGTCATAGGATGGCGGGGATCTGTGCAACGCGCAAGCGGGTCGACCGTTGTCCGTGGCAAACGTTATTTCAGCTTATCACGGCGCATCATATTTAAATAAATTCCCTGCGTTAATCCATATAAACAAATGTTTATAAAATATTTCAAGGCTGGGAATAGCTTCCTCATAATTTTTAAACTATATTTCCGAAAGGAAATAATTTAAAACGGCCAAGTGTTACTTTTTAAAAATAAATCAATTAATAATTTATTCGGTAAATTATTAAACAAATAGAAACGTATTTCTTTGCTATAAGTAAATGATTTCAACTTGCTTGAAAATCAAACTAACTTAAATTAAACTACTTTCGTCTTACTTGATTGAATACAAATACAATAAACGATTTACCATTAGAATAATAAACAAACTAAGATTACCCTGAAAAATAACCGGCTTGAAACAATTATATTAAAGAAATAATTGTTATTTCAAATATTGAACTTGCAAAAATAAATTTAACTGTTTCCAAACGGTTTTAAAAGCAATATTAACACAACTTATCATATACAGGGTGTACCAAAGTGAACGGAAACAACGTTTAGGTCTGATTACAATAAAAAGCTGGTAACGGAAAAATCACTTTGTTACAACAGTTTTACATCACTTTCAAAAGATGGTGATGCGACCAAGTCCGCTCATCCAGCTGCTCCTACCCGGTTTTGAACCTAAACAGTTTAATTGGAAGCACGTGGTAGAGCCGATGGGTACCTAGACCTTGATTTCTGTAATATCTTTGAAAAGACCCAAATTATCAAATTTAAAATTAAATGTTACTGATAGGGTTTAGTCAAATAAGAGCTAATAGTAAAATTCATAAACATAACGTTGTGGCTCTGCAAGAAATTTTATGGTCGATAATTCAGATGTTTTTGTGAAATTCGTGTATCATGCCATCAATCTGCTTTACCAATTCTTGTGCAAATCATATAGTTAAGCTGGTAAGGTGCTTTAACATAAAATGATTATTTAAATAAGTATCTAAACGTATGAACTATTTGTCTGGCATACATTAACTTAAACTAATTAAAATAAAACTCTTTCACTAAATTGCTAAAGGAAGACAAGGATTTTTACTTGCTTTTCTTTAAGTCATAATATGGCCACAATGTGTGTCTTCAAATGTTGCGTCCTTCATTTACCATTAACCAATTGATGAAATATTGCAGTTACTAAGGTCGGATGACAATACAATATTCCACCGTTACTTTTTTCAAATATCCCCACGTAGCGGACGGGGGATGAAAATTGAAAAATCTGCAAAAGTATGATAATAATTTAATTAAAATATGACTAAAAAGTAGAAAATAAAAAAAAATAATTTTTTTTTTAAAGTTGCTATCTTAGTCGTACTAAAAAGTAAAAAAAATATTTCTTTGCCAAAAAAAAATCATTTTGAAAATAAATGTCATACTTTGGAAGAAGAGGAACTGTTTAATGTTAAGCCATTTTAATGTATTAAGCATTATTTGACTGCTAGTGAAGCGGTTGCATCGTAGCATTATTCGCATTGCCTTATTGTGGAGAACCTGGAGTCTATTAAAATTTGTACAACTTGTATACAACACAGAACAGAAATAGAGAAAATGAGGTAGTATTAAGGTATTATACACAGTTTAGTAGTAGTTGATATAAATGGAGCCACTCTGCTAAAAAATCCGATCTTCTTGCCGATTTTCTTTGATATATATTCTATATGTTTGTTAAATTTCAGTTCACGATCAATTATTAGGCCTAGATACTTTATTTCCTGAACAATTTCAACTTTTTTATTATTTAACTCGATACCAAGATTTAGACTAGCAAACTGTTTAGATAGATAATTATTACCCACGAACATAAATTTGGATTTTATTTCATTTACTTTTAGCCTAATGATCTTAAATTTTTCTGTTAATAATTTTAGTTCTAAATTAACAGTACTTACCATTTCCTCAAAATTTGTACTCTCATAATAAATAAGAGTGTCATCAGCAAAGATGGATTTTACATTTTTGCAACACATTGCCAAGGTCATTAATATAAAGAATAAATAATAATGGACCCAGTACACTGCCTCAAGGAACCCCAAAGTTGTTTAACTTGGCTTCTGATAAATTCCTATTCATTTTTGTTACTTGGTACCTATTTGTTATATAACTTGTAATCCAGTCTATAACAGTGTTCTCAAATCCATATCTATTCAATGGTAGTATATTACGATCAATTGTTTCAAAAGCACGCTTAAGATCAATGAAAACTTCGCAAATCCCAACTCCTGCTCTGTCCAACAACTGCTTCCAATCTGAAATTACTAATTGCAAAGCCGATTCACATGAATGTTTACCACGAAATCCCGATTGATATGCGCATAGAATATTATTTGATTTTATGTACTTGATTACTTGATCATAAACTATTAATTCTAAGATTTTTTTTTCAAAAAGGCAACATATTTACTGGTCTTAACTGTTCGGCCAGATTCGAATTGGGTATTTTTAGTATTGGTACCACTATAGATGTTTTAAAACATTCAGGGATAACACCCTTTTCCAGACTCAAATTAATCAAATTTAAAAAAAGGATACCCTATTATGTAAAAAAAGATTTTCTATGATATCACGTCCGATTTCATAGGTGCTATATTTTTTTCTTTGTTTAGTCACTATTTTATAATACGATACTGCGCAAATGTCCCATCTTCTCAGTATATGCTGTGAAGATAGTGGCGTATTGGGTAAAAATTAGTGAAAGAATCACTGGCATTCTGGTGTCTTTAAGAACACTGCATAAAATTCTGGCTGCGAGAATAATACAAATGCTAATTCACAGTTTGCATTAGGTAGGTATATGATTATTTAGAGCATAATCGAATTCTATGCAGGTACATAATTCGCAAACGGTTTTTTATTATTAATCGAAATTTGATTTATAATCGAACTAATTCTTTTAGAAGCATAGAAGGTTTTTTAAATTACATGACTAATGAAAATGAATAAACGAATTAGTTTTTACATATATGGTTATATAGAAATTTATATACTGTAAACAAATTCACGACATAAACTTTCATTTCTTATCAAGGTTCCTGCAGACGACACTGGAATGACTCGCTAATATCCGAACTATGATTTTTAGATAAGATGATACTACTAAAGTTATATAGAGGTCTTAAATTTTAAATGATCTTACTACAACTGACCTAGTGACTTGTTACTGAATCTATTTTCTATCATATCAATAATATGTTTCCTTCTCCATCTTCCGTTTAATTATGACTGAATCCAAATGCCTCAAATTAAAAATTCAAATTGGTTCTATTACCATCCTTAATTAGAAAAAGCATAGGCATATGAAAACAGGCTGATATTTTCCAACATAAAAATAGGAATTTATTCTGTGGAAATGATACGACTTAATTATTTTTACGTTTTTACAAGAAACGAAATAATGAGGAAGTTATTGTGTTCTTTAACATTAAATTTCGGCATGTTTTCATCCGTCGACGAAAGCTAATCTGGCGCATAGCTGAAACTGGGGGCGTTGAGCCGCATGACCGCCGCGACCCCAAGATTGAAGACTGCGGGAAATGGGTTTGTGAAAGTGTAATTCAACTCGAGGTTAACGGACAATATTCCCTACCATCAGCATTAAGCAACTTACTGCAATTGTTAAGTACTCATACTCTTAACTAAATACATAAACACAACTACTACAGTAAGCCATAAATGAACTCATTGTTTATTTCACACCAATTACTGTTGATGTGTAATCATAAATAGCTGCCAACAGGTGTGGTGATACTTTCTGGAATGACATAAATACAATATGTATGTCAAAGAAAAATAAAATGGTTAAGGCTCACACATATAATAAATAATTGGTTGACATGTTAAATTAACAACTTTTATCAACAATGTTCATCGTTGCCTAGATGACCGTATCGCGCTGACCGCTCAGTAACACTGAATTAGTTTTCACAAAAACAAAAACCACCACAATCGCGTATTTCTCTAAGCAAGTTGGCATTATTTGGAGATAATTAGCCTTTTGATACCTAATCTATGGACACGGTAGCACACTAATCAATAAAACGGACTGATTGGGATAGACCCCTCGTAATATTTTTTACATTTTTCAATTTCTAAGCTTTCAATGGCACCTAGCCGTCTATTTATTCATTTTAAATAAACAAAGAAAATTTGCTTTTAAATGTTTCAAAATTATATTTTCACTCTACACGTGTTTCGGCTTTTTAGGCCCTTTTCAAGAGTACAGATGAGAGGTATTAAATTATAATTTGTGTTCCTTGCTTATATATTGAATGTTACATCTGGCAACTTATACTAATAAAAATGGCTTGAAAGATTTGGAATTTTTTTAGAAAAGTTAAATTACTTTATCTAAAATGTGGTGACCTGCGAATATTTGTTGTTCATTTGTAACCGGTTTTTTATTTTTGGAAGCTTTCTTAATTTCTAATATTTCTAGTAAGTCTAATTTTTTGCTTTTCTTTTCGGAATGATTACTTCATTCTACATTATCCATATTTATAAAATGATTGTTTTCTATACAGTGTGTTGACATGCCGGTACAATATACGTTGTTTACAATAGACTTTTATGCTCTTCAAGTCGCTTTTTTATGTTTCGTCCAGTCTGGCCAATGTATATAGCATCGCAGTCACTACATTTTAGTTCATACACTCCTGTTTTTTGTAGTTTTTCTGTTTTATCCTTATTGTTTATTAACATTTTTCCTAGGTTATTTTTATTTACAGATATTGTTTTGCAACCTAATTTACTTAATTTATTGCTGACTTTATCACTAATTCCAGATCTATAATTAATACATTTATGGATGATATTGGCGTCTTGTACAGAACCAACATAAAACTCCTTATACATATTTTTCTTTTGTTTTGTTTTTAATAAATTATCTATGATACTTTCTTTGTATCCATTATTCCTTGCTATTTGTTTTATTGTGTTGACTTCTTTTTCAAAATTGTTTGGACTTAAAGAAAAGGTTAGCAAACGGTGAACAAAACAATGAAACGATGACATTTTTATTTAGAAAGACTGGTTAGAACTATTGTGTATTACTGTATCTGTACAGGTAGGTTTACGGTAGATATCGAATTCTAAACAACAATTATGATTTTTTATGTTGACGTCTAAAAAGTTTAAACCATTTTCATTTTCTTTTTCTAACGTGAACTGAATTTTTTCATTAAAAGAGTTAAGTAAATTTAGAAATTGTTTTAACTGTCTGTCCGTACCTTTCCAAATGCAAAATACATCATCTACATACGTATCCAAAAGAACACATTTTCTATTAAAATGTTTTTGGTGTTAAATAGTTTATTTTCAAAATCTGACATGAAAATTTCGGCTATTTATTTATGTTTCTAATGGCCGCTTCACACGTTACGATAAAACTGAGCGATTTATCTGCACAAGCAGATCTGTGCAGATTTATCTGCGTTATCTACGTGTATTGACGCTATATGAGCATGAGATTTAACTGTGCAATCTGTTTGTACAGATAAATCGCTCAGTTTTATCGTAACGTGTGTAGCGGCTTTATTTAAGTTGTTACTCTATAGTCAAATCTAAAGTTGTTCTCAAACACACGCTGGGCAACTCTAAAGTTAGGTATCTTTTCTTCCATATTTGAGATGAGCAACATATTCCTTAATCTTGTTCAAACATACATTTAAATTGTGATAATCTTCACAACAAATTTCGTAAATTTCGACCATCCGTTTATTCCAATATTGACCTTTGGACTGTTTATAAATGTTTTTTTTTATCAACTAAACGTTTAGGGCAACCCTTATTCAGAAAAATTCTTAATAAATATATTTTTTTTATTTTTAAAGGAAAATAGGCGATTAATTAGAAAAACAAAACTAGCCATTTCTTTTGTGATAATAAAATACATTTTGTTTATATTTTGACTAGTATTAGTCATGGCCAGCTTGGTCAGATAAATAGACGAGAATAGCTGGGCCAAACAAGGCCAGTATCATGAAGGTAGCCGTAGTTTTAACAAACATTTAAGAAGCAATACGAACTGGATGTGTCAACGCTCAACTAATTAGGAAGACGACTTTAATGCTCTTGTAAGGAGTAAAAGCTTAATAATGCAAATCGCAGAATAAGCCTCACAGCTAGAATATATTTAACATTATCTTAAACGTGAAAGTACATTTTTGTCGTTAAACAGTGAAAGTCCTTTGTCGTTAAAAAATTTTGTGTATAGTATACAGTATGGGAGCCGTAAAGAGATGGTAAATGGTCAAATCAAATTTGTACAACAAAGTCAGAAATATTCACACATCACATGTGTTAAAAAAGACAGAAAATGCCAGTAAATAGTGATGTTTAGAATTGATAATGACATATGGGTGACGAGTGATGAAACGGTATGAGAAAAGTACCCAAGTAACACATGTGGTCCTCTTATTACGATTAAAACTTTATAAGTAATATGTTATGGCAACTTATAGAACTAATTGGTTATACTGAAGATTTGTTCAGCTTATAAAGCAATTGGGTGGAATAAGATTACTGGTAAAACAATCTCACAGCATAAATATAAAGCTATTTTATTAAAGCGTCTTATACACTTTTTTTTTACTTCATAAGAGGTTTAGTAAGATCTTTTATACAGATATAAACCACGAGGATTTATACCAGGTGTATTAACCTTTATATAATATTTATGCAACTGTTTTACAGATTAGCTGTTTCTCGATAGTGGTTATATAACAGCAATTGGGTGGAATAAGATTACTGGTAAAACAATCTCACAGCATAAATATAAAGCTATTTTATTAAAGCGTCTTATACACTTTTTTTTACTTCATAAGAGGTTTAGTAAGATCATTTATACAGATATAAAGCACGAGGATTTATACGAGGTGTTTTAACCTTTATATAACATTTATGCAACTGTTTTACGGATTAGCTGTTTCTCGATAGTGGTTATATAACATTGAGCTTTTAAAGCAACATTTTATAGCTATATAGTCTCCAACCAATATAGTTATTTAAGCCAAATGCCACCTATGTCAACTCTAATATAAATTATTTATACAGGCTTCTACGTGTAGTAGAAGAAGTATTCTATAAAGCATTTATATAACGAAATTCTCTTTTGGAGTTATGTAGCTGCGGTCTTCCACTTTTATAGAAATCTTTTACAGCTAGACTTACCCTGTCTCATGACCTCTTAAAAGATTACTTAGATAGTTTGAACCCTGCGTGCGGATATCTTATGCTCTTTGTTGTTAAGTGTTACTTTACAATATGGACAAGTATTGGAAAAAGACAAAGCGAAGTGGAAATTTCAGAAGGAAAGTTAAATTAACATTTAGAAAAATGCTCGAGGAATCAAATTATTAAGCCAGTAATATTAATTTAATTGAACAGACCATTTTTATTGTAGAAAGGCCAGAGAACGAAAGCAATGAGAAAAGCGAAGAAGTAATTTAAAGCTATATGGATAATGCTATACGTAGTCCCTAATTTCACTGTGGAGACTATGGTCAAGCAGCTCATCGCTTTCGTTCTTTGGCGTGATCTAAGTGATCTTTTAAGACGTTATGAGATGGAGTAAGTTTAGCTGTAAAAGAATTCTATAAAGGTGGAAGACCGCAGCTACAAAGCTCGAAAAGAGAATTTCAGTTGCATAAATACTTATAGAATACTTCTTTTACTACACGTAAAAAAGCCTGTATAAATAATCTATATTAGGGTTGACATAGGTGGCATTTGGCTAAAATAACTATATTGCTATAAAATTTTGCTTTAAAAAGCTTTAGAGCTCAAAGTAATATAGCCATTATCGAGAAACAGCTAAGCTGTAAAACCGTTGCATACATGTTATATAATATATACACCTGTTATAAAGCCACGTGGTTTGTATCTATATAAAAGATCTTACTAAGCATTTTACGAAGTAAAATTATGTCATCATGAATTGAATTATTACATAAAATGGGGATTTTTAACAATCAAATTCACCTGTCTAAGGAATTTATTTATGTCACTGAATGTGAAATTGCTTTATGAAGGTTTCATTAGAATACCTTATACATCTTCTCAAAATATTATTAATATCACTTCTACAAATACAAAGACCACACTACTCTTTTATTAGTTTATAATTGTTTTATAAGTGAGCTTCCTCGAGAAAACATCTTTTATAAAGTAAGTAGCACTTATATACAGCCAAAGTGCTGCTTTAAGGATTTATAACTGCTTCTGTAGTGATCTTCTTTGAAGAAGCCATGTTATATTTTCTAAAAGCAAATGTAACGGGGCGGCCATTGTTATCAGTTCGAGGTGTAATTAACCTATTATCATTTGAAAAGGAAAATTTTGCTAAACATTTACAACAATTCCTTATGGGGTATTCAGAATACATGAATGCATTATTTTATGGCAACTTTATAAAAAATAAAAATATACATTTTAAATAATTTTTAATATCAAATTTAAGAAATTTTGGAGGCCCGTCTGGTATTTCAACAGAAAAGTTTTCTTCGCATGACAAGTTTAGTTTTCTACGGACGACAGCATCTACTAATTTGTAGGCAAAAATCTTCGTTCAGTTTCCTAATAATTCGCCATAAGAATTTTTTTATCGCTATCCCAGCAGAAAACATATTGTAACTAATGTGTGTGTGTGTGTATATAAAATGAAAATAGGCAACTATAACACAGCCGTAATAGTGTAAAACGTATTTTTTAAAGATGTATTGGAAACCATAACTCAGTAATTTTCTTTTTACAAAAAGTTCTTGCTTTTTAAGCATTTTATATACTTTTTTCATTTCAGTTATATCTCTGCAATACAGCAACTATAAAGTTACTACATTGGAGTTGCTACAGACATTATAATACGTTTGTTTTATAATTGCAAACCGTATCTCACATTTAAAGCATAAAAACTTACTTGCAGTCCTTATACAGCAACTTCTTAATAGCTCTATAATATGGTTTATAAAAGCTAGTAAAATGAAACAGAGATGTTGCTACTTAAGCATTTATGTACTATTTACGAAGCCTACCGAGCCTGTATAAACTGAGCCTATTTGAGGTTTATAGATACTTCTTTAATACTGAAATATTGTTGTCAACTCTTAATTATACAGCATTAAGCTTTATAAAAAGGTGGAGTAGATATTTTTAGAGCATTTAAAAATCAATTTGAGTTACTTGGGGTAGGATTTTCATTTCGTGAAATCGCTTGTAGATTAAATTGAAACAATTCGAATATTCTTAGAATATGGTCTGCTTCGTCAGTGAAAGTGTCCAAAGAGACGTCAAGAATCTGCACGTCCTTAGTAACGACCGTAAAGATAGGCTTATTCAATACATGGCTCTTAGAAACCGATTTCAAACAATGGTCATTGATTGCTATCGGTTAGATAGATGGACTTTATTTTTACCATCCAAATCGACGCCTTCCTTTAACAACAATACAAAAGGCTAACAGATTGGAATGTTGCTGAGAAAGACAAGGCTAGCAAGATGAATGGAACGATATTGTGTTCAACGATGGATTTTGTTTATGGACATAAAAAGGATGAAAGAAGGGTATCAGCGTATCATCTACAATACTTAAATTTTACAAAACAGTATTTTTGCAAGGCAATCAAAATCTGGCTAACGGGAAACCTTGCCTCGAACTACCTTAACTATACTAGTTTTTGGTTTTTACAATTTCACTTTTCACAATACGAGTTTAAATACATTTTCAGTCTGATTCACTGGTTTTCATTCAACATTAAAGTATCGTTTTTTGCGTCCGGTCGTTTCGGTTTAGTCCTCGATGGAAACCTTGCTAAACATGTACATATAAGTAATGCGCCATACACTGCTTGAGTTCGGTTCAGTTTCGTATCGAAGTGAGGCAGCGTAGGGCTCATTTATTTGGGGCCGATATATCCACCTCCTGATAAAGTTACCGAATAGATAAATTTAAGAATAAAATTGTTAAACCAGTAAAAAAATAGTTACTACTTATCTACCTATTTTTGCAGCAGAGTAATTCCAAATTAGAATATATTTCACTGTGATCAGTTTTTGCAAAAGTAGTGACGTAATAATTAATTTAAATCTGTTTGGTAACTAACAGCCACTCTACCAAAAGATGGATATACTGGGTCTTATAGCTTTATTCCATTCGGCGGTTTGAATGATTCGAAACTGCACTACACATGCGCAGCTACGTATAATTTTGCATTTTAGAAACTGCGCATGAACATTATTGTTCTGAACTGTTCGAACTGCCATATGAAATAAAACCTCATATTTTGACATATTGTATGCGCAATAGGGAACTTGCCTATAATTTTAAAAATAAAAATAATACTAAAAAACATAGCGTAACGTTGTAATAAAACGTGTACTTCACAAAAAAATAAGATTTCTAATTCCACGCGATCAGTATGAAGTATCTAAACAGCGATAAAATTGAAGTGGCCCGAAACGAGCTACTATTGACTGTGACGTCACACCATACAATATTCGGTAGTCATCGCGCCGGGAAGCAACACAATCAGATGTTTACCAATTCCAATTCCAATTTAAAATCTTTATTCACAATTAAGTAGATTATTTACAACTTGTATGGGGTACAGAGTAAGATTTATATTAATATATACATATATACAGAAAAAAGAAAACTAAAAATCAATTCATTCATAAAATACTTAAAAATAATAATACAAACAAATTAACAATGACATTCTATATAAACATATGTACAATATGGTGTTATTAGAATGTGGTTGATTTGTTAGTGACTGTTCTGATATAAATATATAATTGTGTTTTATAGTACCGCTTATTGTAGTTGTACAGATATTTTAAAATGACTGATCAAGGTTTTTCAAAGGGCGAATCTGATAATTTGCCTAAAGTGGATATGTTTATGGTGGCATCTTTTATACAAAATAGTGAAAGTTTTTCCCTTGGAGAGGTCCGCGGGGTCAAGGCAGAGAAGTATGTAGGTATTTCTTTAGCTTTTAGTAATAATTTATAAACATAAAATAGTTATGACTTGATTACGGAATAAAAAGAAATAACTACAAAATGCTTAGTCGCAATTAAGCATTTTTATCAGACTTAGTCTTATGTTTGAAAGAATTTAGGGTAATTCTTTATAATAGCCACTTCTATATTTTTCGTGGTTTTTTTTGTACACACGCGTAAAGTGTCTATAGAAGACATTTGCTGCAAAGGAAATGTTGCGCAAATGTATAATTACCTATCGTAGGTATTTTCGTACTATGTTTTGGGGCAAGGGAAATAAGTGATTGTGTCGTGTTATCATTCACATAATAGATAAATGTAAGATTTGAATAGAATAAATTAAAGGGCAAGGGAAAGGTATTTGCAATATACTATAGAGGTAAACATATTACTCTTCGCAGACAGTAGTATTTATTGAACTTTTATATAATTCATGATAAATCAAAAAGAAAAATTCTCATAAAATTCCTTTATTACTGTGACCGGTTTCGTGAACAAATTAATTACTTCACATCATCAGACACAGGAATTTTTATATAATTGTTGCACATTCTGTAGGATACTCTTCTCAGTTTTTTTAAAAGAATCTTGTATTTGTCTTATAAACTTCATTCTTACAATACCTAATGTATTGACTACATATTTAATTTTCTCTCCCGATGGTGCCGACTGTATTGGCGAAACGCGTGGCAGTATATTTTATAGTATAAACTAAGATTCATTCTTACAATACCTAATATATTGATCACATATTTAATTTTCAATTTTTTTTCATCTCCCGATGATGCCGACTGCGTAGGCGAAATTTGTGGTAGTACAGCATTTTGGTGTCTATAGAAAATTACTTCAATTTTAGTAGCACATTGAAAATTGCAACCCTCTGTAGATTCATATTTTTAAATAAAATGTCCTATAACTTTTTTATTTACTATTTGATTTTTTTCAAAAACAATGGATTTCTTCCTCTAGCTAACACTAACTTATAGCCCAAATTTCAATTCAATCGGACTTTTCTTTCTTTAGTTAACGTGCTTACAAGTGACGGACGGACAGATGAACAGACGGACATTTTGAAAGTTGTTCAGAATTCGATGACGAACGAAATAATTTTTTCTCTGCGAGCGATATTAACGATTTTAGAAATGTCCCGATCAAATGCAATATACTCTTCGTAATCGTATTTGCAAAGAGTATAATAATAAATAGCTGTTTACTTTCGCACCAGGAAATTACCTTTACTTAGTATCACTAAATTACATTCTATCTACTAATCTCATTTTCTAACATTGTATACACATTCTTTCTTTAATCCTACCCTAATTAAAATTCAATAATTCGGAATTCGGAATATTTTATTGCCCGCTTGCGAAAAACTAGTAGATAGACATGTAGTATGTAGTATTTAATAATGTACTTACATTAAAATGATCTTCACACACATGTAGAGACCTACTGCTCTGTGAAATGTCTTTTTCATTTCTTCTACACGCTTTTAACAATTTTGATCGACGATTCTTCTGGCAATATTATAAATATTTTATCTGGCACTTTCACTGTAGTAAACTTACACAACGGTACAATGTAATATTTAAAATAAGGAGTTTTTGTTTCCATTTTAAGTATACACTTAAAATTTATCTGAAATCAAGCGGTCGAGTGCTGGGATCTCCGTCGTCGCTTGTAAATTGTATGGTGTGATGTCACGACTACTCCCGCGCTTTTGAACCTGTTTGAAACGGTTCGCTCGCGCGCGAAACTTTAATAATTTATAACAAATTTATTACTGGGAATTAAGGCGTCATATTTTGCATATCTTATTTTTTAGTATTGTAGAACATTTTTATGAAGTAAAAAAAAAATGTGCAAGTTCCCTATTGTTACGCCCAGTTTTTTGTATAGAAATCGTACATACGGCAAAAACAAGTATTACAAGCAATCAGATGAGCCGAGTTATTGCCTATGAATAATATATGGTTTGGTGGTATTAAATGTGTAGTTTTGTGTAGTTTCATTTCAGTCAAATTACGGATGAAAAGTGAATATATCACAACCTACACGTTCATTAACCGAGGATTAAACTGAGAAGTACTGAAAGGACGCAACGTGTTTAATGCATAAATCATGTCAAAAATAAAAAAGTTATCCGCATAAAGTTCGTCTAACTTCTGACGAAATACTATGCGTAAATTAACTACATTTTTCATTAATTCTAAGAGAACGAATGAATAGTAAACTTTTTTAAGACATTTAGATTTTTTTGGGTGAAATTTCATGGAAAAAAAAACGAAATAAATTTCGAGGGAACTACATTTGTTCAAATCATCTTTAATTACCTAAAGTAATTCTTGACTTTTTTCAAACTAGCATGCAACAACAACATAGGATAGTCCAAATTATTTACTAAGAAAGGTGGTCGTTAAAAGACTACACAAATTATTGTAGAGGATAAAATAAGGAACGCTTTCATTTTTTTAGCCTTTTAGTAAAAGTAGTAAACGAATTTGACAAGACCAAAAAAATATCAAACGTTTGCTGACAAAAACAAAACATAACAGTTCAGTTATGTTGTAACTAGTGATGGGACTCGAGTGACTTTTTTTCACTCGAATAACTTGGTTTCATTGTTATAAAACTCGAGTCAAAAGTAAGGTCGAGTAAAACTCAAAAAATCGACTCGACTTTTGACTCGAGTCGCTTTTTAAATCGAGTCGCTTTTTGACTCGAGTCGCTTTTTGACTCGAGTCGCCTTTAGACTCGAGTCGCTTTTTGATTCGAGTCAAGTTTCTTTAATTTAATTGTTTATGGTTTTATTAATATTTTTAAATATTCTTTAGTGCCAGTGTGATTTGTTTATATAATATAAATATGAAAGATTATTTACATGAAGGCACTGAAGGCACTAATCTTGTAAAAGTAATAAAGATGAAAACATGTAACCATGAATGAAATGACTAATCAATTACTATATCAACGGGTCATCGGGATCGGGAATTCCCCTCCAGGTTTGTTGTTTCATGTTTGTAGGTCAGATTGTATAATTATTAATTAAAAGGTTTGTTCGTAGAGCAGTTTCCAACCGTTTGAAACTATCAGAAGCATGCGCACATTGTTGTGGAGATGCGCTTGTTATTACGACGTATTAGAAAATCAGAAATTAGAACTTAGAATTCTTTAAACTCAAGACTCACACGACTGCAGCAATCAAACTGGCACATTCATGTTCATAAAGATTTGTTTTTCGATTCAATTAGTTCGAAATAAATAAAAAACCGTAATCGGTGTGTATTAAATATTAAATACTGTATTTATTTAATATTTTCTGCTAAACAAGTTTAATTTAATGTTAATTTAATAAAAAAAATTATGTTGGTTTTCTTTAAATGTCATTTTATATACAATTTTAATTAAATATTTAATTTTGTATTTGAAATGCGTTGATTTACCGGAAAAAGAGTATTTGACCTGGGTCCATTTATTATTTTGTATTTCAATTATTATGATTTATGTTTATCCTTTCGATTTTTCAAACTTATGTTGGAATTAGATGGTAGTGTTTTAAATGCTGAAAGATTACCAAAAGAAAAAACCTAAATACACTTTAAAAAACTTACCGTTTCGCAAACCACTGAATCATCTCCAACTACTTACTCTATAGTTCGCCTCGAGTTTGATTTCGACTTTGCCCTGACTCTAGACTCTAGTCAAACTCAACTCGATTTAAAACTTAAATCATATTAACTCACTGATTCGAGTAGCAATAACTCATCTCGAGTAACAACTTTACTCGAATTGCAACTTGACTCGACTTAAAACTTGAATCATAGTAACTCACTGATTCGAATATCAATAAATCGACTTGAGTAACAACTTTACTCGAATTGCAACTCGACTCGAGTTAAAACTTGATTCGGGTAGCAATAACCCGAGTCGAGTAACAACTTTACGCGAATTGCAATTCGACTCGAGTTAAAACTTGATTCGAGTGGCAATAACTCGACTCGAGTAACAACTTTACTCGAATTGAACAGCCATATGACTCGAGTGACTCGATTCGGATTTTGACTCGAGTCACTCGAGTATTTTCACACTTAAGTCCCATCACTAGTTGTAACTAATTTTCAAATTTAAGAATATAAACATTAACCAAATTAGATGACAAAAGAAAGCAACAAAAACTTATTCCTCCAATGAGTTTAACTGATCGAGCTTTTTATTTTCCTGTACTATACCCCAATGTGACTTATACTTCTTAAGATCTCGAGTTTAATTGACCTATATTTTAAAAAACTATTCACACAGATTAACATTTTTTAACTTCAACTCGAAGAACTGTAGGAAAGGTTAATATATGCATAGAGCACAACACAAAAAAAATTACAACGGATAATAAAGAACAATGTTTTATTCAATAACTCATTTGATTTTATAATCTATTGAAGGAACTTTAGAAAATTTTGTAACTAACATTTACATATATTTCGCTCAATATAGAACGAGAAGTTTTACAGACTTTAATCAAAACGAATTTTCCATGGCGGAAAACATATTGACAAGTTAATTAAATAGCCAACAAAATAAGTTGTACCTTTAGTAAAAGTATAAACCCGCTCAAAGCTCAAATATGTATATGTTGTTCGGTAACGGTTAATTAAATATTACACATTATTAACCACCATCTATTTTATTCTGTTGCAAACGTTTGTTTCATTTAGGGCGTACACAATTACTACACATCGATGTTAGTTCCCTATAAATGGGAGTGAGTGGGGTAAAATTACATTTAACTCAACTGATTAATAAATAATAAATCAAATTCATCGAGTCAAAAGCATACAATAGTAGGGGAATTTGTACTTTTGTTGATTGGTAGCAAAATTTGATACTTATGATATTAAAATCATATTTAACTGAATAAATATATCTATATCACACGACCAACGACTAAATGAGTGATGATTGAAAATAACTTTAGTGAAAAATATTAGGCAAATGTTCTGTTGATATGAATGCCACCTTCTTTTAGGCCTCCTATAGTTAAGGTCACGACAATCCAAGAGGAAGAAATTAGTCATTTGTCACTTTAGTTTACAGTTAAAACTTTTTATTAAAAAAGCTACTTATGTAGTCGTACAATTTCTCTAAATCTTGTACAAAAATGGCTCTACATTTAAAAAAAAAAACTACAAAGAAAAACACAGAGCTAATCTTTTTAGGCAATAATATGGCGACTGGTATTTTTATTTTTGTTTACCTGGGTACCTCGAAAACAGTAAGCGTCTGTGGCATTTATGAACACACGATTTTTTGCTTATGTACACAACTAGTGTATAAACTGTCTTTTTGCACTTGTGGATTATCAGCAGTTACTTTTGGCTCGTGTTGACAAACTCTCTACTCGGGCAAAATATGATATTTACTCACCCGTTTAAATGACTATTGATTACAGTTTTGTTACTCTTAAACTGTTTTACCTTGTACTATTTCGAGAAAACGATTTGTAAGCCTCTCCATGTCGTTTACTCGTAATGAGTTACACCATACTAGGGTTGCACAAAAATGATTCTTAACACAGGCGTCCTAGTCAAGGTCGAGAGGTCTTCATTGTTAGTTGTTTTCTAGCGTTCGCAATGGTAAAATCTCGACGTTCATTGCCTTTCTCGAGGCAAGTTGATAAATTTATTACGCGGGTTCTGTATGATCTAATTTTTATGTTAGTGTGTGCAATGTTCCGCAGTATACACCTGATAAAGAACATTTTCGCTTAATCAGGAAAAAATATGTTCTTCATTGTACGTTATCGACCAGACGACAAGTGCACCATCAATTTACCTTAAAGAAATAATTAATACATGACAAAAATATGTTGATGAAACTACGGATGCAAGAAATAATAAAGTGGGAAGTGTTTTAGTATGTATTTTAAATCAAATTTAACCATCAATTCCATATTTAATAGCAGGTAAAATATTAAAAAACACTAATTCTAAAGCAATTCAACAGCTTATAATGGTAATATTAGTGACAAACGGAGTTACGTATATGCTTAAAAAGTAGGTACTACAGTAAAAAAAATTGGTGTCCTAACTTAGTACATACAGATTAAGCCAGACCACTAGATACACGACTAGCTGTATGTGCAGTTTACAGTCGCCCATCTGTTGCCAGCACGATGGAGCGATCGCAGCGTGAATGTCGATGCGATACTGAAATCTGCTATTTTAGAAACGTTGTTAACCATAGCGAACCTTTTGTCGGTAGATAGCAGACGAACTTTTCAGTAGATGGCGTACAAAATCGATAGATTTATTTAGGGACTTTGGTAGATATCTTTTTTTTTTGATAAATTACTGTAAAAAAAGCTGTTTCTCTATTATGATGTAATAATTTAGTAGTGACATTGTCAGTAGATGGCGCACAAGATCAGTAAAATTTTACTGCCGCAAAACACCACAAACATGTGGGAAAAGTCACTACCAAATTAGTACATTATAATAGAGAAACAACTTCAAGCCATTATTTATAGCTTTTTTTATAGTTATTTATCAATTCGCGTTGAGATCATCCCATCGTAATGACAACAGACGGGCGACTGTAACTTGCTCATACCACTAGTCGTGTATCTAATGGTCTGGCTCAATATGTATAACTAACTTCCTGATTAATATCAAATAAAAAAAGATTTTATTAAAACGTATTACAGAATTTCACAAGTTGTCTAGGAATTCCTGAATCTCCAACAGCCTATATTAACAAGATGGGGATCATGGCAGAAAGCAGCCTTTTATTATAATAAATATTTCTAATAGTAAAAGCTGTAATTTACAAATTCGATACCAAAGAGTTAAAATATATTAGAGAATGTCAGCAGCAATTTAAAAACCCACAAGTCGAGGATGATTTGTGCACTAATTATGGCATATTAGCAGATGCTATTGAAAAATTAAAAGATAGTTGTTTATCCTTTGAAATAGTGGACAACGTGCATTCAACATTACAAAATTTAACGGATGCCCCTGGCGTTGTTGTTGCATTGCAGAGAAATTTAATAATGCTTAAGGGTCCGCTTCGCCAATAAATAAATGTTATTAGCAGCGTATTAGAGGATTCGATATTATAAAGTGGATATTTAAGCTATAATAAAAATTTTAGATGCAGTTTAAGAAAACGTAATGTCACATTTGGGAACAAAGCTTTTTTTATTAATTTTATTAGTCAAAAAGTAGAATATCCTCGAGAAATTCGCTGTTGTTGTCTTTTTATTTGTAACATTTTATGCATATTTTTTCGGTTATAATTCGGTTCTTTTTCTAGAATTTAATATATTGTTAAAGTTAAATAGGTGGTTTTATTCTATGGCGTGTTTGGCAATTGTCAAGTTCTGAACACGACAGCATAATAAAAAAGCTTTGTTCCCAAATGTGGCGTTATGTTTTCTTAAATAGTATCTAAAAATTTTTATCATAACTTAAATATTCACTTTACAATATCGAATCTTCTAATACGCTTTTAATAACACTTACCTATTTCATGGCGAAGCGGACTCTTAAATAAGAAACCAGATTATGTGCAACTACGTGACATTAATCAGTGCATAAGTCACAGACGATCTACAATGACCTCAAGAAATATTTTACGTATGCAAAGATTACATTTTTTGGATGTAAAACGTTCATATTTACTATGCAAATCGACATCCATATCGAAGCGTAGACGTTTGACGGAGGCTACTATTCATGTCAATGAAATAAGAAGTCCTTTTAATTATTTCAAAACCCGGCAAGGTAACGCCACTTTAATTAATCGCTTTTGTGGAACTCTATTCATTAATCATTACGTTATATTATCAATTATTATGTCCTCTCTACATCATTTTACACTTGCGAAAACAAGATAAAACGACACATTTTTATCTCCAAGGCGATAAATGGTTAACAGACGGTTCGTTTGATATATTTTGTGTTAAAAACAAAAAAATATTTAAATAAACCCAGGAGTCGATTGTTTAGATGTAACTTTATTACACGAAATACCAAACACAGAGTTTTACTGTTCACCGGTAAACATAGGAATAATTGTGAACCGTTGGCGCCGAGTCACATACGTATGAAACTGTACATTAGAACAAAATATATGCAGAAGAGTCTTGATAAATATTGTTTTAAATTTCGAAATTCGTTCTCATTTAACAAGGATAAAGATAGCAACAAGTAATTACGTTCGTAAAATCTAAATTATATTTAGTAGTTAGGCATAAGTTCTTGTTTTGATTCTGTTAATTATAATTATTTAGCTTTTCCTGCTCTTCAATGCATGAGCATGATTCTCTGGAAAGGAAATGGGTCAAATTATAGCCTCAAAGTATAAATATAGATAGGCGTCGACTACGGGGGCAACAGGACTAGCACTACCAGAGCAATTTTGTGATAGTTGCATTAATTAATCCTATTACAAGGAGTTTAGTATTATCTAATAAAAACATTTTTCATAGGTGCTTGAAATCAGGCATTGCTACATGTCACGTTTTAAACTGAATTGATACAGGGTCGGTTTTATGTTAAATTAAATCATAAATTTACAGTTTAAATTTGGGTTTAAATCAAGGTTTATGTTTGCTACAAGGGCACACTTATAAAATATGTATAAAATTATGGATTGCTAACTAAAAACTGCAATTTCACGTTAGCCTAGTATAAATACAACTACGACTTAATATTTTGTTGTTCTTTTATAACATTCCTCCTTGTATATTTGCGATATGCAATGCTTTTTGTTCTTAAAAAATGGAATGAGTAATTGTAATATTTCAATATGAGTGCTCGACAATAGCAGAAGTGTGTCTTAAATTACCTCGTTTTGCACAAACATATAGGTATAAATATACGTAAACAAGTGAGGTACATTCACCGCTGCGGTGAAGATGCCATATAGAATTACAAAAGACGGACAAAGTACATCGGATCGGTTCCAGAATGATTCCAATCGATTCCTTGGGTCCGATGACCTAGAAAACGATTCCGCTATTAAAAGTGCTTATAACGCCTTCGGGAATGATCGGAGCGGTTCGTGAATAGTCGGAATCGGTTCCTTGTGATCCATTTTATTGAGTCTTACGCTAATATACCTATATCTGTAGCAATTGGGTCAATATTTGGGGCATTTATTGCATTTAAAAAAAAAAAACAAAATTCTTAATTTTTTTTGCCCCACTTCCCGTTTTCGAAATCGGCTTAAAATCACCAGGCATATGTATACCGTAAAGGTCTACCCCTGTTGCAAATTTCAAGTCGATCGGTCAATATTTTGAACAGATATCGCATTTCAAAAAAAAAAAGAAATAAAAATGGCTTTTAGGCCGTTTTGTCCCACTTCGCGTTTTAGAAACCGGCTCCAAAACAATAGACATATGTAGCCTTTAGAGGTCTACACCTGTTCAAAATTTGAAGTCGATCGGTTAATATTTAGGACAGTTATCGCATTTCAAAGGAAGGTAAAAAAATTGGTTGTTAGGCCGTTTTTGCCCCACTTGCCGTTTTCGGAACCGGCTCAAAATCAATAGGCATATGTAGACCATGGAGGTCTACCTCTGGTTGAAATCGATCGGTCAATATTTGGGACAGTTATCGCATTTCAAAGAAAAGTTTCCGGACTACCGGAGTTCCGGACAGACGGAAAGTTACTGGAAATCTCGAGATTCGGATAGATCCCAAATTTGAGATCGATCCGATCAGCCGTTCTCGAGATACGGGGGCCCAAAGTCGCCGAGCATAAATGTATATATAGATTTTTTTTAAGAAAATTTATATAACAAGAATCAAAAGTGAAAAAATATGATGACCGATGCAAAAGCAAATAAACGGCTATAGTGAGCGCAGTATATAGTGTTTTGGTGTTTCGTGGAAAACTACGTCAGTGTCATCTTCACATCAACGGTTCCAACACACTCCAGGACTACGATGGCTTCACGGTCAACGGAACTGAATCTGTATGATAAGGTTAGTGCTAAAATTAGATTAATAGAGTCAGATATACAGTTTCTAAAAACTTGCAAACGTCGTTCAGTATTTCCAAATTTTGTCCAAGTTAAAATTCCAAATTCTTTACACATATCACATAAAGTTACAATGTTTGCAAAGCAGAAATGGCTGGATTTAGAAATGAAGTATCTGTACAGTAAACAAAGTATGCTTGGATTACAAGCATATGGACTTTACAAAAAGCTTACCTATAAGTTAAATAATTTAGAACATAAACAATGGTGTGACTTTCAGAGGAACATGTTTATATCAATTAACGCGAAATTTATTGAGAAAATGTCGTCACAAAATAAAAAACTCAAAAGATTAATCGGTAGTACGTCAAAACAAAGTGTTCCTAAAAAAAGTTCTCAGCACTGTAGAAAATCATTCCTCACAGTCGTTTGATAAAGAAGAAATTGATCTCCTTAACAAAGGATTAAATTTTGCTTTACCTGCCTCTGAAGGCATTTTAGATGAGATTGTTGCTAGTGTTGAAAGTTCAATTCAATATCTTCCTGATTCCTCTAAAGGATTTTTCAGAGAAGCTTGCAGAAATCAAATCTCGACAAATATTGTCACTAAGGCAAATAGAAAGTCAAAATCCACAAAGGATAGAAAAATTATCAAACGGTTACGTGAAAAAGATTGTTTTTATTTGAAAGCTGACAAGGGCAATAAGGTTGTTATTTTAGATAAAGAGGACTATTATGAAAGGGTAGACAATCTGATTAGTAATGATCCTTATAAAAAACTTTCTAGAGATCCATTACCAAAAATGGGTTCTGAAGTAAGAAATGCACTTAAATCCTGCAACAACCTTATTACTCTAGCTTTAAATAGCAAATTACATGTATCTAACCCAAGTGTACCTAGATTGTACTGTTTGCCTAAGATACATAAACCAGGAAAGTCGGTACGTCCTATTGTTTCAGCAATCGGATCGCCGACTTACCACCTATCAAAATGGTTAACAGAAGAGTTCGAAAGTTTACCTATTGCACCACCTAGTTTCTCTGTGATTAATTCTAACGATTTCATCAACAAGGTGAAAAATATTCAGTTGCAAGAAGGTGACATTTTGATCTCCTTTGACATTTGTTCATTATTTCCAAGTGTTCCGACACCACAAACCTTGGACTAACTTAAGGGGCCTAGTCGGGAAAAAGCTTCGGATAGCTGTGTCACTCTCTAGAAAGTTTTTATACATGCGCCGCTGAATAATTTTGCTCTTGACTATACCTTCACTGGACGTTTTATTCACCGACTTCATTGAGGTGCGATTCCCGATAGAGGTAACACTTCCTTGCTCCACTTGTAGTGGCAAATATACTTATTTAGAAAATTCTTTTTAACCAAATGGTACGGAATAAAAGTTTGAAACTTGCTGAGCATAATTATGAAGATTCATTCTAGACGACATGTATGAATTTTACCTCGAATTTTACCGATTGATATCATAATTCAGGAGCTAATCACGTCCAAATTTAACTTATATTTACAGTATAAATTTTCCCTACATAAAGTGAAAATTAATTAAAATAGATATACATGTACCCTCTAGTATACTTTCAACAACTGATCCTCCAAATTTGGTGTAATTTGACCAAACCGTATGGAAGAAATAAATTTTGAAAAATTACCTTACAAACACTGGTTCGATTAGCCCTCTTAAAGATCTACTTGAATTTAACAATCTCAGTCAAGATGTAGTAAAAGAATATCTTAAACTCACTAAACTTAGCATGAAACAAAATTGTTTTCGATTCAACGATAATTTCTTCGGACAACATGAAGGAACAGCAATGGGTAACTCTTTGTCACCACTCATTACCGGTTTCTTCATGAACAGATTCGAAATGGAGGCAAAAGAAGAATTCGAGTATAACCCGAGGGTTTGGCTTCGGTATGTGGATGATATTTTTGCAGTGTTTGATACAAAAGTCGCTGATATTGACAACTTTGCATCTAAATTAAACAGTCGTTTCGCGTCAGTTAAATTCACATATGAAATTGAAAACTCTGAACAACTACCATTTTTAGATGTATTAATAATTAGAAATAGTGAAAATAAGTTAGAATTTGACAAATACAGAAAAGACACAAATACAGAAAAGACACCAGTACTCTAAGATATATCCCTAAGGACTCTCACCATTGTGCTCAGCACAAAATGGCGAGTTTTAATTTTCTAGTCCATCGTCTATTAACCTTCCCCCTCAATAAGGAGAGGTTTGAAAAAGAAAAGGCATTGATTAAGGATATAGCTGCGGGTAAGGGATATTCTGTAAGTTTAATTGATAAAATAATTAGGAAACGAAAGTTTAAAAAGTCGTTTCGAAATGCCTCGACCTTTCAAAATGAAAGAGAAAATTCAAAATTTGTATCGATCCCATTCGATCCTCGATTCACCCGTGGTATTGGTAAGATTTTTAAAGATGTAGGTATGACAATGGTTCATTCATCGGGAAACAAACTACAACAACTTTTAGGAAATTCAAAAGACAAAATTGAAACAAACGAAAAGTCGGGGATTTACGAAATTAGCTATCAGGACTGCAATCAAAAATATGTTGGACAGACCAGACGATCAAATCAAATTAGATTCAACAAGAATATGGCCCATCTCAAATATAGTAGAACAGATAAGTCTAGTGTTGCCCAATATGCTTTTGCGAACAACCACAAAACAGATAATAGCAACTTAAGATTAATTAGGAATGTAACAAATACTAGACAGCTGGATGCATTTGAAAGCTTGGAAATCATAAAGTGTAAAAATAGTATGAATAGTGACAGAGGGCCTATCTCAAATAGCCCGCTTTATTGGTTAGGGAGTCACGGTCACAGTTCGGTGATCCGTGATAATAGTTTAAGTATAAATAGGGTAGATTGTTAGCATAAGTTTAGTTTTAATCATCTCCAGATGATGCCAACTTCGTTGGCGAAACGCGCGTCGAGTGCAGTGTATAGTGTTTTGGTGTTTCGTGGAAATCTACGTCAGTGTTACCTTCACATCAAAGGTTCCAACCCACTCCAGGACTATAGTGAGCGCTTAACAACCAGATGGACCGTCGTCGTCACCTTATTGACTTGCCAGTTAGAGACTGCAAACAGTAAGTATGAAAATAGTAACTAGTAACAAGAATGCTATGGGTGTTGAGATGGCGTTTCCCAGGTACTAGTGTGCTACAATTTATTTCAAAATTACTTTCAACATAAAAAACGTCAGCTTCTTTGATCCCTTTACCGCCGTCAAAGAAGCCGACGTTTTTTATGTTGCAAATAAGTGTTGTTGTGTGACGTCGCTGTACGAGCAACTTGCCCAGCTCTATTAATTATGAACGAAAAAACCGTTAATTTATGTAACAATGAATATTTTTGTATACTTTCAACAAGAAGTAGGTATGAATTTGTGTAACATGCAACTTGAGTGCAAAAGAAATCTGAAAGGTTTATTTTTATCATACACATCGTACGCACATTTTTAAAAATGAAATGAAATGATATATTGGCACACTGACATCATAGAATTAGAAATAATAAACAATACATGTGGCTGTGTCACGCCCATTAATGCCTAAAATAGGAAATAATTATTATTCTGATCTTTTTGAATTTTTCATCAAACACGTTATATTAGTAAGTGTTGTCAATTAAATAACAAAAACAATTTTAATAAAAATTTAACACGTGCGAACAAGAGCATTAACATGAGAATTTGTGAATTACAATTTGATACTTTAAAAACAATCTAATCACTCTCTTACAGTATTGATTTATGTTCATCTCACGTTGACTTCAGACCAGCTCATAAATGTTTGAAAATATGACGTGAAGACAAACGACAAGCTTTTTTTTGTTTCTAAATCACCGTTACTGTCAGTCGTTGAAAATTACTCATAACCTTTATAACGCAAGAGCGGGAAAGCTTTTTGCTATCGGATTATTCATTACATCATTACTTTGATAAATATTGATAAGGAATATTTAAAGAGAGCAAGAAATTCAGTTTCAAGTTTAATAGAATTAAAGTTCGGTTCAAATTTATTTGCAACATGTAAAACGTCCGCGACTTTGATCTCTTTACCGCCGTCAAAGGTGCCGAAGTTTTCTATGTTGCAAATAAGTTTGAAATAAACTGTACATTTTTTTTATTTACAAAGTAAATGACACCTTATTAGTAAGCCTGGCCAAGCGATGGTAGATTCAGGGTCGGGAGCAATACCAATGCCATCGCGGGCTTGTTTACGATGACGATGACACGACACACTTCAGTTGTTATCTGTCGGTCGTAGCCTAGAGTACTAATAAATAATGTTGAGCGTAAAGAGTAGAAAACGATCGTACGCTAATAAAGTGAATTTCATCGGTGAATTTCCGGATTTATTCTATGATGGATGTAAAATAATTTGTAAAGTTTGTGATCAAGACTTAATGTGCTGGAATAAATATGGCTGCAAAATTCATGTCAATAGTAACCGGCATAAAAATAAAAAAATGGCGTGTCTTCTTTGGAACCTCAGTTTATGTTTAATTTACTGTTAATGCTGATTGCCTGTAATGTTCCCCTGCGCATATTGGATAAACCAGCATTTCGGGAGTTCTGGAATAAATACAATCCCCAGGTGAATTTACCAAGTCGTTCATCGTTGTGGATATGTACCAAGTGTTCGTGAAGACATTGTAAATAGGATTAAATGTGCATTAAAAAATACACGGCTGTGGTTATGTGTTGACGAGACGACAGATTGTAAAAAAATTATATTTTAAATGTTATAGTACGTGTACTCGACCCTGTTAAACCAACATTTCCACTTTTACTAGCTAGCAAAAGACTAACTGCGTGTACTGGAGAAACAATTACGCGGGTGGTGTTGGACACTTTTGAAAAATTTGAACTGTCAACAAGTCAAGTGTTGATGTTTGTGACCGACGGTGCTGCGAAAATGCGTGGTGGGCCGTTTTCTTCAAAGAGATGATTGTAGATTTTTACATGTTACGTGTAAAGTGCATGTGTTCCATCTTGTAGCAGAAACGATTCGAAAATGTTTTCCAGAGGTAGATGCATTAATAGCAAATACAAAAAAAGTATTTCTCAAATCTCCTAAACGGCTTCGAGCATTTCACACACTATGTCCTGGTATTCCGGAACCACCAGAGCCGATTCTTACACGTTGGGGAACGTGGTTGAAGGCAGCTTTTTATTATGCTGAATATTTTCAACAAATAAAAGCTGTGATACTACAGGTCAACCCTAACGAGGCTGCAGCTATTAAGAAAAGCCAGACAAGCTTTCAAGATGTTTCCCTTGGAACAGGTTTAAAAACTATTTATAACAATTATAGAGGACTACACGACGAAATAGAAAAATTGCAAAATACTTCGTTGTCGTTAGTGGAATCGCTGCAAATAGTGGACGACGTAAATACACAGCTACAGACTATAAATGACGCAAAAAATAAGCCCGTTATTGAAAAATTCGAAAGTGTATTACGGAAAGATCCTGATTTTACCAAATTAAGACAAATTTGTGATGGTGTATCTACAGCTGCGTTAAATGAGTTCACAGAGTGTTTTACTTATGCCTGTATTACTTCCGTAGATGTCGAACGGTCTTTTTCAAAATACAAACATATTTTTTCACCACAGCGAACATCGCTTATTGAGACAACTGTAGAAACATATATGATGCTACACAGTTATTATAGAAGTGCTCCAGTTTGTGATAACGACAACCAAGCTACTTCATAAATCTGCTTAAGAAGGTGAGTTTTGTACATATTTTTATAAAGTGTACCACTATTAATAAAATTTATTTCCATTTATTTTATTTATTTATTTATTATTAGTTATCACTTAGATATACAATGTACATGTGTGAACGTCATTTAACAGTTTAATAATAATGTGCAGCACTAAGCTTACAAAATATAAGGAAATACATAAAAAAAGAATTTAAAGCGAACGAAATAGTACAAAAACATACATCACAATATATAAAATATTTTTGTGTTTATTATTGTACTTATTCAAGTATTATGATATTATGCATACCCAGTACGTCTCTGTAGGAATAATGACCTTGGCCAGGCTTATTGATAAGGAATATTTAAAGAGAGCAAGAAATTCAGTTTCAAGTTCGGTTCAAACTTATTTGCAACATGTAAAACGACCGCGACTTTGATCTCTTTACCGCCGTCAAAGGTGCCGAAGTTTTTTATGTTGCAAATAAGTTTGAAATAAACTGTAAATTTTTTTTATTTACAAAGTAAATGATACCTCACTAGTAACCAAATTAAACGTACTCACGAAAAATTCCTTTATATCACAAACCAACTGAAATGTAATAAAATCTCTTGGTAAATCCCTGTATATAACTAAAATACGTCAAGACTGGGGCTACTAGAGTACAGTTAGACGATGGCAGTGACCTCATAAAGCTTGCGGAGTCTGAAAACTAGACACGCTTTTGGATTGGAATTCTCCTCGTTCATTTCAAACACCCATACAAAAAGAGGTTCTACTACGGTATTCAGATATGGTTACTTACATCCTTATAATTTAAAAGATAGCGGAAATCCGGATGTTCTTTCAACCACTTTTCACCGACTACATCGTTTTTACACAATTTATTCCTGATACTATTCTAACTCTGAAAATGATAATTATATTCAATTTTATCATGAAAAAACAGAGATGTAAGGAGAATGCATTTGCCCATTCCCATTTATGCAAAGCGAAAGTAATTGTATGTTAATGTTGTTAATATTTTCTAGATAAACTGAATATATTTGTTAAAACACTTAAACAATAGGAGGGAAAAATGTACGCATGCGATAAATGTAAGGATGCGCATGGAATAAAATATTCTGTAAAAAAATTATTGAAAAATTTTCAGGACTAAAAAATTTATTTTCGTAGAACGGCAGATTTAGGGGGGATGAAAACTAGTTTGAAATGAAACTGGTTGAGTGAAAAAGATGTGCAAAAAAAAATCACAAAAAAAAAATATTTTTTTCTACGAGCATTAAAAAAAATACGCTTTGTCGCACTCCATAGTGTGTGGAAAGCTCTACCTTACTGCACTAGTGCTGTAATAGTTAGTTACGTTGCAAAGCCGAACATTTTTAAGTTGAAATCTTTTATAAACAAAATTCATAAAATTCAATTGACAGATGTCAGACGCTAATAATTATATTATCAAGAAGCGTAAATGGAATTGAATCCTCTTGAACGTTTATTGATGTCAGATTGAAATATCAGTATCAAACAGAATTTTCTAAAGGACGCTTGCTGTCAAAATAGTGTATGCAACACGTGAGTAGGTGTTTTATCGCATTCGTGTGGTTTGTTGACCTCGGTTTCGCCTCGTTGAACAATATTCACATTCATCAGTAAAGCTGCAAATCGTTTCTGTGTATCATGGTCGTAGAGTACAGATGTACTTAATGTCGCCGGCATTCACCTTGACCGCGAAACTCTTTCTCCAGTCCAGTCTATTTTTAGCTTTCGAGTTGTGTATATGTTAAGTCACTTGGGCGTATTGCATATTGTTTTTGTTTTTATTTTATTTGTTATACTGTATTGTTGATATTAATTTAATAATAAAGCATGGCAGACGTACGCAGGGGTAGAAAACGGCCATTTGCTGACAAAGTGAATAAATTCATAGGTGAATTCCCGGATTTATTCTATGATGGTGCTAAAATTATTTGTAAAGTGTGCGAAAAAGATCTGATGTGCTGGGATAAGCGTGATTGTGGACTTCACGTAAATAGTGTACATCATAAAATGAAAAAAAAAAATAGCGTGCCGTCGACAACACAGTTTACGTTTGATTTACTATTAAAGATGATTGCCTGTGATGTTCCGCTGCACATACTCGATAAACAACCATTTAGAGAGTTCAGGAATAAATACAATGCCCAGGTGAAGTTACCAAGTCGCACAACGTTATGTAACTATCTCCTAACTGTACACGTAGATATGGTAAATAAGATGAAATGTGAATTAAAAAATACACAGCTGTGGTTATCTGTTGATGAGACAACAGATTGTAAAAAAAAATCTATTTTAAATGTTATAGTACAAGTACTGGACCCTCTTAAACCGACAGTTCCACTGTTATTAGCTAGCAAAAGACTAAGTCAGTGTATTAGCGAAACAATTACCAGGGTGGTGCTGGAGACGTTAGAAAAATTTGAACTGTCAAAAAGTCAAATGTTGATGTTTGTGACTGATGGCGCCGTGACAATGCGTTCGGTAGGCCGTTCTTTGCAAGAACAAGGTTGTACGTTTATACATGTTACGTGTAAAGTGCATGCTTTACATCTTGGGGCAAAAACTATTCGAAAAGCTTTTCCAGAGGTGGATGCATTAATAGCAAGTACAAAAAAGTGTTTCTTAAATCTTCTAAACGTCTCCGTGCATTTCATAACAAGTGTCCCGGTATTCCTGAACCACCACAGCCGATTCTTACACGTTGGGGAATATGGTTGCAGGCAGCTTTTATATGCTGAATATTTCCAACAAATAAAAGTTGTGACATTACAATTCAATTCAGATGAGGCTACAGCTATTAAGGAAAGCCAGACAAAATTCGAAGATATTTCCGTTGAAACAGCTTTAAAAAATATTGCGAAGAACTATAAACCATTACATGAAAGCATAAAAAAATTAGAAAACAGTGCGTTGTCGTTAGCGGAGTCACTGCAAATAGTGGCCGAAGTAAATCTACTACATACTACACGCTATAGGTGACGCAACAAATGAGCGCGTTAAAGAAAAGTTCGCAAGTGTGTTAAATAAAGACACAGGTTTTATCAAAATAAGACAAATATGTAATGGTGCAGCCCCAGATCCGTTAAGTGCGTTCAAAGACTATTTTACGTATGCGTGTATTACATCAGTAAATGTCGAACGGTCGTTTTCAAAATATAAGAATATATTTTCACCAAAGCGAACATCACTCATGGAGACAACCATAGAAACATAACTGATGCTGCAAAATGGCTACACATCTTCTCCAGTTTGTGATAAGCAAGCTAGTTCATCAAGCTAGTTAAGAGGGTAAGTTTTACATATATTGTTATAAATTGTAACAGTTTATTGTTTCTCGTATTAGTTAATTTCGCGTACGCCACTTTCCCACGGAACATTTTTGACAGCCCTATTCATCAGTCTGACCACTTTTCGTACTTGTTATACAAATAACTATTATTTTATCTACTCGTTCGTCTGTATCTCGTTTGGTACAGTGCAGTAGTGCCACATGATAACCCTGTTATTGTACTTTTGGCAATGACAGATATGACACTTCGAATTTTCAGGCTGATGTGAACATTCTACCGAGGCTACCAAGATCACCTGACCTTTCACCAATCGAACATGTATTGAAGGCAGCCAGCTAAGTCTCTTACCGGCCTTACCAATAACCCTTCAGGCTTACGACAAGAGTTTAGGACACAAAACTCAAGAAGGCTTCGATCACCTAATTCGAAGTTATGTCACGCAGAGTTTTGGAAAGCGTGTAATATTGCACTATTAATACATAAAAGAAAGGAACCAATTAGACATATTTTGCAAATATTTTTTAAATATTCAAAGAAATAATGCAGAAAAAAAACCGCTGCATTTATTCTTTGTCTTTAGGGTGATGTTTTTATTTTTCCAAACAACATCAATAACAGGTAAGCACAGACCGTCTTTTTTGTGTTATTTAATTTTTTTACTGTACTAGTCACAGTATAACATGTGGTACTAGTAATTTTCGAAGCACAGGGAGGTATACCATAATAAGTCATGTCATAAGAATATACCTGAAGCATTCCGAAGCAAGAAGCGCACGTGTTGTTATGTGTCTCATGCATAACTTACTATTATTTACGCTATTATTGTTATGATTCAGTAAAAATCTGAATAAGTGTTTTTCTCATGTGTTTTGTCTTGAATAAACAACCTTAGAATTATTTTATTACTGTATTTTTTACGACCTGCTAATTTATTTATAAATTTGTTTTTTTGCGTTGTTCTCTAGTACAGAAAACCATATTTTTAAAATATATAAATCCACATGGACAATGAGCATTGATAGTTGCCGCAGCATGTGCCGTATGCTTTAAGATATAGTATTTCTATTTTGTTTTGTTCTCGTGTACGAGTAAATGCGCAAATCAATTTCACCCCAGATAAAACCTCAGATTTACTTATGTTGAGGTTTCCTCTTCATAAAATTCATGAATATACCCCTTCTATTTATTGGTCTAGACTCTAGGTTTTATAATTTATTTGAGCCCAACAACTGAGTTATTGATAGGCTAAAGCGGTCCATTCACTAGCGATATTGAAGCAACCGGGTCAAGCAATCTCGTCGATTTCGACAAAATTTCCCAAATATCTTCTAGTCGGTGGACAAACGCAATCATATTGCAAGCGATATTCGGATCGTCTGAGCAATATTTTGATTGACGGTATGTCCGGTGAATTCGTTCGCGATCTCCGGCAATCTGAAACAGATTGCACATTGCACATTGCACAGTAAATGGGCGACTTTGATTGGCGCGCCTGATTTATTAGATGGGCGCATGCTCGTTTCACTTTTTTTGTCACCACACGCTGGTCACACGTGATCGTATGTCAACCAAACCCCTCGTATATCGCCTAGTAAATAGGGAGCAGGGAGAGCAACTGAATCTCCCAGCAATTTCAGAGTAATCACATTGTTCAATCCGGTTGCTTCAGAATCGCCTAATAAACGGACTGCTTAAGCTCGCGCCTGAGAATTTTGCCGTAGTTCTAGGGTTTGCAAAGAAGTCCGCTAAACCAATCATAATCGGCCGATTTGGTAGAACTTCTGATTCAAGGTATCTCATCCCTGAATTCCGGCGAGATTTCTCTATAGATTTTGTCATGGCTGGACCTCCGTATTCATCAAAAGATGTATTCCCAAAATGATTTAATATGTAATTTGAATACTGCTGACAAACATCTTCATATTTTGCTGGTTGTTAATGAACATGATCTACGACGCATCTATTAACTACTAACGTTGTTATTTCACTAACACGAAGACAGCCATCGAAAACATTTTTGTCAAGAGAACTGTCAACTGACAACTCAGTATTTTTAAATCACACCATGAAAACAAAAAATGTAGAAAAGCACATTTTTTTCAGCTAATGTAAAGACGCATTTACTTCCCTAATCTTTAAATCAAGAATTTAACCTATGCTTTGGAAAAAAAATAGTTGTTACATTTTTGGTCTCAAGTTTTTCCTTAAACGTATAGTTGCCATAAAAAAGCAAATAACACTCTCTAAATTAGAGACAACGCAAACGGGGTACGGATAGGATCTTAACTGAACAACATAATCCGACAAAAAACTATCCTTCGTAATTTATCCTAGATTTCCGTAAAAAATATACCAAAATAACTACCATGTACAGCTTCGTCTACTTTAAATGACGGAAGTGCGCTGGTTTCTATGTGTTTCTTGTGGCCATGGAGAAATAAGCTTATTTTTGAAACAGGAGAACTCATTGGTATTAATATGATATAACACTTTAATACTCTTTCAATAATAGCTTGCTCAGTCATCGAGAGGAGACATGAATATTAGCGTCCTCCGGTCATTTAATGTAGACGAAGCTGTACATACCAGGTTACCTAAATAAACGAATTGAAGCTAAAATCTACTTTAATGCGAACTCTTATGAACATCAACAATATAAAATTTAATCTCACTTATACAGAACCATTTAAACAGGTTACAGTGTATGTATCTCACATACTATCTCACATAATATACGTTAGTCATTGACATTTTGAAATTTAATTTTAAATCGTTAATATACTGATTGCTCGAATAATTAAGGCTTTAGCATGGCAAGTTGCTGACACACTAGGCTATTACCAAGATTAATGGTCTCATAGCAGTTAATGAGGTTAATTTCCATGCAATGATGTATGTATATGTGCAGTGCACCTCGAGGCTTTGTTCTCAGGCTAGTTCAGTAATTTGGAAAGTATAATTCAAATATTTCAGGAATAACCAATGAAAGTATGGAATTTAACATTTTAAAAGTATGAATTTAAATTTTTGACTGAAAATCGGGAATGTTGAAACCAAAATAGATTGTACTGTTTCATATTGATTCCTGAGGAACGCCGGAGTTGGCTCAGAGCTTTTACAAAAATACTGAATTAAGTTTGAGGAGCATGGTTTTTAAAATATTTAGTATGAAAAATTTTAGGGAAACTGGCTAAGAAGCACCTGCACATTTCTAGTAGGTATACTGAAACCTATACGAAAATTGGTATGTTTTGATTTAATTTTTAATAATAAGCTAATTTGGACATATATAAAACAGCATATTTTGATATAATTAATTATTACTGGTGATATCTTGAGCTTTTAAACAAAACAAAAACTGGAACGAGTCATGTTACGTCAGTCAATTCAAGCAGTCATTTCTTTATCAATAATCATCTATTTCCCCTCCGCAGTTTCACTCACGCTAATTCTATAACAATATCAATTTGCTGCTGCAATTCTTAATTTCTTACTTTTCCCGTTTTCTTTCCATCTATGTTCTTGTCGACTTGTATAAACAAGAGAAGTAAATGCTTATTATGTTATTTAATATTCAGTATTTCCGTGATTGTGAAACTAATCAGTGTTTGAATAGTATGTAAACAATTTTATACACATAATAGATCAATTCAATTCCGAGGAAAGGTTCATTGTGAACCAAAAAAACAATAAAAAAGGTACATAACTCGTTCTACACAATTAGAGCTAGATTTACTAATAGATCCTTTCATTATTTTTCAAAATAACTGTTTGATCATTAGATTTATCAAACAATTTATAAACCGATTATCTGAGTAATTGATTTATAAATACTTCGATGTGAATAATCTATTAATAATTTTCGCAATTACTTAACCTACAAGTCGCACAGCGCGTACAAAAAACGAAAAGATGTTTGCATAACCGACTACTATTTAGAGATAATCATTCTATTTCATCAATTTCAACTAAAATCTCTTTTTCATTTAATTTATTAATGAATATAAAAAACGTATTTCAATCCGGTCCTCTACAATATTAATCAGAATTATGAGTCACTCAGTTTAGATACTACTGTATCGAGCGACTATATATCACGTTATTACTGGAATAGTGCTCATAATTAATTGGAACTGGAAATGTATGAAATTCCGTTAGGATATGGACAATGGACATTCATTCATTAATGTATGTGTCTGGTACGCAACATTGTCAGAACAGTCGTGACCAATATATGTACATATGAAAATGCATCAATATTTACATTTTCAGTTTGGCACACAGTTTTTCACAATTATTCTTGTTGTTTCGGAACTATTTTAAAAAGTTACTTTAAAAATGTATTTGATGCCATCTGAATCCATAATAAAATTTATTTTATGCGAACAAAAACATACTGGGTACTTCATGATTGAAAATGGACAAAAGACGAAAAACCTAGAAAGCCGAAGGTTAAAATTTTGATTTATTTAGTTATAAACAGTAGTTATGAAAATGATAGAAACGTTGAAAATACAATTCTGTATAATCAGTAAGCAGATTTCAAAATAAAATTTACAATTTTCAATTCGTTCCTTTCTGTCAACACAACTCCGAAATGTAACAAGGAATCTTGTGATACATGAACCAGAAGGTTCTTGAAAATTAAACGCACCTGAGAAAACAAATTTAATTGTCTCCATTTGTTTTATTTAATTATCAAATGTTCAAAATATCTATCATTCACTGTTAAGCAACAGTATTTAATATGTACTTTAAAACTATGCTCATTTTTTCTACACTATGGTGCGTTATTCTTGTATATTCCAATGTTATACCAGTACATAGGTCTTGAAACGACACCACATATTTCAAACATCATAAGAAAAAATATTGAGAAGTGAGATCCGGAGATGTGGCTAAATATTCAATATTAACACTTGCACTACCCCTTACCATCCATATGCAATTATTTGGATAACTGCCATGAAGTGTAACGGTCATTTTGACCCAATGAAGTTACACTGTTTAATAGAACATAATTTTAGTATGATGTGCACTTTAATGTTACTTATTAGTAATATATAGTTCCTTTTTTTAGCTCCCCGTTCCGCACTTGCTATCAAAACAAGGAGAGAACCTCCATATTAAATTTGTTCCATCATAGATTATATTACACCATGAATCACACCGAAGACCAAGTAGTTCACTCTATACAACAGGTGTTCTGTGTTTATCCAAGTTTTAAGTTGGCATTTCAGTGACTTATGAAAATATATTAAATAAACCATACATTAAATTTAGTACACATCTCGTAAAATATAAATTAGTACACTTAATGATTAAGGATTAATGATTGTAATAAATATAACTAAATGAATAGGTAATATTCCTTTGCTTCGTTTCACCTGTTTTCTTGGTATTTAATGCATTGTCAAACGGAGGATCTCTATATTCCGCCCACTTGACCAAATACCGCGATACGGTAAACGTCTTTTTTGTGTGCCTTGCCGCATTTTTTTGTGAAACTCCCAATTCCTTGGGCTAAGGTAAATTGAAATTAATCCTTTATTATTAACAAGCATCATATAATTGTTGATTGGTTTATTTCTGTATTTTATTTGTCAGATAAATGAAATTGCTGGCATTTGTAGTATGCCACGTGTTTTCCTCAAGGTCGCGGGCCATTTAAATATGTAATTTTGCATTTTGTTGTAAGAAGTTATTAATTAAAGTTTAATTAACTTAACCGTTAGTAGTGATGTGGGTAACCATGCCCGAAATTTTATTGTGTCTTGTTAAGGGTAAAATTTTAAGAATGTTCAATGCAACAAAAAAAATTATATAAAAAGTGAGGGAATTTTTAGAAAAGGATAGACACAAACACAGAACGCACCTTTGAGTGCCCCGATTCAAATTATCATGACAAGTGAATTAATACTGGGCCTTTTCAGGTAGTTGGAGTTTTTATTATGGACCTTACTTTATTAATTTGAGCTTTAATTAGTTCTATGGAACCGAACTTGTTTACCGAACTACTTACTCTCATGGACCGTAACTAAGTCCTTGGATATCTGTATTTTTTGACGGAGCAATTTTACTCAATCTAAACCTACATGGACATTTGAAGTTTATGTTTTTGGATCACTTCCTGTTGACGTAATATCACAGAAGTTTTAACGAAATCCTTGGTTGGATACACCATTTGGATTCACCCGTTCGAGTTTGAACCTTCGTTGTGTGAAGATTAGCTACACTATTGGTTTCCTGAATATCACGTGTTTTGATCAGCATAGCAGTGCGGAACGGCTGTACATGTGGTGACCCATGTAGGGTGAGATGTCTAAACTGACCTTCGGAAGAACACTCAATTTTCGACATTTGGTTGATTGTTTTTAGGCCTTCAGCCTAAACATTTTCTTTTTGGCCGTCAGCCAACCAAATTTCACTTGAAGCCTTCAGCTTATAACCTAGTTGTATTTTTATTTTAATGTGAGGAATTAGCTAATTCTGCCAGGTTACAGTTCAGCTGTATCTTGTATAACACCATTTGAGATACTTTATTCCTTGTACATTTTAATATTAATGTTAATTGTCACAATAAATACTTTTATGGTGATTTTTGATTTTAAATACCTATGAATGATTTTAAGGCCACTGAGTAGCCACAGTTATAAGTTTAAGAAATCTTTACTTTTGGGCATAGGTGTTTTTATTACAAATGGTTACTGGCGCCCTTTTTTGTCTTTTTAAGTATTTTATAATCGAAACACGACCCAACCTCCAAACAAAATAACGAGATCCGGGTAGCTACCTTCCAAAGCCCTCTTAGGGAAAGGAAGTAGGTAGCAGAAGACACTTTTTGATGGATCGGAAATAAATTGTTGATCTATCTCGTGTAAAACTATTGAGATCATCTTGCTCACATCAGATCAACTATTAATGATTTTTTCAGTGGGTAGGTATACTTCTCGGTATACTTCTATCATCCACTGAAAATTCTCACTACTATTTCCCAGAAAAAACTTGTTAACCTACTTTTAAATAAAGTTGAATGCACTATCTTGATTTGGAAAATTAGGCTTATTAATCGTACCTATTTATCTATTGGTATTTTCATTGAGAAAGGAAGATACACCTAACCCAATTTTTGCCCATAAATCTTGTAAATATAAATTTATGCAAAAACGACAGAACTTCCTACATTTTACAACTTCATTGCCATGTGGACAGATTATTTCAAAATTTAAATTACATTTCATAAGAATGTAATTTTCAATATCCTCATTTCCAGCCAAATACAAAATTACGTTTTTATGAAATGTAACTTTGATTTTAAAATAATCTTCCACATGGCAATGAAGCTGTAAAATGTAGGAAATTCTGTCATAAATTTGTATTTACAAGATTTTATGAGCAAAAATTGGGTTAGGTATATGGTGGGTTGCCTAGTGACTCCGGAGCGCTCTTAACTTTAGATGGGTAGAGTTTATGAGACTTTAAAATTCGTTGCACTATATATGAGATATCCCTTAACCATAAGCAATTTGATTTAATTAAGAAGGGTCTAAATGAATTGATCAAAAACACGATTTATTTGTCCATTCTGTAGTTGTCCCTTTTTCTTATTATGAATATAATCACTATTCTTGATTTTTTTGAGAAGTTCTTGTAGTTCTAGATATACTTACTTACTACATTTTCAATCAAAATTAAGCTCGTTAAGTATTTACAGCATTATGGACACAGAGTTTCTACGCAGGATTTGCCGAGGGTCACTTCGGTGACTTGAGAGACGGGTAAGAAAATATTTTAAGAAAACAAACAAACATTCCATCATAAATCAAAACAATTTCAATATCTTCATGCATAGAATAAACTATACTACTTATTAGAAAAACTCGAATATAAAGCAATATGTAAGCTTCACTGACAATATTTCTGTTTGTTTTTCGCAGTTTTTTACTTTTTTTAAGATGTAACAAGATAATAGGTAAGGATTGATGAGTCGTCAAGAATCTCACGTTGTGTTATACGAAAATTTTACAGGAGGATTTAATATTGGAATGTGCAGGGATAATGCTCCCAAACTCTAGAAAAAGACATGAATTTAAAATAGAATGTAAAAGATTGGACAGTTAATGGTTGGTAATTTCATTGAAATTAAATGGTTACTACGAAACAACCTTGAAAATGGACCTAAGGTTCGTTTTCATTTTCTAGAGAATTTAGAGGTAGTTTATTGATATCGACTTACTCGAAATACTCGAAAAGACAACATATACATATACATAGACATGGTATTGTTGAAGCAATTTATTTATTATTGTTAAAGCAAGATGTAGCCACTTTAGATGTCACGAAGAGGGAATAATCGTGTAACCACCATTTTCGGAAAGTGTTTAAAATGAATTTACCGTCATAATAAACTGATCGAAATAAGTTAACGATATGGTACATTCTCAGAAGAAAATTGACCCACGGAAACAATTTTTATGAGCTTATGTTCCTTAATTGTCATTTCAGAACAAATTATGTTTTTGCTAATTCCAAATTATCACAAAAAGAATTATCATTAAAAAGAGATAATACGATTTATTATCACTTTGGCTCTTATTCTTGTTTTACTGTTAATTATTGCTTTTCTCCGAAAATCCAATGTGTCCAATATTTGTTCCACAGACGCGTTATTTAACTGAATAAATAGATTTAATTCTGATTCCACCGACTACACCCTAGAGATTTTATGTTCGCTATAAGAGCTGGTTGTGGTATTTGAATATCTATTAATTTCTACAAATATAGAATTTGAATATTGTAGAAAAACCTAAACAGTTATAAGAGAATTTCTACAAATATAGATATTTAATTTTGTAGAAAAAACCAGAACAGGTACATGCTATTGAAGGTGATCTGTTATGGTTTGGGATGGAATTTTCCTTGGAGCTTGTATGGAGTTGTATGTTTATAAAGATACAATAGCAGCGTAAAATTCATGCAAGAGAAATTGCATGAATTGCAATACAGGGTGTCGCACCAGGAACTGCATCGATTGATATAGGGAAAAGTACACACCAGAAAATTTTGAAAATTTAGGGAATTACTAATGCTTGTAATTATTTTAGTTGGATTGACCACACTGCCATTAGTAATTCTCTAAATTTTTAAAATTTTCTGGTGCGTATTTTTCCCTATACCGATCGATGCAGTTCCTGGTAAGACATCCTGTATAGTGAATGATTCTCGTAGGAATTTGGAACCTAATTTCAGATTTCTGGATGATAATGCTTATCCACATAGAGCTAGATAGTGTTAAACAACTAGAACTGGATGAATGATAATTTTTAACCTCCGCTCTCTTCAGATCTGAACCTCATTGAACAGGCTAGAGAAATGCTTGGAAGATCAATAATGAATCAACAATCACCGGTTAATGATGTTAGGACTCCAAGACGAGTTATCCTGGATTATGGGATACCTTGGACCAAGAAGAGAATCACTTGATTTCAAGTATATTTAGAGAAGTCAAGTAGTGATATCAAACTATTGCTATTGCTAATGTTTGTGTTTCATCTTTTTACTTAGTTTGACTGTTTAATCAGAGATCTCATTTTAATTTTGTTATTAAACATTTTCTGGCTGAATGAATGCGTTTGATTTATAGGAATATTGGAAGAAAATAGCCCTACTTTTTTGCGTGCTCATATTTTCCACCGTATAGTTAACTTTTTTCGATCAGTTTATATGGATACTACATGCAAAAATTTCTTAATATAGGAATTCTGGGCGACATCCCATAGACAGGTTAAATCTAATAATATAAACCCAAAAACGCGCTATATAATAAAATAAATGGTAATTTCTGACCATTTTTGTTTCCTATACAATAAACTTTTTGCATGTAAAACCCGCACCAATTAGGGGTTATCGAACGCCAAGAATTCTATACGTGGGGAAAGACGCATAAACTTTGGCGACAATGGCGAGAGCGATTGCCTCGACCGTGTATTGTTTACCTGATCATTCTTTTCAGTCTTCAAACGACTGTGTTTTTTTTTATTTCTTATATTGTTATTGCGTGGATTAGTGGATGTTATAATGGAAAGGTAACCCGTGTCTGTTGAAACAGTGCAATCGTGGATTCGCGATTGCATATGCTATTAATGCCGACAATTTCACAATGTTGGTGTGCTAGTACGCTCCTTTGAAGGTTCAACTGCCTTTTAAAAAATTATTAAAACTAGTGTTAGTTTACACTCACCAGACTTTCAAGCCCTTTTCTAACAGCATGAAATTATTTTATATCTACACATTTCTGCGGCCTCCAACCCTCTTCAAAGAAACTACAAAGGAGTTTACAAGGTAAGGTCATATAAATTGAAATAAATTGTATAAATGAAAAATTTTGTGAAGGAAAACCTGTAAGTACACAGCGCGCCGGGCATTCCTCCCTTTATATCAGTTGACCTTTCTAATAAAACAATATATTTTATTAAATTGTACGAATTTTTTGAAGTCATGCTTGCAATTTTTTTATGTACCTATATACGTATAATTTTTAGTGCAATTGTTTTCTAACCAAGTTTATATTTTAACTCTCATTTCAACTATTGCACCAGTTAGTCGGTAATAAATAAAATTTTGCTCCTCTGCCCTCTGAAAATAATATAAATTAATACATCCGCTTTTATCAATAGTTAATTGGATTTTATTCGGTGGCTGATGTTTTATTACAGCTGGCAGAATGTTTGGCACACAATATCGATTTAACGGGAGTCAGTCTAGTAATTTATTTTGTGGTGTGCATGGGATTTTATGTTTTATTTATAATTTAGTTGCGGCAATTTCAATGAATGCTAGTCAGTAGTTCTGTGTTAAGTTTGCCTGTACGACCGCCGAGCGATCTACTTCGTTAACTGACCTACATTGCCGCTTTATATTAATAATTATAATTACGCGTAATTTGAGTTCGAGACCATCTAGCTCACTTGCTGGCTTACAGGAAACTGTATTATGCAGATACCAACGTAGGATCTTAATTAACTGCTAATTGACATAAAGGTTGAACGATGGGAAAAGGTAATCAAGTAATGATTTTATAAGGTTTAAGGATATTACACGGTACAATTAAATTGAAATATACAGGGTGCGCCGACTTCGATATGTCGAGTTCTATGATAGCTAGAAACTTGATTTAAAAATATAAATAAACTAGACAAAAAAGTCTATAACCGGAAATTATTTTCGAATATACAGGATGAGCCAAGACGATTCTATAGGGTCAACTCACATTTTCTTAAATGGAATGCCATGTGTGTCAAGTTAGAAAGGTTTCTGAGTTAGCAACGTCTCTGATCTCCGAGATAATTATAAGAGGCGGACAATTCACTAAAAATGTTTTTGGGAAAATTTGATAATAGGGCTGAAAAGAGTGTCTTTTATTTAGAATAATGTGAAAAATTCAGAGTGGCACACTTGGTAATATTCGAGAAAAAAATGTTCCTTGCTACATTCACATTTCACTTCTTTGCATATTTTGGGTTTCCTACGGGTTTTTAAGAAAAAGTGATAGATGGACTGAAAAGCACGCCTTTTGTTTAGTATAATGTGAAAATTACAGGGTGGCACACTTCCTCGTTTTAGAGTGTCAGAGATGTTGCTAACTCAGAAACGTTTCTAACTTCACACACATAATGCCATGTATATCACAACATTATTTAAAATCTCTTTGTGGCCTCCTTCCACCCCTATATTATTATTGACTCTCACACAACCACTTGGATGTAATGATTTTTTTTTGTTGAAATTATGACATTTACACGTGTATATTAAAAAAATCACTAGTCGCAATTATCGATTTAAAAAAAATATATATGTTAGTACTAGTTATGAGACATCTGTGTGATGACACTCAGCCATTTTCACTTTCTAAAAGTATACCGGGTTGGCAAAAATAACTATTAAATATACAACTATTTGAACTGAATTTTTTCAATTTTTTTCAAATGGAACATCCAGTATATTTTTGGACGATGTGATTTAGAATTGAAAAAAGGATCATTTTTTGTACGTACATCCATCCCTATGGCTATTTGTAACCAATTTCGAGTTATTAAACAATAACTGCAAAATTTAGCAATCAAAATTAAAAACATTTTTTTTTTTGCAATTCAAGTAACACGCTTACTATTATAATACCTTCTCTTGAATTATTTGAAAAAAAAAACTCATTTTTAATTTTTATTGCTGAATTTTTGCAGCTGTTGTTCAATAAATCGATAATGATCACAAATAGCTATAGGAATGTACGTACAAAAAATGTTTGTTTTTCAATCCCACATCACATCGTCCAAAAATATACAGGGTTCCATTTGAAAAAATTGAGAAAATTGTGTTCAAAAAGTTGTAAATTTAAAAATCCCTTTGGTCAACCCTGTATACTTTTGGGAAGTGAAAATGGATGAGTGTCACCACACAGATGTCTCATAACTGGTACAGTTTATCCATTGTCAGTTTAAAACGATATAAAAACAAGAGCGCGGCATTATTTTGTAAACCGACCTCGAACGCATGCCATCCATAGGCGCGCGTAACTTACTTTTCCAGGCTTTTCAATACATGCCCTGCAATATTTTAAAAATCGTTAATTATACACGTAATACTGACGCTGAATTTATAATATTTTAAACTGACATTGGATAAACTATACTAACATATTTTTTCTTAAAATCGATAGTTGTGATTGTACTGATATTTTTAATATACACGTGTAAATGGTATAATTTCAACAAAAAAAATCATTACATCCAAGTGGTTGGGAGAAAGTCAATAATAATATAGGAGTGAAAGGAGGCCACAAAGAGGTTTCAAAAAATGTTCTGATATACATAGCATTTCATTTAAAAAAGTTTTTACTTGACCCTGTAGAATCGTCTTGGCTCATCCTGTATATTCGAAAACAATTTCGGGTTATAGACTTTTTTGTCTAGTTTACTTATGTTTTCAAAGCAAGTTTCTAGCTATCATAGAACTCGAGATATCGATGTCGGATGCACTATTGCCTCACTCTGTATAATGGTATAAGCCTGAATTTGAAGCTATGCTGCAGGGGTCAATGATTAAAAAAGAAATTGCAGCATTAACCAGTTAGTCACTCGCCCCAGTTTCTGTTTTCGCGATCAGCACAGGATGCCTTAATACTATAATTATCCGATCATTGCCGACTCATCAAAATGAAGAAGTATTGAGGCAATTTTATGAACCTTGTGCAAAACATCACATTGTTGGCCCGATTGATCCACTTGTTAACAAAATGTAATAATTACGCCGTGTAAAAAAGTATGTTATAATCTCAGATAAAACCACCACAAGATGAAATAGTTCGGAATGTACAACGTTAGGAAAATACTGAACGAGAGCGGAACCAGGTAGGAAAAAATAAAAGACGCATGGAGAGTAACAGCGATGTAGAGGCAATCAGCAATTTTATTGGTATATACTGGCGATGCCTTTGTAACGGTAATTACTCTCTGTGACGAACAACGCAATTTTAAGAAGACTGTGTCACCACGATGAAGACAGAGAAGGAATTCGAAAGCATGGAAACCAACAAATACATAAACAACAGAGAGATGCTGGAAACTAAATATTCATCAACATCAAATGAAAATATATACAGATTGTAAACCTCTAACTGTTACATTAAGTGAGTTTTTTTTGAGTTCTCAGTTAATCTAAGTAGTTTTACGGTTACGGAGGTCACATCAAATGAAATTATGATTTTATTTACGCAGTGTAACCGTAAAATAACTTAGATTAGATTAGAAAATATATACAGATTGTAAACCTCTAACTGTTCCATTAGGTGAGTTCTTTCCGAGTTCTCAGTTAATCTAAGTAGTTTTACGGTTACGGAGGTCACATCAAATGAAATTATGATTTTATTTACGAAGTGTAACCGTAAAACAACTTAGATTAGCTGAGATTTCAATTGGAAAGTGTGCTAGGTGTTTCAACAGTGGGCGGCATGTTCCCCCTTATATGTTTGCGGTTAGTTGACACCCACTAAAAAGATTATGCATGCTGATATCGCTTTACAGCCGTATAAGGCGAAGCATGCCATCCACAATAGAGACAATGTAATAGTTAGAGGTTTACAATCTACAGAAAATTTGAGGCAATATGTGGCCAATCACAGGAAGGAAACATAAACAAATATTAATAAGCTCTACGTCATCGGGAGGACAGAAGAACCAAAAGCAGGATAGGAGGACTACCAAATGGGAAAAAATTGTCTAGGTGAACCAACAATTTTTTCTAGAGAAGATGAAACAATAAAGGCGACGGTAGAAATGACGCGAGAATATTATAATCTCGGAGCAGGAAGAGCAAATTAAACATAAGCGCAAAGATAAAGAATAAAAACGGCATCGAGATGCACTAGAATAATACTAGCTGTTATAGATATAACCAAATCCTACTGGACAATAACGAATACAATATTCACATAGTAATATTACTGACAAGTACGGAGCAAAAAATGGGTACAAACAGCCAACAGCCTATTAAAAAGATATGAGAATTACTACTTTCCAAAGTAAGGGAATAAGTGAATAACAAAACCAGTTGAGAAGTACGAAAATTACCAGAGACCCTATTGCGAAGAGAATTGGAGGTCATAAAATGAGACGCTTGGAGCATATCCAAGAATAATTTTTTAATCATATAACTATTAATTAGCAGAAAGTGAATGGTTTTTAGGGCAAGCGAAGGACGACTTTAATAAATAACAAATAAGAAAACACCACAGAAATTAGACAACCCCTGAATTCAAAACCGAAACTGCACGGGCCAGAGTTGCATTTATGAAAAAACGCGGACACAACCATTCCCACCGGGTCGGTGGCGAGATTCGAACCCGCAGTTACGATGGAGAGATTATCTATATAAGCACACTTGCCACCTACTCGCTCTATCCAACTACTACACTTAGTACTTTACTCGTACATAATATTTTTAAGTAGCTGAATGTTGTAGTAATACGACAGTGACACCGTTTTAAATAACTTTAACTTCAAACAAATCGTTGGAAATATTTTAATTGAAATTCATGTTGAGACGAGAAAACATAACAGGACACAAAACAGTTATTGTGGCACCCCCTAGTCATCATCGACATATTTGAAGACTTTTTGTACTCTAATCATTGTCTTTACCTTTTTCGCTTTTAGTTTATACAGGTTATTTAGATAGTTTCTCGTTTTTCTTGTAGCATTCTACGGTATATGTTCACTCAACCTATTTTAGTTATTAAATACTTTGTAATTCGTGTCACCCTGTAAATGGACAATATTATTGTCTGTTGGGTAGCCTTTTCTTTATAAATAAAATAAATAAATATATCTGATAGTAATTTCTTTAGTTTGCGATTACGTAGTGAGTGACTGTTGCTAGAACTTAGGACTTTTTAATGTCTACATAGAATTTTTAATATGCAATAAAATCAATAATAATAAATGAAACATTTAAGTTAATAATTTGTTCTTTTCGGCAATGTTTGTTGTATTTATTATTGCAACAATCATGTCCATGTCCACCATTTCCTACCAATCTAAACTATGAAATTCAAATAACGACTTGCAATTTTAAAGTTTTCAGGGTGACAGAGGACGACATACAGTGGCTATTTGTTAGAACTTTATCATGAAATGGTAATAGAAATAAATAATTTTGTAACATCTGTTAAATTTTTTGTGTTACCTTTAAACTAAAATAAAAATCAGGCTTATTAGAAATTACCCAAATGTTTTACTCTGTTAATAAAATGTAGTTCAAGAAATCTAAGTGTACTCAGTGCTTTAAAGCAATAAACAACTAATATATACGTTAGAGACTATTTCAGGCAACAAGCAGTTCCAAGACATTTGCATCGTATTTTTTTTGTAGATCAAAAACAAAATTATACATCGAAAATAAAAAAAAGTTTCAATGGGTTTCTACAGATGTCAAGATCGGCGATTTAAATATAACTACGCATTTAAGACTCACCCTGTATATGACAGTACAATTGTATTAATATTTAGAAGTACAGATACCTATTTACATGAAAGGAGAATAAAATGTATGCAGAATCAATTGAGTTCAAAAAACTTTTATCTGCAATCCCAAATCGACAATGTCTATCTGAGTTACACCGGCACGTAATCTATCCCACGTTTGAAGTTTGAAGGAATATTGTTATTACGTTGCCTTTATTTGTTCATATTATTCCGTTCGTTTTCGCACCCTAACGGCGAATTCCATATGGTAGGGCGGGCTATTATATTACAATAACGCCAGATCTAGCTAGCAGTGGGGGTGTAATTTGATGGGCTCCAGATATCGTCGTCATGGCAACACTTGTATACACGTTCATGTTACCATTTTCAAATCGTCTAAATCTATTACTCGGGGATATTCGTTTATGATTCTTCGCTACTGCAGCTGATCTCCACCGATGCGATGTCATGATCCGCATGACAGGAGGACTAGTTTTATACGACCTTGTTTACGATGTATGGTAGCCCTTCCCTTATTTTAGGATAGGTGTAAATTATTGTTTAGTGTAATCTGCGATTCTCAGTTTCTTTCCATTATTTTCGTATGTATTTTAAGATGTCCATATCTTTTCAGAAAAATAGCAGTTTTTACTTACAATTGAAAAAATAACCCACAACGGAAACATACAATTCAGTGTTGGAGTATTTATACTGTTTGAAAACAATTATTTTAGGGATAAATAAATATATAATAGAAAAATCTCAGGTATTTCCCTAAATTACTCATATTTTTTACATTTTTTATTGGCATTTACAACTAATGAATTGCGATACAAAACATAAAATGGAAAAGATATGAACATTGCATTTGGTCCTCGATAATAACTACAGTACGTGAGTAAATGGTACATTCCAGGTCCGCATCAGCTGGGTGGAGTAGTTGGCTAGAGCACGCGATGGCAAGTGTGACTAGATAATCTCTCCATTGTCCTGAGGGTTCGAATCCCGTCATCGGCACTGGCAATGCCGCTGGGAATTGTCATGTGACACCGTTTTTCTCATATGTGTAACCCTAGCCCGTACAGCTTCGGCTTTGGATTCGAGGGTTGACAAATTTTTGCGCTGTTTATGTACATGGTGAAAAACATGTTATTGCAACAGCTCAATTTTAACCCTTTCACTGCGATGCTCGATTACGCCATACGGGTCGTCAGAATGGCTATCGTAACCGCTTGCGGTAATATCCGCTTTCGCAGTTAACCCCCAAAATGGTGCTTGTTACTTTTTGTTCTAAGAATGGAACGCAGACTTGGAGAATAGTAAAGGACGTGAGCTACTATACCGGGTGAGTCATGAATTGCGCTCGCCCCGATATCCTAAAATATTTGGAATAGAAAATTGAAATTTCAAGGGCTTATTATACGACTAAAATGCCATCTTTTCAATAAAAAATCAAGTTTGGTGCACATCCGGTTTGACCGGAAATGCCCACAACTTTCGATTTTTAAATGAAACACCCTATATATTTTTACATTTTTGGAATCTAGAGGAAATTTTGAATACAATACATCCATTTTGGTCACTTTTTGATAAACATTAAAAATTTTATTAAAAAATCTATTTCTAAATCCAGAGTGCTGTGGTGCCCAAAATATATTTTAGTTTGTGTGCTACGTTACTATAAAAATAAAAAGAGCAATATGATTGCATTACTTAATTGTCTAGAGGCGTTTAAAATTTTTAAATGTGATTTTTACCCACTAACTCGGTTTCTTTAAATGGGAAGTTAATCGTCCACCAACATTTTTAAATACCCCATTTTCATACGAATCTAATGATACCAAAATTTTGAAAATCCGCTCAGAAGTATTTGAGATTTCAGCCAAAATACAATGCAACCAAGCTTTTAGAAACATGCGGCTAATAGATAGTGGGCTTTGGAAACTAAAATGACACATTTCTGTTTAAAATCTGGTAACCTAATAACATTGGAAAAATCATAGTAGCCATTGAATGTAATAAAACAATATATTTTGGGCACCACAGCACTCTGGATTCAGAAATAGATTTTTTAATAAAATTTTTTGTTTATCAAAAAGTGACCAAAATGGATGTATTGTATTCAAAATTTCCTCTAGATTCCAAAAATGTAAAAATATATAGGGTGTTTCATTTAAAAATCGAAAGTTGTGGGCATTTCCGGTCAAACCGGATGTGCACCAAACTTGATTTTTTTAGTGAAAAGATGGCATTTTAGTCGTATAATAAGCCCTCGAAATTTCAATTTTCTGTTCCAAATATTTTAGGAGATATCGGGGCGAGCGCAATTCGTGACACCCGGTATATAACCGACGCAGCTTCCTATATGAATGTACCTACAGTGCACTTAAAAAAACGCATACCACTGAATGGCCCTTAACAAGAAACCAATCAAATGTCTTTACGGCAGAGGCGTAACTAGTAATTAAAGCGCCTGTGGCAGTCAACAAAAATTTATTCGATATTTTAAATAGTTTTTCTCAAAACTATGTCTTTCGTCCAAAGGAACTGAGATTTTTGCACAGGATTGTAGGCCACTAAAGTAGACAAGCGGTGTAAGGGGGTGATTTTTCATTTTTTTTATATTTATATCCCTTCACGTGTTATAAGAACTTTTCGGTTATGTCAGTTTATACTTCACATATTTAACATCTATTCGATATTTTAAATATTTTTATTCAAAACATCTTTGCTTTTCGTCCAAAGAAACTGATACTTTTGCACAAGATAGTAGGCTGTTAAAGTTGATAGGGCGGTGTGAGGGGGGTGTTCTTCCTTTATTCTTTCGATATCTCCATCCCTTCACGAGTTATAAGGACTTCTTGGTTTTATCAGTATATACTTCACATACTTAACATCTATTTGATCTTTTAAAGAATTTTTTGTATTTGTATATGTATTTTGAGCAGCAGGCGTCAAAAAGTTAACTCCTGAACATCTAGAACAGATGCTGCTAATTTACTGGAACTCTAGAAATTACTAGTGTGCAGTGTTGTGTGTTCAGGGAAATATTTATTGCTCCTGTTATTTTGGATACTAGAAAATCGCGTAATATATCATGTATCATATCTTTACACGTGTATGTCGGCGCGGTGTCCTGAGTCAGCCCCTGATTTTTACGTCATGTACTATTTACTCGCGGATCTTAATAATAACCAATCATTAATATAATAATAATAATATTCTTTATTCACCACCCAGAAAATACAAAGTAAAAGTAATTTTAAACAATATAATCCTATTATGGTAAGCAAATGAAGAAAATGGTTCCACAGAAGGCGTACCTTGAAAGTGGAAAAGTTTTCTCCAGTCAGCAAACTATGCAAAAAATTAAAAGTAAAAGCAAAAGCAAAGTAAAAAAAAAGAAAAGAAAAAAAACAGTGTTAAATATACATACAGTACATATGAACATATATCCTCATACACACATATACACATGCATACATATATACACATATATACACATATATTTACACACATATATACACACATATATACATACACACATATACATACACACACAACTACACATACATACATACACACACATATACATGCATACGACTGTACATATTTTAATTCTATTTTTTTCATACAATATAAATATTTTTACAATCTACATATTGATGAATTTGCAATCTAGGAACTTGGCGCAACCATTTTTTTATTTTATTTTTAAATACATTAATCGAGTTTATTTCTTTAAATTCGAGTGGAATTAAGTTATGTAGTTTGGGCCCTAGATAAATATAACTTCTTAGTAAAATATTTTTCTCTGGTTTAGGAATCTGCGAAGCATTTTGTCTATATCTAGTATTATAGCTGTGTTCAATATCGATTAAGTCATGCCTATGTTTTTGCTGTCTGATTACAACTGCTAAAAAAAATAGCTGTCTAGGGTCAAGGATATTTGTTTCTAAATATAGGTCGTTAGTAGGATATGTATAAGCTTTTTGATAAATTGTTTTTAAAATACATTTTTTGTATAATTTCTAGTTTATGTAAATGACTGTTTGTGGCTGCACCCCACGCAACTATCCCATATGTTATATGACTTTCAACTAATGCATAGTATAGTATCCTCATCTGGTAAATTGTAAGTATTCGGGATAAATACTTAAGCCTGTATGTAACATACCTCAATTTTTTTATTAAATGATTTATATGCATATCCCATTTTAGATGACAATCTATTATTATACCTAGATACTTAATACTATGCACTAAGGAGATGTTTACATTTGCATTGTGGGCCGGGACAAGAAGAGTGTCAAAGTCTGGTAGGTATCTCGAATATGATGTAAAGGGTATGTAGTGAGTTTTGCTGTAGTTAATTGTCAAAAGCCGACTATCAAACCATTCCATTATAAGTTTAAAATCATTTTCTGCGGTTATTTTCAAAGATTCCCAATCTGGGGCTTTATATATTACAGCTGTATCATCTGCAAAACTCACTATATCACCCTTTACTGGTAATTTATATAAGTCATTCAAGTATATATTGAAGAGTATCGGTCCTAGGACTGTTCCTTGAGGAACTCCATATGTAACTGTTTCAATGGAACTATACGTGTTATTTATTTTCATGCACTGTTGCCTATTATTTAAATAGCTATTCATTAGTTCATATGAAGTTCCTCTGAATCCGATACCCTCCAATATACATAAAAGCTGGGAGTGGCTAACCGTATCGAAGGCTTTTGCTAGATCGACGAAGATGCAAAGTGCCGGACATTTTCCATCAATGGACCTACTAATTTTAGATGTTAAATAAGCTATTGCATCCTGCGTCGATCTGTTATCCCTGAATCCAAACTGCTTATCTGATAATATATTATACCTGTCCATATAATTTTGGATTCGTTTTTTTCAACAACATTTCAAATATTTTAGCTAAGTTTGAGATCAGAGAGATGGGTCTGTAATTAGCCACTTCCAGCTTATCTCCACTTTTATATACGGGTTTTATTACAGCAATTTTGAATACTGAAGGAAACGTTCCCATTTGTATTGATTTATTAATTATATAAGTTAAAGGTGTTAATATTTCATTGGCTATATATTTTAGAGTCTCAGATGTTAAATTATCGATTCCGGGAGCCTTGTTCTTTTTTAATTTAAATATGGCTTCTCTAACTTCTGTCTCATCAGTTTCGGAAAGGAAAATTGAGTTTGATAGTTTAGATATATTAGTAAAAGTTGTTTGAGTATTTTTTTGTTTAATTACATCAGCAAGTTTTTTTCCAATCCCTGTAAAGTATTTTATAAATGTATTTGCTATTTTATTCTCATTTGTGGTCGTTTCACCATCCTCTGTTTTTATCTCATGGATTTCTTGCTTTTTTGCGTTATTATTGTTTACAATATCATTAACACAGTGCCACAGATTTGCTGAGTTATCCTTATTTTGATTTATTTTATTTTGGTAATAATTAATTTTAGCTTTTTTTATTAAATCATTTAATTTATTTCTATATTGCTTATATATCATTTTATTTTCGTCAGTTGGAAATTTTGTCATATGTTTATGTAACTCATCTCGTTTATTAACAGATTTAACTAGACCATTAGTTATCCATAATTTTCTTTTTTATTTCTGAGTTTTTTAACTTAATTTTTTTTGTGCACAATTCTATCTTATTTTTTATTTTTTTTTATAAATAAATCTGCAGCAGCGTCAACATCATTAGAGGAATATATATCCAACCAATTTTCCTTTCGTACTTCTTTTAGTAGTTTATCTTTATTTAAGTATTGTTTCATTTTCAGATTATTGATATTTTGCTTTTTTTTCAGGTGCAGTTATTTGGGCAATTATTGAGAAATGATCAGTAATGCTAGTTTCAAATATTATTGATGTATAGCTGTAGCTTTCATTATTATTTTTAATAAATAAGTGGTCTATGCAAGTTTGACATTCTCCTTGTACCCTAGTACATTTGTTTATTGCTGATGAAAATCCAAACTCAGATATAATATTTAAATAATTATGCATGTTCACTATTTTCAAGTATATTAATATTTAAGTCACCTACTAGTATGTGAATATCGAGATCATTACGGCAATTCATTAAGTAATGATGCAATTGTTCATTGAATAAGTTAACACATGTGGAAGGTGGTCTATATAAAGCAGTAATTAGTACGTTTTTTTTATTAAATTTGACTGTTATCTCAATAGCCTTCATTTCAGATATATTAACAATTTTATAGGTAAATTTTATTCCACTTTTAACATACACAACTAAACCGTCATTTTGATTCACATTACCCTCATTATATATAAGTTCATATCCATCAATATTATATGGAGAAATATCATTAATATGCCAAGTTTCAGATAATATTATATAATCAAAATCCTGCTGAATTTCACTAAGTACAACTTTAAGCTCATCTAAGTTTTTGTTGATACTTCTAATATTGTTATGAAATATTTTAAGGTTTTTATAAGCAGTACTTTTGAGCATATTATTTAATTGTGAAATTCCTGCTGCTGTATGAGTGTCAATGCTTTTTATTTGGAAGTCCCTGATATATTTTTCCATTTTTACTTTGCTTTATTGCGTCTCAAGTAACAATAATATCTTAAATGAAATTTATTTCTATATAATATGTTATTATTGAGAGTAACAATTTATACCAGGTAATTAAACAGATATAAAGTTATAAAAAATGACAAAAATGTAAAAGAAATAAAATTAAGAGACAAAGAAATTTACAATTTTATAATTTATGTTTCGGGCAAGATTAGATTTTTTTTGTTCTACTTGATGAGCGTACTGTTTTGTTTTCGTCTGTTCGTTCAAGACCTCTTCTTTTCTCCTGGGGTTGTTTATTTATGGTCGTGCTCATAGAACCTTTTTCTTGTTCTCTACTACTAGTAGATGCACCCAGGGTGCTTTGGGTATTTTCAGATATGATTTTGGAACTATTTATTTTATTTTGTATTGGGTTTTGTTTAAGTTCGTCTAATGTAAATTGCTCGCCATTAATAATTAGAATGTTCTTTTTGATTTTTGCATCGGGATGTTCTTCTTTGGCTATTTTCAGTTGCCTTATTAGATATTTTTTATCTTGATAATCTTGGGCTATATAATCTTGTGCTATGTAGATTCCAGTATTTTTTAGTTCACTAGCTTTATTTAAGATATTTGTTACAGAAAATTCGTTTATATACATTTTATAATTTTGACTTCAATATCTGACAAATAGTAAGACGAACAATAATAATTCTTGCTTTTTTACATGACTCTTATTATCATTTGAGGTAACAAGTTATTGCAATATACAGTGGCGGTCATGAAAATAGAGCCAGAGGGAAAATATCACTAGTACGCGATAAAAATACTCGAAATTAAAAACTATTTGCAGTCTAATACAAAGTATGTCAAAATAAAAATACGTTCTACCAAAACTCATAAAATTTCTTGGTCACAAAAATATAGCCAATATGACATTGAGTACAATTAGGGCCGGTCTTTTCAACTCTGAGTGAATTACTGACAAGATGATTAGGAGTGGTTTTACTTCAACATTTTATTAATGGCTATATTCACATTCTAATCTTATAATTAGTTAACAGTAACTTACCCAGAGGCGAAAAACCGGCCCTTTAAGACATTTAAATTAGTCACCAAGTCACAAATTCCACTCCGTTTGACTAATATTTTGTTGCATCGTTTTTATTTACAATCACGGCCTCACATCGTGTTGGCATTGATGCAACCAGCTTGCGACAATATTCAGTAGGTATGGACGCCTTTGTATAACTTCCCACAAATATTTTTTATTTCGTACTTTATGATTACCAACAGAACTCTTTAGGTCCTTCCATAGGTCTTATATAGGGCTTAGGTCTGGAGATTGAGAAGGCCATGGCACTACTGGTACGTTATGACCTTCGATGAATTTTTTCGCCCTTCGTGAAATGTGCTTGTTATTATTGTTGTCTTCGTATAATTGGTATGTTCTTCTCGGTAAAGTGCTAACTCCATACCATGAATAGGCTTCCCACAACTTTATATTACCACCATCACATTTAACAGTTTTCTAAATGCATTTTGGCAACAATTTTTTAATCGGTGGTCTTCTCACGTAACACCAACCATCAGAGCAAAATTTTAATTTTCAATTAACTGTGTTAGCTGATGTTCAATTATTGTTATATGTTTCCATATTCCGATACACTATGGGAAAAACATAAAACCTTCGTGTTTGCATATTTTTCCTAGTTCAAAAATAAATCCGGGAAATCGAGTGGGTCATTTAAATTGATCTTGTACATAACTTTAATAAAAAATATTTGAGGATTTTCAAAACAAATTAATGAATATTATTTATTATTATCCTTATACACACCAACGTTTAAAAAATCAACGAACATTTATTTATTTTATTTAAAATCAGTGTTACCGGGTCATATCAAACTTATTAAAAGAAAAAAAACATATATTGTTTCATCTATATATAAAAATTATATTTTTATAATTAGATAATTAAACAATATACACCATAATTCCAACAAAAACATTTTCAAACAAGTGCTATCGAAAAATTACACATGCTTCCAGACAAAACGATAAAAACAAAGATAAAACTGGGCATAAAATCTAAGGCCCTAGAGAAAAGATAAAAACCCGAAATAATTAACCACTGAGCAGGCTTCATTTAGCTCCTAAGCGATTTGGTAGTGATTAAGAAGTTATTTCCAGTTTGAAACACCTGTGAAACAAACATTCTTGATTTTAACAAAATACCAGGCAACATGCAGTTGGCAATGGAGAGTAGAATAATTAGCTAGTCCAGTCAACATTGATAAATTACATTTAGTTTGGGTTTGTTCGAACAAAAGAGAGATATAATTAAACAGCGGTTTTGACGTAACAAAAACATCCTTGAGAACTATTTTGTATAAAAAATTATTTCGGAAGTTGCAAACTGATTAAACTAAAACAAGTAATAAGAGAAAAAAAAAATAGAAAAACTTATGGACTTCTGAATTAAAAGTATTTTGATCATTAAAAATTTGGATTAGCATTAACAGTGATGGAGGCTTTTTCTGAATTTGGGCCAATTTTACGAGGAACAGTTGTTTTCTAACCAAAAAAGGTTCTCTTGTTGTAGTTGGAGGAACACGAGTAAAAAGATAAAAAAAAAACATGGATTTTCACGTTTTATTTTCGTAACAACAACATAAAAAAATAAGCAATGATCTAATATATGATGTTACCATAGAATCACTACTTTTTTACTACAATTTCTCGAGGTTTTTTTTTATACTTACGTCAGTTTCAAGTTTGCCTAGGCCTGGAGAATGAAAAATCTTGCTCGATCGTTGAGCGAATCAGGTTCAAGTGGTATCTGCAATTGAAAATCCTCAGCGCGAACAATTTCATGAATGCAGAAATGACTGATATGAACTTCGTATATGGACTTAATGGGAGTTCGTTAGAAGCTATAGGTCTCTATAGAAAAATGTACCTCCAACGTCAGCCTCCCTACCATTACAGGTAATATATACTTCTACTGGAAATGGAGTAATCATGAGAAGACCAGTCACAGTTAGCAAGTAGAAGAACATGTTCTTAATCTAATCGAAGGACATTCTGTATCCGAAAAACTACTGCTGAAATGAATATCAGTCATAAGATCGTTCGGAACATTTTGAAACAACTACAATTATTGCACCCTTTCTGATACCTAGTGATTTTCTTCCACGAATTGATTTATTTCAATGGCTAAATCAAATTTTAGCTAATAATCCACAAGTGCTATCTCTGATTATCTTCACAGACAAGGTAACCTTTTCGTGAAATACCATCATAAACTTTTATAACAATAATGATGTATGAGTCTACATCAAATAGTAGGGAAATATTTTCAGCACCGGTCTCCGGTGAACGTATGGGCTGGAATTGTTGATGGTTTGGGCCCTACATTTTACCTGCACGACTCACCGGCGATTCATATAAGATTTTTCTGAAAAAGGAACTGTCTAGTATGTTGAGAGATCTGCCTATATGGCTATGCATGATGGTGCCGTAACACACTTTAGCCTCACTGTGCATTAATTTCATGATATGGCATGATCGTTGGATTAGTCGAAAAGGACCTCCTCGATCGCCAGATCTCAATCCCCGGATTTTCTCCTTGGGAAATTTAAAATCATTAGGGTATATTACCACTAATGCTGGCAACTGAAACCGGTTTTCTGGCGAACCGGTTTTTAGGTTTTAGATTATTTGCGATTTCCTATAAAACTGAAAACCGGTTACTCGGTGATTCGGATAACCGGGCAATCTGTTAATCGGATAACCGGTTTTTCGAATAACTAGTTATTCGAATAATTGACTATTCGGATAATCAATTAATATGCGTTTCCTTTCATTCAAATGTTATTGGAATCAGAAACTACAGGCGGGGCAGGTGGCCACCGATGCCTGTTTAGTTTAGAATTTACATAAAACCTGATATATTTTGTATTTTGTCATTTTTGTTGTAGTTTGTGAATATCTACTAAACACAATAATAACCAATCACATCACTAAAACTTTTGCTAGACTCATGCATAGATTGTGTCGTGCGCGTGTTCTTAATAAAAGCACGAAAAACTATCCTTTGCACTATTTTCTTTGCAGTTTTTATTTTCAACTTCAACGTCAATATTTATATAGAACATGAAATCGAGAGGTAGCGGAATACTCTGATTCTAATTAGAGAAAAAATTCTTTTATTTCTTTTTTAACAATTTCAAACACGATAGTTTTTTGTTTATATGTTTTCATAGAATAATCCTTTTGGCATAGAAGTTTACTTAATATATATATTTTTAAATAATTTATAGGACAGTGGCTTAATACCAAAGAAGGTGAGAAGGGCATGCCACAAATTATTTTCAGCACTCTTCGTATTAATTTCGCCAAAATAACTAGTACATAATAGTTCTATAAAATTGTGTCGAGTTTTTTATACTAGTTTCTACTGATCTACTGAAATGAAAATATTAAATTTATTTATTTTCTACAATCTAAATTATAAACTCAATCTAATCCGTTTTCTTATTAATCGGTTATTCAAGTACCCGATTAACCGGTTTTCGGAAAACCGATTAACCGGTTTTCGGATACTCAGTTTTGATCTATATTTGGATACCCGGTTTTATCCAAAACCGTTTCATGTGGAAACCGATTAATCGGTTTCACATTTTTACGGGCTGGGAATTTTCCAGATTTTAAAAATTAAATTTTAAATTTTAGAAAACCTGTATATATTTAACTATTGACTTTTCATGTACTTGTTTTACCTTCACAATCTGCGTCTTTTTTAAAAATATTCTAATTTTAGAGCACTTTTATTTTTTTTCGAAAAGGAAAATAGTTATGACACAGAAGTATAATAAATTAGGTCTGTTTTCGTTTTATTTAAGCTTGAATAGTTATGTGAACAATAGCGCCTCAATCCTAAAATAAAATACTAACTAAATAATTCTGACCCTTAAAGCACATGTACAGGAGACATACCCTTTTGTGGGTATGGAAAGCAAATCAAATTGCCTGCTTAGTGGATTACGTCACGACTATTATTGTGGTCTATCCAACCAAATATTCAAACAGAGTATTCACTATTCACTAGTATTCAGTGCTATACCTATTAATAATGAATATTCGAGGATCCGAATATTCGAATTAATCGAATAGGTATTCGAATAATTCGAATATCCGAATACTCGAATAATTCGAATATCCGAATACTCGAATAATTCAAATATTCGATAATCCGAATAATTCGAATCCCTATTTGAATAATTCGAATATCCGAATATTCGAATATTTTTTTCGAACGAATATTAGAATATTAAAATCTGGAAAATTCCCAGCCTTAATTTTAACCCCTGCCTTAGTACAGTAAGAATAAGGTCGAGGCGAGAAAGAGATGGAATAGTTTGACTGGGAGTAAAACGTGTCACTAATGTGGTCTATTTATATATTTGGATTTTAGAACAGGTACCTACCTATACCTACTATCTACCTACTTTGGTTGGATGCATACTGCATACCTATTCGTACATAATTTAATAATATATTTTAATATTCAAATTTACTCAAATATTCGAGTATTCGAATATTTCGAATATTCGAATAATTTCCTATTAGAATAATTCGTATTCGAATACTCGAATATTCGAATACTCAAATTATTCGTATTTGATTCCCAGCCTTACTAATTACCACCGTGGAAAATGAAGATTTACCAAGCCGGATTAATGTTACAAAAACAAACCATTTGCCTTTTATCCTTTTTTTCGTGTTCCGCGAACTCAATGCATTTTATCGAAAGACAAGATCTCTTTTGGTTAGAATATAATAATTGTTCTTCACAAGGCCGTAACTTTGCAGAGAAACATTTCTTTTTTCATTAAAATCGTCCAAGTCCTCACTTTCTGAAGTTTTCGACTTCAACCCTGTATATAACTATTTATATCCATTATAAACAACCGATAAATTATATATAATTTTGAACATAAAATGTAAACAAAATAACACATATCTTTCCTATTTATTTTCCATTTTTACTACAGTATAAACGGTCGTGGCGTATTGCCTAGCCTCAAGCATTCTGTGTACATTTACTGGACTACCGATATTTCGTTAGATCTAAATCCAACCGGGCGGTGACCCTCAACTCAGATGCATAGTGCAGCATCAGTTTCAGCAGCATAGCATGGGATCGCTGTTGCGTCGTCAAGGTAAATACCAGCGTTTCGTGTGAGAGTCAAACAGAGCGCGCGCGCGCATGCCACGTTCCTCGATATCCGGAACATCACAGAAACAATGTGATTTAGAATTTATGCGACATTGTCTGTGACCAACATGTGCTGATAATCATTTTCCTAAAACCGCAACCCTATCGCTATGCAGCACACAGGTTGCACAGTAAAATATATTTTACGATCATCCGTCAAAACACCCAACCTATATTTAAATCTGCCAGAACAGGGTTATTTATTTGTTACAGCTAGTAAAATTTACCAAAAAATTAGACATTAATTTATTTGTAACGTTATCTTCATTTAATTGTAAAAGTACATTTGTGAAAATGAACGGCAATAAATAATTACTGCAGAATGCCATTAAATTCTGCCATCGGATTCAACAAGTGATTGATGCTTGTTACTGATAATAGTAATCTTACAGAGATGGATCTTATATTTGGGATATAAATGGTTGTTATAAAACCGAAACGGTTTCTTTGTACTTCTTATCAGTTTTATAAAGAGGGCATTTATAAATTGATTAAAATTAGATACGTGAATTTCCAGTTTAATATAACGATCTCGCTAAGCGACAGCAAATATCGAGAGCAAAAGCAATAATTTTTTAAACATACGGTACTGGTAGACAGTTACAATTTTTAATACGTTGACAGTTACTAACAAGCTCTAAAAGAGTGATTTTTTAAACCAGTTTACAAGTCTCTGTCCAGAAATATTTAATCGCTTGTGAGCAGTTTAACTAAATATTATTTTATTTAATATGCGTTGATTTCTTGAGCATTATCGTGTTGTTCCATTGGTATTTGCTTCAGAAGGTAACGCTCCCTGAAAGTTTCACATAAACAATCATTACAAATGGAGTTACTTTGCCGGGGTTAGAAATAATTAAAAGTACTTATTTCTTATTTGTTGACATGAATAGCTTGGTATAAGTCCGGGCATAGACACAGACATATAGTTTCCATAGCAGCATCGCTAAACGTCTATTCTTCAATGTCGAAACTGTATAGTGAAAAATGTTCTACATCCAAAGATGTAACATTCGCATACGTAAAATATTTCTGGAGGTCATTTGTAGAACGTCCGTCACTTAAGCACTGATTAATAAAGCTGCAAATCGTTTCTGTGTATCATGGTCGTAGAGTACAGATGTACTTACTGTAGCTGGCATTCACCTTGACCGCGAAATTCTTTCTCCAGTCCAGTCTATTATTAGCTTTCGAGTTGTGTACACTTTAAGTAACTTGGGGGTATTGCATATTGTTTTCGTGTTTTTATTTTATTTGTTATACTGTATTGTTGATATTAATTTAATAATAAAGCATGGCAGACGTACGCAGGGGTAGAAAACGGCCATTTGCTGACATAAATTCATAGGTAAATTCCCGAATTTGTTCTATGATGGTGCTAAAATAATTTGTAAAGTGTGCGAGAAAGATTTGATGTGCTGGGATAAGCGTGATTGTGGACTTAAATAGTGTACACCATAAAAATAAAAAAAAAATGGCGTGCCTTCAACAACATAGTTTATGTTTGATTTACGATTAATGCTGATTGCCTGTGATGTTCCGCTGCACATACTCGATAAACAACCATTTCGAGAATTCTGGATAAATACAATGCCCAGGTGAAGTTACCAAGTCGCACAACGTTATGTAACTATCTACCAACTGTACACGTAGACATGGTAAATAAGATGAAATGTGAATTAAAAAATACACGGCTGTGGTTATCTGTTGAGGAGACAACAGATTGTAAAAAAAATTCTATTTTAAATATTATAGTACGAGTACTGGACCCTCTTAAACTGACAGTTATATACCGCTAATGGGGAACACGAGCTGGATTCAAACAGCTCTGGCGGGCGCGCCGAATTTTTTACGTAAAAGGGGTGCTTTTGCGCATATTTTGTCCTTATAAACATAGATGGTTTGTCCACCCGTTTTCGCGGGGGTGGGGGTTGAATTTTAAAATAATCGTTTTTTCGAAAAAGTGGTCGCCTCGAAGTACATATGGGACCACTAGACGAGTACAACGCCGTCGAGATCGCTTAGATAGCTCTTCCCGTTGCCGAGATATAAGCCCCGGAAAATCCCCCCCTTTCCGCCCAATGAGCAACAAGAGTAGTCTACACCGAGCCTCCGAGCCCCGCTTTGATCCCGTGGGAGGCCATGGGGGCGACACGACATGAAAAAACTTCCATCTCGACCCACCCCCACCATTGGCGTGCGTGGAGGGGGTAGCTACATCCCTCGAGTAGAGACGACGGTGATTCTAGAAAACGCTTTTTCGGCAAAATCGCGTGCGGAGTGTCGTTCTGCGTCGCGAACGACGCAAAAAGTCTTATGACCGGATTCCATCCGACGCATCGTAACGGCGTGGCTGCCGTCGACGCGCCGAAAATTTTCGATCGTCCGAAAAAATACTTCGCCGGCACATTAAAGAACGCGCTCCCGTGGGCGGGCTTTACTCGAAGGGGGAGTTCCGCTAAACAATTGGGAGGGGGTGGGGGTCGCGAAGGGGGGGCTAATTTTGAAACGCGTTTTTTCGGCAAAATCGCGTACGTCGCGAAAGACACAAAAAAGTCTTATGACCGAATTCGATTAGTCGCGTCGTAACGGCGTGGCGGCCTTCGACGCGTCGAAAATTTTCTATCGTCCGAAAAAAATACTTCGTCGGCACATTAAGGACAGCGCTCCCGTGGGCGGGTATTATTCGACGAGAGGTTTTCGGAAAAAATAGAGGGTGGGTTGGGGGGTCGGGGGGGGGCCTAATTTCGGAAACCGCCTTTTCGGCAAATTAGCGGACGGCGTGTGATTCTATGTCGCGATCGACGCAAAAAAGTCTTATGACCGAAATCGATCTGACGCGACGTAACGGCGTGGCGGCCATCGACGCGCCGAAAAGTTTCGATCGTCCGAAAAAAATACTTTCTTGGCAGATTAAGGACCGCGCTCTCGTGGGCGGGTATTTTTCGGCGAGAGGTTTTCGAGAAAAATTTGGAGGGGGGTTGGGTAGGGGGGGGGGCTAATTTCGGAACGCGCCCCTTCGGCAAATTCGCGTACGGCGTGATGTTCTACGTCGCGAATGGCGTAGAAAAGTCTAATGACCGAATTCGATCCGACGCATCGCAACGGCGTGGCGGCCTCTGACGCGCCGAAAATTTTCGATCGTCCGAAAAAAATACTTCCTCGGCAGATTAAGGACCGCGCTCCCGTTGGCGGATGTTATTCGAGGAGGGGTTTCCGTAAAAAAATAGGTTGGGGGTGGGGGTCAGAGGGGGGGGCTAACTTTGGAACGCGCCTTTTCGGCAAAATCGCGTACGGCGTGTCGTGCTACGTCGCGAAAGACACAAAAAAGTCTTATGACCGAACTCGATCCGACTCGTCGTAACGGCGTGGCGGCCTTGGACGCGCCGAAAACATTCTATCCGAAAAAATACTTCGTCGGCAGATTAAGGACAGCGCTCCCGTGGGCGGGTATTATTCGACGAGAGGTTTTCGTAAAAAAAGAATAGGGGGGTGGGGAGTCGGGGAGGGGGGCCTAATTTTGGAAAACGCTTTGTCGGCACAATCGCGCGCGGCGTGTCGTTCTATGTCGAGAACGACGCACAAAAGTATTATAACCGGATTCCATCCGACGCATCGTAACGGCGTGGCGGCCGTCGACGCGCTGAAAATTTTCGATCGTCCGAAAAAATACTTAGTCGGCGGGCATTATTCGGGGAGGGGTTTTCGGAAAAAAATCGAGGGGGGTTCGGGGGTCGGGGAGGGGGGTAATTCCGAAAATCGCTTTTTCGGCAAAATCGCGTACGGAGTGACGTTCTACGTCGCGAACGGCGCAGAAAAGTCTAATGGCCGAATTCGATCTGACGCATCGCAACGGCGCGGCGGCTAATAATATACAAAAATTTTTTTTCGAAAGAGGAGGATGCGTTGCACCGCGCCAAGCAGGCGCAAAGCGCGCGCTTACCGTATGCACATATCGGAGGTGGACCATTGGTTAGACTTAAAGGTTGTAATACTTGTTCCACTGTTACTAGCTAGCAAAAGACTAAGTCAGTGTACTAGCGAAACAATTACCAGCGTGCTGTTAGAAACGTTAGAAAAATTTGAACTGTCAAAAAGTCAAGTGTTGATGTTTGTGACTGATGGCGCCGTGACAATGCGTTCGGTAGGCTGTTCTTTGCAAGAACAAGGTTGTACGTGGTGGATGCATTAATAGCAAGAACAAAAAAAGTGTTTCTTAAATCTCTTAAACGTCTCCGTGCATTTCATAGCAAGTGTCCCGGTATTCCTGAACCACCACAGCGGATTCTTACACGTTGGGGAACATGGTTGCAGGCAGCTTTTTATTATGCTGAATATTTCCAACAAATAAAAGCTGTGATACTACAATTCAATCCAGATGAGGCTGCAGCTATTAAGGAAAGCCAGACAAAATTCGAAGATACTTCCGTTGAAACAGCTTTAAAAAATATTGCGAAGAACTATAAATCATTACATGAAAGCATAAAAAAATTAGAAAACAGTGCGTTGTCGTTAGAGGAGTCACTACAAATTGTGGACGAAGTAAATCTACTGCTACGCGCTATAGGTGACGCAACAAATGCGCGTTAAAGAAAAGTTCACAAGTGTGTTAAATAAAGACAGGTTTTACCAAATTAAGACAAATATGTGATGGTTCAGTCCCAGATCCGTTAAGTGCGTTCAAAGACTATTTTACGTATGCGTGTATTACATCAATAGATGTCGAACGATCGTTTTCAAAATATAAGAATATATTTTCACCAAAGCGAACATCACTCATGGAGACAACCATAGAAACATACCTGATGCTGCAAAATGGCTACACATCTTCTCCAGTTTGTGATAAGCAAGCTAGTTAAAAGGGTACGTTTTACATGCATTGTTATAAATTGTAAGTTTATTGTTTCTCGTATTAGTTAATTTCGTGTACGCCACTGTCCCACGGATCATTTATGACAGCCCTACTAATTAATGTCAAATTAAATTTCTCTACAAGAACACCGGGGGTATCCGTTAAATTCTATAATGTCACATATTTACTTTGTCCACTATTTCAAAGGATTCGACTAAGGATAAACAACTTCTGCTAATATGCCATAATAATTCTCATGTATAGTGCGCAAATATGTTGCTATCTGGGTTTTCAAACTGCTGCCGACTTTCCCTGACATATTTGGACTCTGGGATTGAATTTGGAAATTAGAAATTCAATTTGTTGGAAATATTTATTATAATAAAACCGATGTTTCCTATAATAATAACGTCGAGGATTTGCCATCGCGAACGCTGGAAAACAATTAACAACGAAGAACATTTATGTACACTTTGACTACGACGATTGTGTCAAGAATCGGCTTTTGCGCAACCCTAAGCCGATTAATTAAATACTGTTGATATTTCATTGTAGAATAGCTGAGGTTGTCAATTAATTTGCTCGAACTACAGCTATCACCGACGACGTTACGTAAAAAAACGTGAAACGGTAATGGCAAATGTGCATCTTCATACATTATAGAAGATATTTGGAACTACTGGAACAAAAGAAGATGATTTTATATTTTGGATCCTAATCATGTCTAATTCATCCACTTATCAACCTGATGCATCACATCGACAGCGCGGATAATAATAGCAAAATAATAGTAGTCAATCCTTTAAAATATAAATGTTTCATTACACACTATTCACCCTCCGCATGTCGGTAATACCATGGTCTCGTTGTGCTAGAATTTTTATAATAACATGCCGGTAAAACTACTCTGAATTATTTTATGCTCATTGGCAAACTTTGTATCGAGTTAAAATAGTTGATTCCACTCAAGATTACGAATTTACAAATATTTATTAATATACGCAACTTAAGTCCCATAATCACCGCCCCGACCATTTTCTTGAAAAGTAAATATATGACACCGTAAAGATACTAAACAAAAAGTAATCTCTAGCACCAACATTTTTTCCCTCGATCTTTGAAGTGGTGTTAACTCCTTTAATATGTATAATTGATAAAACATATGAGTGTTTTTTTTAATTTAGCCCATGTATTTAACGAGTTTGATTCCATAATTTTGGAACACCCTGTATAATATACTTAACTTGAAGAATTGCAAGAATTCCCCCCGACAGGGAAATGGTCGATATTGTCAAGTGTTCAATAGCAACGCATATAGACGGATCGTGCGGCTTGGCTATCACGTTTACGTCCACTGCCCCATGTTGATTATTAATACACACACTCTAAATACGGAATATTGGTAAAACGTATATTTGAATAACACGTAGATACGTAAATAGTGTGAAATTAAGGACAACGGCGGTTAACTTGTTTAAAATGCCTCGTTCAATTCCTAAAGAAAGTGAACTTGTGGATTAGTGACTTCCCCAAGTTGCAATTTAACGGCACACAATTATATTGTACAAGCTGTACAAAAGTGTTTTCGTACCACGTTAAAGCAAACATTGACTGCAGTATGCATAGTCGTTCTTCGGCGACACGCCAATCCCCCACTCAGCAATGAATGAGTCCTATGTATTTTATACACAGGGCTCATTCATTACTGAGTGGCGGCTGGCGCCACAAAACTACTATGCATATGGCGATAAGTAACCAGGGTTGCAAGATTTGGCTACTTTACGTCAAATTGGCTATCCTTTTTTGTGTTTTGGAGTTCAAAAAATTATTTTGGCGACTGGCTACTAATTTGGCTACTTTTATAAAATCTGATATCATATTTTGGCTACATTTCAATCATGGATTGCTCAGATTCAATTTGGAGACGGCAGACTTTCAACAGTATAAATTGATTTATTTAACTGTAAATTTCAAAAAACGCGCCGAGCAGCGGTAGGAGCACATTCACTAACCTGATGTATATAAAATATCTAAATATCAAAAGTTGATTCATGCTCTATTGTCCTAACTAAGAGGTGATAAGTTTGACAAAAATATCCCTGTTAATATCAGACTGTCAGTGTCAGTCATAATTCAAAGTTGCCATTTTTTAATGACATTACTTATCTAAAAAACTACTAACAATGCGAAAATCAATTTTTGGTTAGGACAATAGAATGAATCAACTTTAGATATTTTTTGGTTTTATTTGATTATTCATGTATTATTACTTTATAAAGGGAATAAAGTTTATTTGTATAAAATTGTTTTTTATTTTGTATAAATTTATTATCAAGAAATAATAGATCTTGTCACGGTCCGTTTTTTTTTGACTTAACAATTTGTATCACATTCGAAGTAAATTAAAAAGAATAGTTTGAATAATACTGCAAATTCCAGATTCGATTAGAATAACTTTGTTAACTATTGTAATATTACCCTTGTGCGTGGCGCTACTGGACCTCGAAATTGTAAAATATGTTTTCGTACCGGTGCGCTTCGGAGTACGAGGTTGGTGGTGGTTAGTAGTGATGCGACTCGAGTGTGAAAATACTCGAGTGACTCGAGTCAAAATCCGATTCGAGTGACTCGAGTCAAAATCCGATTCGAGTGACTCGAGTCAAAATCCGATTCGAGTGACTCGAGTCATATGGCTGTTCAATTCGAGTAAAGTTGTTACTCGAGTCGAGTTATTGCTACTCGAATCAAGTTTTAACTCGAGTCGAATTGCAATTCGAGTAAAAGTTCTTACTCGACTCGGATTATTGCTACTCGAATCAAATTTTAACTTGAGTCGAGTTGCAATTCAAGTAAAGTTGTTACTCGAGTCGATTTATTGATATTCGAATCAGTGAGTTACTATGATTCAAGTTTTAAATCGAGTCGAGTTGCAATTCGAGTAAAGTTGTTACTCGAGTCGAATTATTGCTACTCAAATCAGTGAGTTAATATGATTTAAATTTTAAATCGAGTTGAGTTTGACTAGAGTCTAGAGTCAGGGCAGAGTCGAAATCAAACTCGAGGTGAACTATAGAGTAAAGTAGTTGGAGATGATTCAGTAGTTTGCTAAACGGTAAGTTTTTACAGTGTATTTAGGTTTTTTCTCTTGGTAATCTTTCAGCATTTAAAACACTACTATCTAATTCCAACATAAGTTTGAAAAATCGAAAGGATAAACATAAATCATAATAATTGAAATACAAAATAATAAATGGACCCAGGTCAAATATTATTTTTCCGGCAAATCAACACATTTCAAATACAAAATTAAATATTTAATTAACATTGTATATAAAATGATATTTAAAGAAAACCAACATAATTTTTTTTATATATTAACATTAAATTAAACTCTTGTTTGGCACAAAATATTAAATGAATACAGTATTTAATATTTAATACACACCGATTACGGTTTTTTATTTATTTCGAACTAATTGAATCGAAAAACAAATCTTTATGAACATGAATGTGTCAGTTTGATTGCTGTCGTGTGAGTCTTGATTTTAAAGAATTGTAAGATCTAATTTCTAATTTTCTAATACGTCGTAATAACGTCGTATGTAACAATTATAGGTTTGTACGTAGAGGCGATTTGTGATAGTTTTCTGATTATAGAGATGCGAGTATTACGAGAGCTCTGCAATAACAAACGTTCTGATTGAACAAGCGCATCTCTACAACAATGTGCGCTTGCTTCTGATAGTTTCAAACGAACAAACCTTTTAATTAATAATTATACAATCTAACCTACAAACATGAAACAGCAAACCTGGAGAGGAATTCCCGATCCCGATAACCCGATGATATAGTAATTGATTAGTGATTTCATTCATGGTTACATGTTTTCATCTTTATTACTTTTACAAGATTAGTGCCTTCATGTAAATAATCTTTCATATTTATATTATATAAACAAATCACACTGGCACTAAAGAATATTTAAAAATATTAATAAAACCATAAACAATTAAATTAAAGAAACTTGACTCGAGTCTAAAGGCGACTCGAGTCAAAAAGCGACTCGAGTCAAAAAGCGTCTCGTCAAAAAGCGACTCGAATCAAAAATCTACTCGAGTCAAAAAGCGACTCGAATCAAAAGTCGAGTCGATTTTTTGAGTTTTACTCGACCTAACTTTTGACTCGAGTTTTATAACAATGAAACCGAGTTTCAACTCGAGTAAATTCGGAAACCTACCGAGTTATTCGAGTGAAAAAAGTCACTCGAGTCCCATCACTAGTGGTTATTGCTTGAAGCGGGGGACAGACTCTGCCCAACCACAGCCTAGTGTGGTGGTCTCTGCGGTGATGTGGATTGAGATATTTTACCTTAACGTACCTTGTTACGTTTAGTTTGGTTATCATACCTTTTTTGCGTGGAAGGGACAATATTGAGCCACGGAGTGTGGATGGTATGTTGCCTTACCTTACGTTTGTGAGACAATGCAGAGTCCCGAGCAGGAGCCGACTAGCAGCGTGAAAAAGTATAGCTGTGATAAGTGAAGTTGTGTGAAAAATATTGCTGGGCACCGGAGATAGTGGGATACCTGGTGATACTAACCGTTTGGTGAGCACGAGAAAAAGAGGGTGGCACCTAACAAAAAAATAAAATACGAACTGGATGTTCTTCTCTTGGTTAATTTGGCGATTGCCGACTGTGTTTTCTATTATGTTTTTAGTTTTAAATATACCACATTTATCTGGTCGATTACTCGCTCTCACGTCTGTAGAAGAGAGTCTGAATTCATGCTAATTTTAAATATATGTATTTGTTTCTAGGTTTTGCTTTATTCAATTAAATAATTTTGTCACTTATGAAATTAAATAATGGAGCTGAAAACCTCGTTATAATATGACTAATATAACCTAATTTTATTTTGATAATTTTTTGTGTCGGGCCACATTTTCCACCAGAGATAAAAAAGTGTATGTTGTATTTACAATCTAATTATAAAAATAAATGGTTGTTGGATGTTGGATTTTTGGCTACTTGAGAAACCTGAATTGGCGACACTGCTATGAAAAAATCTGGCAACCCTGTAAGTAACACATTTCCTCAGACAATCAGTCATAAAAATGTGTGTGAATAGTAGCATTACTGATAGTGACACAAATTAGATTTAGTGGAATTGATGGTTGGGAGTATGCCGTGGACGGATCTTGATAATTCAGTATTTAGACAAATTTTGCAAAAGTGTATTAGTGGGCAGTATATGTTCAGGTGCCATCGGAAACGACACTAAGAAAAAAATATTTATCACAGATGTGAGAGTATTAATCAAAAAATTTATTCTGAACTGAATGATAAATACTTCTGGTTTAGAGTGAATGAAACCACCACAACTTGCCGTTTGAAGGTGGCACATGTTTTGGTGGACGCATCAATATTAGTAATATACTTTTACTCTTGTGATCGTTGATTAAAAATACAAGTGTGTATTAGTATTACAATCCCCTTTACTTTCAGCCTTCTTTGTATTAACTTTAGATGTTACCGAACTCGCCAAAATAACCACAAGGTAAGATATTGCGTCATATATGCAACACCACCTAATGTCAACTCTGGAACTGACGTCATTTATCGTTACCTCCCGATCTTTAAATGTAACTAATTTTATTTTTTAAAACAGTACCTAGTAATTCACTACAACACTAAAGAAACTGTTCTGATGAAATATTTCATTATTATTTCCTTGTGGTTCTGAAAAGTATGATGTATCCAGAAATCAATTTATTTTGCAATAAAAATTAACTATGCATTTTTTTGATTTACCCTGTATTCGGTTGTTCGTTTATATTACTCAGGCACCTTACAGCATAAAGTCTATCTATGCATTTGTCTTCTCCAACAAAAAATGGCATTGGTTAATAATAAAAATAATAGTCTGGTCATAATTATTTATACTTCATCACAATATCGTAGGAACCTTCAATGGGTCGATGTGCGGTGTATCTTGTAGCTGTTAAGCATGTAAATAAATGATACAGGAAGCGATTTTCGGGGCGTTGGCCTCCGTGTCTTCGTGAATTAAAATTGCGAGTCCGTGATGAGGATAAATCTAGGACAATTAAATAAAAAATCCAATAATTACACAGTGAGAGGCCAACGACTGATCACCACAATCGAATATCCTTTAATTATTTATTAGCATATCCAATTTGATAACCTTAAATGTCGAAAAGTCAATACCAGGAATTAATTTATTCGTTACGAATACTATTCCATATCGTTCTCAACACATAAAAATGACCTCAAAATCATTACCAAACAAATATTTTTTTCTTGCTTTAATACTGATAAAAAATAAAAACGAAACAATTAGGTACACACATAAAATTATTATACTTGTTTGTGTACATATTTAAATGAAATCTAAAAATAGCTTCTATTATTAACAAAATTATATTTGTTCTCATGACACAAGACAAGAACGAATGCCAAAATTAGAATACCAGTGGCGGCTGGTGAATTTAGGTTATGCACATCTCATATTAGAGGATGGAATCCCAGCAATACTTTAAAGGCAATACTACCAGATTGTTTCTAGACCATTAGTAAAATATCTGCACAATATTTATTTTCTTCAGCAGGAACGTTTATCGACCCGTTTTTTTTTTTTTTCGATTTTCGAAAATCAGATTTTTCTAAAATCATGACATTTTGAAATTTAAATGTTTATGTACACAAATAGTTAAACGAAGTATTCCCGAACAGATGGGCTGGAAGACAGAGAGCTATAGAGTGTACATCGAGATCACCAGATCTGACATATTTTGGATTTTAACATGCAACAAAATTTTATTTAACGTTTTAGGGCATTGCCAGTATGCCAATGGATCACATTTTGAGTAGTTAAAAAATTTGGAGGACGTCATAGGCTCAAAATACGATTTTTATTTAAATTATTAAACGGATTCGAGCAATTTTCCAAAAAAAACTGTTACTATCAAGTTTATTGAATCCATACTTTACGAACGCACAGCTAATTTTTCAATCACAGTGACATTTTGTTATTACCATAAAGCAGCACGTTATACGAAGTCTGGCGTTCGTTATGTATTTTGTTATTTTTATTTTGTACTGCCGAGATATCTGCTTGGCAAAAAATTATTTTTCCTTCAAAAACGTTGTGGGCCTTTAAAAATATAAATATTTCTGAAAAGTAGTCCAAGATTTTAAACTGTAAAAAAAGGATACATTTGATCCCCTAAAAAACTATACCTATATTCTTCGATCCATTTACGCATACAATAGGTGCGTTCTTTCCAACTGAGATCTCAAGAGATTTCAGTATATCTCAGTTTCGGCAGAAATATTGCTATTTTTTTTAGTTATCTTATTTTGATATTAGCTGAGAATTCTCAGTACCCCCTTCCCCATCTGCACCACCTTAGTTTATATTTCAGTATCTCATCTTACCTCACATTAATGAACTGGAAGATTTTATCTGAAACTAAAACTTTTCGTGTGCAGAAATTCGTACAAATTCAACTTTAATTTGGTATTTTAATGTTTAATGTTGGTTACGGTATATTTTTTACCGTCAACAACAGAACACGAATAGGTAAATAGGAGGGGAATATCTCAACTTGTAATTTGATGTTTTTTTTCAAGTTACTGAAATATTAGGTAATCTCCATCTCAGTTAATCTTATATTGATATGAGATGCTGGGTGGAAAGAACGCACCTAATATTATTTGTGGAGAGAAAATGGGCTTCACACGTCTCATGGTTCTATCTACTATTCTCGCCACAGTTATGTCGTATCAGGTAACTATTCGGTCAGTTTATCAACTAATTGAAAAACCAATTATTTTGAAAACCAATCGAATGATCTGAGTATTTTTCGATTAAACGATTATTTCTTCCAATTTGACACATAAAAATGACATACGCTACGCAATCGCAGACTGGAGATTGAAGAGCACTGTTGGCAAAATGTACAACCTGACTAATAAAAACAGATGTAAAGAGCAATTATAGATTTCTGTCAAACATTAAAATAAATTTAACGATTTAGCTACTGTTTACTTTCTGTTACTGTTTAGTCAAATTTGAGAAATAAGATGAGCAGACATTTTCAACTACCCCTTTTTGCATTTTAAAACTATGGATCCTCATTTCATTATTTTTTGTAAGACATTTAAGCCATGTTTTTAAGTCACGCATTCGTGGGTGCGCGAAACGCATTGCGTAATAGTGCGAGGTCGCAGCAGTTTAACAAATCAATGTATATTATGTTTCATCCGTTCAACTGTTGCGACTTCGCGCTATTGCGCAATTCGTCTCATGCACCCACAGATGCGTGCTTTTTAAAAAAATATCTGATATGGCCAGCACATAAATTTCTTATACCAATATATATCAATCATCCTGATCTGAAAAAAATCATTCTATTTAATTCTTCACTTACCTCAATTAAATTTTAAAAGCTTGCCTTAAATGTTTCATTAAAATGTTTAAATAATTAATTACCAGCGTCATTCGACACAGTCAATATTTATGTAACTAAATTAGACATTCCAAATTTCAAACTGCCAAATTTAACCCCATTTTATGAGGTTAAATGTGTACAAAATTTCAGTTTACATCAGCTTTATTTTAGTACTTGGAAAATATATTTTATTCGCTTGATATAGTGAAGCCAATTTTACTCATCAGCGTATTTATCATTGTTTTTGGCCTTTAGAACGTGTACCAAAGTTAATAGATTTATCTCAAAAACTGTGGCTGCTATCGCGATACTACAAACATGCAAACAGATTTTTTCCATGTTATGTTTTTTTTTTCATTATAATTCGTCGAGATTCGTCTAGAAATGCATTAAAAAATTTAATTTTTTTCCCAAAATTGTACCTTTTTTCTTCTTTCATTAATTATGTCTCTTCTGGTGGTACCACATTTACCAAATTTAATTTGTCACCTAAAATGTTGTTGAAAATTTTGCCAAATTTGGGAATTCCCCCATTAGTATTTTTTTTAGTTATCGCGGACACACACACACACACACACACGCGCGCGCGCGCACACACGCACCCGCACCCACACATACACACACACACACAAACCGACAGACATCATTTGGAAAATAGTCAGAATGGACTCAGGAGGATTCAAAATGTATATATCAATCAAAATCTCGAGCTCGAAAATAATCACGATTATTATACTTCCTTATGTTAGGTATAAGAAAGTAACAAGGCTTTAGGTGTAATATGTCGTGTAAATTATGAATAACATTAAAAACCAAACCTGACATTTTGAATTAAAAACACTGGAATCAAAATTGTAAAGGCCATGCCAGCCATGTTGATTTGTCATTTTTATTTAAACAGTTCTGTCACATTTGACGTTAATTGTTTAGTTGACTCTAAACTACCAAAGGATTGGTTATTAAGAGCTTATTTTTTATTATTTTGTGTAACAAAAGTAATTTGTACTTTATTAAAAGCTAATATATTTATTATTATTATTATAAAAATTTAATCCATAAAATAACGAAAAATAAAACAAATTAATATTAATACAAAATTACTGCATGTGGTTTTCCGTTATTCTCGGTTGGCCCACAGAGCGCAGGTAACTACATAATTTCCTATAATTGCCGCAGTGTAGCGCAATTGTAAAATAATATATTACGTTTTGATATAATATATGTAGTACGTTTTCCGATAAAACTAGTTTACGTACTAACGTTTTAAAATGAAATAAAATTCATTTTATATTAATTTATATTTTTCTGTTGTTAGGGAACGTTTCAGTAGATCATAAAAACCGTTACTGGAAACCGCTACCTCCGTCCGAAGCTCTAATAATAACTATTAGACAGTGTCCTTTTTTATGCGAATTAATCGAATAATTGGTTATTAGATTCGCAATTAATCGACTGGTTGATTGATCGATTATTTTGTAACATATAATCGAATGATCCATTAATCTATTATTTTTCCAGCCCTACTCGACAGTACGTTGATTCAATTTGCCACATCCGTTTTATATAAACAAATTTAGGATTCATATATTTATTTCCCTAATGCATTGTTCTGTTCGTAAAATGCAAAATGTGAAAACTGGGGCGAACACACAGTTATGATTGGTTAGGTCCTTGCGATTCGACGTAATCTTTTTTCAGTGTATTGCCGCTAACTCATATTGTATTATTGATGAGGACCGAGGTAGTACATATGTTTATTTAGAAAAAAAACCTCTAACAATCCTGTCGAATTTATTTTCATCAGGAATCAACTTGACACTTCACCCAGAAAAGTCTGTTTTTCTTTCAATACTCGTACACAAATTGACATTTTAAAATGTTTTAAAAAAAAAAAAAAAATTTAGTGCAATTTTTCGAGCTAAATGACTCGGCATATCGAATTTCTGTCTATGAAAATGAAGATTAATGCGAGCACGCGTGTATATCGCACGTAACGATCTTAACTGCCATTACTTTTAAAAAGAAAAATGAATTAATTTCTGTGTATTACTTTTTTACTTTAAGTTTATACAAAAAAAATTTAATGAAGATGGAGTATGAATATAAATACACGGTAATTTCCGTTCCTAGAATTTTAAAACGCATACTTACATTAGTTTAAACCTGTGTCTACAGAGCCTTTCTCCCCTCGAAGAAGAAAATCTCGTTTCTACACCTTAGACTGTTGCGTTGCAGTTTTGCCACTGAACGTTTTTATTTATGTAATACAAATGTTACAACTATTTGGCGACATTTATTTTTGGATCTTAATTCTGTTCTGCCGAGTGTTCTGCACTATAGTCTGCTTCTTACGCAGGAAGAGTAATAATTAAATCAATGTGTGACACGATTCCATGGTCATACCTATATTTTTTTCAGTAATAATATCATGAAAATATATTAAAAACCTGAAGTTTAAATTAAACTTTTTTTATTATATTGTAAACAAGATGAGCGACGAAGTCATCGTATCGAGAGTCCTGATAGGCATTGGAGGGAAGTTGCTGATGAGCGACGGAGTCATCGGAGGGAAGTTGCTGATGACCGACGGAGTCATTGGAGGAAGGCTGATAGGCAAAGTCACAGCAAAAGTGAGGTCACAGAGTTAAGCGAGGCCATAGTTAAAGGTATGCGCAGGATAGTTCTGGATTTAGAGGTGAGGAGTAACAATCACCTGGTAAGTGTCACATCTATTACAAGTAGTATCGTTCCATAATTTGATCCCCTCCATCAAAATGTAAACATGTGGTTAGAAATGGTGGACGAATTTAATTACCTCTATAAATGGGATGATAAAACTGTGTGCCATTTAGCTTTAAGTAAATTGCAAGGTCCTGCCGAAACATGGCATCGCGAGCTGGGTGGAAACAAATGCTTTTTGATAACTTTAGAGCTAAGCGAAATTTGCCTAATTTATTAAAAACAATGCTCGATTGTACTCCCAAAGCTAAATTAGGGGTTATATGAATACTTATTTGAAAAACTGTCTCTCCTCATTAACAGATTAAAAATTTCGATAGGAGATGAGGAAAAGGTAAATTTAATAATGGGAATCATTTCGGACGAACGGATTAAATTTTCGGTAACTATTGCAGAAATCACAAACCCTACGATTTTAGCTAGTCATTTCAAAACACTATGTAGATGATCAGAGGAAAATGTATTCAAAAATAAATTCGGTCACATCTGGCAAAAATATAACTGCCTCTCAACTTTTGTTCAGCCACCCAGTAATTCTTTTAAAACTCAAGAGACCGCATATGCTGTAACAGTAAAGAAATCGGTAATTTTAAACCTCATTGCCCTATTCATCTGTCTGCATGACAACAAGGGACCCTTGAACTTTCCGTAAACTATCTCGGCCCTAATACCAACGATAAATTCTTAAAAACTGCTTTTAAATAAATAAACTTTTAAGTGTTGCATCGACCTCGGAGGTGAGTTATCACCTTATTACTAAAAAAAGTCACTGAAAAATTAAAACTAACAATAACCCATTGAGAACGATATTATTTTAATAATTCTAATAATTCTTTTAGGCCCAAAGATCAAAACCAAACATTATTATAATTGCGTCATGGGACTCATGGGCGTAGAACTAACTAATGGGAAAAAAATTAACTGAACTGAATAATATACGGTATAGAATAATTGATAACAGGCTGGCATTTTTTGATAATGTGGTCAATGTGCACGTAAATTGATGCCTTTACAAAATTTATTTTAATTTATTCCGTGTAAAATACAGCAACAAAAGCTATAATAGAACCATTTTAGACTCATTATTAATTAACAACAATGGGTACTACTACGAACGACACTAGGTGGGACTAAAATATTCATAACATTCAGCTAGGACTAAACGGCACACTTATTAAAGCCATAGGCGTCACACCTAGTGAGGCTCTAATGGGCTACAGAGTATATTCACAAGAGCAGTTAGAAACAGATGAGCGCGAAATTTTTAATGTTACAGAAATATGATCACGAATGGAGATATAGGTAAGCGAGATCAGGCAGGGTGATCTGGTACTGTTTAAGGTCACCAGCAATGCAGCTACTAGATGGAGCCAAAGACTGTCTCCCAAATGGAAAGGTCTATTTCGGATTGTGAAAGTCCTGGACAACGACCGCTATGAGGTGGCGGACATACCTGGAAGTACTCGCTCTCAACTGCGGTATGTGGCGTTGCCAGAGTGCCATGGATTCGTTACTGATAGTACAGGTGGTGGATCGTTGGAAAGGATGGTTAAATAATCAGGTGGCGGTGATTTCACTGGATCCAACCATCGATGGAAACGATGGCGGTTAAGTCATCAGGTGGCGGTAAATTCACCGGATCCAACCGTCAGTGGAAGAGATGGCGGTTAAGTCATCAGGTGGTGGTAAATTCACCATATCCAACCGTCGGTGGAAGGGATGGCGGTTAAGTCATCAGGTGGCGGTAAATTCACCCGATCCAACCATCGATGGACAGGATGGCGGTCAAACCATCAGGTGGCGGTAAAGTCACCAGATATGGTAAGGTCAGGGGTACGTTCTCTCAGCTACAAGTAAAGTCACCGGACAGGGTGTTAGGGGTACGTTGTCCCAGCTACAAGAAGAAAATCACTGGGCAGAATATGTTAGGGGTACGTTGTCCCAGCTACTACTGCTTAGGGTAGACAACGGTATCGGGTCAGACGTACTTCCTGGGGTCACCTTGTTTCACATTTTCCCTTGCCTGTTTCACTGTTTCCCAAAATCGAGGTTAAAAGTGACACACAGTTTCTATTTATTTTTCTTGTTTAGATTATATCTAATTAAAAAAAAAAAATACTTTTGAAAAAAATCAAGTGCATTTAATACATAAATGGGAAATTTCAATTTGTACTTATAAGTAACCGAAAAACTGAAAGTTTTATATTTTGTTTCATATTTACCTCACTTGACCCTACGACCTAACAGAATTAAACCACCTTTCAATTAAAAGAAGGGGAAAGATGACATCGATATGCGGAGATTTCATTTTATACTCCTAAGGCCCGGTATATTCTCAACTGGAATAACTGTTCTGCAAAAATAGATAAATAGTAACTAGGTATTGTTTTACTGGTTTAATAATTTTATTCTCAAGGGTTATATCCCGAGTGCATTAAGTTCTGTTCGGTAATTTTACCAGGATGTGGATATACCGGCCCTAAGGCCCGGTATATCCACATTCTGGTAGAGTGGTTGTTAGTTACCAAACATATTTATATCAATTATTACGTCTCTACTTTTGCAAAAAACTGATCTAAGCGAAGTTCTCATATGGAATAACTGTTTTGCAAAAATAGATAAATAGTAACCATTGTTTCATTGGTTTAGCAATGTTATTTTTAATTTATCTGTTCGATAATTTTACCAGGAGGTGGATATACCGGCCTAAATAAATCTTCTTGTCTTGAAATAATTTACGAGCCTTGCTTTACAAACCTGAAGAAAAGATGGCGTGAGACAATCTCCTTTTCTTTCAGTCAACATGTATATTTTTGTTGATCAGTAAATTTTGTATCTTTTTGCATATCAAAAATATGTTTTCTTCTTTATGCGTGATAAATCATAAATCTTCCTGTATTTACGTAACTGGCCCAGGCTTCCCAATTTTTCTTCATCTATGTTATAGCATCTAAGCCCATTTATGCATGTACCTTTATTAAATTCTGATACAAAAATAGTTTTTGACATATCATTATTCCGATTCTTCATGTCAATGTAATATAATTTCTCTGTCCTAAATTCATCTGATAAACCTCGACCACTTAAACTAAAAACTGGTTCATAAGGTTACGAGAGAAGTTGAGAGAAATATTTTACCGATAAAAAGTACTCATAAAATTAAATCACCGACACACAGCTTTATTTACTTCAGTTGAAATCTGATTATCCATAAGAACGACATACACACATTAATAGGATTTTTAAAATATTACTGGAATATGTTGCTTTAAATATACAGGGTGACAAAAAAAGAACTAAATAATGGCTCGAACTTTGTATATTTTGCCTATATCAAAAAATAACACGAATAGATTTAGAACTTGTTGAATAATTACAATTACAACGCATATTTATGTGACCTTCAATTTTTTTGGGTTTGGTCTTATTATTGACATTTTTTTAAATTTTAACGTATATTTTTTGACGTATTTAAAACAAATATTTTGTATCGTTACGGATCAATAAATGTTTGTGTATTAATGTATGGGAATTTTTTTCAGATATATCGATTTAAAATTTGTTGGTGTCAACGCGGCAACTTGCTTTGGATTACGATGTCCTCAAATTTGTCAGAAATCTTCTGATATAATATAAAATATATAATAATATAACATGCAATTAGTCCAGGAACTAACCGAGGATAATTTCGACAGAACATTACAATTTTGCAATCTAATGTTGGAACGTTGTAATAATAATGAAAAATTTGGTTTTCCGATGAAGCAACTTTTTGCCTTAACGGATGGGTAAACCAACATACCGATTTGGTCGAGAAATAATCGACATTGTTGGAACAAGTACAAACGTCGCATTCGCAGGAGGCAAATGTTTGGGGATGTATTATTGGGCCCTTGAATTGAACTTCTTAAACTCTTACAATAAATGTAACGTGATATTTGCCTGCGCTGAATGGGTGTAAATAATTTGATTTAAAATGGGGTGTGGATTCAGCAAGACGGTGCCCCTCCCTCCCCGCACTATGGGGCCAAGTCAGGGAACATTTAAATCAGGTGTTTCCCCATCGGTAGAGATGATACATAGGTTGGCCTGTTAGGTTTCCCGCTACCACAGCCATCGATTTCTTTTTATGGCACTATGGGCTTCAACTAAGGGAATATTTAAAACAAGTGTTTCCCGAAAAATGGATCCGTAGAGAAAATACATAGAAAGGTCTGCTGATCTAACGCCCTCGAATTCGATGAGGATATCTCAAAAGAAATATGTACAGAAGCAAGCCCGAAAGATGTACAGGAACAAACAGATCCGAAAATTTTTAGGATCTGAGATTTTAAGACCGACTAGCATGCTGTCAAACTGTGAGTGGAGATGGAAATTTGAGTATTTATTGTAAATTTATGTCTTAACGTTTTGAAGTTTTTACTGTTTTCTTTTGTTCGCACTGATGGTAAAAAATCGCAACAGGTAGTTGATATTATTAAAGCAAGTCAGTACCTAGTCTGTGGCATTATCGGCAAGTATATTATCGACATCACGAAAGAATGCCGTTACGTCATCGTTTTTTTTCATATTAACCAAATCAGCACTGGTTAGTCAAATTCATACTTGTTGAAATGACGTCCAGATATAAACAAACTTTACTCGTTGACAGGCGAAAAAGTGAAAACATAACCTACAATTTGTCCGCTAAAAGTCAGAATAATTAACGATTTCGTCGTCTTTAAATTTGAACTAGTTTTATGTTTTTATATAATTTGGTATAATGCAGATTGCTTGTAAATATTAACAATTACTTTTAAATTAATTAACATCATTAAAAATTAAAAAAAACTGTTTGATGGCGTTCTATAAAAAGGATACTGTATGTATTTTTATGAATCATTATTAAAGCTGCAAATCGTTTCTGTGTATCATGGTCGTAGAGTACAGATGTACTTACTGTCGCCGGCATTCACCTTGACCGCGAAACTCTTTTTCCAGTCCAGTGTATTATTAGCTTTCGAGTTGTGTACACGTTGTCACTTGGGCGTATTGCATATTGTTTTTGTGTTTTTATTTTATTTGTTGTACTGTATTGTTGATATTAATTTAATAATAAAGCATGGCAGACGTACGCAGAGGTAGAAAACGGCCATTTGCTGACAAAGTGAATAAATTCATAGGTGAATTCCCGGATTTATTCTATGATGGTGCTAAAATAATTTGTAAAGTGTGCGAGAAAGATTTGATGTGCTGGGATAAGCGTGATTGTGGACTTCACGTAAATAGTGTACACCATAAAAATAAAAAAAATAGCGTGCCTTCAACAACACAGTTTATGTTTGATTTACGATTAACGCTGATTGCCTGCACATACTCGATAAACAACTATTTCGAGAATTCTGGAATAAATACATGCCCAGGTGAAGTTATCAAGTCGCACAACGTTATGTAACTATCTACCAACTGTACACGTAGACATGGTAAATAAGATGAAATGTGAATTAAAAAATACACGGCTGTGGTTATCTGTTAATGAGACAGCAGATTGTAAAAAAAATCTATTTTAAATGTTATAGTACGAGTACTGGACCCTCTTAAACCGACAGTTCCATTGTTACTAGCTAGCAAAAGACTAAGTCAGTGTACTAGCGAAACAATTACCAGGGTGGTGCTGGAGACGTTAGAAAAATTTGAACTGTCAAAAAGTCAAGTGTTGACGTTTGTGACTGATGGCGCCGTGACAATGCGTTCGGTAGGCCGTTCTTTGCAAGGACAAGGTTGTACGTTTATACATGTTACGTGTAAAGTGCATGCTTTACATCTTGTGGCAGAAACTATTCGAAAAGGTTTTCCAGAGGTGGATGCATTAATAGCAAATACAAAAAAAATGTTTCATAAATCTCCTAAACGTCTCCATGCATTTCATAGCAAGGTCCCGGTATTCCTGAACCACCACAGCCGATTCTTACACGTTGGGAACATGGTTGCAGGCAGCATTTTATTATGCTGAATATTTCCAACAAATAAAAGCTGTGACACTACAATTCAATCCAGATGAGGCTGCAGCTATTAAGGAAAGCCAGACAAAATTCGAAGATATTTCTGTTGAAACAGCTTTAAAAAATATTGCGAAGAACTATAAACCATTACATGAAAGCATAAAAAAAAAACCGTGCGTTATCGTTAGCGGAGTCACTGCAAATAGTGGACGAAGTAAATCTACTGCTTCACGATATAGGTGACGCAACAAATGTGCGCGTTAAAGAAAAGTTCGCAAGTGTGTTAAATAAAGACACCGGTTTTACCAAATTAAGACAAATATGTGATGGTGCAGCCCCAGATCCGTTAAGTGCGTTCAAAGACTATTTTACGTATGCGTGTATTACATCAGTAGATGTCGAACGGTCGTTTTCAAAATATAAGAATATATTTTCACCAAAGCGAACATCACTCATGAAGACAACCATAGAAACATACCTCATGCTGCAAAATGGCTACACATCTCCAGTTTGTGATAAGCAAGCTAGTTCATCAAGCTAGTTAAGAGGGTAAGTTTTACATAGATTGATATAAATTGTAACAGTTTATTGTTTCTCGTATTAGTTAATTTCGCATACGCCACTGCCCACGGAACATTTTTGACAGCCTTAATCATTATTATTACACATTGAAACATACCTTTTGCCTTAAAGATTAACTGTTGGTAGTTCTGAAAAGATTTGTATTTCATATACAAAAATCAATAAAATAAAGAAAACGGTAACAATTAAACTCAAAAATAAACAAATCTAAAATCGGCAGTGACATGTAGAAACAGGAAACCATGAAACATGTGACAACGACGGTGGTCAAAAGCCTTAAATCAGACTGATCGATATTATTCTCGCTTGTTATTGAGACGTACGAAATCAGGCCCTATCTTTCTTTTTCGGAAGTTAGGTTTCGTATAACGCATCAACAACGTCAGTTTGAGTCGTCTGAGATATAACAGTCACATATTAGAATTAAATTTGTGACATAACTGCATTCTTTCGTGATTTCGGGTATAGTTTATTCAAAATTTACTTGCAACATAAAAAGCGTAGGCTTTTTTGGTGGATCAAAGAAACCGACGTTTTTTATGTTGCAAATCAGTTTAAAATAAACTTTAATTTATTAAATTCATTAATATTAGAACACAATTTCTCGCAAACTATTAGCCCAAATTAAAAAAGTAAGTACTATTGTAAAGAGAATTTAACGAGCTTTAAAACGATGTGCTATTTGCCATTTAAAATTTTAGGGGTGGATTCCACCACCGCTTAAGGGTTGAGGCGGCGCCATGGAAAATACCCAATGAAAGTTTCCCCGTTGAAAATAAAAAAGACGGGTCTGAGCGTTTTTCGGAAACATGGGTTTAAATGCAAAACAATTCGCCTGTTTCATTTTCGGTGTCCCATTCTGTATAAGCCGACCGTTAAAATACAAATGTGGGAATTAATAATAATATACACCACAATAATTAGACAACTCCCGAATCTAAAGCCGAAGCTGTCTAGACGAGGATTAAACATGGACATACAATCATTCCGACACCACCGGGTTTTGGACCCACAGCTACGACAGAAAAATTTCTGATCACACTTGCCATCGTGCGCTCTAGCCAAATACTCCACGGAGCCGATTAATTTGGTATATTATTTCTTTATGGGCTCCCCTAAAAAAAATCTTGCGTACGGCCCTGAACCAAATTCAAACTTTGCAAATAATTTATTCATACCTACTTAAGTTTTCTACTGCAAATATTATTCTCTTCTTATTTTAACCTTGAAATTTTCAACAGATTCCTAACATTTAAGCACGCCCACTACTGTCTATGTTCGATTTTCTAATTCTTCACACAAAGCCATTCATTAAGTTTTATGATTGTGATCCTTTGTTTCCTTTTAGACGGTGAGATTGAGTAAAATAAATTCGCACAGTCGATAAGACTTTCCGTATTCTCTCTTCTACACATCCTTAGACCATAAAGAATAAATCTACCTATAAATTGTAAATCTAAAATAAATTAACCGATCATAAGGAATGAAGCAGTAAATCCCTTTTGATCGCAACATTTACAAACATCAAACATGTCAACAACTGAGCAATATACAGAAAATGAGCCTTTGGGGTTCCACATCTCCTAAACACAGGCTCGTATGTTTAGTTTATATGCGGTTCTACCGAAAGGCTATCAGTCGAGACTCGAGACATTCGATATTTTGTTGTGGAAGATAAGAAAACAGAAAATAGGAAAACTTAGGAAACCGTTCTGTATTTATGGCGACTTGGTGAATTCGTAATGAGGAGTAAAGGAAAGATGAGAAGACGCACAAATAAATTTAATATGAAGCAGATGTAGGTCATGGACCAAACAGTTAAAGCTTAATGTATTTAAATATACCCCAAGCCTAACAGTCTACAGCAGAATATTAAATATTTATGATGCAATGAAAACAAAATTTATCCACAACCAGTATCAAATAAATATAAATTTATCATACACATTTATATTTGGCAATTTTAAAATAAATACATCTAACAAATTATTTTATTCATATATTTTAGTTGCCAAATCCATTAATTGATTATGTGTAATTTTCATTACTTATTGATATTACGGCAAAAACTAGAATGTCCAATATAAAATTAAATAAGTATACAGTACGGTCATAAAGAAAGTCTCCTCCCAAAATAAGGGCTTCTAGCTAATTTTACTTAAAAAAAGCTCAGTAGCCAAATATTTCTAAAAAAATGACTTTTTAGTGACTAAAAACAGAGAAGAGTGAATATTCTTGGATAAATTAAATACAAATAAATTCATTTGACAAAAAATATTTGTTTGATTTAACAATTCTTTTTTTTTTTTTTCGTGTATGCCACTTGAGACGGAATCGTTTCTGTGCTCATTTCTGAGAATTATGGAGAATACGTTAATATCAACATGGCTTCCTGATTTAAAATTTGATGTTGGATTATTAGTACCTGATTTGCTGTAACTTATTATATTGCAGTACAATATAATATACTATAATGTGCAAAGCACTTCAAACAAATATTTTATTTTAGAAAGATCCAAAAATTCGGATAAACAAAATTTTATGATATTTTCTGTGAGAAAAACTCAAGTAAAATGTTTGAAATTTGTTGTGAAAATCCACACATTCACCATTTGTTATTGTATAGTCTATATCTAGGTAGACTCGGCGTCAAAAAGAAAGTGATTTTTTTTCATTTGTTTATGATATGAATTTCCATTTGTAATAAATTGCACAAGTATTGTAAGAATATTACATGGTATTGCAGGATTTAACATGGCATTGCTTGGTCCCATTGCATACTGTTGCACAGCAGAGCATCAGTTCTGTCCCAACTATTGCAGGATGGTTATCCCTTGGACACCTCTGTAAAATTACACTAAACGGCTTGAATAACACAAACAAACAAACCTATTCGGTGGACCATTGAAGATGGCGTACGATTATGCCATTAAGTAGAAGTTTCACTTCTCCTCAATAGAGGGTCATTCCTTACCGTGTTAAAATTTAAATCTTAGTTGAGGACTACCAGGAATTGGGCTCTAAGAGACTAAAAATGACTACTTTTGAGAAAAAGTGACTTTAGTGACTTTTTGAAAATAAAGTGACTTTTAGTGATTCAAGTGAACCCGCTAGAAGCACTGCAAAATCTTAACATAAATGTCACTTTAAATGTAATAAGCTGGATATTCTAATATGATCTTAAAGGTGAACTAAACTTTTTGCCGAAGGAATGACATAAAAATGGCTGTGAACACATTTATTCGGACGCGGGCAGATTCAACTTAGCCCGTAGTTTGTGTGCTACTATAATGAATTTTAAGAATAAAGTGTAGTCTTAAGTATATTACTTTTTAAGTAGTAAAAAATGTTAGTCATTAAGATTAAATAAGTTCTTAAAGAACAGGCGTTAACTGTTTTATTAATTTATTTTCTCTCTCCGACCTCTCCACAGTCAAACCATTCAATTGCCACGTTGCTTGAGGCACGTGGGTGTTTGGCCGGCTCCGGGCAAGAGAACTCGGAAGAGAAATATCTGCAATTTTAATGGTAAAATAAATTGTTATTGATTGATCGATTGGTCAAATTCAACTCGACAAATAGCCCTCTGCAAAGTCGCGTGCGTCGGGTTAGATTTGCTCATAGTGGCATCGGCAGAAATTCGTTGCAACCCGACTCCGACCCGGTAAATGTGCTAACCTAAACAGCATTCGGTGGCATGCGTCCGCATTCCAGAGCCGTCCGGATTACAAAAGATGATATTCGGTACTTTTCGTTTCCATTTTGAATGAACAAACACCAAACACTACAAAACTATACAGGAGCAATAAGTACACTACACAGGGCTGCTTGGTAGGAATTTCGCGGGCATGCATTATAAGTTCCATTGCGGGCCGATTGTAGCCGTACTAATGTGCTTATTCGATTCTGTTCCGGAATTCTTGCTGGCCGATGCGGACCAATTCATCCCGGCTAAATGTGCTTCAAGCTTTACGTTACTCTATTGCTGAGGTTTAAATTTAAAATAAAATTGGCGGGTTGAGAGTGAATATTTTCAACTTTTTGCAGTGTACTCAGATTCTGTCTTGCGCGTTGAAAATTCTTCAAAAGAGCAGAATTATGGTGTAGATTAAGAGGTGTATATCAGTTTTCTCGACTGTACAGAACATAGTAAATCCGGTTTTTTCTTTGCTATTTCCTCTCATTTTTTAAAGTTAGTGCCACAAATAGAATCGCGTAAAGAAAAAACAAAGCGACTTTCCTTAAGGCTTCTTTCAAAATTGCAACGATATACGGTCTGATGAATCTGTTTCAGTAAAAATTGACTTTAGAAAAAATATCAGCTTATGAAAAAGGTAATGTATATTCTTGGATCCACCGAATTTGTCAAGCAAGTATTCTATTATTAGAATTTGGATGTCATCCCAGGGACGGATTCTTAAATCTAATACTATATTCTGAAAAACGCGTGATATAATAGTAATAAATTAAATTATAATTTTTGACAGTGTACTTACACATATTTATTATATTAATTAATTAGTTTTTCATGTAAAACCGGCACCGATGAACGGCCGAGAATTACACTATGTATGTAGTGTCGAAGGGAAAACATCGTTTGCGTCCCTAGGCGACTATCTGCTTATTGACCTTCTATTAGGTTTACATACTTGCTCTATGCAGTTTGTAATTTGTTTAATTCGAAAACACTCTAGCTAGTAATGTGTTGTGTGTACGGCGAGTACAGAGACATTTTTTATTTATTCGATATGTTCTGTTCAGTGTAGTGCGTTGGTGGACATAAAAATGGCAAGGAAGTCCGCGTCTTCAGATAGGTGATGTTTTGTACCCACGTAAATCTAGTTCAATCGTTAGTAAATTCGCTGAAAACATATGAAATAATTTATCTAGAATGACATCTCTACATGCCTAATAGGAATAACATATTTACATTATTTCTGAATAACGTATCTTTCCTGTCTAAATCCTACAGACATTGCTGTCATCTTCAATCTTATTATTTATCACCTATACCTATTAATATATATTGATCAATTGATTGATTAATCAGAATTAATCGATTGATTGATTAATCGACTAATTAGAAATAATTGATTAATCGATTAATTGATCATCGATTAATCGGATATGATTGATTAATCATTTGATCGCTTAATCGGAAATTATCGATTACTTTTAATAATCGATTATCGATTGTCAAATTTCATAATCGCCCAGCCCAAACTAACACTGTTTGCAAGAGAGCTGGCTTCTATACCTGGAGCTGGGTATATTGATATAATCTACGAACATTCTGGGTCTTTTGAAACAACAAGCCACTTTATTCGAACAGTGGCGTCATCTGCTAATTGATTCCGGAACTGCAAGCAGCTTCCCGTATGACACTGGTCGCACGCATTTATTTTATAATAGCCTCGTTTGCGGTTTGATATCCGACGAATGCACAATTTGTTTTTAGTTGTTTGCGGTACGGAAATTAACTCGAGCATGCGTATTTAAATAACTCTGAATTTATTCCAAATATACTCGGAATTAGTTCAACCGTTACCGCGAACAAAGCTAATATACTATAAAATAAATGTCGCACGTAATAATGCATTATTCTGTCATCTCCAAATGATATTAAATTTGACATTTTAAAAATAAAACTTGTGATTTGTCCCAAACTACTGAAAGATTTTTAAATATCTCAGGAGGACTACATTTTATGGTTGCACCGCGTATAACTTTCTCGAACATTCAATCTATCCAATCTACATACAATCGTTAGTTTAAGAGGATTTTAATCGTCGTCGAAATCAGAATGTCAAATATGTTTATTTGAATTAGTAGATCAAAAATACGTGACAAGACTCTAAGCAGTAACTGCCTTGTAACTCACTTCATTTTATGACATTATTTGTTTGACAATCATTTTACTGATACTGCAAGTTGAATACTAATATGGAAACTGTCTCTCTTATTATAACAACACTTACTGTTACTTAATCGACATATCAAGTGTCCCAAAATTCACTGCACATCCACACAGTGACAATGACAATGAATCTATCACCAAGAATAATCTGATAAAAAATTATATTGTTAAAATATGTCAACTTTAATCAATGTCAAATGTGATATGGTTTGATGACAATTTTTCTTGAGATTTGGCCAAAAAAATGGCCAATTTCCTTTTCAAAATTTAACTGTGTAACCTCCGATTTATCCAAAATGCTACTAACAGAAAGATATAACTAAATATACAAAAATTCTTGAGTGGTCCAAACAAATGGTAATCATACGGGGACAAATCGAAGCCGTAAGGGGGGATGTTCAACGGTGGTCCAGTACAATTGTACCAATCTTTCTTGGGTTATGGCGGCGGTATAAGGCCTAGCGTTATCGTGCAGAAACAACACACTTGACATTTTCCAACAGTTCGCGAGAGTACACAGTATTCTGTCTTTCGTTCATACAGAAACTCGATATACACTCCTCTGTAATCCCAAAAAAAAACAGTGGCAAGAACCTTGTCCGCAGACAACCGAGTTTTAATCTTCACTGGATCTGTTTCATTATTCTGTCGCCACTGGTCCGCTTCGGATAGGGAGTATAATAATGCACCCATGACTTATCACAGGTTAGAATGCACTTTAAATATTCGCCCCTCTCTGCTTCCTACCAATTCAAAAGTCTCTGAGAAATTTCAACTCGAACAGCCTTCTGATCTGCATTTAATAGGCGTGGATTCCAAAGCGTCGGGAGTTTTTCGAAACTTCAACTAAAATGTGTTTCAATAAGAGGGCAAGATTTGAATTGCGCGCCAGTTTGGCTATCATGATGTCACAAGATTATGTCATGCCAGGTCGATAGGAGACAGATGGAAATTAGTGAACGTGGAGCATTACACGATAGAACAACGCGTCCTGATTGTTAATCACTATTATCAAAATGGTGAAAGTTTGATTGCCATGATTCGTAGAGTGCGTCCAATTTTCGGTCGAAACAATTTTCCTCATTCGTCTACTGTGAAAACAATAATCGAAAAATTCGAAAGTACTGGTTCGGTTAGTGATGTGATACACACGTCACGAGCTCGTAGAGGTCGTTCGGAACAAAACATCACGGCAGTTCGCGAGAGGGTGGCTGAAAGTCCAGGGAGGTCGATTCGTCATCGTACACAACAATTGGACGTTACACCAGCCACTCTTCAGCGTATCCTCACTAAAGATTTGCATCTCCATGCCTACAAAGTCCAATTGACTCAACAACTTCTGCCAACCGACCAAGCACAGCGAAGAGAGTTCACCAATTGGATCCTTGAACAACAAGAAGTGCGGACAAAATCATTTTCAGTGATGAGGCCCATTTTCACCTCGATGGCTACGTTAATAGGCAAAACTGCCGCATTTGGGGGCTCAGAAAATCCACGAATGATTCATGAGAAAGTAATGCATCCAAAACGGGTCACTGTATGGTGTGCATTGTGGTCTGGAGGAATCATTTGGCCGTTTTTCTTCGAAGATGAGGCAAGTATTGCAGTAACGGTGAATGGCGATCGTTATCGTGCTATGATAACCCAGTTTTTTGTGCCTCAATTGGAAGATATTGCTCTTGACAACATGTGGTTTCAGCAGGACTGTGCCACTTGTCATACCGCCCGTGAAACATTGACGGTCTTGCACGAGACTTTTCCTGGTCGTCTCATCTTTCGGTTTGGTGACCAGAATTGGCCGCCACGCTCTTGCGATTTAACACCTTTGGACTTTTGGCTGTGGGGTTATCTGATGTCACAGGTTTATGCCAACATGCCCGTGACCACCGAAACATTGAAGGCCGAAATTAGATGCTATATCAACGAAATATCGCCACATGTATACAACACCGTTATTCACAATTTCGCCAAAAGAGTACGCATGTGCAAGCAAAGCTGTGGCAGCTATTTACCAGACGTGTTGTTCCATACATAACTCCCAAGTGTCTACATTATTATATTAACTCAATAAATATTTCAATACTTTGCTACTTACAGAAAACCATGTTTTATTGAACCTTGAAATATTGCGCTCTTATTGAAACACCCTTTACTATCGAAATCACGATACGTCACAAATTTATCTCTAATCTACAAAGTACGCTGTTCAAGCGTTCTTTGTTTATAAAATAAAAAAAAGAGAGATACAGTTCAAAGAAGTCCTTTATGTGACTATTAATATCTTAGACTAACGTTGTTGATGCGTTAAACGAAAAAGAAAGAGAAAAGCTTGATTTCGTACATCTCAGTAGCAATAATATCGATCAATCTGATGGAACGCGTTTGACTAGCGTCGTTGTCACATGTTATGGTTTCCTGTTTCTGCATGTCAACTGTTAAGTTTGGATTCGTTTATTCTTGGGTTTGATTGTTACCGTTTTCTTTATTTTATTGATTTTTGTATATGAAAAACAAATCTTTTCAGAACTAACAGTTAATCTTCAAGCCGAAAATAATGTTTCAATGTGTAATAATAATGATTCTTAAAATACACACAAAATACTTTTTCTAGAACGCCATCAGATGTTTTTTTTTTCAATTTTTAATTATGTTAATTAATTTAAAAGTAATTGTTAATATCTATATGCAATCTGCATTTTGCCAAATTATATAAAAACATAAAATTAGTTCAAATTTAAAGACTGACGAAATCGCTAAATTATGCTACCTTTTAGCGGACAAATTGTGGGTTATGCTTTTACTTTTTCACTTGTCAACGAATAAAGTTTGTTTAAATCTGGACGTAATTTCACAAGCATGAATTTGACTAACGTACTGCTGGTTTGTTTCATATGAATGATAACGATGACGTAACGGCATCCTTTCGTGATGTCGATAATAGTGCTGAATGACAGATTGCACATGGCTTATCCAAGTTCTATTAACTAATTTCGTTCACTGTTAACCGCAGGTCAACTGTAATGGGGTCGCAAACTTCTCGAGTTTTTTTTGCGCGACGCGGCATGTCCACCTGCGAATGCCTTATGCCACGTAAACATTTGCGTCTTCGATAACGTTTCATTACCGAATTGTGCGCGGTCTGCGCATGATTTTGGTCAGTTTAAAATTTTCGCTCCTCAAATACTTGATAATGCGTTGCGCAACGACACTGCATGTTCGCTCATGCTACTGACGAGACGATATGCACCATACGGAGCATGTCTAGACAACTCACTGACTTCCCCACGCGGTCTCGGCCTTGAACGTGCGTTTGTTCAGCGCTGATAAAAATTGTTCGTTTATATTTGATTGTCCGTATATATATAGGTAAATATGAGGTTGCTCTATGGAACCGTAACTTTAGGACACCCTGAAACAATGCCAATATATACAAAATGACACCGTCGCATCTGCTATCACGTGTTAAAAAATTAAATTAAAATTGAACACCATACGTAATACAACACCCTGTACTCCTAAAGATACCTCGAGGTATCTTGTGATGAAGGAGGCTACACACTGAGAGACAACACACACCCAATATCCGAGTATGCTACGATTAATTCCTGCTCTAGAAAAATTCCAGCTCCTTGATTGGGTATCGAACCCGAGACTATGGGATGAGATGCAAGTATCCTTACTCGACCACGAAGCTACATAACAAATTAAGAGAAATAAATAATTTATGAACATAAGCTCTTCCTGCAGCAAAAAAGTTTTTTAAGATGAAATTGAAATGAACTAAATGTAAAATGCAAAGAATTATAGTTTTAGAGACAATTATGTGTAAACTAGACTTTGAAACATGGCAATCGTATAATGCGGCATATGATATGTGTTATTTGAATCCGTGGGACTAGTTTCTCTGTTTTCTACATTTACATCTTTTTTTAAATAAACATACAATTGACAAGGCATATGACAACGAAATTAGAAAGAAATATAAGATGAGACAACAATCCACCTTTATCAGAATAACTACCTAAATTGATTTTATATTAGAACATTATTATATTTTAAATACTGATATTTTCCTTTTTATTCGTATTTACCTATAAAAAATAAACAAATACAAAAAAAAACATGCATTTATGTATATCTATATTTGTGTTTACATACACTTTATTCGCACAATATAGTCAGGAAACAAACATGTATTTATTTATATTCGATAATTTATTTTCGTTTTTTATTGGTGTTAGTATTGCTAGTATTAGTGTTAAAGATTTTAATAACGTGTAATAATAAGTAGGTCTAGTCCACGCGCAAGATTTCCTTTGTGGGTTGACCTTACTTTTTTTTATATATATATTCAATATATATTGTGTATTTGTATTTGCAAATATACCATCTGACAGCATTGTCTCTGTGGAACACTTCCTTTTTTTTTGCTTGTTTATTTACATATCATATTTGTTTATTTGTTTGGAAACTTGTATATACTTTACTTTGGTAAATAAATTATATTATTATTATAATTCGGCAAAGTGATTGTTGAGAAAATTATACCATGTCTTTCTACTGAGAAACCTCTACTTAAACGTTCTAGACTGACATCACCAGAATATAGTGAGCTCTTTGTTCGACTGTTATTTATTTATTTATTCCCTATTGTTTCATTTATTCCGCATTCCATTCATCGTCCCAGTATTCCTTCCCCAGTCTTTTCAACTTTTCCAACATACACTTCATAGGCAACACATACAAACCGCATTATACTTTTTCTACACACCCCAAAATTCGCTACTATACAATAGAAACGATTTATATCATTAATATTTCTCTTATCTTACAACTTCAACGTAAAAAAATTACACTTCAGAGTTCTGCAGCAAATTAACTAAATTAACTCACGAGTCATGTCCAGGTAATTATGTAAGTACATAAACTTAAGACAGTTGTCCTGCATCAAATTGGGGGTAGAGCAATAGGATCCTTATTACATTACCATCTTTATAGCTAAGGATATTAGAGCGCTGTCTGTGATAGTGATTCTCCGGATGCATACAAGCGAAGAAAACAGATAAAAAAAGAAGAGCGCCAGAATAAACCAGTCAGTCAGCAGGCTCCATCCACGAGTCAGAATTAGAGAGTGCTCTGCCGGATGGCGTTGATATTTGCAGGCATAAATTGGATTATCCCCATTTGATCATCAAAAGCGATTTGTCATTATAAAACTAAGCCCCTACCACACCAGTTTAATGTATTCTAGGACACTCTCACTTTAATTGATCGCAGCCAATTATCTTTACAAGTCTATTTCGGCTTCGATCAAAATCCCTTTTGAAACTCTATTGCGAAAAAAGAGATGCAATGAGAAAATTTCAATTGTGGATGACGGTGGGATAAGAAATAGTGGAGAGCTAATTAATACATAGCAGCCAACTGATGTATTTCTACCACAGAAATACCATTATGAATATTTTGTCAACACAATGTTTCACAACATCGACGATCTCATTACGAGCTCATGTTCACAAGTAATCATAAACCATCGACATGTATGAAGACATGGATGAGAGGTGTCTATATACTGGACACCGCGACCTTGTAATTTAACTGGTGACGACAGATAAACAATCTGTTCGACATCTTTTGTATGAAATTCACGCAATAAACGTACAGGATGTTTTAACTTCAATCCAAAAATTATTATATTTTTATTATATATTTTTGTCATTAATACGATAATGTCTGTAGATCATTTTCATAAAATTTTTACAAAACACCAGAGTCAATGAAAATGGCGGTAAAATGTAAGCATCTCACCATTTCTGACTATTTAATAACTAACAGGAAAAACTTTGCTCTTTCTTCGTTATTACCTACCATATTAATTTGGCACCATATTTTTTTAACACTCTGTATATTCGTTACATTATACAATACAATGTAGTAAAAAAATCAGATGCAAACAATGTGTTCGGACTAGGCAGCGGAAATATTTGCCATTTTTCAGGGCCGACAGTTACATAATAAATTCCTATTACAGATATTATCAGATATACACATATTTTTTTGGTGTGTTTATTTATATCTATAAGTATAATATATGCAACTAGAATAACCAGTATTGAGGCAGGAAACCGAGATGCGTATAACCAACTGGCTCGTCGTATAAATTGACGAGTTAAACTACAGTAAAGAAACGGACAACATACCAGGGTATGAAGTTTGTCGTTGTATCGTGATAGATTTTGACAAAAATTTCATACCGCGATTGCACAAAGTCAAGATTGGACTTTGAAATTTGTGCGTACTAGTTTATGCTAGCATCTACGACAATCACATATTTCATTCCTCTTAATTTTCCTTGCCCTGAAATGACCTTTAAAATGTCATTATTCCTTTCCATTTCCCCTGCCCATCATTTCAGAGTCGATTACTGACCAATGGCGGCTGGTGAATTTAAGTCATACTATATCACAGTATTGGAGCATGGAACCTAAGCAATATTTTAAGGCACGACTATCAGTACTTGTTTTGCAAAAAAAAATTGAGAAAAAGTTACAAAAATTCGCAGCCTCCCCAGATTCCTTCTAGACCATTAGTAAAATCTTTGCAAACTATTTTTTTTTTTCGTAATCAGAAGGAAAAATTATCACCCCGTTTTTTTGGGTTTTCAAAAATTTAAATTTTTTGTAAAGTTATGAAACTTTTAAGTTCTTCATCGTGTAAATTTCAAAATGGCATAACTTTACAAAAAAATCAAAATTTTCGAAAACCAAAAAAAAACGGGATGATAAATTTTCCTTCTGATTACGAAAAAAAATTGTGTGCAAAGATTTTACTAATAGTCTAGTCTAGAAGAGTGTCTCTTGTGTGAACATTATGTCTGAAAGTTATTTTATCATATACTTAGGTTTTATTTGTCATAATATTATGGTATAAGGAACAACAATGTAATAATCGTCTTTCTGCCATAGACAGCCAATTAATTTCCTTTAATTTATGACTAATTGCATCATATACTTTCGTAGACCAAAAATTAATCGCACACAATTATTTTGTGTTCTCTGTATACGTGTTACATCAGTTTTAGTTATATAGAAGTTTTATACATCAGGATAATTAAAGTGACTTAAAACTAAAGAATTAGTTAACAAAATTTTTGTTTTTTTATTTAAAATATCACGACAACCATACAGAAGTTTTAAGTTACTCTATGCTCTTTTATTTAGTTGACTTACGTGGGGTGTGAATCTAATGAATAATCTAAATATAACCCAAGATTTTTTACTACGTCAGTACAGAATTTAAAATCAGCAAAACATATAGCTCGAAGTTTTTTAGTACCAATTATTATAACAGATGACTTTGTAGGGTTAATAGTTAAACAGTGCATGTCTGAGGTACGCATTAATGTTTTTAGGTCACTATTTATTTTCTCGCAAGCTTGCGCGGTGTTGTCAGGTGAAAACGAATAGTATATTTGCGCATAGTCTGCGTAAAAATGCGAGTTACAATATTTTATATATTTACATAGGTTAGTTAGCACTATATATTGTAAACAACAAGGGGCCCAGAATGGATCCCTGAGGTAATCCACAGTTTAAAATTAATTCGGTGGAAAGACAATTACTTAATTTCACATTCTGCATTCTATCGCTTAAATAACTTGAAATTAGGTCAACTGTGCTATCACTAAAACCTATATGATGTAAAATAGCTAGAAGTAACTAATGGTTTAATTTATCGAAAGCCTTCGAATAATCGAGAAGTAAGGTACGGTCTCCCAGACCGAGCCAATACATTTTGTACAGTAGTTCACAAATTATCCGTCACAGCGAATCGAGCGCTCATGTATTCCTACAGAACACTACCCTACACCAGTACTGTTGCAGAGGTTGAATGGTGTGCACTACTTTGTGAAATAATAATTAGAACGGTCTTCCAGACCGAGCTTACCTTTTGTGATATTTTATTTTTTTCGAGAGTTTTTTAATAAAAGGTAAAATTTTTGCATATTTAAATGAAAATTTTTGAAATTTTACAACAAATTATAGATGGCGAGTTGGAAAGAAGAGCAAGAACGGTTATAACGTCTTATGAATGAGCCAACAGATTCTGAATGCGAACCAGACGTTGAAGATGATAATGTGAGTTTCACTGAAGACAATGTTGACTATTGAAGAAAATACAGACAGTGAACAAAAATTTTCTAATAATGAACTGGATGAAATAGCTCAAGAAGCTGAAATACAACAACGGACCCACCGCGTTGCAATATTTGAGAGAAAAGACGGCACAAAATGGTATAAACAGCATAAAACAAGATCATGTTAAAACACATTCCATCGATATTGTGTCTCATTTGCCTGGTACTAAAGGAGAAATAAGGCATGCACGAAAATGTTTGGATATATGGCAATATTTTTTTACGGATGTCATGTTAGAAAAGATCGTAAATTACACTAATGTATTTATTCGAGGCAAATCTTATGATACAAAACAATATTCCACGTACAGGACTACAGACATCATTGAAGTAAAAGCACTCTTTGGATTATTGTATATATCTGCTGCACAAAAAAGTAGTAGACAAAACTCTGAAGATCTTTTTCGTAAAGATGGTATGTCTATAGAAATATTCCGATTACCAATGTCGCATAAAAGATTTAAGTTTCTAATGGCTCATTTACGTTTTGATGATAAACAAACTAGAATCCAAAGACAGACCGAAGATAAATTGGCAGCGTGTAGAGAGATATTTGAAATGTTTGTTGAAAATTTACCAAAACACTTTCATCCTTCAGCATATACAACCATAGACGAAATTTTGGCCGAGTTCGTGGAAACTGTAAGTTCAGAATCTATATGCCAAGCAAACCCAATAAATATGGCATTAAAATATACGCGATTGTAGATGCAAAATTTTTTTATACCATAAAATTGGAGGTGTATATAGGTAAACAGACAACAGGACCTTTTGCTGTTGATAATTCAACATTATCTCTAGTTTGCCGATTGTGTGAGCCACTACGTGGTTCTCATAGAAATGTCACTATGGATAATTTTTTTACCATTGTTCAAGCTCTAAATAAACTGCGAAATGAGTAAAAACTAACAGTAATTGGTACACTGCGAAAAAACAAACCGCAGATCCCAACAGAACTTTGCGTACGAAGGCCGGAGAAAACATCAATGTTTGCATTTCAAGCAACATGCACAATGGTGTCTTACATACCAAAAACAAATAGAAATGTTTTTCTTTTATCCTCAATGCATTTCAACGATAACATAGATGCAGAAACTGGAAAACCAGAAATAATTACCGATTATAATAAAACAAAAGGAGGCGTTGATACACTGGATAAAACGTGTGAAGCTTATAATTGTGCTCGTGGCACTAGCAGATGGCCGATGGTTATTTTCTATGAGCTGCTAAATATTGCAGGTGTTAACCCATACATAATTTATAAAATAAATAACAACACAAAACTCGTTCGGCACAAATTTTTGGAAAAGTTAGGCCACGAGCTACTACAAGAACATATTACGCGGCGCTCAGAAAATCAACATTTACCGCGACAGATACGCATAAGGATCAATGAAATTTTGGACAAAAACGACTTAGAAAGAAACCCAAATCCAACTGAAACTCACGGAAGATGTGGTTACTGTAGCTCTAAGAAAAAATAGAAAAACGAGGTACAGATGTCACTCTTGCAAATGTTTCCTTTGCCTTGAACATCTGAAAGGGGTGTGCGAAGAGTGTGCGTCCATTGGTCAAAATGTGGATGAATAGTTTCGCTTCCAGATAGGTACCACATAATCAATATTTTCTTTTCTTTTTTACTAGAATATGTTCTCTCTGTTTGATATATGAAAAGCTAATTTTTTGTTTGCAGTTTATATAATATAATAATTAATAAAATGACGTTACCAAAAAAATTGACTTATTTTCAAATGTCAACATTTTGCACACAAAATACATTTAATAACGTAAATTTTATCCCCAGAGCTTAACATTTATACAAGAATTACACAGATATTAGAGTTTTAGTGATAAACGATTTCGTAAATTTTTGGCGTAATTTTACAAATTGCGGTCTGGCGCACCGACCTTACCCAAATAACGAAATTCCGCACCTTACCCGTGGAAGGTTAATAACGCGGTTGAACAGCTATGGTTCTTCTAAAGCCAGATTGGTTGGGCGGCAAAATACTATTAATAGGTACTCAAATGATGTTTTATCTATTTATTCATAATTTTTAAAAATATCGTTAACCTCGGTGGATATGGAACGTTCATTTTGCTTGTACAAACATATATACATACCGAATCGCTCAAGTTTAACGGCCACGCATGCAGAAAGAATATTTAGTTGTGACCATATATGCTAATACGATAGCAGACTTCCAGTCATTTTGAATAATACATTGTATCAAGCGGTATGTATTTTATTTTTTATTTTATACTTTTGCTTTTATTTGTCTACGTATGTATGTTTTTCTGTCAACCATGAGGCAGTAGTAGCTACCGGTCCTGGAGTCTGTTCAGTTTCCTCTCCCTGGTTCAGACCCATTATGTAAAACAGAATACGCACTAGATAATGATTACATTTCAGTAATTTTAAATTTATAATGTAGTTAAGCAATATATTTCGACTCACAATTGTATCGTGGGAGCAACATAAAATATAACAATAAATTCTGACACAACTAGTTAATAAATATATAACAGATTGGGAACAGTTTTAACTTTTATTATTATTGGAATATCAATTTCAAGGTTCAATACACATAAACCATACAGCTGAAGGGTTTATCGAGTTAATGAACTTGAAAGAGTGAAATATTCAATTCCAATTCTAAAGTTAGCTGCATACTTGTTACGGCAAAATTGTCTGGTTGAGGCAATACAATTTATTATTGCACATCGTATTTACTCGTACTCGTGCGAAAGAATTACTTATTTAGAATTTTATTAATTGCACAACTCAAAAGTTTCAAATTCTTTGTTTAATTCATACACAAGGTGACACACTTTGGATTGCTCCCGTCTGTAAATTTAATAAAATAAAATTAGTTAAATATTGACAATTTAGGACGAGGAGATGAAATTTCTTTATTATGTACTTTATGACCGATTTTGAATATTTACTTGAAAAAATGCATCCGTCAATTCAAAGACGTCAAAAAATGTGATTTTTTTGAGACGTCAAAAATTACTTTTATTATAAACTCTACCACACGTCGAGTTTTACTACGGTGAGGAAGTTCTGATCCTCAAGTAATTGGCAGCGGTTTTTTGAGTTTTCGCGGATACACACACACCCACACACGCGCACACACGTACACGCGTACGCGCGCGCGCGCACCGACAGACATCAATTGGAAAATTGTCAGAATGGATTCAGGAGGGTTAGAAACGTATATATCAATCAAAATCTCGAGGTCGAAAAAAAATCACGATTACTATATTTCATTATATTAGGTATAAGAAAGTAAAAATGAATCTCATCATGAGTAAATTTAATACCATTATTATATAAACTGAAAGTCTTTATAATATTGTGTCTTCTCGTTAGAATTTATTTGATGTGACTTTAATTAAAACACTTGTTTCCATTTTCAAGGCCAGGTCCAAACATAGTTTAGTCACAGCATAATTTGCTGTGGTTTTAATCATGGAACGAACGTACTAAAAATGTTAATGCAGCGATAATAGTTTTTTTCAGAGTATATAATATGACCTTACACATTTTTTCAGATAATTATATATTGTCGATAATGATAATAGCAATATTATTATTAATAAATGTTACGCATTAATAAATTATCTAACTCCGTCCGTAGTATCAAATAATAACATTTGATGATTAAATTACATAAATAATTTATCATTACATGAGAAGTAAAATGTGGTTGTTTATAAATAATGTCATTCTGTATAGAAGAAATGTAAATACATAAAAGCACGTGTTGGCATCACACATTTTAATAATTGGCGTTTATAACTGAAATTAAAAATGCGAAGAAACATAGTTGTTTTGTGCGCAAATATCTCGGCAAATATCATCTCGTTGCAGACGGTTATTTTTAGAATATATGTACTTAGATGTTGGCTAGGGAGTTAGGATAACAAATTTAAAAAAAAAAATAAAAGAATTTTGAATAATGGAAAATCACTAATTTTACAATGATTTAAACAACTTTCTTCAGCTGACAGAGGGCATTTTTAATGTGAATCTAAATTTAAATTTCCGTTCCATTTAAATTTCTAGGGCCAAATTTTTATATTTTACAGGATTATATCATAATAACATATAAACATTTTAAACATGGAAACTGTCGTATATATCTAAATACAAGTGCAATAGCTTTTCGTGTAGGTGACATGTCTCAATTCAGTGTTAAACTCGATGTGTATGAGATTTCGAGTCTTGTGGCTGATAATTGTTGAGTCATAGCAGCCTTTACCCCATAGGAATATTATGATAATAATCATTAAAGCCAGCCCATCTTAATGCAGTCTAGCGAGCGGAGACAGAGGGCGGACGTACGACATGCGTCGAGAACTACGCATATCAACAGCACAGTTTCTACTGTGTTCTACCCTACCTAGCTTGCCGCTGGGCACAGTAATCGGTAGCATCTAAGCGCGGCTATCTTAAGATTTTATCCCGAAACAGTCAGTGTTGTAGCGGCAATTACGGGAATTGGTACGTTTTGTCAGGAAGTGTAAGCTTTTCTGTGGTTTTGTTTTGTGTTTACTGCTTTCCAGGTTATACTTTTACTAGTTTTATTATGCTTTTAGTGCGTATTTATATATTTTTATTTATTTTTTAGTGTGGCGGAATCGATGGAAATAGTGAATATTGGAAATATGACATTACAGACGTTAACAGATAACCCTGGTATTCTTGTTGCCGAGAAATTTAAAGACGTTTTAAGTCAAAATCCAGATATTGACAAATTACGTAATAATAATGAGTGCCTAATGAACGTGCAAATGACGTAGAACGGTATTATGGGTATGCAAATAATAGTAAAGCTCTTTATTTATAGGCGAAGTTCAGTGCAAAAGTACTGTTCTTACACTTACCCAAAATATTACGTCTTTGGATGTAGAACGTTCATTTTCAAAATACGTTTTACTATTTAGTTTGATCTTCGATCGTACGAATCCCGCCTCATTTTGCTACTGACCCGGAGGTACCGAGGGGTGGCGCCAAACCCATGCCCAGTGGCATGAAAAATGGAATCGGATAATGTTTAGTGATGAATCCCAATTCTGTTTGTGGGCTCATGATGGGCGCAGATGAGTTCGTCGTCGACGTGGGGAAAGGCTATAAATTCAGTTTTGTGGAAGGCCGGGACTACCCACCTAAAGTTTATTTCATATTTATATGCAACGTAAAAAACATCGGCTTCTTTGACGGCGATAAAGAGATCAACGAAGCCGACGTTTTTTATGTTGCAAATAAGTTTGAAATAACCTTTACTACTATGGGGTCAATAGAGCAGATCCATTGTGCAAGTAGTCTTCCTAGAAAGGAACATGAATGCATAAGAGTAGATTCATAGGGTCTTAGAACTGGCTGCGTTATCGTATATCAGAGATTGGAAAACCCTATTTTACAACAGAATCACCTAGCCTTTAGACAATCAAACAAACATGTATGGAGTATGATAGACAGGCGGTGAGGTCGATGGACCTTCAGCACTTACGACAAGATATTCAGATAGCTTGGCACACAATACAACAAAACATCGACGACCTAATCCTAAGCATGGCACGCCGAGTTGAAAATTGTGTAAATTTCGTGGAGTAGCAACTCTATTTTGAGGTTGATATCGTGGTGTAATCATAATGAAATTATAATCATTTTATACTCTTTCGGAGCCTACATGTTTTTGCAAAAAAATCATTAAAATGTTTTAAACGATTAACGATTTAAATCATTACATTCAATTAAGTATTTTGTAAATATTATGGTCTCCCTATTAAAATTCACGGCACGGCTTTTATAAAAAATTATGGACATTTAAGGTGATGACCTCGAAAATAATAGATACTTTTTTATACAGGGTCGCTGATGGAAACGGTCGATTATCTCCTAAAGTAAGATAGCTATCGAAAAATGATAAGACACAAAAGTTTTAGGGTTTTTTAAAATCTATGTTATCGATGACACTATCGTGGTACTACGTGTCGGCCGGGGACCTTGGACCACTGCTGACAATGCTGAGTGGACAAGTTCCCAATCAACGAGGAAGGCGGACTGGCGGGACTCACTCTGGGTTAAACTAGCGTAGTGTATAAATGTATTTACAGAACATACCTTCTTAATTTGTTCAGACTTCTTTTAATATATATTTTATTTGAAATTCAAGTTATTATTTAGCGTGTTTATAACATCTATTACAATAAAGAAATATTAAGTATACCGGATCAGTCAAAAAGTCATGACAAAACAAAGTTGCTTTTTCTTTAATGCAACACTCTGTATATTATTCAATATTTCAATTCTTCTCGAAATTCTAAATAAAATTATATAATTTATATATATTTTATAAGGTGCTCAAAGTGTTCACCATTTACCTCCTGACAGTAATGAATTCGCTGAACAAAATTTTGTAGTGAATCTAAAAAAGTGTTGGGAGGAATAGTGGAAATTTAATGCTTTATCCTTTCTTGCAACTTTTCGATATTTTGCGGCCTATTTTTGTAGACTACATTTTTTATGTGACCCCACAGAAAAAAGTCAAGTGGGGTCATATCGGGAGACCTAGCTGGCCATTCATTTGCCCCCTTGCGTTCAATCCATTTATCAGGAAAAGTTTCATCTAAATATGCCTGTACCACACGTCCAAAATGTGGAGGAGCCCATCTTGTTGAAACCATAGTTATTTTGCCGGCAAATTGGAATTGTTATTGTTCGGGAATAATCGTCTAAGCTCTGGAATAATATGCTCTTGCAAAAGTAATAAATATCCTCGTAAATATCGTTCAGAGGTTAAATTTCCATTTATAAAATAGGGTCCTATGACGTGTCCACCAATAATGCCACACCAAACATTTACTTTCTGTGGTCGTTGGGTGTGAACTTCCTCTATCCAATGTAGATTTTGGTCTGACCAATACCTACAGTTGTGTCGGTTTACGTGCCCCTTTAAATAAATTGTAGAATCGTCAGAAAACAATATGTGGGTGACAAAGTTGACATTTTCGTGTAATTTATCCATAATAACTTCGCAGAACTCAATTCTACGATCATAATCGGCTTCAGTAAATTCTTGTAACAAATGAATTTTATATGGATGGAATTTTTCCCGTTTGCAAATTTTTTGAATTGAATATCGACTCATGTTATGATTTAATGCCCACTGTTGTGTCAAATTTACTGGATTTTCCACCACATCTAACATGACATTCAAAGAATGAATTCATTTGTAACGCTTACAGGTCTTACACTTTTTCGTCGATCTTTAACACCTCCAGTTTCATGAAAACGCTGCAATGTTTTTGAAACGGTTGATTTAGAAATAATACGTTCCCGATCGGGATGCAATTCATGAAAAATATCCACTACTTCGTTATAACTTCATCACCATATCCTATGGTCATTAAAACTTCAATATGCTCGGTTTTTTTGCGTGAAAATTATTCACATTAAATGTATTTTTGACATGTATTGTCAAGATAATCACTGTCAGACAAAAGAACAACGCGGCGTTGTTATGGAGCTAGAAACTTTCAAAGGTAACTTGATGGACTATAAACTTAATGGACTAAAATATTTTTGTATAATTTATGATTTTCAAAGTTCGATATCTCGAAAACGGTTAAGTTTAGGTGCATGATGTGTTATAATGAATTTTGTTTAGAATTTCGAGAAGAATAGAAATATGAAATAATATACAGGGTGTTCCATTTAAGAAAAAGCAACTTTGTTTCCTCATGACTTTTTGACTGATCCTGTATACTTAATTTTCCTTTATTGTAATAGATTTTATAAAACCCTAAAACTTTTGCATCTTATCATTTTTTCGATAGCTATCTTACTTTAGGAGACAATCGACCGACCGTTTCCATACATATCAGCGACCCTGTATAAAAACCTCCATATATTCGTGCTTAACAGTGCAGCTATATGGATGAAAGTGAAATCACTAACGATTGGAAGTGGCTGAATATGTTTGTTGACGTGAAAGCGGCACCGTTTCGTTCTGTTTTTTACACAACACAAACAATTTGATGTCCTTTTTTAGTTTACACCAGAACTCTGTCGTTCTTTGATTCGTAGAAACTCCATCTTGATATAATTTGTATTGTCAAAGTGAAATAAAAACGAGATTCTTTCTTTTTAACCTATTTTAAACATATTTTTCACCACAAAAATAATTTTATAGGCAGGAAATTATAAATGAATTTTATACCTATATCAGTTATGTCACATATACTGCCTAAGCACGGTTGGTCCGATTAAATTATTTGATTTAAATCAAAATCACTATTTACATGATGCCTTTTTATATATTTTTTTTCTGCAACCGCCTAAAAAGTTAACTTTCTGGTTAATTCTTTGAGTGGAAAATACATCTTTACTGGTCTAGCCCGGAATATCCCGTGATATCTTCTTATGTTACTTTTAGTTGACAACAACAGGGTAGGTACCTGAATTAAACACTGTAGACAACAGTGTCTCACATAGTTGAATTTTTTGAATTTTGTTTACAAAAGATTTCCAATTAAAAAGTGTTGAGAGTAGCAAAAACGGTTTTTACTAGGATCGCCAGTAAGGAATCATTATCCGATCTTGTTATGTAAATAACTGTTTCAATGATTTCGATCATTTTATTCAACATGTTTCTATTTTATGTTTTTGCAAGAAATGTAGACTTATGTAGACCTTTCGCGACTACATCTTGTGATCTCATTCAATTATAGACAGTAAATCTACAATTTTTTTGCTATTTCTCATAGTTAAACAGCATTTTTTTTTCAATTTATTCCACCGTTACTGCAAAAATAACAACTTTTTTATCAAATTTATGGTACTGATTACTCATACCTCCGCCACTGGTTAATTGTAGAGCGTGATACACTCACATCTTAAGGCATCCTACAGTGTTTTTACAAGTTTGCAATGACGTCACATTTAGTAATTAAGTGCTCTCGATATAATATTCTTTGGAAGCCATTCCAAACTTATCGTAAAAAAAGTGTATCTAAGTGTATTGCATTCAAATCTGCAAAACGAAGAATTTTTGGAGACCCGTTTATATGAACTTTTTTTCTTAAAATTTGCTATGGAATACCATCCTGAAATATTTTAACGACTTACGTTACACCCTGTATAATAATGATGTTAGTAGTCGTAGAAAAAACTAATTTCCGAGTTGATTTCTTAAAATCGCATTTCAAAAAAAATCCATCCTATTAAAAGTTGAGTACTAGAAATATGTAATTAGAAAATATCACAGTTAACACTTCATTCATTTATAGTTCATTTATACACATTATTATCGCTATTTATCAACATTATAATTATGTGTAATTAATTTTAATGAAGTAAAATACGTATACACATATGCTTATGCAATTTATTTATTACGAAGACCTTATTACATTCGGAGTCGGTTAACTTCTATCTCTTTAAAGATTATCCAAGCATATTTACTCTCTAGCAAAGTTTTTGAAAATTGGTCTTTGTCTTATTTGAGTTTTTTGGATTATTCAAAATAAATTTTGATAAATTAAACTTATTGGGGTCACTTTTTAAATTCAGTATTTATGAGGTCCAGTTTTGTTAATTAGTTTTTTATCAAGATGATTTTATTTTCGTAAAATCAATCAGAAATGAGAGAAACAAATTATTTTTATACAAAACAGTATTAGATCAAAATAATGACTGTGTTAATTTGAGGGTTTTTGTGGGAAAGTGCTTTCGTACGTATGTAATCAAATCCTTAAATTAGACTTATGAAAAAATGTTTAAAATTATTATGTAAACAATAATTGGATGTAACTGTGTTAACCTTGAGAAGCAGGATGGACGCTCTAATATATGTATGTGCATGTATGCATGAAGTGCATCTTTACTCAACCTATATTATCCATACCACAATCCCCCTATGCTTTTGGACTGTGGTTAAAAGTGAGTTCTAGATTTTGCATTTCGCCTTTTCAATTTCCTTTAAAGGATTTTTAGATCATTTATAACAGCCATGTGTATATTTATAACGGTAAGGCTCTATTCACATTCTAGGTACGATTACGTTCCTCTCAAAACCGTGCACATGACATCTATTTTGACTGTATCGGTTATTTTGCCGCCTCGACGTCAGTGTACACACGGTTTGGTTTGTCACTAATATATGCGCCATTGCAGAAGACGGCAAAAAAAACGATACGGCAAAAATACCGATTCGGTGTCGTGTGAACGGGCCTTCACGCTCCGATCACGGTCTCGTCACAATCCCAGTGTTCGTTCGATCTCGAGCCGCTCAGTGCTTTCTACCAGACTGCCATAGAAAGTGGCCTGTTTTTCCGTCTGCAATCATTAAACTTTAATGAAAATAGGTGGGTTAATTTTCTAACGGATCTAGGCTATAATAGCAAGTGCATTGGACAAAGAGGAAGATGAGAATAAAGAAGAAAATAAACCCACGAGAAAAATTTTAATTCGTTTAATTGAAAGGAAAAATGACGGAGAATTGTATACACTATCTTCTCATTCGATCGACGATGAAAGTAAATTTTTTAAGTATATCCGTATGGGCACTGGAACTTTTTAAAGTATGCTTGCAAAAATTCATGCTGAGTTCTATAAAAGTAATCCGAAATTTCGAGAATTTATTACTCCAAGGGAAGAGATAATCGTTTTGCAACACAGAATTAGAAATAACACAAGATAGATTTATTGGGGTTCAAAATAAAACAAAGAAGGTTTAGTGCCATATCCCCAAAAAAAGCTCTGTGAGCTCTGTGTGTCGACTGTGCTCATCGAGGCCCCATTTGTGGCAGATGGGAACATTAAGGCACTAATGGAGTACTGTGTACTGTACTTTTCAGCCTTATTTTAGTTCTTGTTCCTGATCTATCCCATCCTAGATCCAATTCCTTAGCTACGATACGCTGATGAGGGGCAATAACTCAGAAACATGTGTGTGCAGCTGCATAATTGTTTTTTTTTTGGGGATATGACACAAACCTTATTTGTTTTATTAGAAATAACCTCCACGAATACAAACCGGTAGACTATTGCCTGTGAAAATTGGTAGCATGTAGACCTCAATTCACACAGACGGTGGTTAGTCCAAGGGAAGGGATGATCATTGATCACGCTCTAGGCAAATGTTCTCTCAAATGATCGCCCGTTGAATGAAAGCAGACCGTAACTTGCGTAATCAATAGTATGTATACTTCCATTTGAAATCATTAAAGAATATTTGACTCCGTGTTCGGAGCGTGAGGGGCACGTTACCGTACCTATAATGTGAATAGAGCATAAAGTGTCAACTATGATTGTCAATATTCACTTTTAGATGCGTCATCATATAGCGCGGCTGTCCTTAACATCATTATTTATATTTACTCCACTGCACTGTGTTTATATCTCGAATCGAATGTTTAGAGAATTAGTTAACTTGGTATTTAGAATGTGCTTGTCCAAACTATTAGTTTACAATGTATAATGGGATCCATGTATAATGGGATCCATGTGTACAGGGACAATATAACTTTACTAAATTACTATTAACAACATACCAGCCATTGCGGTTTGAAACTGCACGATGAAGGACGAGTTCTCATGCATGAAGTAATTGTTTACGTTGCCAAAGCAATCTTTATTTAAATGCAACGGTATACAACTATAAATTGAGTAAGTTATAAAAATTATTCTGTGGAAAATTTCCTTGTTTTATGCACAGTGCTTGCCTCGATGTGAGCTTTTAACTCACCGTCCTCCATTTCATGTCATTTAATAAATTACATTTCTGTTCAGAGTACATTTTTAGAAAATAGGATGAATAATCCTTCCTTCCAATTAAATTTCGTGAACATTAATAATACCTGGAACAAAAAGTTGGTCCCATAGGAATAAAACCACCATCGGGAAGAGGTGGTTTTATTCATTATATTAGATTAGATTGTGAGTAGGTCGATTAGGCCCAGTAGCATCCCTTCATTGCGACCTGAAAAGATCTTTTGTGATAACTCATATCAATGCGTACTCATCGACTTCCAGACTTCTTCAGAAGCCTAAAACTTTTCTGTGGGCTATGGTTCCCCCTTTGGCAGGTGTTGTGGTTACCTGCTCCAAATGCCGTATCCACTGACGGATTACAACTTTACATGCGCAAAGTATATGTTCCGCGGTTTCAGCTTCATCTCTACAGAAGCGACATATGTCGTTTTCAGTCACGTCCATTTTTTTGGGATTGTATCTCAGTGCGCAATGACGTGTGAGAAAGCCTATTAGTATCTATAATTCTGGTTTGCTGAGTTCGAGTAGCTCTCTGGCTCTTTTTTCATGAGTAGTTTGTACATTTCTTCGCTTGTCTTTGACCCGGAGGTAACCAGTATGGGAGGATATAGATTCTTGCTCCTCGTGTACCTTTTTAATGCATTCTCGAGTGCAGATTGGCATGAATTTTCACTTGAGAGATGGTGAGACTTTGGTCTACGGCTTTTGACGGCCTACATCTGGATCCATATACTCCTATTCATACTCCTTTCTCCATCTTTGACTCATCTGTATACCAGATAATATGGGACCCGTTTTCAAATTTGGGTCCTACAGAGCTCATTATTTGGCGATCAATTATTAATTAATTACAATACTTGTTACCTTAATGGCTTTATAGATGTGGTTTATAAGCAACCAATCAACTCGTACTGGTAACTACCACGAAAATATGAATGCAGATGTGCTTCAGGATTATTTTGCAGAATGAAACTTATTCCGCGCTAGCACTATAGAAAAATTGACACTATAAAGACATTCAGCGTCTGAATGCGATCACTGAATTTGCCATCAATGAAAGCGATCCGATGTGAATCGATAGCACCAAAACGAGTCGTAAAACTTTTTATGACTTATAATTCGCGAGACAAGATTATCATACTATTTAACACAAAAAGACAGCATAAAGGTGTGGTTAATTTTACCGTTCATAGAGCGCACAGGCTTCTCGCATAGGTTAAATACGTCGGATTATTAAAAAAAAAAAAGGGTGAGATTATTGCTATCCGTTTTATGGTTAAAGCATTTTTGACTGGATTTATAGAATTTTATAAAAATCATCCGATTTTATAGAAAATCAAATCCAACAAATACTCCAAGAAAAATTTTAAAAATAGGGATTCGTATTGGCTCATTTACTTCATTCAATAGCGGCAAATTACTTAGAGTTTCTCACAACAAAACAGTACAAAATCTCATTAAAAATGTTAAAGATTTCCCTCAAAAACTTTTGTCAAAATCAAATTCAGTTTCAGTTTTGACAAGTTTTGCAAAGAAATCGAAAGATTCACTCACCAACACATAGTTTTGTCTTCGAGATATCAAGTAAGGCTAAGTGTGAAGCTATATTATATTGGAAGTGGTCCAGATCAGATCAGACCAAACCAGACAGACCAGATTAGATCAGACACGCCAGACGTAGTGGCTACATTTGTGGTGGATAGTACCCGACGAGCGTGCACTGTTGATACAGTATTATTAAATTTACGCCCGTAGTCTACCGAAATAACAAACACGTTTGATTCTCTCCGAACATCGGAACGCGTCTGGGGTATCTGAAACGGTCTGAAGTGATAACACTGATAACTGTAGCCCAGTGGCGGCTGGTGGATTTAGGCTATACCATATCTTAATATAGAAGCATAGAATCTAAACAATATATTAAGGCACGACTATCAGTATTGAGAAGAATAGAAGAAGAAACCAAAGAGCTCCAAATCATCCCGGATGAACGGTTCGCATACAGGACAGGATATAGTACGGAACTCCAAGACTCAGAATCACAGAAGAAGTCACCAAAGGTTTCAACCAAAGACAGGTCACGGCGGCACTACTCCTGGACGTTGCGAAGGCTTTCGACAGGGTCTGGCACCATGGTCTACTAGCTAAAATAATGAGTATGGGTTATCCCATTGTACTCGTCAAATTAGTTAGATCATACCTGCACGGGAGACAGATGCGAGTGAAGATCAGGGATAGCGTGTCCACGTATCGACCGATGGGAGCCGGAGTCCCCCAAGGCTCTGTGCTGTCACCCCACCTGTTCGCTGTCTTCACCTCTGATCTCCCAAGAACTGAAAGCACTGCTATGGGACTCTACGCGGACGACACGACCCTCACGGCCAGATCCTGGAGAGTGAGAACAGCCACCAGAAGACTCCAAGAGGCAGCCTCTCTTCTGGAAGAATGGTGTATCAAGTAGAAAATCGCAGTCAACGCGAAGAAAAGCCAGATGATTCTCTTCAGGAAAGGACGCAAGGAAACCCCCACAGGACACGTTTCCATGTTCGGCGAGGACATCCAATGGCACGATTCCGTCAAGTACCTTGGCGTAATAATGGACAAAGGCCTGACATGGAGACAGAACACCGAAGCCATCGTGGTAAAGGCCAAGCGGACGAGAGCTCTCATCTACCCAATGGTAGGGAACCAGAGCAGGCTCAATCTGAGGAACAAGCTTCTGCTAGTCAAAGCACTCATCAGACCACAGCTGACCTACGCCTCCGTAGCATGGAGATACCAAGCGAAGACCTATCTGAAGAAGATCCAAGCCGTGGAGAACGTGGCCATCAGGACCGCGGTGGGCGCACCATGGTACGTTAGAAACGCTGACATCTTCAGGAACCTGGAGTACACACCAGTCACCGAAATCATCCGGGATAGAGCGAAGAAACTGTACACCTTAGCCGAGGAGCATAGAAACCCGCTGATCAGGGACGCCACCTCCTATGATCCGGCCGACGCACCGAGGTACAAGTGGCCGAAGGTACAGTTACTGGACAACGGGTAAGTGTAACTAATCCTTTCCTTACAGATGGACCAACCCATGGAAGTGACATGACGCAACCAACCACCTTCCCACAAACCTTGCGGGCACCGGTCAGTGAATCGACCAGTGCCCGTTGTCCCCCTGGCTCCGTGAAGGACGAAAGTGCTAAGAAAGCACTTAGGCCTTCACCTCCTAGAGCTGCATAGTTCATCCTCACCTTGTCCGATGATCCAAATGACAATGTGTCAATTGACACTTTGTGTACTGGCAGTCAATCCCAAGACACAGAATATCCGCACAGTCCCTTACAGGCCGATGACTACCCCCGGAGGTGACAAGCTGGCGAAGAAAGAAGACGAAGTCAGAAGAGCGCCAGACGAGGCCCTAGCCAGCAGGGTTCATCAGCCAGGACCCAGGGAGGTTGGCTGAAATCTTCGGCACCGCTCACATTTGTGAGTGGGGCCGTTCGTAAAGTAAGCTAACCCGCCCTGCACGAGGCCGGTCCAGGTCTACGGCGATGACTAGGGTAAAAAAGGCAATAGTCCTGCTTGGCCCTAGCATCCGAGACCGTCATCAAGCCAAATGGATATTGGCGCGACTATCAGTACTGAATAAAGAAGTTTTTGCAGAAAAAAAAATTAAGAAAAAAACGTTACAAAAATACGCTACCACCCCAGATTACTTCTGGACCATTAGTAAAATATTTGCAAACTATCTTTTTCGTAATGAAAAGGAAAATTTATCACCTCGTCTTTTTTTGTTTTCGAAAATTTTGATTATTTGTAAAATTATGACCTTTTGAAATTTAAGTTCTTCATTGTGTACATTTCAAAATAAACAATAAAAATTTTCGAAAACCAAAGAAACGGGGTGATAAATCGTTTTGATTACGAAAAAAAAATATCTGATGTGGCCAGCACATAACTTTCTTATACCAGTATATATCATCCTGATCTAAAAAAAATCATTGTGTTTAATTCTTCATTTACCTCAATTAAATTTTAATAGCGTACCTTGAAAGTTTCATTAAAATTTTTTGATAATTGATTATCAGTCATTCGATACTGTCAATAATAATTCATGTCACATATTTTAATAATTTTTTGTTGTTGACATTGACATTTTTTTAACTAAATTAGACGTCAAACTGTTAAATTTATCCTAACCCTATTTTATGAGGCCAAATGTGTAAAATATTTCAGTTTACATCAGCTTTATTTAAGTACCTGGAAAATATATTTTATTAGCTTGATAGACATGATTTATAATCTTTCATTAAGAATATGTTTTTTTGTAAAGTCAAATACAAAAAAGTTTGGGTCCCATGGACCTCCTTTCAGCTGTCCAATTTTGCTCATCACCGAATTTATCATTGTCTTTGGCCTTTAGAACATGTGTACCAAATTTGAAAGCTTTATCTCAAAAACTGTAGCTGCTATCGCGATACTACAGACATGCATGTAACTTTTTTTCTCAATTTTCTTTTTCAATTTTTACTTTCTTATACCTAATATAAGGCAGTACAGTAATCGTGATTTTCGTCGACTTCGACATTTTGATTGATATATACGTTTTTAACCCTCCTGAATCCATTTTGACTATTTTCCGGATGATGTCTGTCGCAGCGTCTGTATGTATGTGTGTATCCGCGATGACTCAAAAAATACTAATGGAAGACTTCCCAAATTTGGCAGTTGAGATTGTCAACAACATTTTAGGTGACACATTAAATTTGGTGAATGTGGTACCACCAGAAGAGACATAGTGAATGAAAGAAGAAAATGATGAGCAGAATTGGACTGCTGAAAGGAGGTCCACGGGACCCAAACTTTTTTTGTATTTCCCTTTACAAAAAAATATATTCTTGATGAGAAAGATTATAAATCATGTCTACTATATCAAGCCAATAAAATATATTTTCCAAGTACTTAAATAAAGTTGATGTAAATTTTTTACACAATTCATAAAATGGGGTTAGGATAAATTTAACAGTTTGACATTTGAAATATCTAATTTAATTACAAAAAATGTCAATATCAATAAGAAGAAATTAATAAAATATATGACATGAATTATTATTGACAGTATCAAATGACGCTGATAATTAATCATTTAAAAATTTTAATGAAACATTTCAAGGTACGCTATTAAAATTTAATCGAGGTAAGTGAAGAATTAAATTGAATGATTTTTTTACATTAGGATGATATTATACTGGTATAAGAAAGTTATGTGCTGGCCACATCAGATATTTCTTTCTGCAAAACTTCTTCATTCACTGGTGGTCCTGCCTTAAAATATTGTTTGGGTTCCAGGCTCCAACACTAAGATATGGCATACCCTAAATCCACCAGCCGCCACTGCGTAGCCACTTCTTTGTATTCCTGGTGTTTATTTATAACAGACTACGGATCTGATTTGGTCTGGTCTGGACCGCTTCCAATGTATCGTTACACTTCTGCGGACATGTCTTTAAATCAGTGGGGTAGCAAAGATTTAGTTTGTCACATACCAAGTACCCGGACTTAAAGTCTCTATGTATGTGGCCGGCTTACTACGTTCAAAATGAAAGATGTTCGAGATCACTTTTGAAGGGGCTTTGAAAGAAGTAAATGCAGAGAAGTGGAGTAAGTGCATAGAGGATATGATAAAAGAAGAACAGAACAAATGAGGCTTGACAATATCATCGATCAAAAAATTCAGCCAATGGAAAGTTAATAATACATGTTTGTTTTTTTTAATTTACGAACTTTTAGTGACCTTTTTTTCTTACTTTCCTTACAGTTATTTATACGATATCTAGCGGCTATCCATTTTCATTCAATGATGTTATAAAACGTGCAACTACGTTTTAAATTCGATTTGTTAACGCAACCACAGCTGCTGTTCAATGTCGTGGTTTAGCTGGTTTGTCTGTGACCTATTTCTAACATAATAGATTGCAAAAAAAGTTACAGACAAACTAGCGACAGGAAATCGTCGTTTAAATTATTCACTCTTGTGTTTATTTTTGTTAACCTCTCGCTCCTTTCATTAACATAATTACTGTTCTATTGGTTAAAATATTAAGTGCGCATCACATAATTTAATTTTTCAATTCAATTTGTGCAAAATTGTTAGCAAAATTATTTACTATTATTTGTTTTTATTTTATTACTTATTGGTGTATAAAATGGGCTTTTTTCATATTTGCTTATTCAAGAATATTTGAAAATTAATGGTCACTAAATTTCTTCCGATTTTTTTGGCTCCGTAACGGGATAAAAAAGTTATGTTTTGAAAGTCAGTCTTCTAAAATTATATAATAATAATACAGGGTGGGGCAATAGTGCGTCCGAATTCGATATATCGAGGTCTATGATAGCTAAAAACTTGATTCAAAAACATAACTAAACTAGACAAAAAAGTCTATACTTAACCGGAAATTATTTTAGAATATATAGAGTGAGCCAAGACGATTCTACAGGGTCAACTAACATTTTTTTTAATGGAATGCCATGTATATCAGAACATTTTTTGAAACCTCTTTATGGCCTCCTTCCACTCCTGTATTATTATTGACTCTCTCCCAACCACTTGGATGTAATGATTTTTTTGTTGAAATTATGCCATTTACAAGTGTATATTAAAAAAAATCACTAGAGTACAATTATCGATTTTAAGAAAAAAATATGTTAGTACCAGTTATGAGACATCTGTGTGATGACACTCAGCCATTTTCACTTCCTAAAAATATACAGGGTGGCCAAAAATAATTTTTAAATTTACAACTATTTGAACTGGATTTTTTTCAATTTTTTTCAAATGGAACACCCTATATACTTTTGGACGATGTAATGTAGGACTGAAAAACATTTTTTGTACGTACATCCCTATGGCTATTTTTAACCATTTTCAATTTATTGAACAATAACTGCAAAATCAGCAATAAAAATTAAAAATATATTTTTTTTGTAATTCAAGAGAAGTTTTATTATAAAAAGTTCTCCACATGTTGCCCATTTTGATTGACACACAATTCTATGCGTCTTTGGAATGAGGTTTCTACTGTTCATAAAATTGCCAGAGTGATACCTCTAAAATCATTTATTATCCTTTCCTTCAAATTTTGGATTGTTGTTGGTGTGATGTTTTTATGGGCATCATGTAACACACTTATTATAATACTGTATCTTAAATTATTTGAAAAAAAAACATCATTTTTAAAAAAAAATATTACCTGACCTTGTAGAATCGTCTTGGCTCGCCCTGTGTATTCGAAAACAATTTCCGGTTATAGACTTTTTTTGTCTAGTTTATTTATGTTTTTAAATCAAGTTTCTAGTTATCATAGAACTGGAGATATTAAAGTCGGACGCACTATTGCCCACCCTGTATAATAAAAAAAATATATTTTTTTTACTTGTAATGTTGTTGTAATGTTAAAAAAATTTAAAATGGCAACCACTTTTTAAATACATAACATATAATGCAGAGGCAGATATGAACATTAAAGACACTCTAACTCTCAATGTTGTGAGTCCGTCCCCAATGCAGTCTTTTTCTCAAAAACGGTAAATGGTATTTGAGCATATTTTTAAATTTGTAACTGTTTGTTCTAAATGTTAAAAATGATGAACTTACAGTATCTAGGTGTTGCGTCGCGACACTGAATGCATTATTTTTCCAAGAACAACCAACTTATAAGTTACAATAGACCAATTGAAATTATTTTAATTAATGTAAATACGTTTTCTTGATGAAAAAAATGTCTGAAACAATTTTTATAAGATACATTTTGTGGGGCGGGAAATGCTTCATATCGGTTAGTCTGCAGAAACGTGGAAACTGCCGTTACAAGCTTTGCATTACATTTTTTTTCATTCAGATCTGCTTCTCAACATCAAAGTAATGTATCTTAAGGTTGGGATTTCACAAAGTGAGTAGTAAGTATTTTCGATTTATTACAAATATATCAAAAACCAAACTTATATAGTTTTAGGACTGCTGCTATTCTTACGGCTTTATTAATATAAAATTTTAGCAGTTAATTTTTATTACACCTAAAATTTGTCAGAATGTTAAGTCACAAATTTTAATTACAATAAATATAGTTTAAAAAACTAAAAAAACACGCTTTTAAAGCCCATCAAACTAAAAAGTGAAAAATAATTATTAATATAAACTGAAAACAATAATGAACGAAAAATACTAGTATTATTGTGAAAAAAGCGTGGGTTGCTCGATATACGAAAAATATGGCACTAAGCGCCCCACGCTTTTTTTCACAATAATACTAGTATTTTTCGTTCATTATTGTTTTCAGTTTATATTAATAATTATTTTTCACTTTTTAGTTTGATGTGCTTTAAAAGCGTGTTTTTTAGTTTTTTTTAAACTATATCTATTTTGGTAAACAATTTTTATACATTTTTCTAGACGTCACACAGTGTGGCAAGATACCCCGAAAGCTGGCAAAAAATGAAAAAATAAAATGTCGCATCGAACAAAGTATTGTTGCTATTTATTATCATCATGAATAGGGGCATGTTTTCCCCCACCACTTAATCTTGATGCATGCTTTTGTTTCTACCAAACCCGCAGGCATAAGGTCTATGTAACTGCGGTTGACGCGTGTATTTTTAAATCAAATATTATCCTAACAAATTACTTTGTGTTTTTTCAAACTCGCTATTATTACTTTGTTTGAAAATGGACCCATCAACACCCTCAGGTATGTATTATGTAAATTTAATGGATTTATTTTTAATTTATGAATGAAATAATTTTAATAATATTTTGAAAATGCCTTTCCGAAGTGCCAAATATTTACGTATTGTTCAAAAATCCTTAATGTAATAGTTAACTTCCTCTCGCTTCCCCACGTAAAATTTTATATATTAATATAGTAATACTCGAATAGATTCATAGTAAAGCTAAATCAAATACTCGTGTCCACCCCTTATTATTTTATTTGCCTCATTGAATAATCCTACAGTATATTATTATACTCTTCGCAACTAAAACGAAGAGAATATTGCATTTAATCGGCACATTTTTAAAATAGTAAATATCGCTCATAGCAAAAAAAAATTTCATATCATTGTGTTAGTCGTTGAATTCTGAATGACTTTCAAAATGTTCGTCTGTCTGTCCGTCCGTCCGTCACGTTTTTTGTAAGCACGATAACTTAAGAGTGGAAGATATTTTACAAGTTGTTGGCTGTTAATGTAGAAATTATTTCTTCAATAAAAAACAGAAAAAACTTTATTTTCTATTTTTATTTTTAGAGGACTTCCAGCCAGTTAAATGGACAATTATTTATCCTACGTTTCGTCCGAGTTTTCGGACTTTTTTCAAAGGTTAAAAGAATTTTGCTGCTGATATTTGTGAATTGTTTTAATTTGTTCTTGGTTGTAGCTCCAAAATTCGATTGTATTTGTTCAAAGAATCCCATTATTTTCGTAAAAATATTGGTCACTGCCTCAAGGACCTAGATTATAGATGATATTTTACAAGTTGTTGGCTGTTAATTGTCCATTTAACTGGCTGGAAGTCCTCTAAAAATAAAAATAGAAAATAAAGTTTTTTCTGTTTTTTATTGATGAAATAATTTCTACATTAACAGCCAACAACTTGTAAAATATCATCTATAATCTAGGTCCTTGAGGCAGTGACCAATATTTTTACGAAAATAATGGGATTCTTTGAACAAATACAATCGAATTTTGGAGCTACAACCAAGAACAAATTAAAACAATTCACAAATATCAGCAGCAAAATTCTTTTAACCTTTGAAAAAGTCTGAAAACTCGGACGAAAAGTAGGATAAATAATTGTCCATTTAACTGGCTGGAAGTCCTCTAAAAATAAAAATAGAAAATAAAGTTTTTTCTGTTTTTTATTGAAGAAATAATTAAGAGTGAAAAGTCTGATCGTATTGGAATTTGGACTGTAAGTTTCTGTTAGTTGGAGGAAGAACCCTATTGTTTTTGAAAACAATTGTTCGATAAATGTAAAAGTTATTGAACATTTTAATTAAAAAATGATAACCTGAACAGGGTTACAACACTTGATCAGATGCTACAAAAACATAAGTACTGCATAGTATACTAAAAGAGTTTCGCTAACCAAGCTGGAATCATCGGGGGACGACTAATATTAAAATTTATTATACCTAAAAAAATAAGTTATTTTTAAAGAACAGCGAAGAGGATGCGTTTCATTTAATGCTGATTACATCGGATCCAGTAATAACCAGTTATAGACAACTTTTTTTTTTGTGGGGATTTCGGTCAGGTACAACTAATTAAATTTTTTTTTTCTAACGTTTCGGTTTATTACACCATCATCAGAGAACTACAATTAATATAATATTTTAAACACATAGTTATGGTTATTATACATTAAAATTTACTTACACTATTATTTATTAGGAATTTGCACAAATATAGCATAAAAACTCAAAACCAAAACACGACAGCACTAGCCAAACACGCCATAGAACAGAACCACCGATTTAATTTTAACAACATACAAATATTAGAAAAAGAACCTAGTTATAACCGAAGAAACATACATGAAATGCTACAAATAAAAAAGACATACCAACGCCATAAATAATCGCACTGATATAGAAAATTTAAGCGAAACCTACTTTAACTTAATTAAATAATTGGGGTACATTACAACATGAAATCAATTTTTACATCTGACCGATACAAAATAATAATTCTTGTAATAAAATATCTTATTATATATTCACTATTTAAGCAAAACACCCACAGTAAACCATATACATTCCAACGTTATCTCTGTAACATAAACAAACCTTTAAGAGCACACAAACTAGGTTAAAATATCTCAGTTTCGTTAAAACAGACATACAAATAGCATGTAATAAAAAAAAATTTTAAAGCAAATTCCTAATAAATAATAGTGTAAGTAAATTTTAATGTATAATAACCATAACTATGTGTTTAAAATATTATATTAATTGTAGTTCTCTGATGATGGTGTAATAAACCGAAACGTTAGAAAAAAAAATTTAATTAGTTATACCTGACCGAAATCCCCACAAAAAAAAAACTATCAATATTAATTGATAATAACGGTCAAGAAAGGAAAAAAATATATAGTTATAGACAACTTCCTAACAAAAAAAATTAAACATTTTCCTAGGGAAGTATTCGACTTATTAATTGCCCCTAATATTTCTGCAGATAATTCAGAGAATGAGAATGACTGTTCCTTATCTGCATCAGACGCAGACGATTCAACACTACGGATAGACATACTCATTTCTAGTCACAAATATTAATAAAACTTTAAGTTGTGAATTCTTAATTTAATAAAGGAAATATATTACTAGGTTCTTTAAGTGTCTTGCATACTCCTGGACAAATAATGTATTAAAAAATTAAGTGCTATAAATTCTATTTTTATTTTAGATTTTTATTTTTTTAATTACACCCTGTATATCGCAATATACGAGCAAACATCATAAAGTTGATCTATTTATACATTAACAACCATCCTCGGCTATTCTCAATAACAAAAATTTTACCAAACTCGTTCTATGAATTAATGCCAGCTTTTGGGGTATCTTGCCACATTGTGCGTCATTCCGAATCCAATGAGCTATCGCTCATATTTTTACGACCTTTATCACTAATTAACACAGTTTTCACCTTGTGAACTAGATTATTTTTCGTCTATTGGAACAAACCTTGTGTGTATTTGCGTATCCATTAAAGTAACAATGAAGAACTTTTTTGTTTATGTTGCGTGTTTCCGAAAATATTCCAGTATGTTCCAATAAGTTGTTCGCCGTTGTAATAACAAAATAAAAATGTTGCTGTTTGTTACGCGTTTTCATCTCGAGTCGGTAATATCAAAGGAAAAGTTGAAACAAGTAGAAACAAACCTAGTTGCAACATTTTGTTGCCGTGGTGTAAACTATCAGTGCTCGAGTGAAAGATAAAGGATCAGAAACAAAAAGTTGAAACTTGTTAAAATTTGTTCCGCAATTTTGAAACAAAGCAACACTTAGCAACAAAAAGTTACTCATTGTTCCTTTGGTGGAGACACACCTTTATATTTCTTATACATATATCTTTGTAATGAACCATACAAATTGTTATTGTTAGAAACAACGTACATTCAACTTCGCTTTTAACTAATATACAATTACATATTTAGCATATTGACCTATCTTTATTGTTGGTCTAATGTTATTATGCATTCCGTAATTTTTATTTAATACTATACAAACAAATGCAAGTGTGTATAAAATGCAAATTGATTTAGCAAGTTGCTTTATAAACAACAGCATGGCGTTTAATACTCGTGGGTTTGCGAATAATTAGTTGTAAAGGTCAAGTTCGCTATGCGATTTTATTTCAAGGTTCTTTCCATTCTGTCTAAATCTCATTACCGCTGTCGAGAGGACTCCTTTTTGATGTGATTTTATTTTAAACTGGAATGAACGTAAACATTTTTCACGCCTCTCGGTGTCTGATCGATAATTCGAATGTTCAAAGATCATTTATTCAGAGATTTATTCATCAATTCATTTACTTTTCTATAAACAAATATTTTACCTTCTTCATTCGCTTTTATTATTAAAAAAACGTTAAATTTATGTTTGTATGAGATTTTCTATCGTTTTTGTTTCCTTGGTAATCACTTAAACATAGTTGAATACAATGACTATTGACACTTTTTTAAAATTATTTAACACCTTCTGTTTTTAAAACATTACCCAATTAGGAGAAGAGGGGGAAGGACTAAAGGTAAGTATCCACCAAAGCAACATAGAGCAACTTTTATGTTTCTGTTGCTTGTTTACAAAAATGTTGCAGTAAGTTCCACTACGTTACTCATTGTTAACCGCGACAAAATTAAAAAAGTTGCTCTATGTCGCGTGTTTCCGTGGGAAGCGGCAAACATCAAAGGAAAGATGGTAACATGTGTCGACAAGTTTGAGTTGAGACGTCGGTGGAGACGGGCTGTCACTGTTTGTCGTAGTTTCCGATTGAACAGATCCGGATACAGATTTCCCTTGCTAAAAAAATCGTAATGTGACAAGTAAACGCTCAACTCCTGATATTGAAGCTCTGTAATTAGTATCACATTTTGATATAATTGGTTCAATACGGCACAACAACCATTCTAGATCGTTACTTGATATCCGTAAAAAATTTGATGATTTGCCCTGCCATTAGATCATCTCTCCTTAGGGCGTCTAGAAGTTGCAATCCACCATGTTGATTCCTCTCTTGAAAGCTAGGACGTACCCAAATTTTATGCTTTCTTTTTTTTTTTTTTTTTGCTTAAAATAATGTAAGCTGCTGCTGCTAGCGCGATTTCTTCTTCGGATGACATTTAAATAGTTAAAAAGTTAAAAGTCCAAACTGCACTGCGAGAGAAACCTTGTCTCTTGGTCGATACACTTTGTTTCTTTTACTTGGTCAACAGCGACCAACTGAAACATTTTTGCTTTTCTTGTTGCTCTGGTGAAGACGAAATGTTTATCTATGTAACTTCTTGTTTCTACATATTGGAACTTATAGCGACATATATAAACAAAAAAGTTGCTCCATGTTGCTTTGGTGGATACTTACCTTAAGTATTGTGACCTCCGGAGTACGAGTTCCAAGTGCTGTACCCAGATATTCAGTGATCAAGATGATCGTCCTAATAATCGGTATACTCGGGAGGGATGAAACCAAAGCTGCTCTCGAAATTGAGGACCATAGTGGTCTGCCAAAAATCAGCCGAATGATTGGCAGGCCATATTTCATTTCATTTTATTTTATTTATACACTGAACAACAAGCGAACCCATTTAAAAGACAGGGAAAAAATACAATAATAATTACATTAAATGAAATACAATATAATAGATTAGTTAAATGACATGACATTAACAATCTTATATCTTATTTCACAAATATACATTAAAAGATATCAATTACATTATGCCTAGTTTGGTAATTCGAGCACATTACATGTAAAGGTGAGAAACAGAGTACATTCGTTCTAGGCATTGGCAAATAGAATAAAGAAGTGTTGCGTGTGAAAATGGATGATGGTACGTGAAAATTGATCATACCGAGAATTTCGGGGCAATCAATTTTATTAGAGAATTTTATATAGAAAAAGTACTGAATGGTAGTTACGTCTAGTACATAAATAATTAACGTGAAATCATGAGAAATCAATAGAAGAAAACTATTCCTGAACTCTGCCTCTGTTGGTAAGCTCACATTAAACGTAGTGATTTCAGTTTTTCAGTTTCATGTGTTCAGTTTTCGGTAGTAAGTATATATGATGTTTGCTGCTTACAAACTTTCTTTACATTCTGAATCAGATTCGGAAATTGACATTGTGGCATTATTATACAGTATTAGTAAAAAAACGTGAAGTCTGTATGGATGATTGATTATTTAAAGAAAAAGAGAACTTATGGTGAATTTAACCTTTTAAAAGAATTAAATGATAGTCCTCTGTATCATAAAGAACTTTGTTCTCGCGTACACATTCATTCAGTTGTTCCACTTTTAATAAAAATTATAACATAATGTTCTCGAATAGGTACCTATTTGGCAAGGGCCGACAGAGACATAGAAAAACTGTGTTCAGTTCGCAGAGCCCGCAGCAAAAAGACATTCCACTGCCTGTATTACGTCTCTACTTCGTGCAATATACGGTATTCGCTTTACTTGTGTGTGTTACAACACCCTGGGCTGGCCTACGCTAGGTTGTGCTGCTCTCCTCAATGTGGGAATAAACAGCAAAAACCGATAAATTTATCTATATCTTAAATAACAATCACTATCGATATATCGAATCGATATACCAACAACCATCAAATCGATGTCGATAACTATTGATATATCAATAATTATGAACATCGATAACTATCGACGATTATCGATATTCGAACAAATTTTCAAAATAGCCAACTCCTAGTCTTTGGTATTATATTATTATGATCGTGTATTTTTAAAATTAGGATTAATGCATAAACAAACTAAATGTTTGGTACAATCCGACTTATCGGTAAAACACCACCATCTTGAATTTAAAAACCTTGTAAAAACGTAAACTGTCATCTTAAAGCCTGACAAAAAAAGTGCATGATGAATTTAATTCATGGTGGCAAAATGACAATTGAATTGCAGGGTTAAAACAAAGGTTATAGTATTTCCAATCTTAGTGTAAACAGTCCATCTGAAACGCTGCTACCAGATAATCTCATTAGTCATTACAAAGCCTGTTTGAGAAGGAATAACATGTAAATTGTGCTTGAATATAACGGACGATACCCGTTTGTTCGACGTCCATAGCATATGGACGTAGTTATGAGTCAAATCCATTTGTCGGAGCGTTTTATAGTGTTTACACCGAGATTGGAAAAACTTTACTTCAAGCTATTCATATAGTATTTTTGTGTCAACAATATACACAAAGTAATGGCAACAGGATTTAATTTTTAAAAGTAGTAATGTCTTTTCTCTTTTTTTTTTTGTTGCAAATATAATTATGAATTATGTTGTATCTATAAGTAAGGGCCGATCTTTCCATCTCCCATTAAATTTATTTGATTAATAAGTTCCACGACGCAGTAGGTTTCTCGTAAGCTTTTTTCCTATTTTGCAATATAAGTACTGTTGGTACTTCGATCCGATTGTAAACATAATGGAATGGAGCTACTCAAACCAATGGTTAATCAGAAAAATTTCAACGAATCGGAAAACTCATTACGCAATTATCAAGAAAAACAAAATTTGCACAGACCGAGGCACAGACAGACCGACATGAGACATTTCTCATTACTTTTTGTCAATTTTTTGGTTTAACACGATGATATTACCTAGCGAAAAGTAAACTGGTGAACGAATGTTTTTCCAAGTGAGTAAATAAAATAAATGCAATTGTAGATGATGTCATTGCACTGTAATATTTAATCAACCCTTTTGTTTCGTTTTATTGTAAAGATGAAGAAATTATTATTTTAATCAAATTGTGACGTTTAAACATCCCACTAGTTAATAGGAAAGTAGATTCCAGTGATATAATATTTGTTTAGATACGCCTACCAAGCTTCTAAAGCGCTGAGATAACGTCTATTAAATATAAAATCACTCGACGACGCGACGGTCACCCGACCGTCGAAAACTGCAAGTCGGTAAATATCAAACATTGATGATTTTAATTCTTAATAATTTACAGCTTTGTTAACAAATGTTATATCTATGGATTGTACTATATGCTTTAAGATATGTTTCTTACCTTTAATTGTTTCTACAATAGAGAACCACAGTAATGTATTCCATTCAATCTGAAATAAAATAAAGAATAATGATAAATGCTTGACATTAAACAGTTTAAAAAAAAGGCTAAGGAAAAATTACATATCGATGATATATAAATCTATAAATGTGTCAAATGAGAAGATGTAAAAATCCTCCGCGTTTTGTCTCGCTTTGAAACGTTGACAGCAAGTTGTTTTTTTATATCTCGTAATTTTTATGTTCTCTGTATGTTCACATACAAAAATAACAACTAGACACACAATTAAAATAATTATGGCACAAAAAATATGCATGTAAAATATATAAAAACATATATATTCCACCTATATTAATTAATTAATATTCCTATAACGTTGTGCGTGTCTAGTCTATGCTGCAGTCCGAGTAAGACGCGCCGTGCTCCGCTCTGCAGAGATAAATTTTAAACAGCTGTCAATAAACAGTGGTCATAAACATCTCTGGTTATCCTTTAGAATATCGGTCGACTGTTCACTCGCGAACAAATTAGTGACTTACATGTGATAATTAAACAAACCTTCTACCAACTATTAAATGACAAGGATTTTTTAAATATTATAGTGAAAAATATACAAGAGAAACTAGAGATAAAAGAAACGCAAAAGAAAGTAAACGAACTAACTATGGAAGTACAAAACCTCAAAAAAGCAAATAAAGCAATGGAAGACAAACTGGAGAAGTTGGAACAACACCGGAAGAGGAAATCGATAAGAATACACGGAGTCACTGAAAGCAGAGATGAAAGAGTATCTAAGAAAGTGATAGAAGCTCTGAAAGGTAAAATGAAACTTAATATTAAAAACGACGAGATGGAAAATTGCTTCAGAACAGGAACAACAAGGAATGGAAAAAGGTCCATCTTAGTCAGCTTTACCAGGGAAGATATTAAAGAAACAGTAGTGCAAAATTGAGGGAAACTTAAAGGAACTGGTATTTTCATATGGCGCTTTTCGTACAAGCCAAGCAAAAGCTTTGCTAAAGAAAATGTATGGATACTGGGAGGTGAAATCCGCGCCCGATTTGACCAGAGAATAACTATCATAAAAAACAAAGACGATTTAAACCAGTTAAAATGATATACTCCCGTCAGCAGGGCGACAGCAGTGTAGGTATAAGATCTCATTGTGCAATCGTAGACTTTATAAAAACTGTTTAGACATAGTAACAACTTAATATCATAAGTAGTATATATCATAATAATAATAATAATAATAATAATAATATTTATTGATGTATATAACAAGAAAATGTTTTACACAAGTCAAAATAAAGATAAACGAACATATAAATAGAAAGATATCTACATGACAATATAAGTATAGAGTCAAAAAAGAAAACAATAATAGACATATACATTACATATAACATTTGTATTATATATATAACATTTGTACTACACGTCTACACATATTGTAGAATGGGTCCAAATAGTGGAGCATACAGCTTAAAAGTAAAACATACAACGTAATTATAAAAAGAAATCCTGGGTTTTATAACAATTTTTATCCAAGAGCACTTTCTTCAATTTAGATTTGAAAATATGGATGTTTCTAGAACATTTAATATCATCTGATAGAAAATTAAAAAATTTACAGCCATTATAAAAGAAACTTTTTTGGTACAACGTCGTTCGACACGACTTTGGTTGTAATAGGCCTTTTGACCTTGTATTGTGATCATGTTCGGTCTGATTAGCAAGAAACTTATGCTTATTTTTGTATACATATATGCATACTTCAAGTATATATAAATTAGATACGGTTAAAATTCCTAATTTCTTAAAAGTACTGCGGCAACTCTCACGGTAACCGAGTCCAGAAATAATTCGTATTGCATATTTTTGCAGAATAAATACGCGGTTAGTATATGCACAATTTCCCCAGTTTATGATTCCATACTTCAAATGGCTATGAAAGTTTGCATAGTAAAGAGGCACGAGAACATCTCTGCTACAGTGGTTAGACATGAAACGTAGACCATAACAATTGCTGCGTAATTTATTACACAGTACGTCTATATGATTACCCCATTGCAAATGCCTGTCAAATGTAACTCCCAATATTTTAACTGATGTACAGATATTTATGTTACTGTCAGATGGACAAAATTCATTATTTTTTTTGTAGAGTGAATAATAACATATTAGTTTTATTTCTATTCAAATTAAGCTTATTGTTTTCAGACCATTTGATTATGTTTGCATACAATAGTTCAGCAGTATGTTTAATATTATTTAGGTCTTTATCTATGATTAGGAGATTCGTGTCGTCGGCGTAATATACCGTATAAACGTTTGGAATCTTACTTAGATATGTTATTAAATCATTTGCAAATATGTTAAACAGAAGGGGACCCAAAACAGATCCTTGAGGAACACCCTGTGTTATGTCACATATGTCACTTGTAGCATCATCGTTTAATTTGACAGTTTGTGTTCTATTATCAAGGTACGAGGACAATAGGTTTAAAGGAGTTCCCCTGATTCCATATCTATTTAATTTCTCGATCAGTAGTTCATGGTTAACGACATCAAAAGCACGGGAGAAGTCAATAAATAATCCCAGGGCATGTTGTTTCCGATCGAGTGCATTTACAATCATCTCATGGAATTCACAGAGGGCTGTGTCTGTGCTTTTATTTTTAGAGAATCCATGTTGGTAGGGCGAAAGTAGATCATTATCATATAAGAAAAAGGACATTTGATCTTTTAATGCAAGCTCAAGAAGTTTAGATATACTACACAGCAGACTAATTGCTCTATAGTTCCCATAGTCATTAGGGTCACCTTTTTTGTATATAGGTTTAACTATGGCTAACTTAAAAATATCTGGGAATATTCCCGTGTTAAAACAGAGGTTTATTAGAAAAGCTAATGGCTGACAGATACTTAATTTACATTTTTTTATTAGGTTGTTCGATATTCCATCATATCCACTAGAGCTGGAAGATTTTAACCTATTTATTAGTGAGATTACGTCCGATGCTAGAATTGGAGCTAAAAAGAGTGACCTCTCATAAAAATTTACATTAGAGCTTAAGAAATCAGAATCGTATGTAAAATTATTGCTTGTTGTCAACGTAAAATGCTGGTTAAAATTATTAGCTATATCAATATCTGATATTTTTAGCCCATTTTCAACTATATTTATAACCTGGGATTTATTATTGTTACCTTTTATTTTATTTACTGTATTCCACATTGCTTTTGACTTATTATCTGAATTCTTAATTTGTCTGTCATGATATTCTCTTTTAGCTTTTACCAGTGCATTACAATATTGCTTCTGCAAAAATGTGCTGACTTCTTTATAGGCCGGGTTTATTTTTGATAAGTCATTAGAAGTTGTAACCTTTTGCTTTAACTGCCTTAAATTATCGGTCATCCAATTATCCTTATGTTGAGATCTAACAAGAGGAACCCTTTTTTAGTGGAAAACATAGCTGAAAATAATACATTATAGTATCAATGAAAGATTTGCTAGCCTTATTTGGACAGTTTTGGGCATATGTCTCTTGCCAATTTTCTCGCTCTAAATAATCACAAAATAAACTAATATTTTCTTTGCTGAAAATTCTACGTTGTATATATTTGTTTTTTGTATTTTCAGTAAAAGCAGTCTGTATATGAATTGACTGAGCGAGATGATCAGATAGATAAAGATTCATAACTTTAGTTTTGAAGATATCAATATTTGAGTTTATTAGAATATTATCGATACAGGTACTTGATGTAGCTGTCTGTCTAGTAGGAGATTTAATAGTAACAGTAAAATCAAAGCATCCTAATAAATCTGTCAAAAGTGACAGGTTGCTACTGCATTTAATAAAATTTACATTAAAATCACCTCCTATAACTATACGTTTTCGTTTCATTGAGAGATATTCTAATAAACCATTAAATAGTTTTAAAAACAGATTGAAATCTCCATTTGGTGGCCTATATATCACAACGATCAACAAGTCAATAGAGTCTAGAATTATTGAGGTACATTCAAGAACACCGTCTAAACAAAAGTCATCTATTAAAAAAACTGAGACATCATGAAAAAAGCTGTTATTTCTATAGATGGCTACACCACCATGTCCTAAATTTTTTCGACAATGGGAGTTAATAAGAGTGAAGTCACTTAAGGTATTTGCTCTAATTTGAGTGTCATTTTGCCAGTGCTCCGTGAGTAGAAGAAAATCACATTTATAGTCATTAAAAACATCATTTATAAGTAAAATCTTATTTCCTAGGCACTGAATGTTTTGGTGAACAATATTTACAGTTTTAATACTACCTTGTTTTATGGGTGTAAATCTATCTGAAATAGGTGAGGGTATAAAAAAACTTCACTTTGTTCACTATTTTCTGAGTTTCTTTCTTTCCCTACTGTAGCACCTGTATCATTATCAGAAGTAGCTTCTGCAGTAACTTCCGTTTGCTCTAGGACATTACCTTGTGCGAGACTGGGTAGAATAGAGGGCGATTCGTCTCTACTTGCAAGTGAACACATGTCAGTTGAGCTTAAAAAATTTTCGGCTAGAGAAAGTGGAAAGCTCGTCGATGCACATGTATCTTCAATGTCGGTGACTTCCAGAACACTCTCGTTTCGAGGGTCGGCGAGTACAGTGTCCACGGGAGTAATCTCAATTAAGTTATTGGACGAGAAGTATTTAATGTTAGTGATATATTCGTTGACCCTAGTAAGCAGCAAATGTTTTCCACTGTATGTAATAAATCCTCTATTATTGATGTGGTGGTTTTTGAGTAACTGAGCCCCGTCCATGTAAAGAACATGTCCAAATTTAAGGGCGCAGTTGAATAATTTAGAATTTTCTTTGTAGATAAGATTATTGAGGACGGGCCGATTTTTTGCATAGGGAGCACCAATTATGATAAGATTAGTGTTCTTCGAGGCATACGTGATATCATTTATATATTTAATACTCATCGGATTACCCTTGCTAGCATTGCCAGTACCGGAGAATAATATGATGTAATCCGATTTGTTCATATTCTTTGATAACGTTTTGTGTTCAAATGTAGCGAAGGCTTTCGACTGGCAATTAATATCAAACAAATGACTAGTCAATTTTTTCATAATTGAAATGCAGTCGTTTCCACTATGGTCTGCCAGTATAAGAATTTGTGGCTTTCTTTTTTGATTTGTTTTATTAGAGTCAGCAGGCTTCTTGTTTTGGGTTATCCTGTTATCCAGATTTTGGTGTACTTGATTAATACAATTTGTTGTGACTTCCTTGTACATATTTTCACTTCCAAGGACCCAGTTGTCAGTTTGAGCATAATTATGTGTTACTTCAATAATTACGTCAGTAGATTGTGTTTCCACACTACTAGTTAGTGGGAGAATTGTTTGTGTGCCAACATTGGCATAAGTCTTTTTTGTTTCCAATGACTTCATAATGTTGTTTTTAAGATATTGGATTAGATCATTTTTATGGTGCAAGTCTTTGTTGAGATCGTCGATTTTCTTATATAATTTAATATTTTCAGCAGTTACTGTTTCATACAAGTTTGTTTGCTCTGCTAGTCTATTACGCAAGTTGGTCAGTAAATTGTCTGGTGTTTCCTTGACCTTTCCTTTTTCATTGTCACTATCGTAAGATATACTAATATAGCTGTTATTGTTCTGAGAGGTAGATGTACCCGCAGCTTTTGATTTGCTTAATTGTTGCTTAGTTTGTGATCTTGTAATCTTTGGAATCATTTTTAATTAAGATTCAAATAATAAATATTTAAATTTCAGAAAGATGTAGAACCAGTGGTGGTCAGGGTGCTTACCTCGATTTGAAGTGTCAAAGATAAGGCTTATCTCTGTCAATCAACGTAAACAATCAGAATTTTTTGAATTTTAAGTCCCAAAACATGCCAAAATCACTTTTAGATAACACAACACACTTGCGAATCTTACGTATTAACGTATAATAATTTTCACGTATTTCAAACAATTTTAAAGAGCACTATAATAACAGTACTATACAGTTAGACACCTATTCCACCAAGTAAGACAGATAGACAAAACAAAAATACAGATATGGCGGGTGTAGAAATAGCAATGAATATATTAGAAAATTACAATATTAAAACTAATAAATGCAATGATTTTGACGAACTGAAACAACTTTTTCCAAATGAGATGAATAATTTTTCTATAGTACACCATAAGAAGCATTAGGGCAAACTATGATGAACTTTGTGATTGCATAGCAAAAATAAATAGTGGCAACGGAAGTATAGGAGTAATTATTCTATGGGAAACTTGGTCCATTAGACGTAAAGGACTTCTTTATAGAAGGTTATAAATCCTATTATAATCTGGAACCTGAAACCGAGAGAACATTATTGAAAGGAGTCGAACAAATAAATTGGGATGAATTGTATAAAGAAAGTAACGTAAACAATGCGACTAATATCTTCTACAACAATTTAAATTTAATAATAAATGAAGCAACAACAATAGTTCAAATAACAAATAGAAATAATAAACTTAAACCATGGATGACCCAAGGAAAACTAAATTCCATTTCAAGACGTGACAAACAAGCGAAAACTTATGAAAAATAAAGGAAATACACGACTAAAAGAATACTATAATAACTATAGAAACAAAGTAACAACACTAATTAGAGCCGCTAAAAATGATTACTATAAAGAAAAAATTGAAGCTTCTGGGAACAATTATCAAAAAAATTTGGGATTGCATCAATGAAGTTACAAGTCATAATATAAAATGCACTGACATTATCGACAAAATCATTGAGAACGATAAGCAAATAAATGATAGAAAAGAAATAGCCGATACTTTCAACAATTTCTTTATTGAAAATCGGTGAACAAATCGCAAAAGAATTCCCTTATCAAGTACAATATCTGCCAGTTAACGAAAACATAAACGGAAATATTAATTCAATGTTCTGGGAGGACGTATGTGGTCGCGAAAAAGAGATAATATCCATCCTGAAAAATAACGCCTCGCCAGGGAAACACGGTATAACAATAAAAACCTTAAAACTCATATCTAAACACATTAGTTGACCTATTGTTTACGTCATTAATCTTATGTTTAAAAGCCTCATCATAACTGAAATGTTTAAGGAGAGTATTGTGGTACCAATATATAAAAATGGCAGTAAAAATGATATGACAAACTATCGACCAATATCATTAATAAATAATATTACAAAAATTTTTGAAAAGTGTCTGAATAATACACTTCGGTCGTTTCTAGCAAAAAATAAAACAATATCAAAAAAATCAATACGGATTTCAAAAGCATATTGGTACTGAGGAACCTCTTCAACTATTAGCAGATACCATACTAACTTCGATTGAAACAAGAAAGTCTTAGCAATTTTTTTAGATTTACAAAAGGCGTTTGAGACAGTATCTCATATAAAGCTATTAAATAAACTATACATAGTAGGCATCAGAGGGAAAGTATATGATTTATATATAAACGATCTTTTACAAAAAGACTATGGTCGTAATATCATGTCATATGCAGAAGATACTGTGCTAATTTGTACTGAGGAGGCCTAGGAATCCGCAAAACAAAAAGCTACCGCTGCAATTGGCAATGTAAAAATTTGCCTAGATAACAACCTCCTTAACATATGCATATGCCCTTCTATCCCACAAAAGTTGGAATGCCGCATGTGCTAGAAGCCATACGTGTTAATGAAACGGTTAACAGTTGTGTACATAGCGTCGCCAAAATAAAATACTTAGGATTGGTTTTAGACCCGCATTTGAAATGGGAAAATTATATTGATTATTTAAATGGAAGAATACAAAAACTGATCTATAATTTTTATAACCTAAAGAGTATACTATACAATAAAATTCTCCTTGTCACATACAGCTTAGTTGAATCTATAATTATTAAGCCTGGCCAAGCGATGGTAGATTCAGGGTCGGGCGCAATACCTATGACGATGACATGACACACTTCAGTTGTTATCTGTCGGTCGATGCATAGAGTACTAATAAATCATAAATAATGTTGAGCGTAAAGAGTAGAAAACGCCTGTATGCTGATAAAGTGAATAAATTTATCGGTGAATTTCCGGATTTATTCTATGATGGATGTAAAATAATTTGTAAAGTTTGTGATCAAGACTTAATGTGCTGGAATAAATACGGCTGCAAAATTCATGTCAATAGTAACCGGCATAAAAATAAAAAAAAATGGCGTGTCTTCTTTGGAACCTCAGTTTATGTTTGATTGACTGTTAATGCTGATTGCCTGTGATGTTCCCCTGCGCATATTGCATAAACCAGCATTTTGGGAATTCTGGAATAAATAAAATTCCCAGGTGACGTATTCGTCCACCTAAAGAAAACGAAATCTTGAATGACTGCAATCTTACAAACAAATATTTGCATGGCTGGTTGCATGTATTATACATTAGATACGTTCGACTCCCGCAGTTGAACCCTAAACAATAATTGTTGTGGATACATCCTCTTTCCGTCAATATATTTTTTAGTTATCAGAAGACTGCTGAACGTGTGAAAAATAAATTTAAAATAGTTTTACAAAACAATCCCAGGTTTCGTACACTGTGTGATATTGTGATAGACTTTTCTCAACCCAATTTTACATGTCCCCCTTGAACAATTCCATATATTTTAAATACGTTCCTGTTGCCTCTGTTGATGTTGAAAGTTTGTTTTTCTCGTATAAACGGATTTTGAGCGAGAGGCGTCAAAAGTTAACTCTTGAACATCTAGATGCTGCTAATTTACTGAATCTCTAGAAATTACTGGTGTGCAGTGTTGTGTCTTCACTGAAATATTTATTGCTCCTGTTATTTTGGATACTACAAAATCGCCAATTAAAAGGTAATGTATCATTTATCATATCTTTATATGCGTATGTCAGCGTGGTGTCCTGGATAAGCCCATGGTTTTTATGTCACATACGATTTACTGGCTATCCTTAGTGATCACTTCAGCAAGATCTCAGCTTTGATTTAAACCAAACTTAAAAAAAAATCGAATAATAAACAAAAGCGTATATCTAGAAGCATATTTTGTTTTTGGTGCATTTAATTTCTGTTGCTATTATTATTATAACTAAGAGACCCATATTCTTACATATTCTTTTATCAGTAACATAATATGGCGTAGTTTATATTCAGGCTAATAGGAATTACTTTGTATAACTCAAATTTTGTATTTTTTGGAACTAAAACTAATACAACCGTATTTATTTCTCCACACATATTAATAATTTTCCTCGTCTGGAGATAACTGATTTGATCTACGAATTTAACATTTATTTATTAAATATCTCACGAAAACGGGAAATTCATTTTAAGATTAGACTTTCCAAATTTATATATCGCTATGACGCGATGCATGTTGAACAGCTCTCTAACGATGAGGGTATGCATACTGATTTACAAAGGGCGAAGGAGAATTTATGGTGACAAGTCAGAACTTTATTGATTAGTTCTGAGGCACCCTAAACCTTATGAAATTTTCAAATTGCATGAATGAGTTATTTTTATGTTTTATTATATTTTTACTGCTTCTCTGATTTAATGGAGTTTAACTGAATATTCGATGGACAGAGTTTTATTGCCTCTGGGGATTAACTAACTAAAATTATTATAAATAGATATTTACACCATATTTTCATCATGTTTATATAAATGATGTAACAAAAATGTTACATGTTTATTTACTAATATAAATAATACACAGAAGGTTTATTGCCATATCAAATAATAAAAAAACAACCATGCAGCTACTGTCTGCCGGTGAAAAAAGGCCCGCGCGACAAGAAAGAGCATTACCCAATGATTAGGTGTAGATGGAAACGATCACAAAAATTTGTCATGCACTAACTAATTCATTTATTTCATTTACGTTTTATGAAGAATGGAATGCAGAAAGCACATTCACTCCGCCGGCCTTCTTTCGCCGGTCAGACTATACGGACACGTGTTTCGAGGTTATTGCTGCTCATTAGCGTATCGTGGCCAAGGAATAGGATCGAGGATGGGATAGATCAAGAACAAAAACTAACATAAGGCTGGAAAGTATAGTACACAGTACTCAATTAGTGCCTTCATGTTCCCATGTACTTTTCAGCCTTATGTTAGTTTTTATTCCTGATCTATCCCATCCTAGACCACATTCCTCAGTTACGCTAAGCTGATGAGGAGCAATAACTCAGAAATACGTGTCTGTAGCTGCATAGTTTTTTTTTTTTGGATATGGCACTAAACATTCTGAGTTCTAGTTTTAAACCCCAATAGCTCTATCACTGTTAATATATGTAAATAATGTATAAATTTATGAAAACATATACCAAACATTTTCCAGTATTCTCTTAAATCATGGCGATACATATTTCGTAGGTACAAAATAACTCACTGTAAACAATATCTCTGTGAAATAATGTAATAAAGTAGGATTTTTTTTCTTTGCTCGTATAAATCGAAATTAGTGTGATACGGTACTGAACAAAAGATTTCAGGCGTGATTGTGGCGTGATTGCTGCTTTGCCGATATAACAGACGATTGCATTTAGTTTAATATTTGAAAGTGACCTCGAGGATTGATATATATGTTTTGACCCCTCTGAATCCATTCTATTTTCCGAATGATGTCTGTCGGTGCGTGTGTGTGCGTGTGTGCATGCATGTGCGTGTGTGCATGCGTGCGCGTGCGTGCGTGTGTGTGTGATTGTCCGCGATAACTCAAAAAATACTAATGAGAGACTTTCCAAATTTGGCAGTTAAGATTTTCACATTTTAGGCGACACATTAAATTTGGTGAATGTGGTACCACTAGAAGAGACATAATGAATGAATGTAGAAAAAAGGTACAGTTTCGGGGGAAAAAAATTAAAATTTTTATTGCATTTCTAGACGAATCTGAACGAACTATATACAATGAAAAAACATAACTTTAGGGAAAAAAATCTGTCGGCATGTCTGTAGTATCGCGATAGCAGCCACAGTTTTCGAGATAAAGCTTTTCAATTTGGTACACATGTTCTAAAGGCCAAAGACAATGATAAAATCGGTGATGAGCAAAATTGGCCAGCTGAAAGAAGGTCCACGGGACCTTAATTTTTTTTTTATTTGCCTTTACAAAAAAATATATATATTCTTAAAGAAAGATTATAAATCATGTCTACTATATCAAGCCAATAAAATATATTTTCCAAGTACTTAAATAAAGCTGATGAAACTGAAATTTTTTTACACATTTGACTTCATAAACTACACGTTGTGAGTTGAAGAACACAAAAAAAAACATCCGAAAAATATGAGGTTACCAAACAATTTATATTTATTGAAACTACTTTTATAAAACAAAATCATAAATACAATGTAATTTTTACTTGTTACAAACAAATTATCGTTCCAGATAGTGGTGTTTCATTCATTAATAATGATGATATAAAAGTATGTAAAATTATTTCGGTTTGCATTTTTTAGCTTCTGTTAAATAAAGATCCAATCCTAAACGTAAACACAAGGGTGCAGTAAACCATTATTATTCTCTCATTGCTATTTTTCAACAGATTTACAATGGTCTTTAAAAATGACAAACCAGACGTTTCACTTTATGTATAATCATGTTATAAAGCGAATAAAATTTAAATAAATCTTGAATAGAATATATTTGCGTTGTTTCGCGAGTTGTGTATTGTAGTTGGAAATTCTTAAGCGTTGGCAAATGATCAACACATAATTACGGTTAAATCTGAGTTGGAATATATTTGTAATTAATTATTTTCAACATATAAAAGAAAATAAAACAATCTAACAAAATATAGCTAACAGTAAAATTATTAGCAAGTTTTAACGTATTCACTTAGAATACTTTTATTTTTCATATATCTCAGCGCGGAAACAATGCACAGAGTAGTGATGCCAGATTTAGGGATTTTTCCCTAGATTTAGGATTTTATTTCAAATAGGGACATAGAGAATTCTAGCGGATCTTTTAAATTTAAAGAGAATTCTATGTATTTTTCACTTTATACCAATCTAGGGATTTTTTAAGCCCATTTAGGTACTTCAGATAAATTCATCTGGCATCACTGTAGGGATGCGCGATACGTTATATTTTCGGGTACCGGTACTTCTCTTTCCGATATTTGATACAGTAAGATACGGTACATTTTTAGTCAGTACCATTTTATAATATACAGTGTGGGGCAATAATGCGTCCGACCTCGATATCTCGAGTTCTATGAAAGCTAGAAACTTGATTTAAAAACATAAGTAAACTAGACAAAAAAGTCTATAACCGGAAATTGTTTTCGATTATACAGGGTGAGCCAAGACGATTCCACAGGGTCAAGTAACATTTTTTTTTAAATGAAATGCCATGTATAACAGAACATTTTTTGAAACCTCTTTGTGGTCTCCTTTCACTCCTGTATTATTATTGACTTTCTTACAACCACTTGGATGTAATGATTTTTTTTTGTTGAAATTATATCATGCAGGTTGTCTTTTATGCCCCTAATTGGGGTACAGTCGTGATTTAGCTCGCGGACTACTTGGTCAGATTCTATCCTCAAACGAGTGACACTAAAAATCTGGCTAGTAGTGTTTCCTAACTATAGGTTAGGTTAGGTTAGGTTTGTTGTGAGTGGGTCTCAGTAGACCCTCCACTGCGGCCATCAGCAGGCCTATTGTGGCTCACGCCTAATTATATTTCACCCAATAAGTTCAGTCTCTTAATGAAACTGATAACTTTATTGGGTGAGAATCTGTCCAGATCCTCTGGCAGTAGTTGCCTTTTGCCAAATATTGAGTATCGGATCCTCTCCACAACGGGACAGGTGCATAAGATGTGGTCTGCCTACTCATCATCCTCCAGGCATAGACGGCACTCGGCGTTTTCCGCTAAGCCGAGTTTATGCAGATGATAGTATAGTCGGCAGTGCCCGGTATATAGGCCTGTTAGAGTTTTCAGGTTTACCCTGTTTAACTCTAAAAGCTTCTTAGCTCTTGATTTCAAAGGGTACTTTATAAAGGCCTTCGAATGAACTAATCCTGGTAACTCTTGCCAATACTGGAGAGTTTGCCTTTCAGCCCAGATTGAGATAGCCATCTTGGCAGTACTTGAGGATATGCCAAGTATTGGTTCTGGTCCGATGAATCGTGATGCCGCTCCTTCTCTGGCTATGAAGTCCGCTATTTCGTTACCTTCCATACCAGAGTGGCCGGGTATCCAGACCAGAGTCACTTTGTTGTTTTTGCTCAAATGATTTAGAGCTTTCTGACAATTCCATACCGTTTTCGAGTTACACCGGTAGGAGCCAAGAGCTTTTACAGCTGCTTGGCTATCTGAGAAAATTTTTATTGATCTGCGTGTAAGATGCATATATTCCAGCCTTCGTACACACAGTTCAATGGCATGAACCTCAGCCTGAAAAACAGTTGTATGAGTACCTAGGTTTGAGACTATCCTCACCCTTGGTCTGTAGCTGTGTACTCCGGCTCCTGTTCCCTCGGGAGTTTTGGAGCCGTCTGTAAACCAACAACTGTCTGCCTTCAGTAGGTCGGCTTTATTCCGATCCCACTCATCTCTTTCTGGAGAAAGGATGTTGAAGGTCAGCTCGTAGTTGGTCATGGTAGGCATAGTATCCGAGAGCATTCCCAGGATGCTGTGATTCTCTATGTCATCCAGCAACCTGTTCCACTCCATGATACTCGTCTGCGGCATATTAATGACCGCTTGTTGCATTCTGTAGGTTGCCCACCTGGCCTCTCTCTCCAGATATATATGAAGAGGGGGTAAATCCAGGAGGATTTCCATTGCAGCTGACGGTGTGGTGCTAATTGCTCCCGTTACGGTCATGCATGCTACTCTCTGCAGTCCAGAGAGTTTGGATTTGGCCGTCCGTTGTGATCCTTTCGGCCACCAAACAATGAATCCGTATGTTATCATTGGTCTGATGACAGTGATATAGATCCAGTAAATTTGTTGGGGACCCATGCCCCAGGATTTGCCACAAATACAACGTCATGTCCATAAGGACAGCTTTGCATTGTGGATTACCTTTTCCAGATGGGAGTTCCAATTAAGCGATCTATCCAGAGTGATTCCTAGATATTTCACCTCCTCCGCAAATGGAATAGTTTCACCCATTAAGGTGGGAGGTCTTAAGTCCTCCAGCTTCCTTTTCCGGGTGAATGGTACTATTACTGTTTTTTGAGGGTTTACAGACATCTCTGTTCCCCCTGTCACACCAGTTACTCACTGCATCCAGTGTCTCTTGAAGGGTATTTGATATTACTCCTTCAGAGTTTCCTCTGACTAGTATGACTAGATCATCTGCATATGCTAGAACCTCAACCTCCCACAGTGTGAAAATAGCCAGTAGGTCGTCCACAAGAAGTAACCACAAAATGGGGGAGAGAATCCCACCCTGCGGGCATCCTCTCGTGGCTCTAAACCTAACTGTTTTTCCCTGTAGAGACGTTGTTATGGTTCTGTTTGATAGCATAGCACGAATCCAGTCGCCTATAGTAGGCTCAATTCTCTGGAAGCCACTGCTGCATATAAGGAGTCGGGCAGTGCATTGTGCGGTGTAGACATATACATAAAAACATCAAATGACAACGGAATTCTCCTGGAGCATATTTCTGAATAGACAACCCTATTTTAATTACTGAATTGCGAAACTACCGGAATCTCTCGGATTAACAGGTGTACACTGTACACGTACAAAAAACGGAAATGCGTATACAATCGGTTAAAAGCAGTTAATTACAGGAATAATTCTTACCACTGCTGTTTGCGGAGCACACTGGAGTTGTCGCGTGTTAAACTGTAGCTGGCGAATCGAAGAAGTGAATGTTTTAGTGATGGGATCATTCGAATGAAAAATAACCGATCATACGATTATTGAAATATTCGGAACATTTCGATTACTGAGGAAGAATTCGAATGATATTCACCACTCGAATCACGCACAACACAACCTCGACTTTCGAGTTCAGCTGACGCAGTAATAATTGCAATGCATTCGAAATGTGCCACTCGAATTCTTTCCACGCATACAGCCATGTACTAAAATTTAAAATAATAAATTATCGCTGGTTACCTTTTGCGCCGTTGCTTGTGCGTGTAGCACAGCGCACGCTCAGAGTGGGCTACGGTTTATTTCATAGAATTAGAATAGGAACAGGTCAGGATTTCGGAATGAAAAACAACTAAGACTCGCAAAATAGACTACATTATGAATATACAAATAAAAATATAAAAATAAAGGAGAATTCTAAAAAACAACTTTTTAGTAATACATAATAAAATAAATTATAAGCAACAAATGAAAAGGTTTATGCATGCATTGGTTGCAAAATCATTTCATTTTCACATCACAAAACTAAAACATAAGAGTAAAAGAACCTAATATCACAATAATTCATTGGTAAACAGTAAAAATTAAAAATAATTTTGTAGCGATTGAAACATATGTTACATTTGAGAATTTAAAAATATCATACTGTCCACATTTTTAGGCAGGAGTCTGTTTCTCCGGGAACTCGTTTGTTGACCAGATTTTGAAAATACCCTCTCTGATCGTACAGAGGTGGCAGGAATGCAAAAATATTTCTTTGCCATTTCATACATTTCTGGTAATAAATTTTTGTGTTTGGACCAAAACTCGAGTGGATCTTTTGTTCTTTCATATCGCCATAGAAACATTCGAGCGATCATACGAATGATCATTCGATTATTGAAATATATCGAATACCGACTATTCGATTATTGAAATCAATCGATTATGCCCATCAGTTTTAGCAGACGTGAGCAGTTTGGTTATACCAACGGGTGACGAGAAGGTCACGTGACTCCTGCGCGAGGAACGGAATTTTGGCTGGTGTGGAGGGACAAACATTCCCTAAGCAAGCTTAGCGAAATACGTTTAAACAAATACCCTGCGTTTATCAATAAAAACAAATCTTTACAAAATATTGTGAGGTTGGGAATCGCTTTCTCATAATTTTTAAACTATTGTTTCCAAAAAGAATAATTAAAACGGCTATTGATTAACATTTGAACTAAATTACTTAATCTTTCATATTGTAAATTATTTATAAATTTTACTTGGTTTTATGCGAGAGGTACTCAATATAAACAAAATAATTACGATAATAAAATAACTTAAGATTACCCTCAAAAAGAAACCGGTTTGAAACAATTGAGAAACAATTGTTTAAAAATAAACATTAAATACAAGTTGTTGTATACAGGGTGTACCAAAGTAAGGAACGGTCCAGATTACGTATTAAAATAACGGAAAATTAATAGCAGAAAAATTACTTCGTTACATGGTAAATACTATATCGGTGAATCATCTAGATACTCCAATATGCGAATGGCTGAACACAATAATTACGTCGAAAGAATTTGAAAAGTACAAAATTTGCTACATTTTGTTTCGTTGACAAATTGTCGTTATATACGTTATTAATTTGTATTTACGCTTGTTTCATATACTTGTTTGTGAAAAAATGTCAATGTTTATTATGTTTCTTAACCTGACATTCTCTTTAATGTACTCTCCCACTAGCTGATAGCTCTACGTCTTAAAACATTTGTCATTTCACAAAATTTGGTCACGACAGACAGATGTTTCAAATTTATCTACTACAAATTGACTACCTAATTTGGATTTCAGCATAAATATTGTAGGCAAACAAGTATAAAAAGTTTAGTCTAATCGTACGTAATAAATTTGGCAGTCGTTAGAACCATCGATTTTAAATAAACTCCTACCGATTCAATTAAACCTTAATTAGAATAGAGGTTGAATGTAGTTGAGCCCGTTCCCAACAGAAGTTGGGGAAAGATATCGACATGTTATTATAATTTAAACTTTCAAATCTTACCTTCGTCTATATATCAGCTCACCTAAGTTCAAGGCAACGCAAACAATAAACAACCGAATCGAATGTCAAAATATACATCATATACATATGTAAGTTCCTGCGACTTAATTTTACAGGTCAGTTATACTGACACGATTAATCGTTTTTATTGTGACACTACTATCATATGAATTATTTGATGTCGTTTTTTTTACAACGATAAATACATTGAATTATTTATACCTAGTATTTCCAGTGAAATTGTACTTTAATATTTATACAGCATGTCAAAAATACGAAATAGTAAAACACTTGCAAAATTATAGCTTGGAATAGAGTGAGAGTCAATTTAAAGGCATTTATTTAGTTTATTGAAAAAAAAAATTAATCTGTTTTTCTTCTACATAACTACGTTGCCTCCAAAGTTTTCTTTGTTTGTTCAAAAAGCCAACTCAACTCTTTGTAAATAAGGTATTAACAAAACCTCAATTGAAGTGGATTGCTTAGGGGCTCAAATAAATATGACGTATTTACAAATGTTCCTGTATTTTACATATGCTCCAATAACATCTGTCGAGATAGAACGTTTTTTTATTCAACATAGAAATGGATTTTTTGCAGACAGGCGGCAGATTTTAACAGGAGAACATATGGAGCAACTTTTAATAATATACTGCACTTGTAAGGAATATATATATATATATATATATATATATATATATATATATATATATATATATATATATATATATATATATATATATATATATATATATATATATATATATATATATATATATATATATATATATATATAAATATATTCGATACACTGTACACTTATTCAGTTAATATATTCCTTACAAGCGCAGTATATTATTAAAAATTGCTATGTTCTGCTGTTAAAATCCGCCGCCTGTCTGCAAAAAATTCATTTCTATGTTGAAAAAGAACGTTCTATCTCGACAGATTTTATTGGAGCATTTGTAAAATACGGGAACATTCGTAAATACGTCATATTCATTTGAGCCCCTAAACAATCCACTCCTTTGCCTTGAAGTAGGTCTACTATTAGAAGAACTTTCTAGTTCTTTGTTTACATGTTCAGAGATGTCTCCTGTCCTGCTTTTAGTCGACGTTCAAGTTGTTACATGGCGAGAGGGATTCGTAAAATGCTTTAGTGTATGAATTCTAAATTTTTTTTGGACACTAGGATTGACAATATCTTGAGCATTTGCAATAACAACTGCTCCTTTAGTATACAATTGTAGTACGAATATTTTTATATCGTCACAGTTTCTGTAGTAATACTATGCTGTGTTCAGCCAAGTGCTCCATCTTGTCGGTATAGTCTGTGGAAGTAGTGGCGTATTGGGTAGAAGTTCGTGAAAAAATCGTTGGTGTTCTGGTGTCTTTAAAACACTACATAATATTCTGTGTGCGAGAATAATGCAAATGCTAATTCAGTTTGCATCAGGTAGGTATATAATTTTTAGAGGATATTCGAAAATCTATCTACACAATTCGCAAACAGTTTTATATTAACGAAATTTGATTTATAATTCTTTTAGATACATGGGTTCTTTAAATGACATGATTAATGAAAATGCATAAACGAATTATTTTTTTATGGTTATATAAAAATTTATACAATGTAAAAAATTCACATGATATAAACTAATGTTTCTTATCAAGGTTCCTACAGACGGCCCTGGAATGACTCACCAATATCCGATTTCTAGTTATTTGGGATAGGTATCTATTTTTCCTTTCAAAAATATATAACATGTTTTATTTTATCCAATGACATCGTAGATACACGGAGCTCACAACTTTACATCTTTTTCGAAAAAGACGTATGTATAAAAATACACATATTTCTCTAGGTTACGGACGGTTTGTTTCTTTGAAGTGAAGACAATATTTATCTGATAACAGTCAATTTAATTAGCGAATATAATTAAAGAATGTTCGTGCGAAAGGAATCTTTTGAAAAGTAGCGAATGGAATCATTTAAAAGCTGCATGGAGACACTGTAAAATTGGTTCGGTTCGGTACTCGGGCTTGCTCAAAGTCTAGTAATTACATGAAGCGGAAATGACTTTGTTAGTAAATTAAAGTTCATTATACGTGTTTCTGCATTTTACCGCAAACTTTCGGTGAGATTTATTTCTAAAGTAATAACAGTTAGATCTCCGATTCATTTAGAATTAAAATTTATGTTTCGTGTTTCCATTTGTAATTTGTTTTGGTTTAATTAAGTAACAACATCTCTTCGGAGTACACAATCTGCAAAATTTATTATAAATGTAAATTTACTTTTATTTCAATAATTTCACACTAGATCTCTAAAGTACTCATAGATATAAATGGATCAAAGGTAGTCATTTACAAGTCCTGTGTCTTACATTACTTTTAAAAAATTGTGAAATGTATAGAACGCTATAGAAGAAAAAATGTACGTTAAGTTTATGAAATATTGTAAATAAATATCAAATAATTTGCGTATAATATCGTATTGGCTAGAGTTACAAGTCGATTTTAATTTAAGCATCTGGACATGTTAAAGTTGAATACTAATTAAGCACTGCTCCGCAGCGCAGCATGTAGCAGCAGAATATCGTTCAAAAATTATTGTTTACGTGATTTCATACAATCGGTCTCACTTATAGTGTACTGCACGCAAACATTAATGAACAGAATTCTGCTGCTACACATCGGAGCATAGGTGGGAAGTCTCTCATGCATTGGGAACACCTAGTAGGTCGCAATTGTAATGAAAAATATATTATGTGCATAATATATTCTACTAGCTGTTTTCGTATTAATCATAATTTAAACAATTATAAACATTTTTTATTACTTGTCTAATTTTCACTTTATTTGTTAATTTACAACTAGTTTCATCCTATTCGAACATTTTCAAGTAAACTTTACCAGCCACCTTAGTTAGTTACTTCTTAACATTTAACTAGAACAAAATTGTATTTTCTTATTTTCTTTTAGCTGTAATTTTATTTGCATTTATCGCACATTTTAATACGACATATGAATAAATTCCTTATTAATAGTACTAATAAATGGTATCACGGTACCAATATGGTTCTATTTGAAAAAATTGAGTTTTTTCCCAAAAACCATTTTGATGAACTTTATTTGCTCATAAATCACGTAATTTAGTATTTTTGGCGGGATTTGGATTTTTCTAGCATTACATGGGTCATTTAAAATAAATCGGAACCGTCATGGCACACTTAAATGGAAAAGTAAAAATTATATTATAAAAAATACTGACATTTGAAATGTCACTTATTTGGTTTCGCTGGATTCAGAAAATTATGCAGAATTCAAAAATGCAATAATATACAGGGTGTTCCACTTAAAAATCGAAAGTTAGTATCACTTCCGGCGTAACCGGAAGTGAAAAATCACTTGTATGTCAAAAAGTGCCGCTTATTATGTTAGGATATCCCAAATTTCAATCAACTATCTTCAAAACTAAAGGAGAAAAGGGGGTGTACCATGATCCTGTTACACCCGGTATAGAAATTAAATAATTATTTAATTAAAAACGTTTGACTTCAAATCGCCTCGAACACAAGCACACCGTAATAACAAGTTTATTGTAAAACTAATCTTTATGAGTCAGGCGAATGTTTGACATGAAAATCCAGATTCATTCTATTATGCTTAGAGCTCAGGCGGTGGGTGATATCGGTTCCCAGTAACGGCTTTTATGCAGACGTAATTCTTACTATATTGTAAACACCTACTGAAACATTCCCACAAGACAGAAAAACAGAAATTTATACATGACAAAGTGAATTTTATTTCGTTTTGAAATGTTAATACATAAACTAGTTTTATAGGAAAACATATGACAAAAAACAAAAGTTATATTTTACACTAGCCAAATTTAGGGGAAACGTCACACTTTATTTTTTCTTATAACTCGAGAACGGCTGGAAATATCTAAATTCTGTAAAGACATTTTGTTGCTTCCTTGTTAAAGGCTACTCAGTAGTAGGGGCTTCAACCCCGTATCTAATGCCCTTCTGGTTCCTAAATTTTTGTTTCTAGATAGAATGACCAATTTACCCAATAACGCTTAAATAATATACTTCAGTTCTACCTCATACAAAACATAAAGCGTTGAGTGTTGACCAGTTATTATGAAAGCACAGTTTCAGTATCTTAAAAAGTGCTTAGATGAAATAAAATTGATGTACTCCTCGTACATCAATTTTATTTTAAAATGTTAATACGTAAACTAGTTTTATCGGAAAACGTATATGATAAAAAACAAGAGTATGTTTTATTTTATATTTTTTTAATTCCATAAGTATTAAGTAAACTGAAAAAAATTAATACAAGTGTAAATATTTTTTTTACTGACTTAATTTTTACAGAAAAAAAAATAGAACAAGATGTACTTGCTTTTTTTAAATTTAAAAACCATTTTAACCGGTTTTTTTTTGGAATACTGGGATTCGAAAACCAGTTTTTTCAAAATGTGGTTTTTGTATAAACCCTACTTGTCACATCGCACTGCGCTCTTAGATGCGAAATACGCTTTAACCCTTTCAATGTTTAAGACGAGAATACTCGTTCAGCGGTTAAGTGCTCTAACTCGCAGGGAATTTTTAAATTGGTTCAAACTGCTCGAACCTACTCTACTCGTCAGCGTCGATAAAGCGTTAATTACACAGAGCGAGACTAGCCGCCGGCGAAATTACTTGATGCTATTAAACTCTCCCAGTACAATCACGTGGATTAGTTAACTCGCTTGTCGCTTTAAGCTAGCGAATAAAGTTGTAGATCGAGCTACTTTGCTTGCTATTCGCTAGCGATTTTATCCTCTGGCCTGTAAAATCGCTGTGTTTACATTGGTATAGTAAATAGGTTAGTTACCTGTACCACTAACTTGAAATACAGCTACTAACTCCAATGTAAACAGAATGAGAAAGTAGTTGCACCAGCAGCGAGAACAGAATGAATAGTGGAAAATCGACTAATCAGGCTTAGCTACTTGTACTAGTAGTAACTGGTACAAGTAACTATGTAAACGCACCTTAATAATGTGAAGCTAGTAAAGTATTATAGTATGAAAGAAAATGTCGGGAATAGTTCATGGGAGAGTTTCATTTATTGCCATTTTATGATAGTGATACAGACTTCAAGAAAAGTTGAAGAAAATGGAGAAAGTGGAGTATATGGGTTAGAGACTGTATATCAAAACGAAAAAATATGGTGCATTTATTACTTGAAAGAGTTGAAGAATGAAGACACTGCAGCGTATAGAAATATTTTTAGAAAGTGGTGCTAAGTTTGATGTTTTACTGCGGATGATTGTTGGGCTGATTCAAAAATAAGACATAAAAATGAGGATGGCAATTTCGACTGTCACAAAACTAGAAATAACGCTTTATAATCTAGCTACAGCACAGGATACTGTTCATATATTTATAAAAACATATTATTGCTATTCCACTTTTATAGACATTGAACGCAAAAAAAAAACAAAAACTTATATACCAATAGACCACAGCAAGCTGCCAATATGAAATACTGAACGAGCGGGTAACTTCATTAGCTATATGTGTAAACGATACTCGTTGAGCTAGTTGGAACATGCTCACTCTCGCGCGACTTCACTCGCAAGCGAGTAGCTACTATTCGCTCCCTGTGTAATTGACGTTTAACACGGTAGGCTTATTCATAGGCAGCGGTCATGGTGGGGACTGCTATAATAGTAAATGTGTAGGCATGATAGTTCCTGTGCATAGTTCCGTGCTTTCAGATAGGTATATCACACACGAAAAGTTGTTTAAACTTGATTGCTTATTATTTTTGAGTTGCTTTGTTTTTAAAATGTTTAGCGTCATTATGTTTATAGACAATCCAAAATTCGTATCTGTACTTTTGAAACATATTTTGCAAATTTGTTACTTAGATAGTTTTATTGGATTTTGGTATACAAAAGTAATAATATTTATACATACAATACCCTTTTTGCAATAAATAAGTACGCCGAAATGGATTACACTGCTCTAGATAAGTATACTCGCAAGTGGCAAATTTATTGCGCACAGCGGAAACCACGTCTTTCCAGCGATGCGCAGCCAAAGAGTTGAATATCAGTGGTCATTTGAGCACTGCGAGTTGGCACATGTTGCAGCATAAAGGGCAATTATCACTTTAAACAGCCGGCGCGGTGCTATCCAATAAATGTCCGTACATGCGTGGTTTCTAAAATCCGCAGTTAAAGGTGGCGTGATAAATAACTGAAATAATTAATATTGTATAAAACCTCGCAAACAATTATTAAATAAAAGTAGTCCATGGCCGAGGTGCGCCACGCTGCTTAAAAAGGAATCGGTTATAAGATGGAATTTTTCTAAGCATTTTCATATAGAAAAGCAAAAGAGATAATTAGTTGCATTTCTTGTGTGTATAGATAGTAGCGGATACATAACGTCTGGAGCTCCACTGCAAAATTTCAAGCAAGGTTGCCCAAGGCGTTAAAATATATTGAAAAGGAAGTGGAATGTCAGAACAAGCCGACCGAAACTGTTAGTAAGCTTAGTGCCTTACACGAAAATCTATTTTATTGATGAAATTCATGCATCTCCCGCTGGAAAATTCTGTCGAATTTCTTCGGCTATCAGAGAAGTACATCGACTGCACGTTACATGTACTACATTCGAATAGATGAATTTCAATAACTGGCCAGCTTTAACCATATACCGTGCTGTGTCTGTAAATAACATTAATATCTGGGAACTACCACCCATCATCTCAGATGTTCTCGTTATTAGTGTAGTTTATGCATTTACATTATGCAATCTTTTACAGGCAAGTAAATAGTGACGACGGTCCATCTGGTTGTAAAACATACACTACAATATGTACCACGTTATTTCCTTTTTGCATCATTTCATCAACTGTATTTTTTATTTTTTAGATATTGTTCGTCTATTTATAATTAACTGTTTAACACGAGGTAATTTACGACTTTCAGTTCTTGCGGTGCGACAATGGACGGAATGATTCATTGTCGAGCACCCATAATGAAATATTTCAGACATTGAACATAAATAAAAGGGTATATACATATTTTGCACTTCGTCTGTACAGAAGTGACATATGTCGCCTTTAGCATTGTCTATTTATTTTAGATGGTTACCTCAGTGGGAAATGACTTGTGGGAAGGCCTGTTAGTACTCTTATCTCTGGTTTGCTGAGTACGAATAGCTCTCTAGGTCTTTTTTACGAGTAGTATAAATTTCTTCAAAGATGGTGTGGGTTTGGCTTAAGTTTTTTGATTGCCTACATGTGGGCCCATATACTCCTTGTTCCATCTTTGATCTATCTGTATACCAGATAAGGGATCTGTTTTCAAATTTGGGTTCTCCTGAGCTCCATATTTGGCAATCAGGTATTATCACTTCAAATATTTGCTCAAATTTGAGCTTCACTGGTATTGTATCAGTAGGTTTGGTAACTGAAATTCATTCAGAATACTCAAGGCCCAACCAGACCGACCACCTGGTTTGACTTTCCTTACGGACTGCAGTCTTTGTGCGCTGAGGGCTGCTGTCTTCTTCACATGCATATGTAAATGGAGCAGATCAAGCAAGGCCCTGACATTCCCAGATACGTTAATGGTTGCACCTTTGGCAACTTGTTTTGGTGCTGTTTTATCTTTTGTTCTTTGCCACCGTACTAGTGATGCATATGAAATAGCCTAACGCAACCATTGTACATTTCACAGTGTTACTACATACGTAACATACGCACACATCGAGCCGTAAAAACAGACTGCGTGAATTTGTGGTGAAATGTGTTCATAAACACGTTGATGCTGCTATAGCGTGAATGACGCCACTGTATAAGCAACGTTATGCCAAAAGCTCTACTATGAGTAGTAACACTCCTTGTAGATTTTCTTAAAAAAAATCTATATATGCATTTATGCTCGGCGACTTTGGGCCCCCGTATCTCGAGAACGGCTGATCGGATCGACCTCAAATTTGGGATCTATCCGAATCTCGAGATTTCCAGAAACTTTCCGTCTGTCCGGAAATTTTTTTTGAAATGCGATAACTGTCCTAAATATTGACCGATCGACTTCAAACTTTTACCAGGGGTAGACCTCCATGGTCTACATATGCCTATTGATTTTGAGCCGGTTCCGAAAACGGCAAGTGGGGCAAAAACGGCAAGTGGGGCAAAAACGGCCCAACAACCATTTTTTTTTACCAATCTTTGAAATGCGATAACTGTCCTAAATATTAACCGATCGACTTCAAATTTGGAAGAGGGGTGGACCTCTAAGGGCTACATATGCCGGTTTCGCGAGGTGGGGCAAAACGGCCTAAAAGCCATTTTTATTTATTTATTTTTTTTTTGAAATGCGATATCTGTTCAAAATATTGACCGATCGACTTGAAATTTGCAACAGGGGTAGACCTTTACGGTCTACATATACGTGTTGATTTTAAGCCGGTTCCGAAAACGGGAAGTGGGGCAAAAAAAATTAAGAATTTTGTTTTTTTTTGGAAATGCAATAAATGCCCCAAATATTGACCGAATTGGTACAAATATAGGCATATTAGCATAAGACTCAATAAAATGGATCACAAGGAACCGATTCCGACTATTCACGAACCGCTCCGATCATTCCCGAAGGCGTTATAAGCACTTTTAATAGCGGAATCGTTTTCTAGGTAATCGGACCCAAGGAATCGATTGGAATCATTCTGGAACCGATCCGATGTACTTTGTCCGTCTTTTGAAAATCTATATGGCATCTTCACCGTAGCGGTGAATGTACCTCACTTGTTAATTAAAGTTTCTTGGTACCGTATTATATTGATTGTGGTGGTTGAGGAACGCCAAGCAATTCTCATCCGAGGTGCGAGAAAAAATAAAAGCAAAAACTGATCGATCATCAAGTATCAAAAAAACAAGATCGGGTAGCGGCAGAGTACTAACCAATCCCACGGAACGAGGAATTTTTTCTGGAAAGAAAACAGAAAGATCGGCAAACTCGTTGCATGTTCAAAAACCGATTTTCTATGAAATTGTACAAACGATTAAATCTGCTTTATCCATGTCAGTTGTTTTATTCTAACCTTTTATTCTGATTCTAGTGTCAACAAAATGAAACTATGAATTTTATACCAGTCAGGTTTTGACAGGATATGGCGCGTTAATTTTGAAGGCCCTAATTTTAATTAAATTCAGGACACTGGTGAAAAGACTTGAACATCACTAGAATTTCCTGTTTCCGCAATTGTGTTACAACAAATTTTTAACTACAGTAATAAAGTTCTTGCTTAAGGCAAACCGTTACCTATTCTGCATTAGCATGTAGAATAGAGTTCGCTTAATTAAATTTAATAACTTAGTAATCCCAAGCTTTAATACTTTGCGACCGCGAACTTGCACAGATGCATTTGGATATGACGTGCCCAGTAAATGTTAGTAGGCTGTGGAAGATAAATTCCTCCAAGGCCACCTTGATGTTATTAGCACGAGACGGATAATATGCAACAAATCATTTCATCACATGAATTTACTTAAAAATAAGAACAGTAAACCAATAAATAATACAACATAATTGATTGCAGGGTATTTGTAAACTTGAAATTTTACAATACTGTTGTACGTTTACAATCAAGATGAAAACGTTCTATAAATGTGTTTCACACGACGCTTCCCCTGAAGTGTTACAGGTGTGACCTCAAAGAAGCAGTTTCTCTTGAAAAATTTTTGATCTATGCTAGGTACTTCAAATTTGATATGCAATTAGCCTTAATGAGTTGTTCCATGTTGTGTCATCCTCAAGCGACTGTTACTCTTCCGTGACGCATTTTTCAAAAAAAATGTATATAGAACATTTTCGTCCATTTTAAAAGTCTTCTAAAATTCACTTATTACCAAAGACCCTATATATATTTACTTAAATAATATCAGCATCAGAATTTAATTATCTTGTTTAAAAATCAGTCGAAGGACGCAAGAAATCCAGGTCAGCAAAAAATCCAGAAAAATACGACGCTGCGGTAGGTAATTTATTGAGTTCATTATATTTTGTTTCTTGTCGAGATATCGATTACTATCAACATATTTAAAACATTAATTAATGTTTAAGAATAATATAGTATATGTTACAAACCAATTAAGTTTTTGATTGTCCGTATAACAGTAAAAAAAATGGTTAATAAGTGGCATCTAAGTTTAATGTAAATAAAGATAATAATACGGACGAGTTCCCCATTTAGTTAATTATAGGGACAAAATTATTATCTCATAACAGCTGTTTATAAACTCTAAGGACGTACGTTGAGTAAATATTGGCTTATAAATATTTGGTTTGTATATTATTTTTAAACTTTTAATATGTATGGCAGCACATCGAGAAATATACCAGAATAAATAAAACAACTAAAAGCTGTATTTTCGAAAAATAATTTGTTTTCTGAAACACGATAATTGGTAAATAAAATCCAGTAGCGTTCTCCTTTAGATCTGCAAAATGATTAATTTGCAAGTTTACAGTTTTCAGTGCATATTATCCGTGCTGTAAGTTATTATTAGTGTAATGTCGTACGGAGGGGAGAAACTTTCCTGCCCATTGGGAGGGACGGAACGACTGAGCTGGAGCTGGCTCATGTCGGTTGCGAAATGAAAATGGCCTTGTCAGTGCTAGACTTCGATTATTTATTTTTAAGACCAAATCTGTGATCAACATCAATTTCAGTCTGTTTATCTCTAAAGTGAACTGAAAGATTATGATAAATTGTAGTTTACTATTCTTTGAAATAAAACTTTTATTCCGATTATTATTTTTTATTTGTACAAGAAAAAAAGTTCAATGTCAATGTCAATCAGTGATGTTAATAGAAGATATTTTATTAACTTTATTGAGATATTAAAAAATGATTATCTTTTATTATTTGTATACAATAAAAATAAATCAGTCTATGAATAATTACTAAAATTAGTAGTCTTTGTACATACAGAAAGAAGTGCAATAAATAAAATCATGCAAATATATAAAAGTAAAAAGTACAGTAGTTGGCTAGATCAATTTTCATTTTTTCTCTTTTTTTTCTATCAGTTTCTCTGTCTAAAGTTTATTATTTCATTTTAGGCTAACAATTTCTATAAGAGTCCGTGGTAGTGAGTAGTGAGAACGACCATATTTAAATAAAACTGACAGACTAGTTTTAACGAGATCATTGATCTTTGACCAGATTTTATAATCTCTAGTTTTAGTTGGCAACTGCTAGATAACCAAATTTCAATTTCCATAGAAATCGATTGCTGCTACAAAATGCTAAAACTAAGGCTGGTAGCTAGTATGTGGTTGCGTGTGTGCGTATGAGGGAGTGTGCGAGTGTACGTGTGATATGTGGTTTGTCTTTAAATTTTCTAACATATAATTCAGGAGGAAAGGAAAATATTTCGGTAGATGACAGTATCGAAAAAAAGTTCATATGAACATGTATCCGCTTCCGAATGGTTCAGAAGATACAGCTATCTAAAAATACAAAATTAGGTTCTCTGTTGTTCTTCTTAGCTTATTTCAACATTTCTTTATGCAGGCAGCAGAATCAAAAATGCGAGCGATGTATTCACTTTTATTTTATAGCCTTTACTTTTCATCCATCTCCACACAGAAAAATTCAACGGAGTGAGGTGTGGAGGTTTTAGTGGCCAATGAATGGGACTACCGAGGACGAACCATTGATCAGGGAAAATTTTAATCAGGTATTGCATCATCAGATGTGTACAATGGGGAGAAGCTGCCTCATGTTGACAGTACATACCAATCAGTCCAGCCAAAGGAGCATCATCCAATAGTTATAGTAATTCATTGCCTACAAATTCTACATAACTTTGACCTGTAAGACCATAACTGGACCAATCAACTGATTATCAATGGTATCGCACCACACATTTACAGAAAAACGATATAGAAAATTTGCCTCTACAGCGGCATGCGGATTTTCGTCTGACTACTGATGAGTATTACGTGTGTTGTTGATACCGTCACGGGTGAAAGTAGCTTCATCAGTGAATAGTATTAATCGAATTAATTGGCGATTGGCATTTATGCAATGCCAAAATTCCAGTCGATTTGCATCGTCTCCTAATTGAAGGTGCTGCACACGCTGCACATGAAATGGCTACAAGCCTTGACGACGTGATGTTCGCCATACTTTTTTTTGTGGAAACCGTCGACGATATTCTGTAACAGCAGTGGTAGCTTCTACATTGCAAAAACCGTAGACATATTAGCATAATCGGCATATGTGAAAATATGGGGCATTTTTAACGTCACTTCAAATATCAGTCAGTGTAACTCACAATAGTCAATTGTCATGATCACTATTTCGACATATCTAGTATAAAGTATAAGTACTGTAGTATCGGAATTACTAATATAGGTGAAAATGTAACATTCTTCGCACAGATAGTTAACATTCACACGACGCGAGAAAGGCCGCGAGGCCACGCTAGAGCACTTTCATACGATGCTACAGAGGCCATGCGACCAATTTAGCAACGCCACTGAAAGCGCTACCGTAGCTGCAGACAAGGCCTGAGGGATGTATTCAAAATAATCTTTTGTTTTCTTTCGTGGGTCTTATTATGCAACTAATCGAGCATACCGTTTATAACCTCTTCAATGTCAGTTAAAAAGCTGGCGGTAGAAGCAAAATAAAATTGATGCGCGGCCACGGTGGTTTAATTGGTGGCTGCTTCAGTGTGGCCACTCCAACATGGCCACGTCGTGTGAAAGAGATCTTAAGCAGCTACCAACAGAACCACAATGGTCGCACTTTCAGTTTATCGGTATCACTGCCAGTCTAAATTGGCCACGCCACAAGATCTGAAGACATATATTTCTCTCAGTTATTGTAACTGCATTTTCATGGCCACGCGGTCATGGCCACATTGTGTAAAACAGCTCTTTGTCAATCCTTATTAATGCAGAGCGGACTACCAACATTTGTAGAAAGATTAATTTTTCACACAGAATTCCACTGTGAAAACCAAAATGAACATGGGCCTCAAAAATAGACCTCGAAAATAGGAAAGTTGATAAGCATGTGCTTTTGGAATTGAATATCGCAGGCATATATAAATGTTGCGAGAGAAGTTTAACTAAAAATGAAGGTAAATAAAACTAAGGTAAATTCATCTATATAAATAAAGACAAATAAAACTAAGGTGTTCTACACAGCAAATGGAATACTATTCTATATATCATGCTATATCATAATTTAGAATGCACCGTGAACAGACAAACCTTTTTACTGGCAGAATGATCATGGTACCCATAGTGAGTAGGTACTGTGGAGTAGTATGAATTTTGCTCGGAGTCTTCAGTGCTTCAAAAGAAACATAAAATGGTCTGACTGCGATTGACATGAATTACATGGTATACACTACACTATGTGGTTAAATGTAAACAAGTTATGTTATTTGATTCGTGATTTGTGTTGTGAAGTAATTATAATCATCAATTCTTCTAAATTATCTTCATTTTACTGGTGCATCGTACCGATATGTGAAAATACTTCAATAAAAACCATGACCATTTAAAGTTTAATGTGACGAGAGCATCGTTAAAAATGGGTAAATTTTTTGGTATAAATTAAAGAATCTTCGTAACGTTTTATTTTTTTGTAATCGTTTATTTAACGTCGGTCTATTTCCGCTACCAGGGCCAATCACCGACGCCAGGAGACGAGCTACCCCTAACCTAGAAATTTGGCAGAAACTCTTCTCTTTCGAAGAGTAAGGATTTATTACTTGCATAACATTTAATAGACAAGGGACCAACTGCTTTACATCCCTTCCGAAGGATGGTATATCACCTACACAACCCTTGCATAAAATTGCCTAGCTTCTGCGTATACGCTGATATACTACAAACCGTTGTTAGAAGAGGGGACGAGGTCGCCGTCTTTATTTATCAAAATATAAAGCCCGTCGTCACGGAGCTACTGTTTGTGACTGTTTGGAAACTAAAATCACTTAGCAGTTATTTGAGCGTCACTGCACATGTAATTCAATGCGATCTCGTACACCAACCTACTGATCACCGACCGGTACGGGACTGTTAGTGATAAATCACCAAGAGACTAAGGCTGTCAGTCGCTCGGTAATATTTACGGGAAACTGGTTTATGTTGTTGCACCTACTTGACAATAAAAAAATATGATGCACAAGCTTTTAACGTAAAATTTTTTCAGGAAGTGAAGAAATGCCTTTGTTTATATAATTATAAATTATCCCTGTATTCCAGAATGGACGTCCCCAGACTTATATTTGGAGGGATCAACTTATTGCAAAAAATTCAACATCTCAAAAATGTTTTTTAATTTTATAATATAAATAAACAGGTTTAATATGCATATCTTCGGTTATATCCAAATTTTAATGACATAGGTATATACAAAACTGTTGCATTAATAGAAGTGATGCAAGCACGCGCCTACTATTATAATAATAATAATAATAATAAACACCACAGAAATTATGATCAAAATAAATTTGATTTTTGCAAATGAAGCATTATTACTTTGAACAAATGACGAAATTAGAAAATATTAGACAATACAAGTTAGAAATCTCAATTTACTGCAAAAAATTCAAAAAGGCGGATGTTTGCTGTGGAATACTGGATGATCGTTTAATCGGTTCATTTTTCCGTTAATTAAAGTTGTTTTTGTATTGACGATCTGTTAAAAGAATATATTCTTTACGTTATTACTCGCAATTATTAAAAAATTTATATGAAAAATCTAAATTTTCTTATAAAACTTAGTTACAGGGGTTTTTAGGTACGGGCAACATAATTCTAAATCACATTTACCGTATCTATATCGCTAATATGGGTTGTAAAAATCAGTTTTATTTTTTAGGTGTATAGTAGCCGCCTGTTTTGAGGGAATACCTTTTTTAGTAGTAGTAATGAAGCCGTTTTGTAGCATTATATACGTCACTAAAATTTGAATAACATCATTATAATGAGAATAAAGTATCTAACAATTTTGAGACTTCAGTCTCTAAACAGTTTTTTCACAAACCAATAGCTCCGTAAACGACGGGTCTCTACTCTACCAAAATACACTGGTCCCATCCTTGTTTTTTATCTTTAAATTCTTCGAAAAATTCTGTAATAATTAGTATTTAAATCAACAGATAAAATAATGGTTCCGATATGAGTGACATTTCTTGATTTAAATACATTTAAATTACTTAAATACCAGAAAAGGTTAAGATATTTAAATACAATTAAACTCTTTTTAAAGGCGCATAAAAACTCTATTACAATCAATAAATACTTCACTTGAAGGTGAAATCCTGGAAATTGACACAAAATATAGTTAGTGTATATTTACACTGTTTTAATTGCAATTATCAGCAATAATAAAATGAAAGCAGATAAAGACACATTTTAAGTTTATATTATATTATAGCATTATCTAAAAATGTGATAAAAACAAAATATGTAAAACATAATAAAAAGCTTGCGTAGAATGTGAACATTAATTTACTAGTAATCTTGTACAAATAACATAAAGCATTGAACTCATTCGAATGATATTGTTTCAAGGCCAAGTCAATTTGCATAATTAAATAAAAATGAAACCCATATTAAACTGTTAGCGACATAATAATAAATAATAATAAAATTTAACCAAAGTTCGTGTGGTACGGTGAAAATAAAAGTGGATGTATGAAGGGTATAGTAATTTAAATATATAATTACAAACTGAAAATTAATGAAGCTGAAAGCATTAACATCTCTATGTAAGCATTATGAAAGTACTTCTTTTTCGACTACAACTGTTTAGTTAAAAAATTACCATTTGCAAGCTAGACTTAGAAGATGTATGCTGTATGAATTTATTTACAACATGATAAACATAATCTATATATCTATTCATCAGTCATCACCACAACTTCATGAAAGAGAAAGCAACTAAGAAATAGCTTTGCGTTATATTGTAACGGTTTAGAGAACTTTTTACGAACAATTCCAAATCGACGTGGTTGACGTGATTCTTTATTGAATCTTCCAAAGTAGGTTATCTACAGATCTCAGACCTAATAAACCTGATTTAAATTTTCAATATTTACCTCTTAGACTGAATTCAGTATATGATTTTCAATGGTCTTAAGTCAATATCAAATATTTAGCCAAGTCGACAGTATTACAAGGATATATTTTTGGACTTGTATCCAAATCAGTAACATTCTGATTGCCACTATGTGCATGGAGGCAATTTTCGATCCCCTTGCTATCACAAATACTTTCAATTAACCAAATCAGTAGTAACATTCTGATTGCCACTATGTGCATGGAGGCAATTTTCGATCCCCTTGCTATCACAAATACTTTCAATTAACTCCCTGCTTCTGGTTTGTGATACAAAGATGTTGGTAACCGACAAGCTATCAGTGACGTCGGCTCTTTCTATTTTATATTTTCACCGCAGAACTGTCATTGACAGCTGAACATAAATACTTTTTAATAGAAGCCTATTTGCAGACTTAAGATTTAATAGTAGTTAATATTGGTTGTAACATAAATATCATAAAACCGATAAGGAATTGGACACGTGACAATCACAAAGCAAATTTATAGGAAAAAGTGTGGGGAATAAGAAAAGAGACCATGCAAATCCTAGCTGCGGGTGGTTGATAATACTAGCATGTATGACGAAAATCAAAACCATAATGAAATTTAGTGTAGTTTGAGATCCATCAAATAAACAGACACAATTAAATTTCCATGCTAAACTGTTATCTATTTTTTTTGTTGATCACATTGTAGCACCATTTCGTGTCTGACAGCTATAAGTTACTGGTAATATGAGTTTCATTATTAAAATTCTATAAGAGATCTCTTCGCATCAAATGCTAAAATATAATTCAGAAAAGTCCGAGCATGCTAACGAACTAGATAATTTTATCGTATTAGAATGAGCATGTCTTTAGTTATGCGCGTCAACGATTCACTTAGTGGAATTTCACAAACGTCGTTTGTCATATCAGCCATTAAAGAAGGATATCAGTCTAATTTGTTTAATTTCCACATTTTTCTTATATATTTAATACTAGCATTGCTTCGTAGAACTTTCTTTTAACAACTTCCCTTGAATTTAATCGTTTAATAACTCATTTGATTAAAATAATAAAGATTACAGGTTTTAGATATAGTTGCTCCCTTTACATCAAGCAAAGTGTTGAAAACGATCGCTTACACTTGTAATACAAACTGCTCTTGATCATCATTTGTAGTTAAAAGTTTGTTGTATTCTATAAATTTGACAACCACCCCTCTACTGCATGAACGACTTTGGATATCGTCTCAAATCCTTTTTGGGAAATCGTCGTATCTGACCTCATATCTGGACAATTGAAAGGATTTGTTTGATAAAATTCATACTTAAATTAAATCTACTGAATTAATGTCTTTGTTCCTGAAAATACAAAATATTTGATATCTTTTTCAATTAAAATTCTGGTATTTCTTCCATTCACTTGTCAGATTCTCTCGTTATTGAGTTCTTTATCTTTGTATACTTCATAGCCCTTATTCTGCTTCAAAGCACATGTCATTTTTCTTTTCGATTCAAAGAACACATTATTATTAAAAGGGCTAAAGGAAATGGCCTCCGAGTTCAAATAACATAAATGAATTTTGAATTTGTTCAACACAACTCGGGAAATAACTGTATCGATATTTGCACAACTACCAATGTTCTGTAAAAATTGTAAATCTTGATTAGATACTTCAACAGCAAAATGTGCTGTAAACCAAGATTTTGCGTAAAAGACAGAAAGAACGTATATATCAGATATACCCTCAGTTTCCTCCTAGCAGAACAAGAAACGATAAAAGGCTTCTGCCATTCTTTGGCATGGCATGTTGGAATGTTTCCTATGGTCGAAAAGATACTTTGTATGGTGTAGCATTTCCAAGAAATAAAATTATCAATTCTACAAATTCTTTGTAATCTTCTCCTCGTATTTGTAGCCTTTCTAAATGGTTTTTCAAGCAAGAATTTTGCTAAATCAGCTTGTGGTTTTTAATGATGGACTTTGACTACGAAAGTTCTTCTGACGTTATTTCATACCGTGTATTTATATTTATACACTACATAGGGAAACAGCGTGGTGCGAACTCGTGCAATCGGTGTAGAGGGCACTGCATGCCACTATCTCTTCTGTGCTACATGCACTTGTGGCAAATTCCAGTCACATTTTGTTTCTAGAGGGCTGCACAAGTTTGACCGGACGCTTCCCTATGTAGTGTTTTGAGATTAAAGCACGGTGTAATGCGTACAAGTCTCTTTAGAGCATTTATTAGTTCTAATAAAATATCGGTACCTCTCAGGTGGCCTAAGTTTGACGCTGTTGTGACACAACACAAAGATATTACCAGATACTTACTTCAGTCAGACTCTAATCAACTAATGTTACGTAAACCGCGATCGCTTGTTCTTTTCCCGTTGCAGTTGCTAATGATTGAGATTGTTCTCAATATCCCCATTTGTAATAATTATGGAAAGCCTTTCAACCATATATTTACCTGTAACAGCAAGCAGATGCTTCACATTTCAATGGAAGACACTTCTATAGGTGACATTACGAACTGTTTTTTTTTCTGATTTATTGCCTTTTCTTGGTTCAAATTCTGTAGAGAACTACAAATCGATGATTTGTTAATAGCTAAATTGCTTGTTATATCCTATAAAGCTTCAGTCATTGCTATCGTTAACCCGACGACATTTACCTAAAATATTGTTACAAGTTTCTTAATTTATTTTTCCTCTTCAAAATATATATTGTCTTTAGCAGTAAAATTCCCGCCTTCTCCACATAATTTTGGTGCCCAGTCCTTGTATGAAATATTAATTAACAATGATTTTAAGGCAAATTTCCTCATTAGTCTCAGATACCGACTTCTATTTCGTTTGTTCCCCTTGGAAATGACCCCGATCACCTTTGATTTTCTTTGAGCTTTAGCTATATTGGATGAATACAATTTACACTATAATATATTTTTTAAAAGTATTTCAAAAAGTTGTTTGTTAATATGGTTGGTTATGCAGCTTTAATTACAAAGTGTGGACGCAGCTTAACCAAACACAAAAAAGTGAATGTTAAATTCGCGGCGTCCGATTGTCTGGTCGGTAAAAACAGTATGCTGTTTATTTATATACGAACACTAACAAAAATTTGTGTGTGGGATTAACGAGCCCACACTTATTATTTATAAACATATCCTTTGTGTGGATTCTGTACAACTTGATGAAGTGTATAATGCACCACGAGGAGATTTTAAATACACTTTTACTTACAGTCCTAACTGGAATAACAACATACATCTATGTACATCCATTTGTCATAGCATGATGTTTAGCAACGCAAAGATAACGTTACATTTGCATTTAAACGTAGGGGGGTCTTTTACAAGCCAGTTTGAGATCAAATATTACTTCTGCATTTAAAATTGCAGCACACTAGTAATTTATTATTTACGTCGAGTTGAGTGGAATTCCTTTTAGTTTCTACCCATTATTATTAGTGATCATAAGTAAATCGTACATGACGTAATAACCAGGGGGTTCATCCAGGACACCGCGCTGACATACACATGTAAAGATATGATATATGATATATTACCTTTTAATTGGCAATTTTGTAGTAGACAAAATAATAGGAGCAATAAATATTTGTTTGTAAGGTTGCACTCATTTAAGATTGAGTTTTCTTTAGGTGGATGAATACGTCACCCGGTCAATTCTTTACGAAATAAAATTAGTACGTAGTGCATACCGTTTTGTGAGTTTTTTTACTGAAAATTGCTACGTTTAACCTTCAGAAACAAAAATAGTTTTCTAACAATGAATTATATAAAATCTTATTGAATAATTTATGGATCGGGATGCAGCGATAAATTCCAGAGCTGACTTTTACGTAGATATATTGTAGACACCTAATGAAATATTCCCAAATAGATGGAACATTAGCGCGTGTGTTCGTATGCTCTGTGTTTTTAACATCAATCTCCTAATGATTTCTTTTTCAAAACTTTCTTTTTTTAGCTTAAAGGGTTGAAACTACGGCTGGGAAAAATAATCGATTAATCAATAATCGATCATTGATTTAATGATTATTATTTAATCGATTGTTGATTTATCTATTATTGTTTAATCGATTAATCGAATATTGATTAATCGGTTATTGATTAAAATATAAACAAAGAAATCATACTTTGAAAATGAAAAACAGGTAAATCTTATTATTCAATTTAAATTTGCAAAAAAAGATTCCCGGCCCAGTAGTTAGATCATTAAAATTTTATTGCTTCTACATATAAATGGTTTTACAGATATCTTGTTTTATCAGCTTTTATTCCGCCGTTTCGTAAAATTTTGGTGACAGTGTACTCCCTCCCACAGTCTCCACTTCTAGTGCCAATCTGCGTCCACGCAGTGTGTCTCGTGTTATTGGTGGGAAATTTCCGTTTTGCCGAAATTTTTCTGCCACAGTGGAACTAACATTTTCAGAACATTTTTTAAAACCTCTTTGTGGCGTCCTTTCACTCCTGTATTATTATTGACTCTCTCCCAACCACTTGGATGTAATGATTTTTTTTATTGAAATAATGCCATTTACACGTGTTTATTAAAAAAATCACTACAGTCACAATTATAGATTTTAAGAAAAAATATGTTATTACCAGTTATCAGACATCTGTGTGATGACACTCAGCCATTTTCACTACCTAAAAGTGTACAGGGGGGCCAAAAATAATTTTTAAACTATTTGAATTGAATTTTTTCAATTTTTTCAAATGGAACACCCTGTATATTTTTGGATGATGTGATGTAGAACTGAATAAAGAACATTTTTTGTATGTACATCCCTATGGCTACTTGTAACCATTTTCGATTTATTGAACAATAACTGCAAAATTCAGCAATAGAAATTAATTTTTTTTTTTGGAATTCAAGAAAAAATATTATAAAAACTGCTCCACATGTTGCCCATTTTGTTTGACACTGAATCACTACAATCAAGTGGTTGGGAGAAAGTCAATAATAATACAGGAGTGAAAGGAGCCACGAGATTTTAAAAAAATGTTCTGGTATACATGGCATTTCATTTAAAAAATGTTACTTGCCCCTGTAGATTCGTCTTGGCTCACTATTCAAAAACAATTTCCGGTTATAGACTTTTTTTGTCTAGTTTACTTATGTTTTTAAATCAAGTTTCTAGCTATCATAGAACTCGAGATATTGAAGTCGGACGCATTATTGCCCCACTCTGTAACTTCACTTAATTTTTAATCTATTCTTTCTTTATATTACCTATCACAGCTGAATATATTAAATCTATGACATTAGTCTTGGTCTCTCCATCTACCACATATCTTGTGTACCAAACTGTGATTGTATTTTATACATGTCAAGTATTTTATATATTTCTATCAGTCTCATGCTTGACTTAACGTAAACGCCTTGTTAGTTTTTTAGAAGTGATGTGCTCTCCATTCCATGATTGATTTCTCAATTTTTAGGTTTCATCTGGTGATGTCATCATGTATTTACATTATTTTTAAATAACCCGCCTAAATCCCACAGACGCTTCGATTATCGTTAATTTTGTTACTTGTTACCTATACATATAATTAATTGCCTTTTTAACGCTCTTATTAGTTTGGGGTTTGTATAATAGCGGTTTTTTGGGAAAAATTATGTTCATATTAACAAATCCCTGGAAACTTTTATTAAATAATTATCTAGAATGACATCTCTACATGCATAATAAGAATAACATATTTACATTATTTCTGAATAACGTATCTTACCTGTCTAAATCCTACAGACACTGCTGCCATCTTTAAACTTATTATTTATCATCTATACATGCATATTGATCAATTGATCGATTGATCAGAAATAACCGACTGATCGATTAATCGAATAACCAGAAATAATCGATTAATTGATTATCGATTAATCGGTAATAATCGAATAATTGATCATCGATTAATCGGAAATAATCGAATAATTGATCATCGAATAATCGGAAATAATCGATTCGAAAATTATCGATTATCGATTGTCAAATTTCATAATCACCCAGCCCTAGTGGAAACTTCTGCACATGGTGGTCGGCTGCTAAAGTCAACAAGGGGTGTGGGGGTGTTTTCATTTATTTTTCGATATCTACATCGCTTCACTAAGGATTTTTTGGTTTTATCAGTTTATACTATACATATTTAACATCCATTCGATCTCATAAAGATTTTTTTCAAAACTTGGTGATGTGTTGTTTTTTCATTTATTTCTTCGATATCTACATCTCTTCATGAGCTTTTTCGTTTTGCCAGTGTAGTATGCTTTACATATTTAACATCTAATCGATTTTCTGGAGCATCGGTCTGCGGAGTGGCGGATGTTAGACCTGAGATGACCTTTTAAATAGCAAAGAAGTAGCATTTTCTATACAAGACATATGAGTAAATGAAGGATCTCTGAAAAAGTTTACATATTTTAAGTATACTCCAATTATATCTGTCGACATTGAACGGTCCTTTTCACAATACGAACGGATTTTTAATGAGAGGCCGAAGATTAACTCCGGAACATTCACAGCAAATATTAGTAACATAATTTTACTCTTGTGATTGCTAATTAAAAATACATGTTAGTATTATATTCACCAATTCTTTCAGCCCTCTTCGTATTGACTTTAGATGTTACTGAACTCGTAAATATAACCATAAAGTAAGATAATTGTGTCACATATGTATGAACATATTTACGCGGCGATACATCACCTAGAGACAATCCTGGAATAAACGTCATTTATCGCTACCTCCCCATCTGTAGATGAAGAAGATTTTGAGGAAATTAATTAATTATGAGAATGACGAATCTGACGATGGCTCTAGTTTTGACGACGAAGATATTGAAAACATTCAGAATGTTGTCAACCTGTTGATGTAGATGTTTTATCAAACAATTTTTTTTTATTTTTGTTGAAAATCAAGTTTTCATTTAATATAAACTGTTTTTATTTATTCTATTAAAAAAAGCACCGTTTTGGGAGCACACTGAGGCAAGCGTATATTACCACAAGCGGTTACCGCCGCCGTTTTAGTGACCCGTATATTGAAATCGAGCAAAGCAGTCAAAGGGTTAAAAATTGTGCTTGTGCAAAAACGTCTATTTTTCACCACATTGTATAACTCATGTACGGTACGATACGTACGGACCTGGAATGTACGATTTAATCGCGAACTTTAATTATTATATAAAAAAATTTAAAACATTTATATTAAAGTTATAAATTAATAATATGTAAGTATACATGTATATACATAGAGTAATATTCAAAATATACATAAACTGCAATGATGATTTCCGTTTTGAAATTTCTTGCAAGATTAAAATCACCCGAAAATAAAACATACAACACAAAGAATATTAATTAAAAGGAGCATAACCTCATTGACAGCCGGTGTACGATATTTTATTATATAAACAATATAACAGAACACGTTTACGAATGTTTAATACACACATCATTTTGAAACAGGTGTACAAATCGTTATATATAACTATAGTTATTTATAGAATCCCCCTGACCTCTTGCTGAGAAACTAACAATCAAGACGTAATTTCTCTTTAATTACTTAGTGCGCTATTTTGGCAACTATTATTTTGTCCATGACTATCTAAAATAAAAATAATGTAGGGCAATCTACAAGTATTAAATAAGAATATATATTTCCTAGCACTGTACATTTAAAATTACATTATTATTATTATTGTTATTTTATTATTAACTAATTTTTTACATTAAACATATTATGTAAATGTATAACATTAATATAACAGTTTCTTTCACCAACCAAACTGCTCAACACAAAAATTGTAACGTAAATTGGACAATATAACTCAAAACCAAAACCTCATGTCCAAAACTGATTTTAATTCAGGTGTTTTCACAGTTTGTGGTTGTTCCATTGTTTTCATCACGATTGAAAAGTAATGAAATAAAACTGTGCAAAATTTCAGAAAATTCAAATTATACTGTTTGAAAAGCCAATTTCTTAATTTTTTTCCTGTGGGCAAAAACTTGAAGCTTGATGCATTTTCTCGGTACGGCTTTGGCATTTTGTCATTTACTGCAGTAGTTGCGGAGATATCTTTTTCCAAGAAAGGTGCTTTTTTATTTCCTTTGATCAAAAAGTAATATCATTTTTGCCCAGTTTCTGTCAGAGATAATTTAGAATGAGTTTCTCTTGTTTGATGAGATTTTTTTTTTATTTTCTTCGGTGGGCAAAAGTTTGAGGCTTTATCTGCCCTCTCGAGCCGGTTTTGGAATGTTGCCAGGGCAATAACTAGAAAACAATAAACTCAGCGAAATTGAGGACTATAATTTCAATGTGTCCATGTAGTTTGTTCACTAGGCAATGAAGTCGCCTTAGTTAGTTGTGAACATATGAACCTTATTTGCAACTTTCTTTTTGAGTTTTAATTAAAATAAAATTTAACTGTTTTATCAGAAATTTTAGAAAGTTAATTAGAGCCTTTTTTATGCTACAGTTCGATCTTTGAACCATACTTAAAAGATACGAAAAAAATTTACATAGTCCCCCATAAAAATATTGTAGTTTCCTTCTATAAGTAAAATTTTCAAGCTTGATGTAGGACATATTTTCTTTTAAATTAAATCGGTTAGTTACGAAGATAAAATTTTTTAAAATTTGCTTCCATTAACAGGTCAGCTAACTTGTGTACTGAGACAGGGTACGTGGTGTACTCATGGGAGGAAATCGCTATGGTACATAATATGGAGGTAACCTTTATCTACAGAGCTATTATCGTCATCGAAAAACAAGTAGTAGTACTACTTGTACGAATGATAATTTTACATACCTTACCTGTATTCATCGTAGGCGCACACAAACTACAACAAAATTAAAGTGCATTTAAGAGCTACAACTGAGATACGCATTTTCAACCTAACCGCCAGAAGGAGACTTCATGAAATTAATCTCCGAACGAGGCGTGCATATTATTCAATGTTAAGCGAGCAATATCGTACAGCATGAATATTGTGTGAAGAACATCTTCACTAGGAAACACCAGAGTGGAATAGATTCAGGTTCAATTTGTATCAGTCGGATGGACATATTTTGGTATGTAGGCAATGAAATTAGAGATATGAAGAAGAGAAATGAATGTTATGGTAGCGTTTGAAGGAGATAGTGTTCCTGTGTGGGGAGGAATAATTATGAATGTTCAGATTGAACTGGTGATGTTGATAGATAATAATATGAATGTTATTAGATACAGAGACTTGTACATGGAAGACATGTTCATTTAGCATAGAACTCCGGTGACGATTTGTGGACGATAATGCTAGGCCACATCTCGCAAGAGTTATTATGTTTAAGGGAACACAATATTGAGAGAATGGAATGGTCCGCCAGATATCCAGACTTGAATCTCATTGAACATATCTGGAAAACAATGAAACTACAGTTAGGACAAAGAGAGGATAATATTGTGGATTTGGCAGATCTATCGGAAGCAACTTTGGAACAGTGGGAAGCTATTCCTTAGAATGTTAACGGATTGGCGAACAAATGCCTAGGGGAATCACAACTCTTTTGCGGGCAAGAGGTGGACCTACAAGATATTGATATAATTGTTTTGATTCGAAAATTCATTCCACCTTAGGAATATACTGAAATTTTTAAGCCAGCTTGATAATAAATTCAGTTTTCTTGTAATAAGATGAGTCATATATTATCATGGGGTTAAACCTTCAAAAAAGTTATTATCTGGAAAAATATCACCTCTGTAACTAAAGCAGTGAATGACGGAATCGTTCACAGGAAACATGTTTTTTACCACAGAAAAAAATAAAAAAATACCTCTTCAAACGGGAGTAATTTGATTTTTTGCAGGCTTTTATTTCTTTCCCTGTAATTTTTTTTATTGTGATGAAAAGAAATCTCAAACAAATGAGCATATGATTGTCGACGAAACGAGGTTCTAAAAACTGGAAGCGGATAATTCGAAAATCATGAGGTTTTGAATTTGAATTATATTTTCCAGTTTTTTAATTCTTTATCAAGGTCCCAGCTTTACGGTACCGTATTAATTGATGATGGTGTACTAAAACAACTTTTTCAAAAAACATTTTTTGGCAAATTGGGTAATGTTACGTTATTTTCAAACGCAGTGAATATATAAACACCATACAAGTTATATACCACCGAATCCAAAACCGGAGCTTACTACATTTAGAAAAAAGTGGACGTACTACCATACCCACCGACATTGCCAGGGCTGGTGGCGGAATTCGAACCAGCAGCATCTACGATAGAAAGATTTCTAGTCATGCTTGCTATCGCGCGCCTTAGCCAACTACGCCACTGAAACCATTACTTATTTAGAAATAAATGAATCCTAAATGTTTCCAATTCAATTTTTCTTTAATTTTTATAAAGTTATTTTAGTATACCTAAAAATATGAGAGATACAGACCTTAGCTGTATAAAACGACAAATCTACAGAACGTCTATTAAATTATATCTCAAGATATTACAGATCGCCGAAATTCTTCAGTACGTGATTTTTTTATAAATTCCGAGATGACACAATTAAATAACGAGTATATATGGGGGAGATGCAATTGATGCAAAGCAGTTACACTTTAAAAAGAGCTCTGCTAGATCAGTTTTAAGATGTCTCGGATAATGTTATTTATTCATCTGCTTAAACTGTGTCAGATCGTTTTATAAATTAACTGCAAAGGAAGCATTTATTATTGTTACGTGTTTGCTATCCCCACAAACACCTACACTCGTAGATTCGTTGATTGAAAGTCCAGGTAACACTTACTCACTACTTTATTTACTAATTAACAATTAACAACAATAGATTAATTACTGTCTTAACTATAACCACACTTGAACACTTATAAGTCTCTTTCTTATTTCTTCTTTACTCGTTCACGTTCAACTTGAGATTAATTCTCGGCCCATCGTGCGTCTTATTTATACATCCATTCACCCGGTCTAGAGCAGTCCAGAATATTCCCGGCTGTTCCCATACAATTCCAGTCTCATCTAACCAGTCTACACAGTCCAGTGGCGTAACATTATAATAATTAGGTAACACATTACATTGCAGTATGTGATATACATATATATACTATGTACATTGTACATATATTCTTATACAATGAAATGTCACTGCCTGATTTATTGGGCCTTTTTACTTTTAATATTTTATTAAAATATTCCAAATTATGTTACTTTTTAGGTAAAACATATATTGTATGTATAAATATTGAAAATTTGTCAGTAGTACGTAATTTTACGTAAAAAATTGCTCGTTAAATGAACGACATATTTCACTTCTTGGTTGCTTTAATTTAAACTAATTTAGTTTTGATCTCAATTTAATCGAATATTAAGACATTGTTTCTTGTTCTCAGCAGTTAGTTTATTTAGACTGTTCAAAACTATTCCCTTAATTTTGTACCTTTGACCATAATTAATTATTATACGTATATTTACAAACTGTAGTCGGGCCGTTGTAAGACTGTAACTTTCGTCTTAAAGTGTCGACGTCATAAAGTTCAGTTGTCACTGGTACCTACTCAAATCGTATGATGCAATTTATTAAGGCTGGGAATTTTCCAGATTTTAGTATTCGAATATTCGTTCGAAAAAATATTCGAATATTCGAACTATTCGGATATTCGAATATTCGAATATTCGGATATTCGAATAATTCGAGTATTCGGATAATTCGAATACCTATTCGAATAACTCGAATATTCGAATAATCCGAATTATTCGAATAGGTATGCAAATAATTTGGATCCTCGAATATTCATTATTAATAGGTATAGCACTGATATCTAGTGAATACTCTATTTGCGTATTTGGTTGGATAGACCACAATAATAGTCGTGACGTAATCCACTAAGCAGGCAATTTGATTTGCTTTCCATACCCACAATAGGATATGTCTCCTGTACATGTGTTTTAAGGGTCAGAATTATTTAGTTAGTATTTTATTTTAGGATTGAGGCGCTATTGTTCACATTTAACTATTGAAGTTTAAATAAAACGAAAACAGAGCTAGTTTATTATACTTCTGTGTCATAACTATTTTTCCTTTTCGAAGAAAATAGAAGTGCTCCAAAATTAGAATGTTTTTAAAAAAGACGCAGATTGTGAAGGTAAAAAATATACGAAAAGTCAATAATTAAATATTTACAGGTTTTCTAAAATTTAAAATCTAATTTTAACCCCTGCCTTAGTACAGTAAGAATAAGGTCGAGGCGAGAAAGAGATGGAATAGTTTGACTGGGAGAAAAACGTGCCACTAATGTGGTATATTTATATATTTGGATTTTAGAATAGGTACCTACCTATACCTACTATCTACCTACTTTGGTTGGATGCATCCTACATACCTATTCGTACATAATTTAATAATATATTTTAATATTCAAATTTACTCAAATATAGTCGATTATTCGAATACTCAAATATATTCGAGTATTCGAATATATTCGAATATTCGCTTAATTTCCCATTAGAATAATTCGTATTCGAATACTCGAATGATTCGTATTCGATTCCCAGCCCTACAATTTATAATACTCTTCGAAATTCCATACAAGTCAGTAGTTCGCTGTTGTACTGCTTCGAACAGGTAACAAGGGTTCACCATTTCCTTTTTCGCGGGTGAAATAATTTTCCAACATTAAACTGACGTTCAACTCGAGTTAAATGTTTTCCATTCGATTGATTCGATCACAATTGTTTTAATATAGTACGAGGGCTAGCAACATTGCCAAAACGAGAATTTCAGGTTTTTTATATCCCCTCTCTTTCACTATCTCGGTAGGCATGCGGATTATCTGTCTGGCGGGAGAGGTTGCGTTTACCTGATACAGGTAAAAATATTAATTTAAAAAATTTTGAACGCGGGAATCTCGCGAAATGGAACTTTCTGCATCGGTTTCTGTGTGCAGATCGAAGTACTAAGGTTGGGAAGGAACTTCGTGCGCCCGCACCGATCTGGATCTCGAAGATTAAGGGCGGCAGGAGCGAACAAAAAGTAGCATTTTTGACGATTCAAATTTGGAGAAATCGGGCGGTCTAAAGGTTTTTTCGCGCTTTTTCTTTTAAGGGCGCGCGTTTGCGAAATCGAAAAATATAAGTAATTCTTCAGTGCGTAGCGATATTTTCGTTCCTTATTTTCCTGCAACGAAAAAGATATGAATTTTTTAAGACGCGTAACAAAATTCCGCCACGTCGGTGGCATACGTGTAACGAAAATTTATACATATTTTGTGTGAAAAAAAACGGCGGTCATATTGACTTAAATTGTCTATGATTTTTTTAGTGTAAACGACAAACACGCCATTTTTCGTTCGCTCCTGCCACTCTTAATTTTCGAGATCCAGGTCAGTGCGGGCGCGCGAAGCTCGTTCCCAACCCTTATACTTCGATCTATACAGAGAAACCGATCTCGAGAGTTCCATTTCGCGAAATTCCTGCGTTCAAAATTTCCCGTACAAATTTTTAAAATTAATATTTTTACCTGTATTAGTGTTATGCGCAGAGGTAAACGCAACCTCTCCCGACAGCCAGACAGTCCGCATGCCTACCGAGATAGTGAAAGAGAGGAGATATCAAAAAACTAGCCTACTTGAAATTCTCTGTCAAAAACGTTTTACTAATATGACTATGAGTATTTTCGAATAAACTGACTAGCGGTTAACATGTAGCGTAACACAAAGAAAATACCAACCATGTCGTATTCAACTGCAGCAAACTCATTTGCATTAAGTTTACACATATTTATTCTGTCAATGCTCATTTGACTTGTTTTTATTTGTCTAACCTCACTGTATGAATCATAGATAAAATTATACGAATGTATATTCAACTTGTCATATTTTTATTTTCTCTATGCTTATTACTCTAAGCACAGAACACTTATTTTTTAATAAATCTGTTCTATCAATCTCGTATTCTATGATCAATGTTAATGATCATTCATTAATTTGCACTCAGGAAACCTGTAATTGGCTCTATCAAGGTTGATAATTATAACAATAGATGGTCCTAGCAGTATTAGAATCAATATAATTTAAAATTAGGATGAAGGCTGCCTGAAAGTTCTTTATATAAAATTCCAATGTTTATTTTCTGATAAGAAATTGATTTTTTGAGACATTGGCTTATGCCTGCACTGAACTTGATTAACCCCATCTTTAAACTTTAGCAACTTGTAGAACCTTTTGGATTTCCAACTTCCTATATTGAATAGAAAAGTGTGTCCTGGTTTTTTTAAGGTGTCAAAAGTTTTTGAATAAAATCAAAGCCCCGAATCTAGTGTTTGATTACCAGTCTGGACTCACGTTACAACATACGTATTACTACTTCGGTTATCTAAGTAAACTTGTAAAGAAAACGTAAAATGCAGAATTTATTTATGTTTTTCGGAAAGAATATATTATTTTCTCCGAATTTTTAGATCTTGTCCAGTTCGTAAATAGGTATATTATCTATACCAGGGACGTAAAATTTTACCTGGTCAAAATCTTTTCTAGTTAAAATAGGTAATTTTATTAATGTCGTTTACATGATTCTAATTTGTAATGTTAATTTTAGGAATACTACAAAACACAAAATAAATTGTTGAATGAATTTCAAAATAAAAGCACAAATATATTCATTTACTGTTTGAGAATCACCGTTCACCAATCCTACACTACAATCATGCAACAAAGAAGTTGTAAATAAGTTGCTTATGCGTATACCTATGCACAACTGGTCTGCTGACAATTGACACGAATAAAATTAAGTATTTATGGCTTTGACTCTCTAAGAAGAAAGTTGCAATCTTACATAGGCCCGACTATATCCCAACTTGGCACTTGAGCCTGGATGTGCAATGGTCTAAACCCCGCCCTTTCAATGTAAAGCGGTTTAGCTCGTCTCTGTCTCACACTAGAGATATTTATTATCTCTATGCGCCGTCAAAATGAAAGTCTAGGAACGTTGATATGTATGTGCGTCTAAATATTGAATACATAAAATGTTGTATATGTATATGTATAGTATTGTATAGGCATGTTTATTGTTTATTTGGCATATACACGTGTGTATATGGACACATATGGAAGTTTTCTGCATTACATTTTCTCCTATTTATTTATATTCATATAGAACATCGCTTTATTTCATCGAGTTAAGTGTGAAAATAGTTGGATAGACATATTAATTAAATTTCGTAGTTTGCATGAGACACTATATGTATACTTTGTTGTTTGGATCTTTGTGTATATATCATAAAGCTGCAAATCGTTTCTGTGTATCATGGTCGTAGAGTACAGATGTACTTACTGTCGCCGGCATTCACCTTGACCGCGAAATTCTTTCTCCAGTCCAGTCTATTATTAGCTTTCGAGTTGTGTACACGTTAAGTCACTTAGGCGTATTGCATATTGTTTTTGTGTTTTTATTTTATTTGTTGTGCTGTATTGTTGATATTAATTTAATAATAAAGCATGGCAGACGTACGCAGGGGTAGAAAACCGCCATTTGCTGACAAAGTGAATAAATTCATAGGTGAATTCCCGGATTTATTCTATGATGGTGCTAAAATAATTTGTAGTGTGCGAGAAAGATTTGATGTGCTGGGATAAGCGTGATTGTGGACCTCACGTAAATAGTGTACACCATAAGAATAAAAAAAATGACGAGCCTTCGACAACACAGTTTATGTTTGATTTACTATTAATGCTGATTGCCTGTGATGTTCCGCTGCACATACTCGATAAACAACCATTTCGAGAGTTCTGGAATAAATACAATGCCCAGGTGAAGTTACCAAGTCGCACAACGTTATGTAACTATCTACCAACTGTACACGTAGACATGGTGAATAAGATGAAATATGAATTAAAAAATACACGGCTGTGGTTATCTGTTGATGAGACAACAGATTGTAAAAAAAATCTATTTTAAATGTTAAAGTACGAGTACTGGACCCTCTTAAACCGACAGTTCCACTGTTACTAGCTAGCAAAAGACTAAGTCAGTGTACTAGCGAAACAATTACCAGGGTGGTGCTGGAGACGTCAGAAAAATTTGAACTGTCAAAAAGTCAAGTGTTGATGTTTGTGACTGATGGCGCCGTGACAATGCGTTCGGTACGCCGTTCTTTGCAAGAACAAGGTTATACGTTTATACATGTTAACTGTAAAGTGCATGCTTTACATCTTGTGGCAGAAACATTCGAAAAGGTTTTCCAGAGGTGGATGCATTAATAGCAAGTACAAAAAAAAGTGTTTCTCTCCTAAACGTCTCCGTGCATTTCATAGCAAGTGTCCCGGTATTCCTGAACCACCATAGCCGATTCTTACACGTTGGGGAACATGGTTGCAGGCAGCTTTTTATTATGCTGATTATTTCCAACAAATAAAAGCTGTGATACTACAATTCAATCCAGATGAGGCTGCAGCTATTAAGGAAAGTCAAAATTCGAAGATATTTCCGTTGAAACAGCTTTAAAAAATATTGCGAAGTACTATAAACCATTACATGAAAGCATACAAAAATTAGAAAACAGTGCGTTGTCGTTAGCGGAGTCACTGCAAATAGTGGACGAAGTAAATCTACTGCTACGCGCTATAGGTGACGCAACAAATGCGCGTTAAAGAAAAGTTCGCAAGTGTGTTAAATAAAGACACCGGTTTTACCAAATTAAGACAAATATGTGATGGTGCAGCTCCAGATCCGTTAAGTGCGTTCAAAGATTATTTTATGTATGCGTGTATTACATCAATAGATGTCGAACGGTCGTTTTCAAAATATAAGAATATATTTTCACCAAAGCGAACATCACTCATGGAGACAACCATAGAAACATATCTGATGCTGCAAAATGGCTACACATCTTCTCCAGTTTGTGATAAGCAAGCTAGTTAAGAGGGTAAGTTTTACATACATTGTTATAAATTGTAACAGTTTATTGTTTCTCGTATTAGTTAATTTCGCGTATGCCACTGTCCCACGGAACATTTTTGACAACCCTTAACTGACTAAATTGATATAATATCAATTTAGTTACGACAGGCGTCTGCAGCAATGTATTTATAAGACAGGCAAATATAGAAACATATGTCTAGGCAGGCTAAGACATCTGACCGATAACTTAATAACTAGTGAAACAAACACATGATTATGAACCTACATATGTCTCAGCTTCATTGGTCAGCTTGTTTGTCACTTGATTCAGCGGCGTCGTAATATTTTTAACATTATATTAGTAGCTGTATGAACAGCATAACTTGAAAATTACCTTTGAGCATTGACAAGTACTCAGTAGCGGCCAGTGAGAATTGGGGTATCCCTATCCTAGTGTTGGAATATTGTTCTCCAGTACACGCCGCTGTTCAGAAGTAAAGTTGACCTTCAATTTGTTTATTTCATACAGCTTGTAATTGTGATGTACGCGTAAAGATCCAAACAACAAAGTGTATACATTATGTACTTGTATATTTACAGCAATACAAATGCTCATTATTATTATCATTATGATGAATGCAGATTTAATAACATCGTTTTAGCTTTAGCACTATTACTTGATGTGGCAAGACATTGGACTTACTTGTTAATAACATATCGCTTATTTTTTAAATTCTACTTGACTGCATTATAACCTACAATTTTTCTTACTCGAGACAGAAAAACTACATTTATGGTGATTTTTAAACAAAGTTTATTTCCCTGTACTTGATGTGTGTATTTTAGATGAATTTCAATAGACGTATCAAAAAAATAAAGTTTTCCTCAATTTTAATCCATGAAATTTTTTTTGCTTCCACTTAAATTTATGTATCGAAATTTTACCGATCCAATATAAAACGTTTTTCAATAGAGGTGATATGTTTTCAGTTTGACATTGTGGCTATATTTGAAATGTCAAAATCCGCTGTCACTGTCAGTTATATTCAGTAAGGTTTGCAATTTAATCATGAAAAGATACACGCCTCAATAACGTTTGAAAATTATCCAATTTTTTTATCAAGATAATCGTGCAACTTATCGTGCACTTTTACCAATTTATGGTCGTCATAATCGGCCCAGTGTGCTCACAATTCCTCGAACTGTTGAAAATTTTGAGGGTACTTTTTCTTTACACAATGTTCGTGTGCCAACAAGACAAAGAACTGCTCCAAGCAATGAGATTATTGCTGCCGTTCAGGCAAGTGCTGTTGAAGACCTAAATTTATCGATTCCAAGGTGTTCTCAAGAGTTAGGACTGTCTATAACATCCACCTGGCGTATTTTCGGAAGGATTTGGGTTTACATCCTTACAAAATTGTTCTCACACAAGAAGTGTAGCATTTGGATAATCGAAAACGCTGTGAATTCGCTGATTTTGCCTTGGAACACTTGAAAATTATGCCGATTTTTTAAGAAAATCACTTTCTCAGATGAATCTCATTTGCTTCTCGGTGGATCAGTAAATAAACAAAATTGCCGTTACTGGTGTGAAGCAAATCCACAAATTATACACGAGAGACTTTTATTCCGTAAAAGTAACCGTTTGGTATGGGTTTTTGGCATGGTGGCATCATCGTTCCTTATTTTTTTTGAAAATGAGAACGGAGATGCTATTACTGTCAATGTTAAGCGATATAGGTCGATGATAAAGAACTTTTTTATGGCGTGAATTGAATGATATTGATTTCACCAACATTTGGTTTCAATCAATTGATTGCATGGAAAGTTCGGTGAGGCGATTATTTCGAAAAATTCTAATGTCAATTAGTCTCCAAGAAGTTGTGATTTAACTCTTTTGAACTACTTTTTGTGGGGTTATTTGAGGTCGTTGGTTTATGCCAATAAATCAGACACAATTCATGCATTAAAATTAAATATTGAACGCTGTATTCCTGACATAAGACCTGATTTATTGAATAAAGTGTTGGGGTTCATCGGATTCGATCCTATAAGAGGAGCAGAGGCGACCATTTGAATGATGTTATTTTTAGAACATAATTGTATCGATTGTACTTCAAAATAAAATAAAAATTTTTGCTCTGCCTCAATTCCTTGTTGTTTCATTAAAAAAAAAAACATATTACTCTTATTGAAAAACTCTTTACAACCCACCCCAGCAAAGGTCAACATGCAATCATATCAGATCGACCTTATTTTCAAATTACACATCGTATTTGTTACTTTATGAACGTTGTCATAATAACATTAATCAAATGAAATAAAATAAAAATAAGGTATCTATTTTATTGCAATTAATTTATTTGTGAGAAGTAAGCCTATGACTTTTATTTACTTACTTATATTTACTGTTTCCACAAATATTAAAACAGTACATACATACTATTTATAAATGCCAGGCTAGGTTGGTTTCGTCGGAATATGATGTCAGTTTTATGACATTGAAATAACGTAATAACAACAATAATAACAGCAATGAAATCATCAGTGCAGTGTTATGGAGTGCCTCCAATATATTAAATTATCCAATGTATAGGCACATTTTTTAAATATTTTATTGTATAGTTTATTACAGAAATACTGTACACACAAAAAAAAGTTACAAGAAAACTGCTATAAAACTTCAAAGCCACGGCTCTCACATGCTGACAAGACCTAATTAGCGGCATACAGAACCGTATTTCAAATTCATTTTTATTACAATGAACACAACAATACAACAGATTTAAAAGTAGTGACTTAGATAAAGATTTTGATATCGCTTCTGTTAAATTTAAAATATTACTCTGTTCTACTCTTAACTTGAAATCAAACTAAATTAAAATTAGCAAGCCATTCCCTTGTTGCTCAGTTTCGTCAATAATAATTTCATAATAAATTTATTGTTGTCAAGCTTTTTGTTCATATCGCCCTTCCTGAATTAATTTAGTTCATTCTGAAACCACTGTTCAGTAAATTGTTTCTTCCACGGCTCCTGTTGCTTTTTCACTTTTTTTCACATTTCTGTAAACACAAATCTATTTTTTGTGACTGCTGGCATGTTGTTTTGAAATTGTCTTTGCAATTTGTGAAACATTACCATCTTCCTGACATTCTTTACTCATGGTGGGTTGAGGATTTTTCCAAGTTGTCACAATCTGCTTAAATATACAGGGTGATAGAACTGAACAAAATAAGTTGAGTTTTGTATATAAACATTTGCCTTAAATCAGTTCATTTGTTAAATTACATACCTCATTGTGTAAAGCGACATTTTAAATTGCTCTACAAAACGATAGTTGAAAATATTGTGAAATCATGTTTGTAGAGGTATGAGTTAGCTTCAATTATTGCATACCTATAATGTATTGCATTAAAATACAAATAACTCCAAAACGATGGCTCCTATCGAAATTTAGTAAGAGCACCTTTTCATGCAATTTTCAACATTGGTGCCTTTTTCCGTTTTAAATGTTAAAAAAATAATACAAAAAAATTATGGCGAAAATTCACCCTAACCCCCTGTAACTACCCCAACAAATCATGCTCCAAATTTAATTTTTGCAACTTAAGACATTTCGAATTTATTGGCAAATAATTATGTTGTACTTGTAACGAAATTGCAAGCAATTTCATTCCAGTTTGTTGTTGTTCTACGATGAATTAAGTTTCTACCAGTCTAGTACAGATGACGCCACTGATTTCTACTGGACCAATTGGTTTGGTAGATTTTTGTGCTTATAAAAACATGCCTAAATATCTATTCATCTTTATTGCTCATGCTGTACTCCCAAATGTTTGTCTCTTTCCAAACTATAATCGAGTTTAGGTAGCAGAATACTACGATGCTACTTTCTTCTTACTAGGGCAGCCAGAGACAGTGGTTGTCTCTGGTGCCGCGTTCTGATGGAAACCATCTCTAGTTCTGCAGTCTAGTAAGATTTATATGTTTTCTGGTATTATCTTGTGATTTTATGCTCATCATTATTTAAAAAGTTGCTGTATTGATTTAAAGTACCTTTGAGGTAATTTTCATAATAATATTGTACCGTAATTATCTTAATTTACGCCTCGGGCGAATTTGCTTTTCGGTGATCAGTTCACCTTGGTTGTTCTTTGGAACAGCCATCATTACTATTGATTAGTATCAATTTATCGTGCCTTGCTGGCAATTTATCTAATATCTCTTTGATATTGTAAGAATTTCGTGTGTTAATTTAAACTAACTTTCGGTTATTGTAAATTTTAGATTTACTCGGCAACGGATGTCGCCATTTTGTATCGTAGTTAGTTGTTTTCTGTCTTTGTATCTTGATGTTTTAGGTCACTTAGCTACGTTGGTAGCGCTCTCTAAACAGTGGTGACTGGTGACATTTGGAGATTGGTACACCTGGTTGGACCAAACCTATTTGTTTATAACCTTTGTGAAAATTATCTAATTTGGTGCATTTGTTTTGTGGTGGATTATTTTACACCAGTGCATATAATTATCAACCAGACCTCAGTAACGTAAGGTTTTTCTAAATTTAAAATATCGAATGCTTACTTGAACTTTTACTTAGTATTTAATCATGAACGCTGCTCTAGTGGAACCTTGCCTAGTTCTCTGGCAAAGATACCTGCCTAGTTATCTGGCACTTGTTTAACTTTTATTTATCTAAAGTAAACATATAGTCAAGTATATATCTTTATTTAACTTTATCTGCAATTCATTAGAACCTCTCTCCGAGGAACTAATAAATGATTTAATTTAACGTTACCTCTAAGTTGAAAACTATCTATTGTTTTATATTTAGCAAATATTTATTTACGTTATCTTTCTAGTTGTCTGTCTGTATACAGACATTCTAAATTCTATTTTCTTGAAGATTAACTTCTTTTAGTACAAAAATATCTTAACATTTAGTGAATACCTATTTCACTTGTTTATTATCGTAGCTACACCTAGTTTATTTGTTGGACTAGTATTTTTTCTATTTAACTTAATTTTTATTGATACTTAAGTTAGTTGAAGTCTTCAACTTCCTAAAATATTGTAGGATACCTATCCTAGTTTGTAGTTTGTCTAGTTTGCAATTTACTCTGTAAATTTGTGTTAACTCATATTTTGTCTACGTAGCTGGACAAATCAAACGGCACAGCTTTTAACTTTGTTTTGCGTATAATACTGATCTCATAAAACTCTCCCCTTTTTTATGTTAATACCTGGACCAAGAGAAGAGGATAACTGGTGGATCGAACTGATCATTATATACTGGGTGGAGCAGGAAAATTATATTTTATACAACTGGCATTTTTTTTAAGGGTAACTGCAGTACTGACAGTGGTGTCAAATTGACACCGAACCCATTAAGAGCTTAGCCGTTGGTGGATTCTTCGCTGGACTAACCCCTTGGAAGTTAAGTAAGATCTTCGTCCCCAGTGAAAGTTTTATTTGGTCAGGAGAAATTTGTGAGAGATCAGTAATTCTAATTTTTTTTGTATTCTCTTAATAACGTCATTTTTTTTTCTCTTTCACATATCTTTTTTTTTTGGTTGTTGGTCTTCAACCACAATTAATTTTTTGCTTGTAAATAATTGTACATATACCTACTTGTTTTGATTATACTTTCTATTAAAATAATATCTTTTTATTCAACTTCCTTACCAACCGAATTCAAGTTTTAACGTTATCTTTACCTTTTAAAGTAAAATTTTAATTATTTGCTACTTGCAAAAGTCCTGGCGCCCAGCCTAGATTTTGGTCATAACTCAAATCAATCTAAGCCCTTATTCACGACCTGCTCACTGAGCTACCGGTTAATAAGTACAACCCCCAGCTTGTGTTATGCCAACAATTGGACGGGGGTGTTGCCTTTAAAGGGTTATAGCTCCCCTTTAATCATTGAAGGCAAATGTTTATATACAAGACTTATTTCTTCTAGTTCTATCATCCCCTTAATCACTTAATTATGGGAAACCCTGTATAATGTAAACACAAACTATATAAAACACACTTAGAGCACTGACAAGTCGCGATAAAAATTCCCAATCTAATTCTTAAAAGCAATATAAAAACCACCTACTACTACTAAAATATTTTAACCCATATAGTACTAACACATTTCCGTCGTCCTTCGCGAAACTGATAAATTCGAACATATTTTATATAATAATAATGATATTTAATGTAATAGCACATATTTATTATTTAACATGGTGTAAAAAACCATGCACCAACTGTCGGTAGTTGGGTAAGCAGCTTTTAACTTTTTTATGTGCACAGTATTTTTGTAATAAACTATACTATTACTTACATTTTTATTTAACTGGTTTACTAGTAGCGATTTCGTAATTATAGTCAAAATAGGTTATAATAATTTAGTTATATGTAAGTAAACAAAGATCACATTTAATTAAGAACGTAAAAGAAAGGAAGTTACATTTTTAATCAAACGAAAAAAAAAGAAATGTTTGGTTAGTTAACATTTACCAGAATTATAAATGTCTCAAATAATAGCTTAGAGAACAGTTTATAATCGAGATTTATTAATGACAATGATTTTAATATCTTCTAGAATATCCTTAATCGACGTAAATCAATCTACCAGTGCCGATTATATTTTTGTAAGATTCAAATTTCAATGAACGTCTTACCCAAAAGTTTTAAATCTAAAACTTTGTATATTAACTTCGGAACGCGCTTTATTTAACAAAAATTTCAAACGAACTTTATCTGTATTCCTTAATGAACATTAAATAAGTCTTCGAATAAAATTATTATAATTAATTTTCCGGCAGAAATACTATTAAATACTTTTTACTTAAATTGACATATTTTTGTTTTAAATTTCAGTATCCAGGAAGTGACACGCGCACATCCCATACACACGCACTTGCACTCCCACCAGTTCACGCACATGTGCAGACCAATGCACGCTCACGTCTACAGTACACACAGGGCCCAAAGGTAAAAAATAGTAGAAAAAAACTGTTTTTAATTTTTTTTTGACGCAATATTCTTAATTAAAACTGTATTATTTTTAGAAAATTGGCATATATCCAAAAACCTAACATTGATCCAAAATAAACAATAGCATTTACATTCACAGGACCCCCCACCCTTCCCCGTACTTCGGACTCTAGGAGACGTGACTTTTCTTTATATATAGAAGAGTTCGGTTAATATTTTTGAAGACGTTTTGCCAGGGAAAAAACTAGCTCGTGTATCAAAATTGCGGCCAAATTTGTGAAAAAAATGTAAAAAAATTACTTCAAATGATATAATTCAAAACACAAAAAATTACCTCTCATGAACATGTTTATTCCAAAGCTCAATTGGACAATTTACCGAGATCCATGCCGATCGCAGAGTTTTTTTCAAAAAGTGTTTTGTTTTCTTCTGCAGATATTAGAGGAATAAAAGCAAATAGGTACGTAAGTTTAACATCTATATTTTAGATAAATTAGGTTTGAAGAAATTACGCTGGTAAATATATCTGTATAGCTAACTAAAGTAATAATAACTATTATTATTATACTCCTGCAACAAGATATTCACACGTATCTTGTATGCTAGGACACTGAGGTCTGTTGATCCGGTCTTCCAGCAGATAAACGAACAGCGTGGTCAGGTTACAAGGACAGCCTGCTGATAGACCGCTGTATTAAACACAGGATTCTGTGCAATACAAGCGGAATCTATCGATAACCTGGATTGATTACCGCAAGGCATTTGATACAACATCGCACGAGCTTTTGCTGCACTTCCTCGAATGTCTTGCGGTACCAGCACCAGCTGCTGCCACTCTGGAAGACTCGCTTCACCATAACATCAGGTGCACAGCGGGTCACGACAGAGCAGGTGGCATTTAGGGAGAGGGAGTTTTCCAGGGTGACTAAGGGAGTCACCCTGGAAAGGAGCCCTCTCATGTTTTGCATCTCACTGCTGCCGTTGTCTGTTGGGCTCCGCCAAACCCGCGGATATCAATGTGGATCACCCAGCGACTGGAGGCATAAGATCACTCATTTATTTTACATGGATGATCTTAAACTTTATGCCTCCGGAGAGCGTGAACTACAAAACGCTCTTAGGGTGGTCGAAGAATACACGCGGGCCATTGGTATGGAGTTCGGGTTGGACAAATGTGCAGTCCACCTCAAGATAGGAGGATGCGGGAAATTCTCTGAGGATGCGCAGCTCACAGACGGAAGCATCCTAAGACATCTGGATGCCGGAGAGAACTATACATATCTGGGTGTGCAACAAAGGCCATATGGGATTGTAACACAAATAAAGGATTCTCTCCGCGGCAAGTACTGACACCGCCTCCTAAAGATTTGGTCTTCCGAACTCTCGGGAAAGAACAAGGTGTATGCAACTAATATACTTGCCGTTCCGGTTCTGCTCTACTCCTTCGGAGTAGTAAAGTGAACGGTAGATGAACTGCGCCAATTAGACAGAGATATCCGCAAGATGATGAATATCCACAGATGTATTCATCCCAGATCGTCCGTTCCTCGTGTGTATCTCCCACGTAAACGGGGAGGCCGAGGACTCTTGAACCTGGAGTATACGCATGGCACAGTAGTACTGAGTATGGCATGTAACATCCTCAGGAGCTCAGATTCTCTCTTGCGGTTTGTAAAACATCACGAAACTGTAGGAGTAGGAGCAGGATTGTTCAAGGCAGCAAAAAGAGCAGCAGATGAACTCGGTCTCGCATTCCACACCAGGCGAGGTGGCCGGCGAGGTGCTGATGTAGAGTCAGTCACTGAACCCTCAGCCAAATCGCCTGAAAGCCCGAATTAGAGCTGCCTAACAGGAAAATCTGTTTCGGTAGCACGTCGATAAATCCCAGCATGGTGTCTTCTATAAGAATATAGAAACACTGGGTTTCTCGACCAGACTGATATTTTCTTTCTCAGGTCAGCCGGGATTGAGTCGGAGACCGCGAAGGATTCATTATGGCCTGCTTAGATGGTGTTATCAACATCTTGGTCTACCGCAACCACGTGTGGCGTATAGAGGTTCCTGACATCAATTGCACGACCTGCGATCAGGCGCCGGAATCTCTCATGCACATTTTATCTGCATGCCCCGTGTACGCGATTTCGGCCTACATCCACCGACATAACGCGGCGTTACGAGTGCTATACTATAATTTAAGGCACTCGTACGGGATAGGCCAGACACCTGTGCTACCTTACGTCCTCGGAGATATTCAGTCCGTTGTCGAGAACGAGAAATGCTGGATTTACTGGAACTACTCGTTTCCGACTGTCAGGTTAATCCAAACCAGCAAGCCTGACAGTCCTCCTGGACCAACAACTCAAGGTGATGTATGTCATCAAGTTCTCGGCACCTGCGGAGAAAAACATCAATGAGGAGAAGAAACGGATCAAATATCGCGATCTCCGGTACGAGCTCCAAGTGCTGTACCCAGGCTACTCGGTCAAAAATTGTCGTCCTAATTATCGGTGTACTCGGACTACTCGGAGGGTCGCAGCCTACGCTGCTCTCGGAATTGAAGACCATACCGGCCTGCCAAAATTCAGTTGAGTGGCTGGCAGGTCAAATGCAGAAGGCGGTCATTTTGGGTTATGTCCATCTGCTTAGAGCAACGATTCTAGAATCTACAGTCACTAACCCTGTGGGGAGTGGCTGTGGGTAATGTGCTGGCGCGACTCCCGTGAGGCGTTGGAGGCCATGGGAGGACGCCTGTTCAGCGACGGGCAACCGAAAAAAATAATAATAATAATAACGTTTATTTTTACTCATAACAAATGTTACAATGATGAATAATATTTATCAATACAACTTTATTTTTTATTTTTTACTTCTCAACTGAGGACGTCCTTAGCTTTGCGGGTGTTTTGGTTTATTTATATGAATTGTATATAAAGTAAAGTAAGAAGCAAAAATAAAGTTGTATTTATATGCCAACACAATGCAACAAAGTTATATTTAACAAACCAGAAGCTTCCGCAGCCTGAGTTGTTACTTAATTAAGAAGTAAAATCACAATAAGCACAAAAATTAATGGCTTCAAACAAAAAAAGAGAATGTATGTTTATTAAAATAAAAATATGGCCAAATATTTATTTCAATTACTCTGTATAAAAATTAAAATAATTTTTTGACTGTGGGCAAAACTGTGGCTAATACGAATTATTTCAGCCCGATTAATAATGCCATTTTTCATGTAGTGTTCTTTAATAATTAAATGACTTGCGGTCCGAACTCGTCAAGTTACCTAGGAATTAATATCCCTAAATCCATATAAATGTTTTTTCATAAAAAATTAGATGTCGGTACCTTTGTTAGATATGTGTAAGATTTTAAATACACCCTGCATAAAAATACTTTTAGAAAAAGTATTTTTTTGACGTTCCTTTATCATTTTTAAGTAAAAACTCGTTGAATTTGCGATTGAAATCCGTTTAAAAATTAATATTGGCTAAAAATGAGTCTCACCCAAAAGGGATAATTGACAATTTTGTGTCCGATGATTTTCAGTAACACTCAATAGATTCACCCAAAATTCCACGAAGGAAATTATTTTCTTTAGGGTCCCAAAATAACATGAAAAATTGTGAAAGATCATTCGAAACCCAGAATCCCTCTTGTTACCCTGCTATGCCTTTTACATAATATATAATTTTTTTATTGCCTTTGCATATTTATTTTCATATTATTTTTTTAATTATTCACATCAAAATGATCCACCTATGTTTTTCGTTTTTTTGGAACTTGGATAACAGTTTTTCTGGTGTTTTTTATTGAAGTATTTTTACATATCGACACGATACACCAGTAAGTAATATGATGATTTTGAGGAGTTGGTCATTACAGATACATATGTAATTACTTCACTTAAAATTTCATAACAACCACAACACAAAATATAACACCACCTGTTTCCATTTAGCAACGTGTTTTGCCTGCGTTGTGCTCACTTGCACTATGATAGTTCCTGTACTGTGTCGTCACCGGATTGATCTGCACGGCAGGCATTGTTTGAGGGCGTAATGGATTAATTCAAACTTTAATGTTGATTAACTTTTGTAAAAGACAAAATAAAAAATCCTTTATATACTGTTTTTTGTATTAAGTAGAGATTCCAAAAATGCCAAAATTATATTTTTTGTATGGGGCCTATTGCATAATAGCAATAAATGAGCCTCATATTTGTATTAAAAACTTATATTACGGAATAAAAAACACATACCATTCGTATCGAAAATTCCACACGTATTAAAATTACGAATATTTTAATAAAAACTAAATCGTGAAAATTAATGAATACGCTGATTTTCAGATATTTGCTTATTCGATTATTTTAACTGTGAAGTTGTTAAATGCATTATCGGCATATTTTCCAAATAATTTAAAATTCAAAACGGTTTTATAATTCACTAAGTTTTCACAGCATGCTTTAGCGCGTGTAAATTTTCTAGTGCACTTTATATTATTATAACAAAGTGTTTTCACGTGGTGTGAAGGACTAATAAATCTTCGGAAGCATTTTACGGGGATGAATATTTTAAAGTTTAATTCTGCATAAAACTCGTTAAACGTTGTAAACGTGGAACTGTAAATTCGGAGAAATAATATACAGGACGCCTTTGGAAAAGTGAAAAGCATACCTTGTCTATTGAAAAACGTTTTTAATTTTGACATTTTTCCCGTAAGGGGAGGAAACAGTTAAAATTTGCGCAAATGGGCGACCTATTAGTGTACGCGTTGCGTCTATGTATTAAATATAACGACGTCGGTCGGGTTCACAAATACCCTTACGTTTTACAACTAATATTTTTAAGCATATAGACAAATTTTGTGACTTAAAATGTTACAGTACATGGGTCCGGTGTTTTGTATGTAATGTAAAGCTGGTGTCGACATATATTTCCCACTGGAAAAGAGATTCAAAATATGCCGAACAAATACGAAATAAAAAAGAAAACAAATTTCTATGATTTTATTTATATTTATGTTGGGTCTGTAATATCCACTAAATGTATAGAATAAACAGTTCGGAGTATTTTGGAAAAGATATGTATCAAATTGTCATTTACCGACAAAACAAACAACGAGTCGCAAACTAAGCCGTATGAAAAGCTTAATAACAAACAAAATTAAGTGTTGTTACAAAATCAAAAAATATAGATTACAGCAGGCGAGATAGCGGACGCAAAAGGAAATCATGTGACAATTGTTTTACCACGCGTTTTAGACCCTGGTGGGTCCACGTCATCATAATTAATTGATAAAAGATTAGAAACCGTCAATGCAGTTAAGCCCGTTGTTCATGTTTGTGACTGTTTGCTACTTATTTGAGCGTTACTGCACATGTATAGTATGATAAATCGGTATAGTGACGGGACGTGCTGGGTAAGACGGTACTTACATGAGGGCGGGAAATGTGTAACACATGACATCTTCAGTCTTTTACACCGCTTACATTAAAGCGAGAAAGATGATTGTTGTTTTTGTTGGCACGCGACCAAGGCAGAGTTTCACTTACATTCTGTGATAGATCAGGTCCGCACTTAATTTAGTTATCGATTTGTTTAGCATAATTATTTTATATCCGTTTATTTGCTGATGTGTTCTTGAAAATAATTAAAGATGGTTATCGTGTTGCAGTGAGTTGTGTAATAAATATATATGGTATGTGTAATATTATAAGTAGTAATTATTTTATATATGTTTATTTGCTTGTGTGTTTTTGAAAATAATTTAAGAAGGTTATCGTATTTAATGTAAGAATGTTTCGGACGTGGGAGGTCTCTACGTCTACATCTTATTGTGTTTGTGAACATGAAAGTGATAGTGATTACAGTGATAAAGAAAATTAAAATTCATCACTGTTTTCAGTAAGAAAAAATCGGCTACATTTGAACGAGCAAGCGAAACAAATTTGCTTTAATGTTTACAATAATCTTTTGAAGCGACAAGCTAATGACCCTAATCTGTATGATTTAGATGTATTAGGTGAAACAGCTCTCACTAACGTTCCCAGTCCCATAATACATAAATTGGTGAAAGAAGGTGACCTTCAAGAAAACAACCATCGGACATCGGTCAATAGAAAACTTTGGACTCATTCATTAGCAACATTTTTAAAACTTTAGTTTACGATGCGTATCAGAAAAATTAAAACCCAACTATTGACGTGGTAGACAGAAAACTAAAAGAAATGGATTATCATCTAATATATACTAAAAGCACTTTAGGAACTTGGTTGAGAAAAATTTGATTTAAATATCAAATTTAAATAAATGCATGGTAATTATGGAAAGCAGACGAATAGTGGATTGGCGAGATGCAAATCTAGAAGAGACAAAAAGAACTCAAAAGGGAAAATAGGCCAATTTATTATCTAGATGAAACTTGGTACGATACTCATGACACCGTAAAAAAAGGGTGGACTGATGGATATAGGAAATGTCAACCAATCTCATTGCTCCCTAATAAAGGGACTCGGTTGATTATATTACACTGTGAATCAGTTAACTGATAGATGGGTTGATAATGCATTGAAACTGTGCGGAAAAAACATGGAAGACTGTAACGTGGATTATCACAAGAACATTGAGGGAAAATATTTGAAGAATGGTTTGAAAATACCTAATTCCAAAATTAAAACCGAATAGCATTATTGTTCTTGACAATGCGAAGTACCATTCGAGACAACTGTATAAAACCCTAACAAGAGTTCTACTAAGTTGGAGTTACATTTTTTTTTTTTATGGAACATGATCTCTATTATGGGAAAAATTATAATAAAGCACAACTCTTGGAAGTCCTGCAAACGAAAAATTATGAGAAGTATATTAGACACTGTAGCGGAGAGATATGGCCACAAAGTGTTGAGATTACCGCCATATTTCTGTATTTTCAACCCGATTGAGGTAATTTGGTCTAAATTGAAGAAAAATGTCAGAAATGGAAATACTTTTCCGAAATTCGATAAAAAAGTTAAATCAAAATGAAGTGTCGAAAATTAACAAGGAAGAATGGGAAAAAAGAATTAGGAAAGTAATTACAATTGAGGATGCTTATTTAAAAATTGCTGAATGTCATAAATGGTGGTAAATTTGAACGAGGATAGTAGTTCATCTGAAAATTACGAAGAGGGTGAGAAGGGCGAGGATTCAGAGGAAGAAGCGATGTGAGGTGAGGTAAAGTGAAGTGATGCGAAGTGAAGAAGTGAATTTTGTGATATCAACTGTATTATTTATTTCCGTTTTTGTGGTTTCGTAATTCAGTGCTTGAGAAATATTCTTTTTCAGGCTGTTATTATTTATTAATATTATTTTTTTCATTTTAACAAGAAAAGTTTTCTTTTTTTTATTATAGTAATAACTTTACTATTAGAATTTATTTTTAGTTTATTTATTGAGAAAAATATTTGTTTCTGTTAATATTTTAAGTGTAATTTTTTGTTTTTATTTTGTTTTTAAAGGTTTCTTGTTACTTTTTAAATAATTTCTTTATTTTATACAAATATTCCACACCCATCCTTTCTTGGCAAGAAATGCTCATACCTCCTCGTGGTTCTTGCTAGGTTGTAACAATTTATATTAAACAAACGTGAATGCTGCAACTACTGTATGTGTAGTCAATATTTTCAATTCAGTACTTTTATTTCAAGTTGATACTTTTTTCTACAATTGGTAAATTTTTGCTAGCTAAACTGAGCACCAAAACCTACATTGAAAAAGCAAATGAGCGAGCAATACAGATAAATCCGGCTCAGAGTTCTGTAGCATCTTACCCAGCACATCCCGACACTAAAGCGGCTTCTCTTATTTTAATTCAATGCGATATCATCGAATTTCGATTTGGGCGCTTGAAGTGAGTAGACGTGTTTTGAGATTGTGAAGTAAATTAATTAGTTTATTTTTGAATCTGTGAATATTATGTTACTACATTATGCCACCAAAGACGAGAAATAACCAAAGTGAAACTATTGTAAATTTTTTCAAGAGTAGAAAATTTGCTGATATCATAAAAAATGTGGTTAAAACGGAGACAGAAAAGTTATTAGAGAAAATCGAAGAATTGCAAGTGGAAGTAAAAAAATCTCAGGGACAGCAATGTTAACATGGTTTGATTATTAACAAAAGAATGAACTAGCTCAGAATGAATCTCCATTAAGGGGCCTAGTCGGGAAAAAGCTTCGGATAGCTGTGTCACTCTCTAGAAAGTTTTTATACATGCGCCTCTGAATAATTTTGCTCTTGACTATACCTTCACTGGACGTTTTATTCACCGACTTCATTGAGGTGCGATTCCCGATAGAGGTAACATTTCCTTGCTCCATTTGTAGTGACAAAGATACTTATTTAGAAAATTCTTTTTAACCAAATAGTACGGAATAAAAGTTTGAAACTTGCTGAGCATAATTATGAAGATTCATTCTAGACGACATGTATGAATTTTACCTCGAATTTTACCGATTGATATCATAATTCAGGAGCTAATCACGTCCAAATTTCACTTATATTTACAGTATAAATTTTCCCTACATAAAGTGAAAATTAATTAAAATAGATATACATGTACCCTCTAGTACACTTTCAACTACTGATCCTCCAAATTTGGTGTAATTTGACCAAACCGTATGGAAGAAATAAATTTTGAAAAATGACCTTACAAACACCGGTTCGATTAGACCTCTTAAGACGTCGGCTTACAGTATCCACACTCAGTTGCACATTATGAAGTCTTCTAAACTGCATTTGAATTTTTCTGGTACTTATAAACCGTTCTGTTAAGGCATGTAATGTAATGAAGCGATCTTGTATTGCTGTTGTTATTCGAGGCCTTCCTTGTCCTTGGCGTCTATTATGGTTGGCTACTATCATTTGTCTGTTCTATAACCTATGGCATACTGAGGAGAACTAATAAGTTCGAAACCGGTCTATGTCTGGTTAGGAATTGACAAATGATATTAGCTACCGATCTATCACGATTTGAAGGTATAATCCAATGCAGGTCGGGGTATTTGCCCGCTGAGTAGTTGTTTCGCTCAAATCATATTTAATAACTAAATTTTAAATAAAAATCAGTAGCATGGTAACATTCCTAAAGCGTAAACCTACAATTAAAAAAAAAAAAACATCAAAATCGGACATAAGATTCAGAAAAAAAAATTTCAAACTTATAGTAAACTTTAGGGGGTACGTTAATTTTGCTGGTCAGTGTAGTTACTAATTATCTATTTTTGCAGAACAGCTATCCCATATGAGAATAAACTTAGCTGTGATCAGTTTTTTTGCAAAAGTGGGGACGTATTAATTAATATAAATCTGTTAGGTAACAAACAGCCACTCTATCAGATGGATATACCAGCCCTTAAACAAACATCTTACAAAGTGATTGTTAACATAATAAAGCAATTTATTTATTCAGAACAAATGATCTGCATTTAAATGAAAATTTATTTCCTTTATACATATTATGCTTTATCTTGTAGGGGTTGTAATCGTTATTATTAAAAAATACAACGTAGCAAATTTGTATACTGTTTCCACGTTCTTCGTATTCCTCAGCTATTTGCATTAGTTTGGCCTGTTTTGCTCCACCCTACAATTTGAGGTGCTCTATCCACTTTCGTAAAGGTTCATCATCCCCATTTGCTGCATTTTACCGCGACTCAGGGAAGCAGAAAGAGATGGAGGGATACACCCCCTTCAATCTCTCTACTGCCTCACGTGTCCTCTTTATCCTTACATTTCCCACTTTTGCCGGCTTAATAAATATCTTATTCTTCTTATGCTTTGCACAAGTTTCATTTAAACCGCTGTTTCAGGTACATTTATTTCAGTTACATTTTAATCTTTGTCTACTTCGAATAACTATAAACAATTATTTATTTCTTTATTATGTGATATTTTATCACGTTTAAATAGAAATACAGTTTTAACAGAGGTAATTAAACAAACGTTTAGAAATTTAATTGATTAACTGAAAAAAATTTCAAATCTCGGAAGTTCATCAAACTAATTTAGAAATTTGCACATTGACAAAATAAGTTTTCCGTCGTTACGCGGTGAATAAATCATAACTTTCTTACAACAAAGACAAACTTACGATCTAGGTATAGAAAATGAAGTAAATTACAGGAGTGCACCTAATAGACTAGTTCAAATTCATAAGAGGGAGGTATTTTCTAATTCGAGTTCGGTGTCCGGCCTGTTCGGCATTTTTATTATTCTTGCCATGGGTAGGCCTAATCCGATTTTGAAAATAAAATCTATGACTGGACTACACTGTACGATCGAGAAAATAATAAATCTGAGTATGTTGAACTTCGAAAAATGCAGAAATCAGCAGTCAGTAGATCGGGTGAATCCCAAACATATACCTCCCTTTTTTTAAACCATTGTCAATGAAATTTCATACGCTTAGTACTAATATGTTGTCATATTTTGACATGTGAAGAACATACTTGTAACTTCCTGCTTCGCCGAAAATGACATCAACTTTTTTTATTTAAATAGCAACACCAGTAGCAGCTGACTTTACTTTTAGCCATGGAAGGACATGAAAAAAAGTTTAGACAAATTGGCCATACATTACACAGAATATTAATATCCATTATTATCAAAAGCAAACATAAATTACGTTTTGTAAGTTAAGGGTATGGCTAATGGATTCCGAGTAAATCCAATGCCAAATAAAAAAAAGTTAAGGGTACTGGTGGTTATGGAATCTCAAAAACAATTGCAGATTTTGACGGGTAGTTTAGTGCAATCTGGGTGATAATAATTAATTTTGCGTTTGTTACAATGGAAAACTTCCGTCACTCCCAAAGTGAAAAAGTCGCTAATATTCGGCAAATGTAGAAAAAAAATTGAACGTGAATCCACTAAATTGCATATTCAACTCTACCTGAAAGAAACCATCCAGACAGAAGATATTTTGTAAGAGTTCAACAGCAAATGCGAAAAATCTAAATATAGAAAATGTAATCATTAGCGAAGGTGTAGATTGATAGCTTATGCAGACGTGTATCCTATGGTCTCTACAAGAGAGCTTGCTGTTGAGAGGAATATGAGCCAAGCCTTAATATTTAGGATATTAAAGAAATACGAATCAAAAACTACACATATTGACGTTCGTCATCAGTGTCTCTACGATGGGGATCGTCCTGGAAGAATACAATTTTGTGATTGGCTGTTGTAAAGTTGTGCTCCCAAGATAACAAATTTACAAAAGGCATTTTCGTTTTCTGATGAATCCATGTTTACAAACTTCGGTATATTTAACCGAAAAAACAATAGGATTTGGGTTTATGAAGATCCTCACATAATGAAGCAAGTTACTCACTAATAGTGTTTTGGAATTAATGTTTAGATCGGTGTCTTAGATACAGAGTGTCCCAGCTAAGACGTCACTCGCGTCATTCTCGGTAATTTTCAAGACAGATTCGTAGTTCAAAAATCAGTGTGATGGAATTTTTTCAGAAGAATCCCATGCGGCCAAGAAAAACAATTTAACATCAAACAAAAAAGTTATGACCGAAAAACCGATTTTCTCAAAGTCTAAATGACGGATTATTATAATTTTTATTATATAGGGTATTACTGGAACAAAATACAATTTCTTTATATCACTTCCGGTTTGGCCGAAAATGCATTTTTCTTCCAAAAAGATTTGAATCTCCCAATATATTTTGGTTGCATTCAACAGAACATTCAATTATCTACCAAAAATGTATAAACCACTTTTGTGATACCTCTAACCGTTTTCGAAATATTAATAGCTCTTTGACTTTATCCTCACCTACCACACAGCACGCATGTGTGATCGCAGTTTGCTGTGGTCAAGACACCTTGTGTTAGAAATAATATCAAAACGTAAAATTGCGTTTAATATTGTAGGGTTATGAAATCTTCAGTTAAGAGCTATTAATATTTCGAAAATGGTTGGAGATATCACAAAAGTGCTTAACACATTTTAATAGATAATTAAATGTTCTACTGAATGCAATCGAAATATATGGGATTGACAATTTTTGGAATAACAAATCATTTCTGGCCAAACCGAAAGTGATATAACAAAGTCCTGAAGTGGGTTGGAACCTTTGATGTGAAGATAACAATGAAGTAGTTTTCCATGAAACACCAAAACACTATATGCTGCACTCGACGCGCGTTTCATCAACCAAGCTGGCATCATCTGGAGATGATTAAAACTAAACTTATGCTAACGATCTACCCTATTTATACCTAAACTATTCTCACGGTTCACCAAACTGTCACGATTCGGTGAACCGTGACCCACTAACCAATAAAGCGGGCTATTTGGGATAGGCCCTCTTGTCACTATTCATACTATTTTTACACTTCGTGATTTCCAAGCTTTCAAATAATTAATTTTAAATTGCTAACATCTATTTTTTGGTTGCTCGTGGACAACTACGTCAGTGTGATATAACAAAACTGACGGCTGCATCGGATTCCTCGGAAAAAAAAACTAGTTTACTTCAAAATTATTTGCAACATAAAAAACGTCGGTTTCTTTGATCCTTTTACCGCCGTCAAAGAAGCCGACGCTTTTTATGTTGCAAATAAGTTTGAAATAAACTAACATAACATTAGTTTTTTTGAATTACGAATCTGTCTTGAAAATTACCGAGAAAATGGCATGTGGCATCTTAGCTAGGACACCCTGTACACACATTATTATGTGTGACCCATTTTACTAGTGCAAGGTATTTAGAATATCTACAAAACTAAATTGGGGGATTTCTGGTAGAATTAGAAATACAGCAAATTTTTATTTTTCAACAAGACGGTGTGTCACAAGGATAATAACACATTTAAGTTTCACAATAAAATAGATTGGGATTAATGGTCCCGTAAGATGGCTTGCGCCGTCCCCGAATCTCACTCCCTTACATTATCATTATTGGGTTTTCTTAAATACAAAATGAATGAAAGGCAAATTAATATTGTAAATGAATTAAGGTCTTCGCTCACTACACCGAGCTGTGCCATGACCAAAACGGTACCGACACATGCAAAAAAAATTCTTTGTGTAGAAACTTATGAGGCATCGCCCACTACATCGTTCTGTGCACTACCGGGACCATACCGTGCCGTGATTGATCCGATCCAAGAATCTTTTGCAGGCGTGTACGGACGATTCGTGCAGGCCACGCAAAGTTATCTTTTCTTCACTACCAACGAGCTGCCGATATAATGTCCAGTATTCTTCTTCAGATTTCCGTGTTTTTACAGTATCATGAATCCAATACCGTCTAGATAAATGTTTCTTTCTGCCTGTTTCCTCTTCCTCATTTAACAGAAGCGTAACCATTATATTTACTAAGAGACATTTTATCGGGATTGAAATCGGTTTATTACAGCGATGTAGAATGCGGTGTCTACCCGTTCTAATCAGTGACGGTAATCGAATCTGCTCCGGCAACGGGATGGATACGTTCCGCTTACGGTCATGGCACGGTACGGTGTAGTGGGCGAAGACCTTTAAAAGAAAGAATTCGGATGGCAGTATATCAGATAAATCGAAGACAGTGTATTAATGTTTAAAAAGAACAGCCAGGTAAGATTATGTCGAACTGAAAACGGAGAACATCGATAGTCATATAAAATGACGATCATGACGGTCATTCATTGTCACATTGTGCCATTTTAACTCCGTGCTGTATACGTACATTTTACATGCCTTATACATCGTACTGTAAGGAAACGAACAATTCTGGAGAAAGGATACAATACAATAATTAAGCGCGACAAAATATTGTTAATAAATCCCAATTGTGTAAAAACTATTATAAATAAAACGAATATAGGTATATCAATCTTAATGTTAATAAATTAAAACTTTAAGGAGTTATTACTTCTTAAAAAGTAACAGAGCTCTAAACTTTGTATACGATACTGCTCTTATAAATGAAATAAACAGAACATTCTAAATTTTCAACTAAAAAATCAAAATTAATTAATCTGCTTCTTCTTCCACTCACATATTCCACAAAGCCTGGAATGGTCCTGTTTGTGACCGTGTCATAATGAAAATGACGTGTAATATTAATGTATTATGACACAAAAGTGACATATTTGTCACTTTCTCCGTCACAATGCAAAATGACATGATAGTCATTTTCATTATGACCGTGACGTGACCGTGTTATATGACCAAGCTCCCATCACTACAATGCGAGCATCTGTTTTAATCATTTTGCTTGTTTTAGTTATTTAAAATGTGTTAAATATTATGGGATTTACAAACTGTGTAGATGGATCATTTAATGAATTATGAAAAATAAATGATATTTTATTATGAATATTTCTAATATCTACAACTTTGAAAGTCTAGGTTTCTCTATCTGCACGTTTGCTTGTCTCCCTTCAAAACCATAGTAAGTAAATAAAATGGCACAAAATATTTTCACTGTCTTACATCATTCAGATGTCGCATAGAACAATAAACTTCCCAATGGTGCAATGGTGCGCATTTTATCAATTTTTTCATTAACGTGAGTTCCGAGTTACATTAAAATGTGCATCATAGCTGCGTTCACGGCATTTAAATAGAATAATAGATACCTACATGAAACATTTTCGTGACTAAACTAATAATCTAAAAATTTCACTTGTCTCTAAGTACAGCAACTATGTATACAATTTGTGTTTACCGCAAGTAATAGTATTTTTTATTCTTTCCAATTCTGAAATAATTATATGCTTCTGGCAACGATAAGCGAACATACAGCGTAATTATTATTCCTTATAAAGTCGAAGCAATCAGCTGCAGACTCGATATAAATTGTTCTACCGAGATTTTCTTTGAAACCATATTTGAAATAATTCTTTGTCGTCTCTCCACCTGTCAGTTATTTGTCATGAGACACAGGTACATACCGGACCCAACGGCATTTTTATTAGTCCAGTAAAATATCGAAATAAATTTAATTTATCATGCCGACGGATATATCCAAGGCAAAGATCAGCATTACTCCAGTACTAAGAACAATATTATGGACACAGGATACCTATCAAACATAAATATTCATCTTGATGTGATTTTTCGTTTTAAAATCCTAAAGTTTCTTTATTTAATCATTCATACATACAATGCAGGCCTATTTTTGCTAGGCTAGAACTATTTTATTTTACCACTTTATTGACATTTTTAGAAAGATTGTCAGGTAAAAGTTGGGTCACCGATTTCAGTGTCGCTAACCATATCTTGCTATAAGCTTGGAATTTTGCGGATTGAGAGGAAGTAGGCATTTATCCTTCTTCAGTATTTATAAAACCAATCAGAGCAAGATATTTAAAACTGTCTTAGCACTTCGCTACTGTTCTAGCGATTATAATATAAAATGTTTGTTCTAACTAAAATGAACGACTAAATTAATTTATAATAATATTGATGGCGATTTCAGAAAAAGTAGTATATGTACCTCGTAGTAAAAAGTACATTCCCGGACTTCAGTGCTTGTTGGCTTCGGCCAACAGTTTACATCGTCTTCCGGGAATGTATTGCTTTTACTACTAGATACACAATGTACTATTTTGGGCGGTAAATAATTATGAACAAAATAATGGATACTGTAAACAAATTAAACAAACTGGCACGATATTTTTATCAGATTGTGTCAAAGTAACGTGAAGTTGACTATGATTACAATCAGTTTTTTCAACTGAGATGAATATGATAAATAAAAATTTATTATTTTCTTCTTACAATCGAATAATATAAATACATATGATTGCCGATTTTTCCGTAATAATAATAATAATAATAATAATAATAATAAAATTATTAACCAAGTATGGATACATTTTAGAACATTTAATAAGTCAGAGAATAAATAAATAAATTACATATCACACATAAATCATTATAAATTTAATAGTAAAATCTAATTTGTCGCAATGTATACACACTTACGCACACAACTACATACATATAACGTATATTACTAATAAATTTACGAGTCACAAACAAGATTAATCCTAATAAAATAAAAATAAAAAAGTTTTTGAAATTAGAAAATATTTTAATTCTTTTTTTGAATTTCTCTCTAATATTTTTTATTGCATCTGACAACTTATTATAAAGAATAATTCCAAGATATTTACCAGATTTTTTATAGAGGTAGGCACTATGAACCTCAGTTCTCAAGTAATGCCATTTGCAGGTGGAATATTTATGAGAGTTTCCATTCTGTTGGAATAGATGCATGTTTGTCTTTACAAACTTGCACATTTTAAAATATAAACACAAGAAAAAGTTAAAATATTATAGTATGTTCTTAACATAAATAACTATTTCGTATTTTTTAAGTTTTATTCGTTACAAATATATCAGTGCCATTAAGTCCATTACATTATTGCAATATTCACTAAATGATTGAGTCATCTTATTAATGGTCGAGATGAAAGACGAGTTTGTATGTCTTAGGGCCGGTTTATCAATGCTTGGTTAGCTAAATTATCCGTTAGTGACGTCTCGCCCAATAGAATTCCCCCATTTCACACTAACCGACGGATAATTATGCTAACTATGCATTGAAAAACGGGGCATTAGGGCCATTTTTCTTTTTTCACCTCTGGGTAAGTTACTGGGAACTAACTAGAAGATTAGAATATGAATAAAGAATAAATAAAATTTTGAAGTAAAATGACTTCTAGCATCAGATCCGGATTTGTGTTCTATTTTTCAGAGCCGGCACTTATGAAACAAATATAGATTAATAAACACGCCACATTTCATTTTGAAATTTCTCAATCATTTCGAAAGTTTTCATAGTATCAATTTGAAAATTGGCAGCTTTACATTTTTAGCATGACAAATAAGAATTTGCAACTAATTTTAAAGTTGCTCATTTAAGGTATCAGGTCCAACTTTTTTGTTTCAAATGGGTTTGATAGTTGGTTTGACCTCAAAATACCGGAAAAATATCTGATGTGGCCAGCACATAACTTTCTTATACCAATATATATCATCCTGATCTAAAAAAAAACATTCTATTTAATTCTTCACTTGCCTCAATGCCTCGATTAAATTTTAATAGTGTACCTTGAAATGTGTCATTAAAATTTTTAAATAGTTAATTATCACCGTCATTCGATACTGTCAATAGTAATTCATGTCATATTTTAATAATTTCTTCTTACTGACATTGACATTTTTATAACTAAATTAGACCTTTGAAATGACAAACTGTTAAATTTATCCTAACCCCATTTTATGAAGTCAAATATGTAAATTATTTCAGTTTACATCAGCTTTATTTAAGTACTTGGAATATATAATTTATTAGCTCGATACTGTAGACATGTTTATAATATTCCATCAATATATTTTTTTGTAAAGGCAAATACAAAAAAGTTTGGGTCCCCTGGATCTCCTTTCAGCTGGCCAATTTTACACCGAATTTATCATTGTCTTTGTCCTTTAGAACATGTGTACCAAATTTGAAAGCTTTATCTCAAAAACTGTGGCTGCTATCGCGATACTACAGACATGCCGACAGATTTTTTCCATAAAGTTATGTTTTTTCATTATAATTCGTCGAGATTCGTCCAGAAATGCAATAAAAATTTTTAATTTTTTTCCCCCAAAATTGTACCTTTTTTCTTCTTTCATTCATCATGTCTCTTTTGCTGGTACCACATTCACCAAATTTAATGTGTCACCTAAAATGTTGTTGAAAATCTTAACTGCCAAATTTGGGAAGTCTCCCATTAGTATTTGTTGAGTTATCGCGGATACATACATACACACACGCATCCACACACACACACACACACATCCACACACACACACACACATCCACACATCCACACACACACACACACATCCACACACACACACACACACACACACACGCACCGACAGACATCATTCGGAAAATAGTAAAAATTGGATTCAGGAGGGTTCAAAAGATATATATCAATCAAAATCGAGGTCGAAAAAAATCACGATTACTATACTTCCTTATATTAGATATAAGAAAGTAAAAATTAAGCTTTCCAAAAACATTATGTATGCTGAGGTATTATATTATTATCAATCAGGGAAGCTATACAAATATTTCAAGCAATTTGGGATACCCTGTACAAAGAAATAGTGAATTAAAACAAACGTGTTTAAATATCCATGTAAGCGGCCAAATGTCCCTCATATACAATACGGTTTATTCAAACGTATTTGCAATATAAAGAACGTCGGCTTTTTTTATCCCTTTATCGCCCTCAAAGAAGCCGACTTTTTTTTATGCTGTAACTAGGTTCGAAATAAACTATATATTTTCCATTATGACTCACAATATTCACATTCTCAATTTTACCAAAAAAATCAATCGCCTTTCTATTACAAAAATAATTCGAGCTGTTATAAGTAGCATTGCCTGTACTACAAACAACTTGACTATATGTCTAACTAACTGGAAGTCACACTGTATGCCTCGCCCAACATCCCCTACTAGTGTATTGTATAATAATCTCAGGGCTTCGCTTCACATGAAACACAATGCGGCCTGAAAATAGTTGAATTTATGGATAGTAGTGACGTTTTTGTGGCACTGTCACCGTTTTGTTCTCTCAAACAAATTCTGAAGTATTTTCAGGGGTATGATGGTCGCAAAGAGGGATGATAAAGGGAAAGGGTTAATGTGTAACATATTTTTTATTTTTAATTAAAACTGTTTGACAGATTATGGGGTGAAAATTGCATTAACAAGGTATTTATTTCTTTGTTCGAAAAATCATAAATTGATACTATATTGCAAGCTTTTATAACTTGACGATATGGGGCACTTATGTTTAAATAATTTGTGATTATTAAATATTACACATAAGTACCATTTTTGGATGGCAAGACAACAACAAATATAGCGGATTAAAGAGTACTAACAGTAGCGGCATGTCCAAAACGGAAATAGATAACTAGGCTAAGACATCTGACCGATAAGTTAATAACTGGTGGAAAAAATACACGATTAGGAACCTATGTCTCAGCTTCATTGATCAGCTTGTTTGTCGCTTGATTCAGCAGCGTCGTAATACAGGATGATTTACCTTAATATGCAGAAAATAAAAGGGTGTACTATTCTACCAAGTGGGAAAGCCCCTGCAAAATTTTAGAGCAGTCCGTGGTAATTTATTATATTTTTTTGTGATAAAACCTGCAATGATACGCTACTGAGTCGCGAATTTAAAACAACAGACAAGTACGTAAACCATGTGAACATGTAGGTGCATCGCGCTAGGCAGTTGGTCGCATAAGGTGATCCTCCCTCAACTCTTGGATGCTTCCTTCTGTTCTCAGTCGGTCTCATTGCGACATTAGTTGAGTGTGTATTGGATTTATTTTTTTAGATCGATGCGGTTCAATAATGCCAGCGTTGGCGCGTTGCTACAAAATAAATAAGGTCAATTTTTTAGACTTTTTTTTAATTTTACATTTTTTTAACTACTTTTGGTGGGGACAACCTACTGAATAATTATCTGCATGTTAAGGTAAATCACCCTGTATTTTTGTAATTATATTTTTGACATATATTAGAAGCTGTGTGAATCACATAACTTGAAAATTACCTTTGAGCATTGACATGTACTCAGTGGTGGCAGGTGAAATTTAGGGTATGCTCTATCTGTGTTGGAATATATAAAAAAATATAGTGCATACCAATGCTCAAAAGTAAAGATGACCTTCAATTTATTTACTTCATACAGCTTGCGATTTTGACGTACGCGCAAAGATCCAAACAACAAAGTGTACTTATTTGATTTCTTATTTTTATTTGGTACAGGGTGATCAGCTGAAAACTCTATTTTTTAAACCAATTTCTTATTACAATCCATAGCAAGAAAAAAATGTAAATTAATCGGTAGCATATTTCACCAAGTTTACGTATGTGCTATGAGTTTGTATCTATCTTAATGAATATGCAGGAGGCGCTACATAGTCACATTTTTTAATTGGACACCCTGCATATTTGGATAGCTCTTTTTCTCCCAATTATAAATATGTGAAGGTTGTACATTTGATCTTCAAGTAACTGAGATTCAAATAAATACACTTAAAGGTAAAAAACAAACAATTTAAATGTGTATTACAGCATACAAAGAAACAAGCAAATATTGAATTACGTTGTCAAAAATTCTACCATTATTTTCCAAACAAGGATTTAATTTTTTTTGTATAATTTTCTCTAATTTGTTGAAACATTCCTGGATTATTATTTAAATCCCCCTACTTTTCTTCAAATGTTTTGTTTCAATTCTTCTAAATTATTAGATCTTATATAAGTATTCTATTTTTAAATATTTACCCCATAATAATTGAGGGGTGTTAAATCCGGGCTTCGTGGAGGTCATAGTATAATGCCACTTCTGCCTATTCACGTTTGATATTTATGATTTAAGAATTCAGTTACCTCCCCTAGTTGAGTGACATGCTGCTCCGTCTTGCTGCGAGATTATCTGTTCAATAATACTTAAAGAAAGATCGTCTATTATTTTATTTTCCAGAAATTGTTTGTTATCTTTTTCAATTTAAACTGCCTTCGTAAAAAATCGGTTCAAAAATTTTATTACTTAATATTCCACACCAAAACCCTATAGACTGACGACCTTGTCGCTGAATCTCATTTACTTGATGGAAATTTTCAGAAATTAAATGCCTATCCTACTTAATCCAGATAAAGTAAAATTAGACTGTGAAAAATATGTTTGCAATGAAATTATTATCTCGTTCATTCATTGCAAAAACCATATGTTTTTCGTAATTGTTAACAATCAATTTTTGGACTACGCTACATTTATAGGGTTTGAATTGAAGAGGTTGATATATAAAAGTAATAATTAGCAAATTACCAATTTGTCAGAAAAACGTTTTTATCGCCTTTATTCACCAGAGATACGGAGTTATGTTGTTTCTTAGCTTCTTTGTCCATTCGTTACCTAAGTATCTACTGATAGAAATGTACCGGAAACATTGGTGACAACTTGTAACATTACACCTTCATTGAATTTACTACAATTTTTTAAACAATGTCGGTGCATTGTTGTCCGTTGGATATCTCAAGATCTCGTACTCCATCCCTAATATATTTTGAGAACATTTAGTTATTTTTCTTTATTTGCAATATAATTTTTTTTAGTATTAAAAGTTTAATAAGATAATCAAAATAAATTCTATGTGGGCATCTTACCTGGAGATTGTAGTAGTAGTAGTAGCTACTTATTTTACTAGGCAAGTAGGCCACAATGGGCCCTTTTTACCTAGGGACCTACAGTTTAGCGTGGACTCCGAACCACGGTCCTCGACTGTCAACTAACCCACCGCCTGGGCCTGCCCGCCTGCACCGCTAGCAGAGTGGCAAACCTCCTGGGTAGGTCTCTTCGACCCTCCACCCGGGCTTGCCTCTCCGCCTGCATCAGGCTAGCGGCCTTCCCGGGATTGTCTGTTGACAGCCTACCGACTGTTAGATGAACTATCGTTCATCCATCCAATTGCCGGACTCGATCAGTGCTGCTTAACTTCACTGATCGAATATCGGAAATTAAACGGATGTCTATACCTCATCCCCTACCTGGAGATACTTTCTTTGGTATTAATGTTTGATTTTAGTTACTTCCATTCGAAAGAAAATATACATTTAACAGATCATTACGTTCTTCTACGGAACACAAGATTTTTAATATTTTTAAGTAAACAGCAGGTAATCAAAACCGACTATTAGAAATTAATTTGGCTGCTCGCCAATTGGTATTTTAAATCATTTATTGTTTTCTGGTGGCAATCTATGCAAAAAACAATTTACAATTAGTTGTATTCCAAACTTTTGAGAATATTAATTAATTTATTAACCACTTATTTGAAGAGAAATGTATAACAATCATATATATTTTTAATGGGGAGGAAAAGATATCCACATATATAAAAATATACAGTGTCCCATTTAAAAAATGTGACTTGGTGGAGTATATACACAAACTGATAGCATGTACAAAAACTTGATAGAATATGCTAATGATTCACTTTCTATATTTTTTCTATCTGTATATCTAACAAGGGGAGGGCACGACCTTGGGAATTTATTTTGGGATGAGACTTCGTGTAATAATTGTAATTCTTTAGGGTGTTCACCCTTGGAATGGCAACGCGCAACGCTCAATCGATTCGGAGAAAATGACGTTTAAAAATTCAAACTCAGCTTATACACTAGTGAGGTTCCTCGAGTTCCCGCGGCGAAATAGCCTAGCCGATAACGTGTCTGCGTACCGCTTGGGCGCTCAGGGTTCGAATCACGTGCACGACTTACTTTTTTTTTAAATTATTTATTTAATTGTTTTTACAATTAAATAAATTTATTATTTAATATTATCGATCATTTAAATAACAATAATGTCAATAATGTTATTTTACTAACGAAAAAGACTAAATTTTAAATCATAATTTAATTATAGTAATAATTTAAATTACTACCAAATAAATATACTATAATTTAATAAACTATTATTATTATTATTATTATATCCATTAGTAATAGTGTATTTTAAATAATAGTTTATTAAATTATAGTATATTTATTTGGTAGTAATTTAAATTATTACTATAATTAAATTATGATTTAAAATTTAAAGTTTTTTTCGTTAGCAAAATAACATTATTGACATTATTGTTATTTAAATGAGCGATAATATTAAATAATAAATTTATGTAATTGTAAAAACAATTAAATAAATAATTAAAAAAAAAAGTAAGTCGTGCACGTGATTCGAACCCCGAGCGCCCAAGCGGTACGCAGACACGTTATCGGCTAGGCTATTTCTCCGCGGGAACTCGGAGAACCTCACTAGTATATAAGCTGAGTTTGAATTTTTAAACGTCATTTTCTCCGAATCGATTGACCGTTGCGCGTTGCCATTCCAAGGGGTGAACACCCTAAAGAAGTACAATTATTACACGAAGTCTCATCCCAAAATAAATTCCCAAGGTCGTGCCCTCCCCTTGTAAGAAAAAGAAAAGGGTTTAAAATGAAGAATTTTCAGCTGATCTCCCTGTACATTGTACAAAAAAATACATATTTTTTGTTTGTTTTCCAATAAAAATAATATACATAAATGTAGGGCTTTTTCAAAAACAGCAATTTTATCGTTTCTGGTTGACCAAAAGCCCACGCCTTTTTTGAAAGCCAATCCCTGGATAGCGATTTTTCCACTTTGTGTACATCTCGAACAAATAATAGATTATTCGAAAAATAATTACTTATTATTCATATGAATGTCATTCCATCATATTTTCAACAGTAATATCATGTGCTGATATTTTTCGACAAACAACTGAGTGTTCAATATGAAAAAAATTGTCACAGGAATATTATCAGTACGAATAGTTTTCGGTTTGTTTATTATTTAATATAGTGAAATAAAATGTGTATACACACCAACAAATAAATTTGATGATGAATTGAAAAACGAGTTTATTTCTCACACTGCTACCGGCTTCGTGAATAAAATATTTGTTGCACATCCTCAGGCAACAAGAATTTATATTGTGCAAGGCTTATCTAATAGGGTATCCCACTGCCGAAAAACATACAAGCCGGGGTGCCTCAAGGTACCATCCTTTCACCGGTACTCTTTAACCTATACATCGCAGATATTCCTACCTACCCCAACACACAAACTTTCCTTTACGCAGACGATACTATTACTTACGGACAATCATTCTACGCTGAAGCCGCCACCCAAAAGGTACGGTATCACACCTATAACTTGCTAAATTTCTATAAAAAGTGGAAAATAAAAATCAACGAAGACAAGACAGAAACTGTGACATTTACCAAAAAATTCACAAACATTACAACACTTAACAAGCTAAAAATTAACGACAAGACTATTACTGAAAAAGGAACAGTCAAATATCTAGGGGTAACCCTGGATAAGAGAATGTTCTTTAAACAGCACATTACGAACACAATTAACAGAACATACGCTACAATGAGCCGACTGTATCCACTCATTAACAGACGAAGTAAACTTGACAAAAACAATAAACTCTTATTGTACAAGACAATATTTAGACCTACCATGACGTATGCCTGCGCGGCCTGGAGTCATATATCTGACACCCAGTATAAAAGACTCCAAACCACGCAGAACAAAATACTGAGACTTTTAACGAACTCGAACAGATATATTAGACTCGACGATTTACATAGGCAGGCGGGACTGCCAAGAATTAAAGAACATGTAATGGAGGTGGCGCAGAAATTTCTCAAAGAAAATATTGCTAAATCTCAATTAACTGAGAATATTACACAAATTAGACGATATGACGCCCCTCCGCATGTTCATAAATACTTGCATGAACGTCTGCCTCTGTACGACGAAGGACGGTAACGAGACAACTATACAGATAACTCCCACTCCTTCCACCCCAACACGAAACATAACCCACGTACACGATAACCCAAATCCCTCTGCGATGTGTAGGTTATTCAACTACTGAAAAATAAAACATTTAAGCCACAGATAACTCTCAATCGAAATATCAAGCAGGTTTTTGTTTATTTTTCCTGTATATATAATGTATTCACGAAACCGTAATAATTTCACAATCGAGAAGAATTGTTTTAATTTAAAATATATTAAACAAAAGCGCTGTTATAAGGAAAGCGCGATTTACAAGGCAAATGGTAAATTGGATTAGTGGGTGCTGCACAACATCACAGCTGCTAACAGCGCGCGAGCGACCATTGTTAGCAGAAACATACATTGTTCACTATGTTATTATTTTATTTATTGTTATAATAAATGAAATATATGAAATATCTTAAGTACCCATGTTATAATCTAATGTATTTAAAATAATGTAAAATAATCAATAAATGGGATTAAATTGGAATTGGAATTGGGTATCCCACTGGACTAAATGTCGTTTTTTTTTTTACTGCATATGATTCTATATTATACAGGGTTTTACAAAATGAAATTGACATTTTATTTTAGATTTATTTTTCACTGTGCAAATTTCAAAAAGCTGCAACTTTGAAAAAATCAATATTTTTTAGGAAATTTTAAGTTAGTCAATATATTTTCCACCTGATTCTAAAAAAAAAAATGTTTTGCAAATATTTTACAGATTGTTTAAAAAATAACCTGGGTAGGTATACAATTTTTTTTAATTTTCTTTTACAAATTTCAATCACAATTTTTTTTCTGCATAAACACCAGTAGCCACTGACAACCACATTTACCCTATAAAGTAAATCATTGATAAGCCAATATTTACAAACAATATGTCCCCAATAAAGAAACCAAACATAGGCGCAATGTTTTATACAACATTTCTCCAATAAAGAAACCAAACATAGGCCCAATAATATTAATAAGACTTATAGGACCAATATAAAGCAATTTGATGTTTACATGTTGACCCAATATATCTGAAACATATTGGGCCAATAAAGTTGTGCTGTTGGGGTAACGATGGTATTTGCATTTCATTCCTTATCTCAATATATAGAATAAAAATAATAAGTATGCTATGCAGTACAGAAACAGTTCTTACCAGTTCCTGTCAATTTATTCATTTAGTTTGTTTTCAGGTGCCTACAATTTTGAAAAAAAAAATTACACAACTTTGAAGGGCTATATCTCCGTTATTATGGATTTCCGGATCCATGTTTATGGGAACTTTTTTTCACATATTTTTTATTTAGAATCACCAGTTAAGTTTTGTAACACCCTGTATACGTAATCGAAATCTGTTAAGTAGTTGCCATTTTAAATATTTTGACATTACAAAATTAAATTATAAAGTTTCAGAATAATTTATGATTGCCGTTAGTTAAACAGCCAAATATATAATGTTCGCTATTCCATGGCCCAGGCGGTGTTGTCATATTTCCTGTTTATTATGTTGTGAAATACCTATTATTATATAAAAAATTTCTACCTGAAAGGTAGATGTGAAAAAAGGTATAAACATCTTGAAATGTGTATCAAAAACCCAATGGGAAGCTGATCCTAAGACAGCACTGACCTATAGAAGCTATATACGCTTAATACTGGATTATGGATGTATTCTGTATGGATCAGCATCAAACACAAATTTAAGTAAAATCGATCGTATACAGAATGCTTAGGTGTAATGAAATCGTCACCTCGTATTGTAATTCTGTCAGAGGCACAAGAGCCCCCACTAACTCTAGAAGAAATTTTCTAGCAAATAAATTTCTGATAAACCCTGGTAATACAATAAATACTATTTACTTATTCACAATAGAAACTTTCACTAACAAATATTGGAAAATAAAAAATAATCCACCGTTTTAGATGTATTCGTAGAAACACACAAGTTTACAGACCTAATAAATAATACGGAAAATCTGCTTTTGATGCATCATGAGTACGACGTATTGCAGGTTATGCCCACTGGCCACTGTCATATATCCTCAATACAGAGATACCACAATATAATCAAAATCTTGTCAGCTATATTGTAAATAATGAACCTGAAAAAGTAGCGATATATACAGATGGATCTAAAACTACTGATTGCGTTGGTAGTGCCTTTTATGTTCCACAATATCAGTATTACTGTCAAAAATATATTGCAGATGTTAGCTCAATATTTAGAGCCGAAGCGTATGCTATAGAGTGCGCCTTGGACTGGATAGATGGAGGTGCCATTACTAAGTGTATATATAATTTTAAGTGATTCCAAATCAGTACTTCAATCTCTTGACAATTTTAATTATAAAAGCAAGCCAAAGGTAGATCTGAGGATCTTAAAACTAAAAGAGAAAGCTGTCGGACTTTTTAACAAAGGAACGAATATAACATTTGTTTGGGTAAAGGGACATACAGGGATAGAAGGCAACGAAACCGTGGACACTCTCGCAAAAGAAGCAACAAAATTACCAAGCAATTACTGACAAAAATGATATAATTGGGAAAGAAAAAATAAGAAGACTGGGAATGCGCGTGGACGGACTATGTCAAGTCAACAAAAAAATTCTTAGTTTTATACATCCAAATCTCCCAAAAAGTATTCTATATATGGAAGAATATTCTATTCCCAAATCATACTGTTCAACAATTTCACGCTTGAAATTGAACCACGGTACTTTCCCTGCTCCTCTATGTAAAATACACCAGCATGTCCGTGTGATAACTCTTCTTACAGTAACCTTAATTATATATTTTTCTCGTGCACAAAGCACACCGCACAGACAGAACAACTCCTGACTGACCTAATAAAATTAAAAGTACACTTACCCATTAATATGGTAAGTCTGCTTAATCAAAATAATAAACAAATTTTCGACCTTATTATCCGATTTGTTAGAACAAATAATATTAAAATATAATAAGGGGAATTAAAAACCATTTATAATCAGAATCACTTAATATTTCTGTGGCTGGGAAATCCTTTCCGAAGCCGATCTTCCGGTGTTCAATTTACTTTCAGCTGTCTAAAATTAGGTATTAAAATTTTGGACTGCTGAAAGTAACGTTCAAAGAGGGGACGTCTTAAATTGAACACCGTATACAGGCCTGCTTATACAGGGTAGACCACTGAAAGCGAAACAGGCGTGTTTTCTTGCATTTAACCCCATTTTTCTTAAAAACGGTCGGACCCGTCGATTTTATTTTCAAGGGGCACTTTCATTGGGTATTTTCGATCGCGCCACTTTCAACCCTTAAGCAGTGGTGGAATACACCCCTAAAACTTTAAATGACAAGGGAATCAAGTAGAGCATTATGTAATACCCAATAATTAATTTATAATTTATTCTAGAAATTTTTTTAGGATGTTGGGAAACAGATTTCAGTAGGTATTTTTGTTTTTTAAATAAAAATATTATTGGTTATATTATAATTAAACAATATTCTTAATTGCCCGTTTTTATAATACTAACATTATTTGCTCATCGCTTATATAGTTTCTGTATTTTAATGCTGCATTTTATACCGGTTTTTAAATATCGGTCATGTTTAGTAATCATTCTATAAGCTAATATTATTAATACATTAATGATAATTACAAGTATATATTTCATTAAGGTACAAAAAAATGGGAAGAAAAAACAGTGAATTTATTAATACGGCAGAGAGTCTTCATGTTAAATTAATTTCTTTATAATCATTAATATCAATAAAAGAAATTAAAAAAACGTAAAACTAAATTTATATTTAAAAATCACTGAAAGTGTTTTTATGTTTAAAATAGGCACTGAATGAAATTAATATATTAAAACTGCCAAGTCATCTACTCTCTCTATAAATTAAGGCCTACTTAATTAGGAATTATTAAGACCTAATGTATGGTTTTTATATTATCTACTGAAAGTCTATGGAATCATGTATAAAGTTAGCAAACGAATGGTTATTTAATTTATAGAACCTTGGGAGAGAACCAGCACACCAGTCCTCATTCTGCTACGGAAGTTATTGAAATTCTCCAACTATAAACACAATAATAATGCCGTAAGACCAAATACATACACTTTACATTGTTAACATTTTTATTGTCTTGAGAAAATACGTTTAACGGTTTTATGTTACAAAGGTTGACTCAAAGATGTGCCGTCATGTGCAAAATGAACGTCATTTAAAAAGAAACAATTTTTAATTGTATGAAATAAGGAAAAGGACACCTGATTTTTTTTTACTTCAAAAAAAATTTGTTCATTCATTTGCTTAATTTGTAAATTATTGATAGCAGAGATCGGATTTACCGATCGGATTCCAGGGATGACTTCTACAGATATAATATATTGTAAACACCTACTGAAACATTCCTAAACTATAAAAGGAATTTTACAATGTTAATGCGTAACTTAGTTTTGTCGGGGAATGCACTATATTAAATAAAAACGTAATGCGGAATAGATTCTTTTAAATTGCAGTATACTGGTAATTTACATTACTGCGTGGAGGGGAAGAAAACATAACACGATCAAAAGATATCTTGCATAACGTAGATTCATTCGGACGTAGATACTAAAAACGTGCAGTTAAAATGTCACAACGTACTAAACCGACGGAAACTACAGTAAATTCTTGGTTTCGCGATATTGCCGATTTACAATTTGATGGTAGACAAAAACACTGGCGGGACAATGTCCCTGACACATTTTACGGAAACGGTAACGCACGAAGTTTAGTAGAGCAGTCTTAATGCTGACTAGGTACGCGTTGGTCGGTAAATTTTGTCGCGTTGTTTTTAATGTTTTTGGTGTTTACTATTAAATATGAGTGTTGTACAAAATATATTAAAACTCAAGGAACGACATCGCAACATTTAACAGATGTAATTTTAAAAGAGTTAGAATGTCTAAAAATTAATGAAAGTCCTGAAAAATTGACAGCACAACGTTACGATGGAGCATCAGTAATGAGTGGTGCTTTTGGAGGTGTACAAGCCAAAATTAAAAAAAGTTAACCTTCAGCAAATTTTATCCATTGTTACGCTCATCAACTAAATTTAATTTTACAAAAAGCATCAAGTCAGGATAAAAGCATAAAATTTTTTTTGCTAATTTACATAGCTTTTCTTCATTCTTTGGAAAATCGCCAAAAAGAACAGCCGTGTTAGATAATGCTGTTAAGGTGAGATTATCTAAAGCGGCTCCAACACGATGGAATTTTAATACAAAGTGCGTAGACTGTTTATACCTATCGAACAGAATTATTAGATTGTTTAGAAAAAATCATTGATAATGAATCAGAAAACAACACTCTAAACCAAGCTATTGGTTTAAAAAACTACTTACAAAATGAACATTTTCTTTACTGGTTAAATTTTTTTCATTTAGTTATGCCTCATTGTGATATATTGTTCAATCAATTACAAAAATGTAATATCGATGTCATAACAGTAAATAAGTGTATTGGCGTTTTTAATAGTAAAATTGAAGACATCAGAAATAAAATTTTGAATAACTATTTGGAGGAGACATCCATGCAGTCTGCCCAGAGATGTAAAACGGAAGAATCAAAAAGGAGAATTTCATTAGAAGTTTGTGATATAATTACATCTGAGATCAAAAACAGGTTTGGCTTCAGTAATCATTTAGCAGTGTCAGTTATTTCACGCAGATCGATTTAAAGATTATAAAAAAGCTTTCCTCAATATATGTTTAAATTAGTTAAAACGGAGTATCCAGTCATAAATCATTTGAAACTTCTGAAATAGAAATATTATATAGTCGAGAAGATTTTTCCAATAGTGAAGGTGCAGTTGCTTTGTTACAGCTTTTTATTAAAAATAATTTGTGCAATACTTTTTCTGAAAGTGTCAAACTGTTAAAAATCTTGTGTACTCTCCCTATGACTACCGTCGAAAGTGAACGTTGTTTTTCCACCTTAAAAAGAATAAAGACATTTTTAAGAAATACCATGGATCAGGAAAGGTTATCTTCTTTAGCTATGCTTACCATAGAAAGGGCATTAATAAAGAAGACAAAAGACTTTAAAGAAAAAGTAATTGACCACTTTGCATCTCAAAAAACCGGAGGATCAACTTTAAATCACTTTAAAAGGTAGGTAATACAGTAAACTTTTCTAATTGACCTCCCTATCTCTTGATTTCAATAAACGGAGCGTAGGTGGCTTTACTTACATTGACATACAACGTGATTTTAACTTAGATTTAGTGGAATTTATGATAGGATGTAACATACCATGGTCGAAATTAGACAATCCACTTTTTAGACAATTTTTGGAAAAATGTATTAGTGGCAAATATAGCAATGTTAACGTGCCTTCGAGTGTACACTAAGAAAAAAATATTTATCAACGGAGTGTGAAAATATTGGACAGAAAATTTCTTATGAGCTAATGGGAAGTACATATGGCTTAGCGTGAACGATAATGGATAATACGGAATTCGCTAAAAAAATGTCAAGGTAAGATATCGTTTCATATATGCATGCAAATCTGACACATAACCACCTAAGGCCAATCCTGGTTTTACGTCATATCCGATTGGTAGATCCGACCTCTGATTATTAGCTATCCAAAAGTCCATTAATTTTGGACGCAATTATTGTATATTTAAGGAAAATTTTCCTCTAGCAATGTTTGTAAACATTTTGTTTTTTTGGTAATTTGTATGTAAATCAATGTTTTAAATATTACGTACCTGGCGTACCACTTAAGATTTAAATCTAAATAAAAACTTTATTATCTTAGATACAGAAAAAAGTTTTATACGACAGTTGTTGTACATCAGTCGGACTACACACATAAACATGTTGGGGTATAATCTTAATGTCTCATAAAATACAAAGGGCTCAGTATTCCAAAACTGCTCTTCAGATGCAAGAGCCAAAGTAACACATCATCTTTATTATTAAAGAAACGCAAAAAAAAATTACAGGCAATTACATAAATGGCAGATAGATAAATCATTATAATTTTAAAATAAGTTGGCTGAGAAGTACGTGATCTTTTGTGGTTAATAGTATAAATTATTGATATTATTTTATACACCGATATCCATGACTGTAATTTAAAATTTCTACGTTCACCGATATTAAATAATGATTAGTATTATTATAAAAAAGGAAATCAACAAGCACAGCCTGAAAGCAGTAAAATTAAAATCTTTATATTTAACCTCATTTGTTCGTCACTTGCCACTCGAAATGATATTTGAGATTAAGGGTATAGTCTAAGAAGCAATAGCGTGCAAATTCGACGATGAAAGGTTACCGTCTGCCAGTCGGTAATCAAAGAGACCGAGTACCATACTTTTTTCTCTATTGAAATTTTTGGTATGGTGGCCGGATACGGAGGGGGTGTCCTCATAGGTAGTTAGTATATGTACTCCACATACCCCATTTACGCTGGCAGACAAAACTTCCGGGCGGCGCGCGCGCCGTAACCGAAAATTGAAAAAAAAAATTAGTTACCGGACCAAACCTAGCGAACATTTTTTTTTTGGTATGTACAGTATACATAGTGGCAGACATTTCTATCGGTCAGTTTTTGAACAATTTGCCATCAAAGTGGCTGGCAGACATTTTTGCCAAATTTAACCGCCCCCCAAACCAGGATTAAAACAGCTAAAATTTTTCGTATTTTCTACTGTAATAACATATCTAAAGGACGGTTTTTAATATTTGTAAGAAAAAGTACAGACACGAAAAACACGAAAATTGTTTAACCCTTTAAGGGGTGGTTTGGGGGGATTAAATTTGGCAAAAATGTCTGCCAGCCAAGGTTAGGGTTTTTTAGTACCTTGTAAACCATAATCTGGCTGGGCAGACGTATTTTTTAATTTTAACAATTTTTTATCAACATTTCAAATTTTGATCCATTTTTCGCCCCTTTGATGGTAAATTGCTCAAAAGCCGACCGATAGAAATGTCTGCCACTATAGTTCAGTACTGTATACACCAAAACAAACATTTTGCGCTAGGTTTGGTCCGGTAACTAAGTTTTTTTTTTCAATTTCCGGTTACCGCTTGCCGACCGGAAGTTATGTCTGCCAGCGTAATTAGGGTATGTGGAGTATATATACTAACTCAGTCGTCCGGCAATATTTACGGGTAACTGTTATATCGTTACACTTACAATAAAAAATGAATGGACAAGCCTTAACGTTGTTCAGGATGTGGAGAAATACCGTTGTTTAAATAATTATCAATTGTCCCAGTATTCCAGAAAGGACATTACAGTCGACATATTGTAGAATACTGACCAATCGCGGTGATTTATAGTTACTTTTACGTCTCTTTGTGTACAAGAATTGAATATCAACCATTTTGAGTTTTCAGTGTCTCAATAGTTTCGTCACAAACCCGTAGCTCCATGAACAACCGGTCAAAGCCATAAATAATGTTCTTCGTTCCAATTGGCAACAGTTCTCAAACAGTATATTACTGTTTAAGATCATTTAACGTTAATCGGTGTAGCACTCTGTAATTATTTTTAAAATATTTTTTGTCTTTCTGCATTATTAATTTTAGGAATAGAAAACAAAAAAAAATTGTTAAATGAATTTCAAAATAAAAGCAAAAATATGTCATTTACTGTTAGATTCACTGTTAACCAATCCTACATCACAATCAATCATATTTTGGTTCTTTTGTTAACTCAATGTATATAGGCTTTTTAAAAACATTAACAAATGCAACTGTTTGTTACACATTTTTCATTAAATATTGTTAAAAGAATATTCAAACTTTCTTTGGTACTGAAAAATTCTATTCGACAAGCCCAGGCACTTCACCAAAAACACTTAATTTAAGAAATATCTTGAAAAACAATTATTTATACATACTGCAACATAGAAACTTATAAATAAATATTTTTAATTATATTGAATCATTATAAAATATAGTACACACCTTCTAATCCTACGTCCTTAAACGATGATTTCACATTACAAGTTAAACAGCGCCCAAAAAACAAAAAAATAACTATTGGTTTTTAATAGAACAAAAGACATGCAACCTATGCAACAGCTAGATTCCCACTGTTGCTGCGACTTCTAATCGAGCAGAAGGGTTGCAACATGGCCGTTGTATGTCATTTTTATCGCCGTGTAGACGCTACTTCAATTAGTTTTTGTTTTTGTGATTTGCGATTTTGAATTTTGGCCAACTTTTTAAGTCAAATTCTCCAGTGAGCGTTAAGGGATCAAAGAAGCCGACGTTTTTGTGTTGCAAGTAAGTTTGACATAAACTTTACACATGCCGGCAAAATTTGGGTCATTGAAAATTGTCCGCAATTATGATGAGTGATTCTTATGATTTTTCTCTGCTGTGATTTCAAATACTATAACCTCCATTTTTCTCTATCATGTAACGGTTTTTCACAACGTGAATATAAAAATATGATTCTTAATACGTATACTAGTTAAAAATATATTTATTTTTGAAAAATTAATCTAATCCTTAATTGACTAAAATAAAACCATTAAACTGACACAAACCAATTAAAATTATGTTTATCTACTCCGTGTTGTTATAGGCTATTAAACAAATTAATTTGAGTTTCCTTAAGATCTTTATTACAGCACTAGTGCTGTTATGATCCTTAAAAGCAATTTTTTTTCTAATACATAAATTGAAGCAGAATTTATTTATTTAAGCAATAATAACAACAATAACACATAGTTTTTATACAGGGTGTAACAGTTTTAAATACAGAAAATTGAATAGTCTATAGATTTTTAAAACATATGCTTTATTTTCTGTTATGGACATTTTTTGCATCTTTTGATATATATTTTCCACATTTGGTGGTCATTCATGTTAGATGGAATCTGAAAAAATTAAAAATATATGTTAGTAATATAATCACTGGCGTAGACAGAGGGACATTGACAACTTTTTGAAATAAAACTTCTACGCCTATGCATGTTTAAAAAAATCTAAATGATTTTTCAATTATTCCAAATTTGTTTTGAAAAAACGTCTCTTGCAAGTTTTTGATATTTTCGATAGTCTTCCGGTAAATTAAGTCGAAATGTTTAGTCGCATAACTTTGTTCTACATTTTTTTAATAGGTGGCTTTGAATAGATTTGTATTCATAGTTGTTAGAACTGTCAAATCAATAAAAACACTATTTGTAAAGTGATTTACGTCGGTGATTTGACAATACTAAAACTATGATTAAAAATCTATTCAAAACCATCTATTAAAATATGTAGAACAGAGCTATGCAACAAAACACTTTTACTCAATTTACCGGAAGCTGTATTATCGAAAATATTAAAAACTTGCAAGAGACGGTTTTTTTCAAATGAAATTTCGAATACTTTAAAAATAGTTTAATTTGTTTTAGACATTCACAGGCGTAAAAGTTTTAAAGAAAAAAGGGGTTCATGTCCCCTCTATCTACGCCAGTGGTCATATTTCTAGTAAAAATTTTTCGTTTTTTTTTTTTCAGATTTCACCTAACATAAATGACCACCAAATTTGGAACAAATGTATTAAAAAATGCAAAAGTTATACGACCAAAATATTTGTCAAATAACAATTTTAACACTCTGTATCTCAGAAAGTAAGCGCTTATAAAAAAAGTTCTTAACACAAAAAACTACTAATATTTCAAAAAATCAATCGGTTACTCAATTTTCTATTTAAAACGGTTACACTTTGTATAAATGTCCACAACAATAATTAATTACATGGATCACTTTGAAGCTGAAAATAATTTGACTTATTTTGAATTTTTCGTCACATTTTCAGACATTTGTAATCTTAATTTGTCTTGAATATAATAATAAAATGGAAACTTTATTTTCACCAATGACGATAAAATATTGAACAATACACGTTTAATTATGGCTCAACGAACTCGTTTGATTGCGCTAGAACTCGGCTCGTCGCCTTGTTCTGGCAATCAAACTCGTTTCGTTAAAGATGCCATAATCAAACCTGTATCGTTAATAACTATAACATAACTGTTAATGTTAATTCATGTTTTTACAACTTTTATTAAAAAATAAATACTGTTTTTAGTTACTTTGTTTTTTTAGCTTTCCAAAACGTGATTTTTGGGTTTTAAAAAATTAAAAAATTTTACATGATAAAGTAAATAAAATAATTTTTATGATCGAACAACTTTTTCGTCGTCTGCATATGTTAATATGTCAATTAGTTTCTTAACGCCGTTTTACACGATGCAATAAATTTTACAATAAATTGTGCGATTTATTGTTGCAAGAAATTGTGAACCTGGCAGTTTGACCTTGGGGTTTTTAGACGATGCAATTTATTGCGCAATTTTTCATACTGCCAACTGATAATTCCATTTTCTATTTCTACTAAACAAAACAGAAGTGTATAAACATAACCTAAAAATGGAACACCAGGCGGGAACAGGAATGAACAAAAATAAATTAAAAACCAATATATTAATCGTTTTGTCCTATCACTTGCTTTTGTAATTTTGTCTTAAAGCCTCACTGTTGGTACCACTGAAATTGCATAAAAATTGCCAGAAAAATAGAACCTTCTCTAATTTCGCAATTTATTGCACAATTTCTTGCCAACTTAATATTGCAACAATTTCGGATATTACACGATGCAATAAAATATTGCGCAATTTATTGTGAAATTTATTGCATCGTGTAAAACGGCGTTTAAATAAAAATAAATATTATAATGACTTACACCCTCATTTGGTCGCACAGGTAGATTTTATATGAATATTGCTTACCTGAAACAGAAAAGGCTAAAATTAACAAATTACAAACACATGAAAGAGAATTTTATGTATATCAAATTTCTCCTATAAAATCTGTATTTTATACAAAATGTGCCAATTGTTTCCCTTTTTAGTTATCATCAACAAAGTTTTTTCTGTTTGTCTTATCATGAAAGTTTTAGTATTGAAAATACTTCTGGGCAAGTGTATATGGGGGCCGTCTACGCATAAATAGAGCGACATGCGACAGATCTGTTGGCCGGCATTATATAAAAGCGATACATTATGATGAATGATGGACATCTATGTATATTACAGAACTTGTTTATATACTTAAATAGGTTATTTTATATATGTACGTATGGTTATAATATATATAAACGATAGTATAACATTATTTTTTACTTCTTGCTTAACAGCTCTTCTGTAAGATTGTAAAATCTGACGATTTTTATTAAAAACAAGTTAAACAGTTACAGTGTGTCTCTTTACATTGCCCTGTGTCCCGTGTATTTTTATATTCTCCATTATTATGTTCTCTTAATAATTTTTTTTGTTGTGCTTGTTTCATTTGTAAAAAATGATTTTATTTTAATTAAATTTTAAAATATACATACACACGTAGGTATCACACAGATCGTATGTGGTGTCACGTTATAAATGTGGCACCGTTATAAATGTTTATTTCTGGCTAAGATTGTAAAATCTTGCAGGCGGACATTTTTATTTTTTTAGAGGATGATCTTAGGTTTTGAAATCATGACCACCTAATGTTAACACATAAATTTCTATATGAAATACATTAAAAAATGAGATAAATTTTGGAAATCACATATTTTGTACTAGGTGATTTCTATATTTCGTCCTTATTTCATAATTTTTTTTTTTTTGCAAGCGGCCTTACACAATTTGATACAATAGTTTTCCGGCATTATAATTACATATAAGACCGCGCAAGATTCTTTACAAATTTTTATAAAAATTATAAGTTTTTAATATCACATTACTTGGCGACTTTAAAAAGAATTCCAGTTTTTAAAATTTTTATTACGTTTCAAACTAGAAAACTAGCAGCTGTGTCAGGTATTTCAATACGCCTTGCGTAAGATGCAAGATCTATGAATTTTATATTATAGACTTGATGAAAATGTGGCCTTAACGGGTGTAAATTTTTTAATAAACTCTCAGAACAAATTAAAATGTCAAATAAACAGTTTTAAAAAGCAGACAAATTAATCTTAGTTGAAAAAAATATATTAAACAGTGGACGAATATAAATTTCTTTGGCTTTTTCGAACAAAACCAAATTGTTGTTTGTTGACTACTTTTGTTACCTTTGATTCGTTTGTTTTTACGCATACCTAACTGCTTTAGGCGTTTTCATATTTTACATTCTGAAATGCATGTTTACGATTTTTAACATTATTGTGACTATCTTACTTTTACTTTTATACATGTACTTTTGCAAATAAAAAAAAAAGATTTAAGAATTTTTATGGACATTAAATTATATTAATATTATTCAGTCTTGAGTATTGGATACTGTACACTTCTTATTAACATCTCTGCAAGTATTTAGTGTGATTAGTTCGGATTAACAACAATAATATATGTTTTTCCTTACTCCAGACAGACAAGACATAAATACTTGTGATGGTTAATGTTTACTTAATTTAACAGTGTGTCAGTTAATTTATTGAAATCTCTGTAGCAGTAATACATAAATCTTACACAAAGTCTTATGTTCCAGGGTTTTTAGTGACTCTTTTTTTGTCTGATAAACTCTATGCCCGATAGCTGCACGGTGTGTGGCGGTTAGATGTGTGTGTGTATGTGTGTGTAGATTAAGTTAATGTAACACTAACACAGAAATAGTTTCCCACAAATATTTATCCACTCTAAACTACACAAGAACGTGAATCGCCAACCAAGTTGACATCATCGGGAGATTATTAAAATGATCATTGCCATTACTAGTTACAAGATAGATAGATCGTTTATTCCAATAGACTAAATTACAATAGTATAGGAAAAGTCAGAGATAGATACATTTCAGATGCATAAAACAATAAATATTGGAAATAAATCTAAAAATAAAATAACAAATAGGAACAACAAATTTAACATACAAAATTTTAAACAAGATATGAGCATAACAAATGTAAAATGTATGGTAAATACACAAGAATAATATAAATACATAAATTAGCATAATAGCACTTATAATGATAAAAAAGATATAATATACCAACATAAAGAGGACATATTAAAATACAGTATGAAACTATAAGTTAAAATTCATATATTCAGAAACACTATAAAACACATTATCAAGTAACATACTATATATTCTAGTTTTATATAGTTTTAGACTGTTTATTTGCCTGATTTCAGGATGTAATTTATTGTATAGTTTAATTCCTACATACATAGGGCTTTTCTCATACATAGATAAATTGTGTGTTGGAATTGACAAGTGTGAGTTGTGTCTAGTTTCATATTGATGGAAATCGCCATTAGTAATAAATTTATTTAAGTTTGACTTAACATATATTAAAATTTTTAAGATGTATATACAAGGTAATGTCAGTAACTGTAATTTTTTAAAATATGGCCTACATGATGTTTGAAATGATATACCAGCTATATTCCTTATGGCTCTTTTTTGTAGTTTAAAGACTTGATGATCCCCAAAATAAAATGCCATAACGCAAACGTGAAACAAATTGAGAGTGGTAGAAAGAGTAAAGAATAATTTTGTTAGTGATATTTTATAATCTAAAGAGTGCAAAACATAAAGAGGAAAGTTTATTACAGAGAATATCTGTGTGCATTTCCCAATTTAATGCATCATCTATATGAAGACCTAGGAATTTTGTGTTTTTGACTTGAGCGATTGACTCTTTCAATTTTTAATAATTGACTATCGTTAATGATGCTATTTCTAGGCGAAAAATTTATAAAAACTGTCTTAGATGTGTTCAGATGCAACTTGTTAATTTTAAACCAATCTATAAATTTGTTTATCATTATTTGTAATTTAAAAACAGCATCTACTAGGGTTGAATTCTCACACAAATAAGTATTGTCATCTGTAAACATAATGAGGTTATTTATCGAGTTTGTTATTTCAGGTAAATCATTAACAAAAATAAGAAATAGAAGGGGATCTAAAATGGAACCCTGGGGAACGCCGACAGTAACATACGATTTTTTGGAATAGGTACCATTAATACCTACAATTTGTTTTCTGTTATATAAGTAGGATGTCAACAAATTGTTTATTCTTCCTCGAAGTCCATATGCATAATTTTTTCCTAAGCAAGGCGTGATCGACTAGATCAAAGTCCATAAAAATACTTAAGGTTTTTTTATTATCATCCAGAGTCTTGCATAATTGACTAATAAATTGTGTTATTGCAGTTGTCGTACTTTTGTTTTCCTAAATCCATGTTGCGCAATAGTTAGTATGTTAAAAGTTGTTAATAAATTATTTATTTCATCAAACACAATTCTTTCAAGGACTTTAGAAATAGAACTAAGCAGTGAAATTGGTCTATAATTCTCGATGTTAACTTTTTCACCTTTTTTATATAAGGGAACAACCCGTGCTATTTTAAATATTTCAGGGAAAATTCCTTGTTCTAACGACAAATTTACGAGATAAGTTAACGGGTAAGTAATATAGTTTACAATCAACATTATTTTCACCGACTGGCCTTAAAAACATTGTTTCATGAATTCTTGGGAGTGTAAAGGTACAGTTCTTACCAGTATATTTACTTTGTTCAGTTGACAGTTTTTGAGGTAATCCAACAAAATAATCATTAAAGGAATTAGCTATAATTTTATTATCTATAATTAGATTTATTGGGGTCAAAATAAAATAAAGGTTTAGTGCCATATCCCCAAAAAAAACAACTATGCAGCTACGGACACGTGTTTCGAAGTTATTGCCCCTCATCGCTGATGAGGGGCAATAACTCCGAAACACGTGTTCGTAGCTGCATAGTTGTTTTTTTGGGGATATGGCACTAAACCTTTATTTTATTATCTTTCACAATGGTATTTTCTAATTTAATTTCAAATATTTCTTTGTTAGCTTCATTTTTGTTAATAGATTTATTAATTATTGTCCATGTGGCCTTTTCTTTATTGTCAAATTCTTCATACAGTGTTATATATTGGTACTAAATGTTCGGCAGTTGATTTGTGGCACCGGTCAATGAATATTCCATTTAGATTTTGGAAACAACCTCTAACAACCTACAGATGAAACTGGTGCATATTTAAAATTTGTAAAATTTTCAGACCCAAAAAATTCTTATTCTACAACATTCGCCACCCACGGTGCAGTATAAACTAATGCGTAGTAAACAAAGACAATATTACGTTATAAATAAAACGTGTCACGCAAGGTTCCCAGATTTGTATTCACTTTCTGCCGGAGATTCTCATAAAATAAATATAGTTTAAAAAAACTAAAAAACACGCTTTTAAAGCACATCAATCTAAAAACTGAAAAATAATAATTAATATAAACTGAAAACAATAATGAACGAAAAATACTAGTATTATTGTGAAAAAAGCGTGGATTGCTCGATATACGAAAAATATGGCACAAAGCGCCCCACGATTTTTTCACAATAATACTAGTATTTTTCGTTCATTATTGTTTTCAGTTTATATTAATAATTATTTTTCACTTTTTACTTTGATGTGCTTTAAAAGCGTGTTTTTTAGTTTTTTTAAACTATATTTATTTTTCACTTTTTAGTTTGATGTGCTATGAAAGCGTGTTTTGTAGTTTTTTTAAACTATATTTATATTGCTTATTGATGCTGATATTATAACATATTACGATCCAACAGATATTTCTGAAAAAAAAAATATTTTTTTATTTCAGCCATGGGATTTGAACTCACGCCCCAGGAGTCCGTCGTTTCGCGTCGACTAAGACTTGCCCGCTCGGCCAACGACCGAACTGAGAATCACGGAATATACTTACAATATTAAGCCTCTTGCTCTCATGCAGAGGATACGTGAGGAAAGGACTGGCGATCCTGATGAGGATAATGATATAAACTTATCAAATTATTGTATTGTTACCGGTTCTTCGTAAGTGTACAAAGTTTCAATTAAATCTGTCCGTTTAAAGTGGGCCAAAATCGAGTCCAAAGAGTCGGTTACAAAGAAACAAACAAACAAACAAACAAACAAACATACAGGTGAAGCTAATAAAAGCGTGTTAAAAAAAATAGTGCCAAATGCGACATATTAAATGGTTAATAATTGTTTATCGTTGTTACTGATGAAATGCTCGTCACAATTAACGATCGGCTAAAAACGTTTGTTGTACTTTGTGCACAGCTTATATCAAACTTATTTGCAACATAAAAAATGTCGGCTTCTTTGATAAACTTACCGCCGTCAAAGATGACGACGCTTTTTATGTTGCAAATAAGTTTGAAATAAACTATAAATGATTGTCCGACAAGATTTAAATAATTTTAACAATTTGTAGGGAAAAATAAGTATTACAGATACATTTTTTTTTGTTCTGCGCATTCTACCAGACTTTCTTCTGCCTGCTGGAGGGCGGAGATCATGGCCAAAAATCGGAGACTCCGGCTAAACTGAGACGATTTTTTTTTTTTTTGTAATCAAGTCATAATTTTCTAATTCGGTTTATTCAAAATGTAAACAATTCTCAGAAGATAAATAATTAACTATATCAAATCCTAATACACCTACTAAACAAAATGTCCAATCACTATATTAAAAATATTTTATATTAGGGACAGAACGTGCTATTTTATCCCCAAATAATCAAACGAAATTAATTAAACCGAGCAGAAAATTGTTTAAGAGGGGTTGAACTAGAATGATTAACAAGTGATTTATATTTCATTCTATACGCCTACCAACTCTCATTACAAAATATAAAAGGCCCCAGAAACCTCACAAAAGTAAAGAACAAGTAGGTAGATATTAAAAAATGAAAAGATTCTTAATATCAACCTTTGCATTATTAGACACCGCACAAAATATTTCATTGTGAAATTTGGTTTCACCTGGGACAATAATCAGAAGAATTTAGTTCTATTATAAATCAAATTTCGTAGCGAATTAGCATTTACATTATTCTCACAGCCAGAATGTTATGCAATGCACATGCTTTGCTGCTTACATATGTATGTGATTTTTCCAAGAATTTCTACCAAACGCCACTACCTCCACAGCCTATACTGTTTGCAGCTATAAAAGACAATTATTTACTTGCCGACGCAACGAGGAAATGCTTGTTATTGTCGAGTGCCCAATAGCACTGCATATAGGCGAATCGCGTGGCTTGGCTATCACGTTTACGCCCACTGCCCCATGTTGAAAATGAATACACACTCTAAATACATAGTATTTATAAAACGTATATGTGATTAACACATAGATACGTCAACAGTGCAAAATTATAGACAACGAAGGTTAACTTTTTAAATGTCTCGTTCAATTCCTTTAGAGGTAAAGTGGACCTGTGGATTAGTGATTTCCCGGAGCTGTAATTTAACGGCACAGAATTATATTGCACAAGCATTAAATAGGTGTTTTCGTGTAACGTCAAAGCAAACATTAAGAGACACATTTTTTCAGACAGTCATAAAAAGTGTGTGAGTGGTAGATTACTGATAGTGACAGGCAAACCTTAGATTTAGTGGAAATGATGGTTGGGTGTAATACACCATGGACGAAACTAGATAATTTGGACTATTTTTGCAGAAGTGTATTAGTGGGCAGTATAGCAATGTTCAGGTGTCATCGGAAACGACACTAAGAAAAAAATATCTATCACAGAGATGTTTATTCTGAATTAAATGACAAATACATCTTTATTACAGTGGATGAAACCACCAATGCTTATGGCTGGAAGGAGGCAAGGAGGAATCGCCTATATTAGTAATATACTTTTACTCTTGTGTGTGTTAATGTTACATGCACCAATACTTTTAGCCCTCGCCATATTAATTTTGGACGTTACCGAACAACTCGTCAAAATAACCACAAGGTAAGATATTGTGCTATAAATGCATGGACATATTTAAGCACCTAGCGTTAATCCTGGAATTGACGTCTTTTATCGTTAACTCCCGATCTCTATTTGACTTACCATTACTACTAGTAGTTAAACAGATATATAGACACGGGACCAACTGCTGTATATTCTTTCCAAAGAATGGTGTATCATCTAAACAACCCTCGCTTAAGATTGCACAGCTTCTGCGTATACGCTGATATACAAACCGCTAGAAAACGAGACGAGGTCGCCGAGTTTCACTTGAGTTACCATCAACTTACTGATTGATTAACGTTACTTAACTTTTCGTATCGAAATACGAATATGTTAAGGCATATCTACGCTCGAGCCTGGTTATGCTTGTTTAAGTGTAAAAGTTAGAGTATGAAGGTACAATGGACAACGATCTCGTACTGTCGTGTAAATTTTAGTAATCGTAACTTTGATCTATTCGGTTCCATACAAATCGATTTGAATCGATCCGGTTCCTTGTATCGAACCGATATTTTTTGCAAATCGAAAATGGATTCGGTATTTTCCGAATCGCATAAGCCTATTGCTTTACATCTAATAGACAAAGGACCGACTGCTTCACATCCCTTCCGAAGGATGGTATATCACCTACACAACGCTCGCCTAAGATTGCATAGCTTCTGCGTATACGGTAATATACACGCAACTAAAAGACGGGACGGGGTCGCCGAGATTCTGTCACAAATACAACAAGGTATTTTTCTTTGTGGTTTTAAAGACTTGTGTTTTTATTTCTTCCTAGCAAGTTGGGCGCCACGTGACTTGCTGCCACGAAAAATAATCTTAGTTTTATTGCCTTGGTATTTGATCGTAGGAATGGAATTTTCTCAAGGTCGAAATTTTATGATACGGAGAGGTAAGGTAGCCTGTTCTTATCCTCGTTGAATATTTCGGTGTGCCTTTGGCTACGCTAGCACAGCTGAGCAAGACTTCAGCAACTCCTCTTCGGCGGTCCTGGCTTGAGAGACCTGTTTCTACATCAGATTTTGTGCCTGAAGGATTTAATCAAGCGGCGTATGCTTTTTATTTACTTATTAGGACTAAAAAAAATTGCACAGAGGGTCCCTGGTAATTTGGCTCTTTTGTAGCCTGAAAATGACTATGAAATACTAAATATTTTTCAGTCTATTTTGATGTAAAAATAAAATTGAATAGTGGGTCTCTGCAAAAATGTCTTTTCGGTTCCCTGTGAGTGCTTATTGAATTATGAAATTTATTTCTTCAGTCGCTGAAGGCCAAAAATAATTTTGAACAAAATTGAATTTTACATCAGGCGATTTACGTGCATTTTTTTGACGTCGTTAAGACCAAAAATAAAATTGAACAGGGGGTCCTTTAGATGAACGTAAAATTCACAATCAAAAAAAAACACTTTAAAAAAAATCTTGAAAAAAATTGTTGAAATTCAACAGATTGGACAGCAAGTTGACCTACAACTCGGATAGTACTAGCCTGCCCAAGAGGTCGCGCAAGACTTCACAACTTTTCTAAATAATGATCGATTTGTAAAACAAAAAAAATAATTTATTAAAAATTTTCTGTCGGATTCGAAAAAAAAATTGTTTGAGCAGTGTATCTATTTATGCTTAATGTGATTTTCTTAAAATGAAAATAAATTTAAAAATTTATTTTCAAACGACCAAGTAGAAAGTTATTAAAAATTGGCGGATTAACAGAATGTTTTGGATGAAATAATTATTTTTTTGTAAAAATTTTGGCTGTCGATCCTTAAAACTTAAAAAATTTCAATAAATTCTGAAACCTTTATGGCAGCCTAGTGATCGCCCGGAAAACTTAGAACTAATCACATTTTGTTGAATAAATGAATTTTTAAGTCGAGTGAAGCTTTGATTTTAAAACAAGTTACATTTTTTTTATAAAATGAGGTTCGAGAATTTTCTTAAAAGCCTAGCTTCGCAAAAAATAATTTTGAAAAAAATAATTCTCGAAGTATGCAAGTCACTTACTTATCTGTCCTCGAAGATCTCAGACGCTGATGTTCTTTTGCAATAACGTGTAATTTTTTATTAGTAGACAGCCTACGTCCATAGGAGCCTGCTTGTGGTTTTCTAAGTTTAATAAATGAAAAACAACGTAGAGTTTTACAATAAAACCTGATGACGGAAGACTCCTCAAGCCAAAATCAACGAATGATAAAAGCTGTCGAAGAAGTGCTTCTGGTTTTCTGCGGTGGATGTTGTAAATACTTTATAGGTGGTGACGCCGTCTTCGTGTCGTGAGTACCAAAAAATAACCTAGCCTGGCGCGTAAAGAAATTTCTTAGTGCTTATCTCAAGACTTCTGGGGCCCGTGGAGATCTATTTACCTGTGAAACGGCCAACGAAAGACCGTTTTGAGGGCTGTAGATCATCAGTTGGTTAATTATTTATCGTTCCCGAAGGGACATCAAGTCTGTGTTAATACAAAAGTGAAAAATTTATACTTTTAAAATGAATTTATTACAACGTCTTCGCGTGGTTGTTGGGGAAGTAAGTGTCTCAACTTGTCTTAAATTTCATATTTATAGAGGTTGTGTTGTCATCTATTGCGATGTTAGCATGATGTCATGTTTTTTTCAAACGCGCAATAAGAACAAAAGGTACCCCACTTTGAAAGCTCCCGATTAGGTGAAAGCTCTCGATGCGGTCTGTCTATCTGAATGGTCTACATGGTGTACCAAACTCCAATTTTACAAGTTTATGTCTCCTATAGAGAAATTTGGCGGTTAATTAGGCTCTGTGGAAACAATGATTGTTGCCTGAAATTATTATTAATTAGTCTTAAACTATTTTACTTTAATATTAATTGCTACTTGTTTCATTGACTTTGTAAAAATTATTTTTTAGGTGTGTGCGACTAGCATCTTTTAAAATTTATATGATACCAATGCAGAAATTCAGCTATTAATATTTTATGATGGCTTTGGCCTGTGGTAATTATTAGCTTCTGTCGACCACTGAAATTAAAATTTTGTAGGGCCTCTCGGACTGCAATATAAAATCGTTCAGACCGATTTATAATTATTATTTATGAGCTTTTCTATGAGTTTTGGTCATTTTAATGTTTTCCAATGTATCGCGACGCCGGCTGTCGCGCTTATACTGCGGAGCGGTTTTTCTTTTGAAAATTATTTTTACTATTTCGGCTTTTAAAAATCGGAGAATTGAAATAAAAAAATTGCTGTTCAAAGTTTTGAACATGGTCTTTTATTCTTTATCTAATTTGCTAAAAAAAAGTGATGTGACATGTGATACTTTGAACCCGTGTAGTGCCAGTCTCGGGCATTTTTTAAATGTTTCTAATGGCTGAGGGCCTTCTGTGATCTGGGTGATTTTTTTGGCAATATCATTTTCGCAAGTTTATTAAATTTTTTGTAAAATTTTGTTTCTACAACAGTTCACTTGAGTTACCATCAAATTCCTTACTACGACTGCCGTTGCTTAACTTTTTCTATGAAATACGAGTATGTTATGTCGGAAAGTAGATGTTATTTTACTTTTATTTCAATTTTTGTTTGTAAAAAAAAGCTAGAATTTTTTTTATAATTGACAAAAAAAATTATTATATATCTGACATATTTTTTTCATTTACAAACCCTGTCTAACGATTTCGAAGAAATCAAATATTTTTATCATAATACACGTTTTTATGCAATTGTCAAAGGGTACCTATATTATGTATTACAGATGCAAAGAAATAAACATGTTTATTAATATAAACCTTTATAGGCATCGATCTATTACAGTTATTCCTAAAGGTATTTGTGTTAAAATTCTCTCGATAATTCTTTCTAGTTTCAAACAAATTTGACAGAAATATAAAAAGTTTTGTAGATACGCTCTGCATGCTGAACCTTTTAATAAAAAGATTTTCAATTATCAAAAGCCGGCGAACGTAGTACGGCACAACTGATTTACTTTTAAATTATCAAGTCCACATTCTGTTCATTAAAAAGGGAAAGAATCAATAAGAGTAGGTTTTTAAACTCGGTAAAAGAAAAACTTATTTGAAATAAATATAGAGTCGGGACCGTTAATCACCGAAAACTGTCACATAACCATGTACAATTTGAAATTGTGGGCATACTAAAAGATCATAAAGTTTGGGTTCGGTAATACTACCTTGGATTCAGGTATTTTATTGTCTATAGAACATAAACGACGGAGGAATGGAGAGAGCACAATAAATAAAGCAGTACTCAGGACAAAATGTAAAGAATGTACAAATCTTTATATAGGATGGGTAAAAGTCATCACTAAGCCTGGCCAAGGTCATTAATCCTACAGAGACGTACTGGGTATGCATCAAATCATAATACTTGAATAAATACAATAATAAAAACAAAAATATTTTATATATTGTGATGTATGTTTTTGTACTATTTCGTTCGCTTTAAATTTTTTTTGTGTATTTCCTTATATTTTGTAAGCTTAGTGCTGCACATTATTATTAAACTGTTAAATGACGTTCACACATGTACATTGTATATCTAAGTGAAACTAATAATAAATAAATAAATAAATAAATAAAATAAATGGAAATAAATTTTATTAATACTGGTACACTTTATAAAAATATGTACAAAACTCACCTTCTTAAGCAGATTTATGAAGTAGCTTGGTTGTCATTATCACAAACTGGAGCACTTCTATAATAACTGTGTAGCATCAGATATGTTTCTACAGTTGTCTCAGTAAGCGATGTTCGCTGTGGTGAAAAAATATGTTTGTATTTTGAAAAAGACCGTTCGACATCTACGGAAGTAATACAGGCATAAGTAAAACACTCTGTGAACTCACTTAACGCAGCTGTAGATGCACCATCACAAATTTGTCTTAATTTGGTAAAATCAGGATCTTTCCGTAATACACTCTCGAATTTTTCAATAACGGGATTATTTCTTGCGTCATTTATAGTCTGTAGCTGTGTATTTACGTCGTCCACTATTTGCAGCGATTCCACTAACGACAACGAAGTATTTTGCAATTTTTCTATTGCGTCGTGTAGTCTATAATTGTTATAAATAGTTTTTAAATCTGTTTCAAGGGAAACATCTTGAAAGCTTGTCTGGCTTTCCTTAATAGCTGCAGCCTCGTTAGGGTTGAACTGTAGTATCACAGCTTTTATTTGTTGAAAATATTCAGCATAATAAAGAGCTGCCTTCAACCACGTTCCCCAACGTGTAAGAATCGGCTCTGGTGGTTCCGGAATACCAGGACACAGTGTGTGAAATGCTTGAAGCCGTTTAGGAGATTTGAGAAACACTTTTTTTGTATTTGCTATTAATGCATCTACCTCTGGAAAACATTTTCGAATCGTTTCTGCTACAAGATGGAACGCATACACTTTACATGTAACATGTAAAAACCTACAATCGTCTCTTTGAAGAAAACGGCCCACCAAACGCATTGTCGCAGCACCGTCGGTCACAAACCTCAACACTTGACTTGTTGACAGTTCAAATTTTTCGAAAGTCTCCAACACCACCCGCGTAATTGTTGCGCCAGTACACGCAGTTAGTCTTTTTGCTAGCTAGTAAAAGTGAAAATGTTGGTTTAACAGGGTCGAGTACACGTACTATAACATTTAAAATAGAATTTTTTTTACAATCTGTCATCTCGTCAACACAACCACAGCCGTGTATTTTTTAATGCACATTTAATCCTATTTACAATGCCTTCACGAACACTTGGTACATATCTACGCAACGATGAACGACTTGGTAAATTCACTTGGGGATTGTATTTATTCCAGAACTCCCGAAATGCTGGTTTATCCAATATGCACAGGGGAACATCACAGGCAATCAGCATTAACAGTAAATCAAACATAAACTGAGGTTCCAAAGAAGACACGCCATTTTTTTATTTTTATGCCGGTTACTATTGACATGAATTTTGCAGCCGTATTTATTCCAGCACATTAAGTCTTGATCACAAACTTTACAATTTACATCCATCATAGAATAAATCCGGAAATTCACCGATAAATTTATTCACTTTATCAGCGGTCGTTTTCTGCTCTTTATGCTCAACATTATTTATTATTTATTAGTGCTCTATGCATCGACCGACAGATAACAACTGAAGTGTGTCGTGTCATCGTCATCGTAAACAACCGTGCGATGGCATTGGTATTGCGCCCGACCCTGAATCTACCATCGCTTGGCCAGGTTTAGTCATCACTTGATTTTCTTTTAAGTAACTTTTCAACCGAAAAAAAATAAATAAATAAATAAAATATATTCTATGACGGGCATATTATATTTTATAGATTTTTTTTGATTTAAGTATATAAAGTGACATCGGTTATGTCAGCCACGTACTCTCAAAACATGTTTTTTTTTTACTAGAATATGCCAGGCGTTAGATTGGTTATTTCGTCTCGAATATTGTAACTGCTGTGGCTTATTTACATGTACTTTCCCTTGAAAAAAAAACTGCACAAAAAAGCTAGGAGCGATTTTGGCAAATCACCTTATTTTACGAAATTACTCGCCCAGGAAAATGCTGCTTCAAAAGCAACATTACATCTATGGTGTGAGCTGTTCGTGATCACTGATCAGTGTCGGTCTTCATTGACCACCTGAATCTATTAGGCACAAAATAAAGCACTATGGATGTTATGTTCTTAGCAAGATTACCCAAGGATTTTTAGAGCATCAGAGTGTAAAATTCAGCTTGTTAATTACGTTGCTCAGATGGAAAAGAGTCTGGTCGTTCCAACCCATTTTCTAAAAATTCTGGAATATTGTCCACGTTTAAGAAAGCACGGGAGAACTTTCGGCGCTGCGCGCTGATGGGTCTCTCTCTGCGTTGCAACTCTCAATATCCTGTGCATTGACCCGCGCCGGTTGATACCCAATTGGGCAGAACGTTATGGTTCATTTCAGTTGTAAAAGAAATATAAAAAACGCCATAAAATTGCCCTACAAAGATGTCGATAATGATGTCGCTCGGCGGCATCTTTGTCGGGTGATTTTATGTCGTTTCTATATGCCTTAGACACAAGAAATTTTAGTTATTCTTGTGCTTTAGACCTCTGAAATGTATTGTACAGGGTGATTCTTATAACGTTCTCACCCTAATTTTTTTTGGTTTGTCTTTGTAAATAATTTAAAAATGTTTAACGTAACTTAAAGAATTTTTTCCAAGGATTTCGAAAATTTCTACAAAAAAACTCATTTAATGTCAATAAAAAGTGGGGAAAAAATAAAGCAATGTTTTTTTAAATTTATATATTTATAATTTAGAAAATGATTTAAATTCTCTTTCTAAAAATAAAACACAACATATGTATTTACCTTCATATTTAGTAAAATACTGATGATAATAATTGAAATAATTTATACGGATAAATTAAATTTTATATAAATTTAACAAAGGAAATAACTTCTACACTATTTTAATAGATTTCAGTTTTCAAGTGTTTTCATAAAAAAGTATAGTGTCGAGGCTTCTTGGAGGCCACGACATAGTTTCATGCTTTTGTATTCACTCCAAGCCATTTTAATGTATTAAGCATTAGCTAGTGAAGCGGCTGCATCTTAGTATTGTTACGCCACTGGTCTGTGTAGACTGGTTAGATGATACTGGAATTGTACGCTAACGGCCGGGAATATTCTGGACTCCTCTAGATCGTGTGAATGGATGTATAAATAAGACACACGGTGTGCCGAATCTTAATCTTAAGTTGAACGTGAACGAGTAAAGAAGAAATAAGAAAGAGACTTGTGTTCAAATGTGATTATAGTTAAGACAGTAATTAATCTATTGTTGTTAATTGTTAATTAGTAAATAAAGTAGTGAGTAGGTGTTACCTGGACTTCCAATCAATGAATCTACGAGTATCGGTGTTTGTGTGGATAGCAAACACAAGAGAGAAGGGAGGCCAATAAGTACTGTCGTCTGGTGCTAGGTTACAACCACCTTCATTCGACGGTCAAAGTTCATGGTCAACTTATAAGAGACAATTTGAGGCAGCTGCACGTTCAAATAACTGGAACGATGAGGAAAAAGCAACAGCATTGGTATTAGCACTAACGGGTCAAGCATTAGACCTGCTCCAAACAATTCCTGCCGCACAGCAACAAAACTTTAGCATTTTGGAGGCAGCGTTAGAACTAAGATATGGCGACCAACATCTCGCCCAAGTATATCAGGCTCAGCTCAAATCACGCAGACAACGAGGTGGAGAAAGCCTCCAGGAGTTCGAAGCTGCGGTAGAAAGATTAGCCCATCTAGCCTATCCTGATGCACCAATGGAATTTCAACAACAGTTAGCAGTTGGTACATTTATTGATGGAGTAAGGGACCAGGAAGTTAGGCGAATTCTTAAGTTGGCCAGGCATAAGCTTAGTAGTGAGGCTTTAGTACATGCACTGGAGATTGAGGCTGCCTATAAGGATACCACACAATCAAATCAGAGAGTACGAGCTGTGAGTGTGGAGGAAGACAAGCCAGACAACACAACACAAAACCTGATATCTGATCTACACAAGATGTTGACCCAACTACTGACAAAATCGAACTCCCAGCAGAGACAAGACCAGCAACAAAGTAGTGGGAGGCCGAATTGAGGCATCCGTTGTTATATGTGTGGCAAATTGGGCCATATTAAGAGGAACTGTCATGAGCTCAACATTCAAGATCCGAGACAAACCCAACAGCAAAGTAGTGGGAGACAGAATGGAGGACGTATGCGCTGTTATAAGTGTGGCAGAGTGGGCCATATTCAGAGTAACTGTCGTCAGCGCATCCTTGAGAGGGTCGCAGTAATGGAGAAGCCGCAGGAAAACTGGCGAACTGGTACTTCGCGGAATATAGCAGATGGCCTTTCCAAAAGACCGTGCAAGAAAGACTGCAAGCCTTGCCGCCGTAAGGAAGAACAACAAAAGGTACAAATAATGAAGACCGTTAAGATTGATGTTCCGGATTATTGGACAAAAGAGTCGTTAAGGGAAGCGCAGTTAAACGATAAGGAAACTGGTCATATTCTGCAATGGAAAGAAAAAGGAACTCGGCCCGATTGGAAGGACATTTCAAATAAATCAGTGGGGCTGAAGGTTTTATGGGCACAATGGGACTCCCTTATAATAGAGGATGGACTACTGAAGAGAGCGTGGGAAAGTCCAGATGGGAGGAAAGTTACTTTGAAATTGTTAATCCCGAGGTGTCATGTAGCAAATGTACTTCAGCAAGTGCATAATAAGACGTCTGGTGGACATTTTAGCATCAACAAAACCTTGACGAAAGTAAGAGAACGTTTCTACTGGGTAAACAGTCGTCAAGATGTGGAGGCTTGGTGCCGCCAATGTGAAGTTTGCGCGGCAAGAATGGGGCCACCAATAAGAAATAAGCAATATAACGCCAGGGCCCCTTTTGAGTGAATTACAATAACAAATGACCGTATGAAGGCTCGTTATGATCTTAAGGCTAATTCAGGAGGGTACCAGGTGGGAGAGTTGGTTTGGCTATATAACCCACAACGAAAGAAAGGCAGGTCCCTGAAGCTTTACCACCCTTGGGAAGGACCTTACACTGTCGTCACCAGACTAAACGACGTTGCATATAGAATTCAGCAAAGTCTAAAATCCAAGATGAAGGTGGTGCACATAGAGAGACTAGCCAAGTATGCAGGGAATAATGAACTGCCTGATCGGGACGTTCAGGTTTAAGGAGGGGGCAGTGTTACGCCACTGGACTGTGTAGACTGGTTAGATGAGACAGGAATTGTACGCTAACGGCCGGGAATATTCTGGACTCCTCTAGATCGTGTGAATGGATGTATAAATAAGACACACGGTGTGCCGAATCTTAATCTTAAGTTGAACGTGAACGAGTAAAGAAGAAATAAGAAAGAGACTTGTGTTCAAGTGTGATTATAGTTAAGACAGTAATTAATCTATTGTTGTTAATTGTTAATTAGTAAATAAAGTAGTGAGTAGGTGTTACCTGGACTTCCAATCAATGAATCTACGAGTATTGGTGTTTGTGGGGATAGCAAACTCGTAACAGTATTATTTGCATTGCCTTATTTTGGAGAACCTGGTGTTGATTAATTTGTCTTTTATTTCGTTTCGAGTAATAACACTCTGGTTTGATTGTTGTGTACAATGATTTATTCACTTTTTTGATGCTTACACACATGAATACAGTCGGTTCGGTTTTTTGATTTGCAACGACTCCCGTCCCTCGTCAATTACACCGTTGCCGATGTTTACAAAAAGGTTGACGAATGGGGAACTATTATAAAGTACAAATAAGGCGTAGACACCTACCTGGAGTCTACTAAAATTTGTACAACTTGTATACAACACAGAACAGCAATAGAGAAAATGAGATAGTATTAAGGTATTATACACAGTTAGTTTAGTAGTAGTTGATATAAATGGAGTCACTCTGCTAAAAAATCCGATTTTTTGCCGATTTTCTTTGATATATATTCTACATGTTTGTTAAATTTCAATTCAATTCAATTTATAATAGATCTGATCGTACAAAACCAACATTTAATTTAGTTAGTGCTTTATTATTTACTTTTAAGTAATTCATATAAGTTTAATTAAGGAAAATAAATTTTTTAGACTTTTTCGGTAATTAAGTACTAATTTTCTACATTTAAAAGATGACAATACAGCATATATTTGTAACACGACGGCACCCATATTTAAAATACGGTTTTTTGTTTCTTCACGCGGGTACAAAAATGTGTTGTTATGCAAGGAATTAATAACATACCATAAAATAACGTGAGAAGGTTATTAATTATTTCCTAAAGTTATGTAAAGTTTATTTCAAACTTATTTGCAATATAAAAAACGTGGGCTTCTTTGAGGGTGGTAAAGCAATCAAAGAAGCAGACGTTTTTATGTTGCAAATAAGTTTGAAATAAACTGTATCATTATTTCACAATATTTATTCTCATTTTATTAGTTGTACGAAAGTTGGACGTAAGCCTGTAACTGGAATAACTAACTACCTGAGATGCGGTCTTTAAGACTGATTGATGAGAAGAGTTGGCAAATCCGTCCGCAAATCATGGGCAGTGCCAGGTAGAGAAATGCCCAAATACGTAAGCCAGACTTGTTTACTATTTTAGCAAAGACTAACATTTAATTTTAGTCTATTGTTATGCCTGGTGGTGTGTACAACGTAATTTATTCCTCTCCGTTGTATTGTTGACAATTTTATTTGTTGTATTTTATTGCTGATATTAATTTAATACTAAAATATATCAGACGTGCGCAAGGGTAAAAACGGCCTACGCTGACAAAGTGAACAAATTTATCAGTAAATTCCCGGATTTATTCCACAAGTGTTAGTTTGTAAGGTGTGCGAGACAGACCTGCTGTGATGGGACAAACGTGATTGTAAACGTCACGTAAAATCTGTGCAACATAAAACTAAAAAAATGGCGTGCCTTCGACAACACAGTTTATGTTCGATTTGCTCCTAATGCTGATTGCCTGTGATGTTCCGTTGCACATACTCGATAAACAACAATTTCATGAGTTCTGGAATAAATAGAATCCCAAGGTGACGTTACCAAGTCGCACAACGTTGCGTAACTATGTACCTACTCTAAGCGAAGACATTGTAAATAAGATCAAATGTGTACTAAAAAAATACACGGCTGTGGTTATGTGTTGACGAGACGACAGATTGTAAAAAAAATTCTATTTTAAATGTTATAGTACATGTACTGGACCCTCTTAAACCGACATTTCCACTGTTACTAGCTAGCAAAAGACCACCTCAGTGTACTGGCCAAACAATTACGCGGGTGGTGCTGGAGACGTTAGAAAAATTTGACATGTCAAAAGTCAAGTGTTGGTGTTTGTGACCGATGGTGCAGCGACAATACGTTTGGTAGGCCGTTCTCTTCAAGAATACGGTTGTAGAATGGTACATGTTACGTGTAAGTGCATGCTTTACACTTTGTGGCAGAAACTATTCAACGAGGTTTTTCAGAGGTAGATGCATTAATAGCAAGTACGAAAAAAAGTGTTTTTAAATCTCCTAAACGTCTTCGCGCATTTCATAGCATACATGATGCTGCAAAGTTTCTACAGATCTTTTCCAGTTTGTGAAAACCAAGCTAGTTACTTCCTAAAAGTATACAGAGAGGTCAAAAATAATTTTTAAATTTACAAGTATTTGAACTGAATTTTCTAATTTTTTTCAATTGGAACACCCTGTATATTTTTGGATGATGTGATGTAGAATTGAAAACGAACATTTTTTGTACGTACATCCCTATGGCTATTTGAAACCATTTTCGATTTATTGAACAATACATAACTGCAGAATTCAGCAACAAAAATTTATATATTTTTTTTAATTCAAGAGAAGATTTTATAAAAAGTGCCCATTTTGATTAACACACATTTCTATGCTTCTTTGGAATGAGGTTTCTACTGTTCATAAAATTGCCGGGGTGATACTTATAAAAGCATTTATTATCCTTTCCTTCAAATTTTGGATTCTTGTTGGTGTGATGTTTGTATGGGCATCATGTAACACGCTTATTATAATCCCTTCTCTTGAGTTATTTGAAAAAAACTCTTATTTTTAATTTTTATTGCTGAATTTTGCAGTTATTGTTCAATAAATTGAAAATGGTCACAAATAGCCATAGAAATGTACGTAAAAAAAATATTCGTTTTTCAATCCTACATCATATCGTCCAAAAATATACAGGGTGAGAAAATTCAGTTAAAAAAGTTGTAAATTTAAAAATCCTTTTTCACCACCCTGTATACTTTTAGGAAGTGAAAATGGCTGAGTGTCATCACACAGATGTCTCATAACATAACTGGTACTAACACATTTTTTCTTAAAATCGATAATTGTGATATTTTCAAATAAAAAAAAAAAAAATTCGCTGCTTGAAAAAAACATGTAGTACGACACTTACTTCTTGTTATTATGCTGTACACGTTTCCTTATAAGATGGAAAAAATAATAATAAAACGTCCATGGAAACAATTAATTAGTGCTTATCTAAAAATAAATAAATAAATAAATATTGGAATTGGTAATATAACAGTGTTATTACGAGTTAGTGACATTACGTTTTCGCCAATTCATACCACAACTGCATGTTAGCCTGAATATGCCGGCTCTCGCTGTATGTACAGTCGTGTGCATATTGTCATTAGCACCTTAAAGTTCAATTTCGTTTAATGCGTCTCAACCAATTAGGATGGCTATGTTCCGACCGCAGTCGAAAGCGTGCCGATTGCCGATACAAATTGTAAAACTTTACAGATCTAAATGTTTGAAAGTATTGTCTCTGCTAAACTGTTTGGTTTTGTTTATTCGAGATGTTATAATATGAATCGGAATAAAAATTAGTTTCTTAAAATTTTAGAAGGGTATACTGAAATTAAAGGTAATCCATCCCCAAATGTGTATATGTGTTTGTTTAAATTTAATTATTATAAAGAAACTCTCTTATAGTCGGTGGTATCACTGTGAAATAATTATTACCAGTAGAAATAGAACCAGGAATGGAACAACTTGACTTTTTTATCACAGATTTAAACCGACAGTGTAATGGGCGATTGAGGACGTCGAGCTGATTCCAAAACACTCCCATATGTGCCCTCAATATTCCTTCGTTGATATACAGGGGATTTCCTAATTTCTTCCAAATTTTTGAGACGTCATATTTTTTAACAGTTTTATCCAATTAATTAAAAAAAATTGTGCACAAATGTCTTTGGTATTCCGGCGTACACGTAAAAATACTGTGTTTTAAAAAAATACAGAATTGGAGTGGGGAAAATTATGGTTTTGATAAGTTATCAAAAATCGCACTATATTTTATGGATACGAAAATTACATAAATAATAAATAATAATAATAATAAAATGTATTTATTGAGGGCGAAGTTAACCTTAGAATTATGTATCAATAACAAACAAAATACAATACAAATTTTTGGCATTATTATAACAGATTTTTTTTTAAATACCATTGATTATTGAGCAACATCAAATGGTAAATTTATTTTCTTAATCACTGACCTTATTTAGATCAATAAAAAAGTGGAGCTTTAAATGAATTACAATGCAAAATTAAATAAGAAAATAAGATTCCGTTAGATAAGTATGTTATTTTTTTAAAATCCAGTCCCGCACTTTGAGTATTTTGAATTTTTTAATTTTGTTTAATGAATGAGCCTCTAGTATATTTCAAATATTCATATTACATAAAATTTTTAAAAAATTTTAAGTTTTAAATTATTAATATTGCTTGTTTAAAATAAAGAACAGTGTAATTTTTAATTCGTTAAATGATACCGTACAAAATCAAAAAATCAACTTAGAAAATTCCCTATACATCAGTAACGATTAACGAAGGACATCACGGAGCAAATATGGGGGTGTTTTGAAATCGGCTCCACGTCCTCTATCTCCCATGAACTATATAAATATATGAAATTGACCGAAGTAATTAAATTAAAATTATTAAAATGGACATAAACCAAACCAAGGAAATGATATTAGGTTGTTACTTCAAAATTATCAAAAAAAAATAATAATAATAATAATAAATAAACAGCAAATTAGATTTATTTATTACTTAACAATAAAAGGAACAACAAAGGAATAAGATCTTAACAAAATTAAAAAAGTAGTTAAATCAACACAATTATTCACACGGAGTGAAGAATATTTGAGGAGCAGACTTTCTATTATATGCATTTTGTCCATTATTTTAAGTTTTCTACCGAAACGAAGGTGGAGAGACAAGTTATCAATTGCAGGCGACAATCTTTTGTAGAAAAGGACACAAAAAAATGCACTTTTCCCATGTAAAGTAATTGATGAAAACGTCATGGACATTCTATGTGTAGCATGCCCAACGTTGAAAGACAAACAAGCAGCAGTTTGTCCTTTAAATGTGGACTGACTATCATTTGATTGTCGTCGTCTGCCCAGAAATGACGAAAATGTTGTCTAAAATGACCAAAATAATATTGAAAAAGATAATGGATATCGAAGAAGATCACATATTAAGCGATTGTAATAATACGCTGTTTTTTACAATAAATAAATAATACTTTTCTTTCTTATTATGTTTTTTACAGCTCCATTACCAAGTTAGTAAAATTATTTTGTGCAGCCAAAAAAAATTCAAATTGACAAATTAAATACAATTTGCCCATCACATTTTTGAGTTATTTGGAAAATGATCAAAAAGATATTTTTTACATCTAGGTGCGATGACTATGTGATTTTTTGTTGCATTTTTTCCGAAATTTACTTTCTGGATAAATTAATCCACAAACCTGTCATAGATTTTCTTTATTTCTGAAAATTACAAATAATGGACAAAATGCATATAGAAAGTCTGCTCCTCATTTATTCTAAAAGGAACTCAAACGTGACCATAGTTTTGTAGTATTTAGGCACGTTTAAACACATTATAGAATACAAATTTTACTATGCAGAGTGGGGCACGTGAAAGTCCCCCCCCCCCTTTATTTTGTTTATTTTTGACATTTTCAAAAATTTCAAAATATTGCCCCAGTATTTACCGAAATTTTCAGATTTTCTACGAAAAGTACACTATCTATAGTATGTCCACGGTTAGAGTGGATAAGAGAAAAAACTTTTTTTAATTTTCATTTTACGCGGAAAATTTATTCTTCATAAAAAGTTTTGCTTTTGTTTAAAATAGGATTGTCATGGAGTAAGTTAACATGTCATATACAGGGTGTTCAAAAAAAATCTAAAAATGATGTAGAGTAAACTACGTTCAATTTTTACGATATGAAAAACTGTTACTAAGAAAAGTTGTTTAGAATTAAAATTTATGTCAGAATTCCAATTTGTTTATAAATCGGCATAATTTTACTATTTTGAAAATGAAAAGAAAAACTGTATAACTGAAAAGTTGACAGTTAATTGACTGTCTTATTTAATAATTTTTGTAAGAAGAAAATTATTTTTATTTTACCGGAAGCTTTACCGCATGATACCACTTGATACTTATAAATTTTTTAAAAAAAAGAATCAGGCAGATTTATTCACAAATTGGAATTTTGACAAATATTTTAATTTTAAACAACTTTAGTAACAGTTTTTCATAATGTTAAAATTGAACGTACTTTACTCCACATCATTTTCAGATTTTTTAATTTTCTGAACACTCTGTACATGACATGTTTACTTACTCCATGGCAGTAATATTTTTAACATAAGCAAAACTTTTTATGAAGAATAAATTTTCAGCGTAAAATGAGAAATAAAAAAAGTTTTCCCTCTTATACACTCTAACCGTGGACATACTGTATACAGGGTAGGTCAACAACAAGTTTTTTATCTCTTATGGAACACTCTGTATATTTTTACACATTTTGAAAGAGGATATCGATTTATATATCTCTTAAACATTTTGGGCTTCAAAAATTGATAATGACAAAGTTCAAAGTTATTAACAATCAAAGTTCAAATATCTACTTCTCACTTCAAAGTAAATGCCTCTTTTTTAAAAAACACCTGTTACAATACAATCAAAAACAGCAAATATCTTGACATTTATGTCGAAATTGTAGATGAGTTTTTACAACTTTTATGTTTCAAAACCTACTTCTCAATACAACTCGCCGGATTAGTTTTCCGCACACACCAAAACAGTGGACTCACACTCGGCGCGCGTTTCGCCAACTAAGTTGACATCATCGGGAGATGATTAAAACTGCAAAATGTGTACAGATATACAGGGTTTTCCATAAGGGATAACATACTTGTTGTTGACCAACCCTGTATATCACAAGATCTTGGTACACCCCTTTATTTCTTCCTTATTTGTTTAAGTAAAAATTTTAAAGTTGGCTTAGTTAATATTTGTAGAGGCCCATTTTTTTGATATAAAATAATATTTCCGGCCACTTCCTGTTTCACCGGAATTTATTAAAATTTAGTTATTTTCATGAATTACTTTCTATATTATTTTTGTAATATACAAATGATTCTGAGTACTCTGATGCTACATAATTGCACAGTTGGCAATGATTTTTTTTTTTGGAAATTAATTTTACATTCTATTTTAGAGTGCTTTCTCCTAAAATGCTGAAACATTCCTGACAATTATATTATTACTTTATTAAAACTATTAAGCCATCAGTCAACTTGAAATAATGTAAACATGATTTTGTGGTAAGGGGTTGTACAGCTAACGTTTTATTTGAAAAATAAATAATTACAAGGTGTAATAACGTGAAATAAGAAATTATTATTTATTTATTTATGCATTATTAGGGAAGTTTGAGCTAGGGCACTCTAAATGAAAATTTCAAATTTATTTCCAAAAAAATCATAGCCAAATATGCAATTGTCTAGTTTTAAAGTACTCAGAATCGTCTCTAGGTAACGAAAATAAAATAAATAAGAAGTGTTCATGAAAACAACCAAATTTTAGTCTTTTTCGGTAAAACCGGAAGTGGCCGGAAATATTATTTTAGTCAAAAAAATGACCTTTTCCAAGTATGTTTATTACACCAAACTTCAAAATTTTCCTTCCACAAATAAAAAGGAAAAGGGGTGTACCAAGATTTTTAAAATGTCACAAATAATTAAAATAAAGGAGGAGGAGTTTTACGTGCCCCACCCTGTATAAAGACTAGAAAATAACAATAAAATTGGTACTTCGACCATTTTGAGATATAAAAGAAAATACATATTTAACGAACAATCAGCAAACGGCGGATATACACGATATTAACATTAATCTTAATATCGTGTATATCCTCCGTTCGCGTCTATCACAGCTTGCAAACGCTCATTCATGGAGGCTACAATATTCCCGCAAAAGTTTCTTCTCCTCATATCCTCCCCAAGCAATGTTGGTGTAACGCCTCAGTTGTTCGTTCATTTCTATGGTCCCACATCTGGACCATTAAACCCCATTAATTTTCTATGGGGTTTAAGTCCGGGGACCTGGGAGGCCATAGAATACGATTCACGTGTTCTGCGTGCTCAACAAACCAGTTACTCACAATGTGCGTACGATGTATAGGGCAATTGTCATCGACAAAATTTATTATAGGGAGTTCATCTACCGGATAAACGGTGCGCACAGAGGGCAACATAACGTCATTTAGCACCTCAAGGTAATTGTGTGAATTGGCCCGCCTCGGAATAAGTATAAGCTCGCCTGGACCACCATCACTCATCCAACCCCATAAATTTACCGTTATGCGACCGGACACTGTGTTCGGTATGACGTGGTTTTCATCATATCGAGTACCGGTTACCCTCCAAAGGGATACCCTACCATGCTGGTTCGACTGGAAGCATTTTTCATCGGAAAATATTGTGTTCCTCCAGTCGAAATTTAAATATTCCCGGGCAAATGCCAACCTAGCTCGCCTATTTTCTTCTGTCAGGAAGATCTTATGTTCTGGTCGCCGATTGTGCAACCCCTCCCTATGCAGCGCCCTTCTTATTGTGCATGTTGATACCTCGAATTGATTGGCAAAAATCCGTGTGGATTCAAAACCATTTTGAAGGTACGAATTTACCATTTGCTGACTTTAAGCCGCATAAATAAGCCGTGGACGGCCCGTACTAGGAAGAGACAATAAACGATTTTCGTTTGCATGATTCCTCAGCCAACGACTGACGGTCGATCTCTAAAAAGAAGAATGTAATAATTTTTTAAGAGTTCAATACTCTATTTCCGAAAAATGTGTAATAAAATTATTTATGTCTTAACGGAATTAATATGTATAATGCCTGGTGTGCAATATTTTTTTCTGTATTAAAGAAACATTTTTAACCAATGCCATTGAATTCAAGCCTTCACATGTTATGACAAAATTCAATGACCCGTTTATTATCAATAATACCAAAAATTGTTTATCGTAAACATAGACTAAATGCCTATGACGTAAATGTTAAAATTTCAATTTACAGCTTTATTTAAACATTTGGACACAATATTATGATGGATTTTGTATAACAGATCTGATTTATTATCTTTCATCACGAATAAATTTTTCTGTAAAGTTAGAAGTAGAAATGTTGGGCTCCGGTAGACCCAGATCCAGTTGACCGATTTTGCTCATCAACGAACTCAATCTTTTCTTTGGCCTCTAGAATGTGTGTACCAAATTTAAAAGCTTTATCTCAAAAACTGTAGCTGCTATCGCGATACACACACGCACAGACAGAAATTTTTTTTCTTTCTGAAATTTTGTGTATCGTCATAATTCGGCGAGATTCGTCCAGAAATGCAATAAACATTTTAAAAAAAATTTAAAACGAATACATACCTTCCTCATTTTGAGGGGTGAGGAAGTAATTTACTAATTGTTAAATAAAGGGTATTGAAATTTGTGGAATATTGTCTGCCTAGGTTTTATCAACCTATGATGTCAGGGTCGCTAATCACCCTGTATACTACTTATAACGCAAAATAAACTCTACTTTTTGCGTATTTCACGGTTCATAAGATTTTGAAATACCTATAACCATCTCGTTTCAAAATAGTAATTTTCGTTACAAGTCCGGTACGAAACTGTAACAACACCTTAACGGACGTGTATCGAATAATATTTTATTTCATACAGTCTTTATAATTCTTTTTAAAATGAATAAAAAACTATAATTATTGACTCGTTGGGTTCATATTAATCCAATATAGGTCCAAATAAAATAAAAATTACTAACTTTGGTTAAGCAAAATATTAAAAATTTTGTAAATAGGAGCCTAATCTATATAGTTGTATAACATTGTTCATTTACTAAAGTTGGTAGAAAAGTATGTTTTATAAGTAGAGGTAAGGACCAAAGTGTTTAATTCACAACTGTGTTAATATTGATCAATATAGGTCCAAATAAAATAAAAATTACTAACTTTAGTTAAGCAAAATATTAAAAATTTTGTAAGTAGAAACGTAATCTATAGTTATCTAACATTCTTCATTTACTAAAGTTGGTAGAAAAATAATTTTACAGTAAAAAACGCTCTATAGCGGTGGATGATTTTCTTCACTAAAATACTTGTCGGGTTGCATTTTTATAGTTGGCTTTGACTTCATTCTTATGTGTTTCTTTGAATTATGACAGTTACTTTTGTCATAAATTTTGAATACGATTGTTGTAGTTAGTGTAAAAATTAACTTTTAATGTATTAAATAATTGCTATACCTATGTATTTAAATATCTTATTTATTTTATTTTTAAGTGAAAATGTCAAAAGTCAAAACTGCAAAAGAATTGCTTCCTAATAACAATAGTATAATAGCGTTGCTATTATTTGATGTCGGGTATTCGCGTCAATGGGTGCTTGCATTTTTTGTTTTCTTTGCGACTGTTAGCTCTAATACAAAATTGCACACTAAACGACTGGATGACCGCGGATAGGCCTGTGACATTCTCATCCCCGCCAGTGGGCGGAAACCTGCAAATCCATTGCATACGATTTTGTTTGAAAATTGCTAATGACAATATGCACACGACTGTACATATGTCCTAACTTTTCTATCAAGTAACTGCTGCTAAAAGAGTACGGTCTCTTTAGCTGGTACTCGATTGCACTTATTAGTAAAAATTGCAGACCGAAAACGAACAATTTCCAAATCGGTATATAACGTCGTTTACCTACGCCTCTCGTAAAAAAAAATAATATGCATTATGCAAACATGTTTTTATTCACATGGGTAAAGCTTAACATTTAGCATCAAAAAATGTTAAAACAAGTTTTACGAGTGTTCGAGTTTTGCTTTGTGCCACAATAACTTTATTTCACATTATTTTGTAGTTGCCTTCGTTAGGCTTACAAAGAACACTTTTAATTCAACAACCGCAAACAAAAAGTAAACTTTTGGAACTTTTAAATGCCAGAAGACACTCTGCACGATGTAAGGGGAAACCCGCTGACACAAATAAAAGTTTCTAAAGATATTAACTTTTATGTTATACGCTTAGACGTGCTAAAATTAAATGTGGTTTCTTAAAAGCAGGTTTCACAAAATAATATTAGCCTGGGGCATAGCTTGAGGTTTGACACCGAGGGGGCTTAATGGAGCTAACAATATTCTTAAGTTTTATTAACCCGCCATTAAAAAAAAATGAATATACCTACATACAATTTATTAAGAGATTACCTATGAAATTCCAGTAAAAATAGTAAAATATAATATTAAAAAAATATAAAACTGTTATTATTTTTAATATACAGTGTGTCCCCAGATGCCGTTGATATTAGGCGTAAAATTTCTTTTTTTTCTGTATTTTTTAGATAACCAAAAATTATTCATGTAGTAGTAAACCCCGAGAAAAAGGAAAATTTATTATTCATTTAAAAAAAAATCATTCTTCTAAAAAAAGATTTGCTTTCTTGTTTACTTATCCTAAAATGTCATTTGAGGTTAAGCGGAACTTCTTTAGATTTTTTTTTTTGAAAAATCAATAATAAAGAAGTTTATACCTATTTTCAAGCTCATCTGCGGGCACATTGTACTTAATCATTATGCTTGTGTTGAATTGATGCACGATTTGATTTCAGTCGTTTCCTTGACACAAATTCATCCTTTATGCAATCATTGCATAAATCGTTAATAAATTTGTAAAGACTGCTAAATCTGTTCTGATCCATGCTGTTTCAAAGCTAGTTCTTTTAGTGAACTAATTGATCGCAACGTATCGCACCAGACAAATTGAAATTGCTTTTGATTAGAGAAGATTGTATACAATCAAACCAATCCCATTTACAATGCCTTCATTAGAAGTAATTCGATCATCCAGTCCTCTTAACGGTCTATCGATCAATAGCAAACAAGCAGCATAACACATGTACGTGTCATCAGATTTGTTCATGACTTTTTGTCCAGTAGATTCACTAGATTCAGCCAGCCTCTTACTGATTATTTTCAAATCGAAAACCAATCAAGTTAGCGCTACCTCGACAGATCAGTTGAGTCATCTGAATGCAGCCATTGCAAAGGACTTACGATGTATTAGGATTTGTGGACTTCTATTCTGTTCTGAATAGGGACATTAAACTGGCAGAAAATATGTCAAAAAACTGGTACATGATCATTTTAAGTGCCTTACGTGATTTCATTGGTTCGTTTTTCACTTACAAATAAAATTCCAGAACTATGATTATGTATTTTTTTCTGAGAAATTCGAAATCGAAATGAAAAAACAATTGAACGTCAAATAAAGTTATGAACGAAAAACTGAAAATGCAAAAATTGACACCTTGTATATTAATGCGAAAATGAACACGTGACATTGCACTGATTATAAATTCGCATCACATACATATTTTCCGCTTCCGGTTTAACCGGAAGTTACTTTAACTTTTTCATCTTAACTGATACATTACATATATTAATCTTAGTTTAAAGAAAATATCCTAATGATTTCAGCAATATATAATATATTATCATTATCTTTCATATTTAATAAGACATTGGGGTTTAAATTTAAAACAACAACAATGCATCTTTTAAAACAAAGTTATTCATGAATACAAAAAAAAACCATTTAAATAATTTATTTATTTCAAAAACTGAAGTAATTCTGTATTTTTTATTTACAACAAATGTTCGAAAACTACTATTTTGCTAAAAACAGCAGCGAAGGCGTTTAAATAAATAAAAAAGTCAACAAGAAATAGATTCAATTAACAACCCTATTAATTTAAACAGATGCAGAGAATTTGATCAAATGCCTTCGCCTCTGTTTGCAGCAAAATGATAGTGTTCGAAAATTTTTTTGTTCTTTATAAAATATATGGAATTATTTTAGTTTTTCAAATATTTGTTCTCATAGATGACTTTGTTTTAAAATAGCTATTTGTATGACAAGGGAGAAAAGTGCATAATTTCCTCCCGCGGATAGTTTGATCAATATCCAAGGGAGGAAATGGCACTTTGCTCCTGTGTAATACATATGATTTTTTCTACGACCATTTACAGTGTTTTACATTGGTTTTACATGTATTTTATTATATTTTCTTATGCATGACAATCAAAAAACCAAATATGTCAAAATGTCATAATAGGTATTTAGATAAGTAAATATTGTTAAAAATCAAAGTACATGGAACGTTGCTAAGGTTGCTTCTTGTTTTCAAAATAAACAAACTTCCAAAAAGTTTATAATAATGTATTCCGAATGTGAAGATGAAGTTCCTCAAGATATTCTGGAAGAAGCAAACGTGGTTTCGTTAAATCTATTACCTTTAAAGTCTCGTGAAAAATATGAAAAAGAGTACCAGCTATTTAATTGTTGGATGGAGACTAGGCAAATAAGAAAAATATGTGAAGAAGTGTTCCTATTTTACTTTTCCAAAAAATGCGCCGATTTGAAGCCTTCAACATTATGGAGCAAATACAGCATGTTGCGATCTACATTCCAAATTAAAGACAATATCGACATTAAGTTTCCTAAATTAGTAGCTTTTTTAAAATCTGCTGGATATAAAGCCAAGAAAGCCAATACTTTTTCAAGGGAGGATATCAACAAGTTTATTGCAGAAGCTCCAGATGAAACTTACATATGAAGGTAAGATTGATCGTTATTGTTGAATAATAAATAAAAACGTAACGCAGCATTTTTTATTAGAAAGTATATATATGACAATTAAGTGACATTTTAGGCAGTGATCATAAGTGCATTTTCCTTTTTCAAGTTGTTCTTATATTTGGAATTGCTGGGGCATGCCGTAGCGATGAATTAGTTAAAATGGTACTTGAGGATATCAGTGATAAAGGCGATATTTTGTTTATATATGTGTATATATGTGTTTGTTCGACCGCAGTGGACTATTCAGTTGATATGGACGTTTTATGAGCTTTTAAGAGAACAGTTTTATAAACGCTTTAAATAACGTTAATTTAATGTTGTCAAAAGGACCGCCAATATTTTGCGTTATTTTTCCAACAATAAATGAACGGTTGATTATCTAACGTACCACGAATATCAACCAATGACAAGTTGTGAATACGTTTGAGAAACGTATGTGTTTACTGGGTAGCAGATACCCAGAAATAAATTAATTAAAATTGACTATTAAAGAATACGTCACGAGACGGCTTTAGGGCCTAAAGTGATAAATTATATACAATGAGGGAATGAGGACCAAATAGTTTGCATCATATGGGAAACTTTCGAGCCACTCATAAACCATTCTTGTATAGTGGGCTGGAGCACCATCGTGTTGGTACCAAACGTTTGAGCGTAACTTGTAGGGAAGGTTATTAAAAAATTCGGCAATGTGCATTTGTAAAAATTCCAAAAATCTTTCCGAGGTTAAATTTTAAAGGACAAAAATAGTCTTAATATTCCGCACCAGACATTAACTTTTTCATAATACTGACTATTGCTTTCAATTACAAAAATTAGGATTCCATCTACCCACCATATGCAATTTTGCGTTGAAACAACTCCATTTGTAATGAATTTTGACGCTTCCGAAAATAGGATGTGCCTTGTAAAGTCGCGATTTTCTACGATTTCACCCTGAATCCAAACAGAAAATACAAATCGTTGAGCGTAATCACCTTCATAAAGTTTAGAGATAATATGCGGCTTTTACAAGCATGGTACTTGGAGTTAAGGACCCTTTTAACAGTATTTCTTATTTTTGTAAGATACACAAATTGAATTGAACAATTGAATAAAGATGTATGATTCTTTTTTAATAATGCCAGTTTTTTGTAAAATAATATCAACTATTTAGATATTTCGTAATGTACATGACAGAGATGAACCGAATCACAAAACTTGTTACTTTTTCTACAAAATTATTCTTTATCGATGTTAATTAGGATACTTTGATCTTGAGACGATTCCATAATTTTGAGTTTCCTCGTATACTGTGGTTCGGATTATAATTTTGTTTCACTACTTTTTTGTTTCTGGATAAACCAACTTTTTATCAAGAATACAATTTTTTGAGAAATTAATAATAAATAAGTTACCCATTTGATGCAAACTCTTTGAATCTCACTGTATTTACGTATTATCATGAAAACTGTTAAATGTTGACAAAATTTATGTTCTCTGGTTGACCAAATTAAATTCTTGAATTTACCAATGTGTGTGGCTAGAAACACATTTGAAAAATATTTAACATTTATTAACAGCCAGTATTAAAATGAAGTGAAGTAATTTTGGGGTTATTATAAAATTTAAGTCACTTTTTTTTGTATTTATTTAAAAATGAATTATCTATGCTCATGTAACACTACACTGCAAAATAATAAAACCCGCCCTGCGCCTACTTGACAATAAAAAAAAACGAATGAACAAGTTTTTAACGTAAAATTTCTTCAGGAAGTGGAGAAATACCCTTGTTTATACAGGGTGGACCATTAATAATGGGCCATAGTTCAAGTGTAGGTTCTTTAGACTAAAATATGAGGATATAACCAATTATGCTTTCGTAAAATGTTGCTATGGAAAAAAATATCTGATGTGGCCAGCACATAACTTTCTTATACCAGTATATATCATCATGATGTAAAAAAATCATTCTACTTAATTCTTCACTTATCTCAATTAAATTTTAATAGCGTACCTTGAAATGTTTTATTAAAATTTTTTAATAATTAATTATCATCGTCATTCGATACTGTCAATAATAATTCATGTCATACATTTAATTTCTTCTTATTGACATTGACATCTTTGTAACTATATTAGACATTTCAAATGTTACTGTTAAATTTATCCTAACTCCATTTTATGAGGTCAAAAGTATAAAATATTTAAGTTTACATCAACTTTATTTAATTGGAAAGTATAATTTATTGGCTTGATATAGTAGATATGATTTTTAATCTTTCATCAAGAATATATTTTTTTGTAATGGCAAATACAAAAAAGTTTGGGTCCCGTGGACCTCAGCTGGCCAATTTATCATTGTTTTTGGCCTTTAGAAGATGTGTACCAAATTTGAAACTTTTATCTCAAAAACTGTGGCTGATATCGCGATACTACAGACATACAGACAGATTTTTTTCCATAAAGTTATGTTTTTTCATTATATATCGTCGAGATTCGTCCAGAAATGCAATAAAAATTTTAATTTTTTTTCCCCGAAATTGTACCTTTTTTATTCTTTCATTCATTGTCTCTTCTGGTGGTACCACATTGACCAAATTTAATGTGTCACTTAAAATGCTGTTGACAATATTAACTGCCAAATTTGGGAAGTCTCCCATTAGTATTTTTTGAGTTATCGCGGATACACACACACATGCTCGCACGCACGCACGCACCGACAGACATCATTCGGAAAATAGTCAGAATGGATTCAGGAGGGTTCAAAACGTATAAATCAATCAAAATATCGAGGTCGAAAAAAAATCACGATTACTATACTTCCTTATATTAATGGTATAAGAAGGTAAAAAGTTGAAATTATTTTTTTGTTCTTTTTTTTTGCAATAACTCAACCTCTTGACCGATCTTCATCAAATTTGGTCAAGAAACATTTTTTTAATCTAAGAAACAAAAATTTAAATATCACCACGTTAGAGGACGCCGCAGGAGCTGTATCTGATATTTTTTTCATATTTTTTTTGACGAAACGTTGTGGTACTTCTGACTAGAACATCTGATGAGGGCGTCATTTCCACGTAAAAAAAGGTATACTTGGTAGAACTTGATAACTCCAACCGTTTCCGAGGAAACTATCGTTAAAGATTTCAATAATTTTTTGTAAGACAAATTCAAATTTAATAAAACAAATTTTTGTATTTATTGAAAAGTGATTTGGTTATGTTTTAGTTCTGTCATGTACTTCATTTAATCATTTCATTTTGTTCTTGTGTTCCTCGTGTTAATTTATCAAGTTCTTTAACTTCTTTATTTAAAATGCCTCGACATAATTTTTCAAATGAAGAAATGTGTTTACGCACAAAATAATTTTAGCGGGCGTACTGCAGCTAGCAGATACTCAGTGCAATATCCAAATAGAAGACAGCCAAATCATAAGATTTTCCAACATCTGTTTCGTCGTTTGGGAGAAAAGGGTTCATTTCACCATAAAAATATGTAGGACGACCCGAAACGAATTACTCCAGATCAAAATAGAAATTTTAGTTCGTGAGGATGAAGATTCTCAAGTCAGCTCAAGTCATTTATCAGCGGCAACAGGAGTAAGTAAACAATCTGTTTTTAAAAGTCTTACGCAAAGAACGCTTCTACCCATATTACTTCACTCCTGTACAAAATTTACTTCCAAGGGATCTTCCACGAAGGTTAGAATTTTGCCAATTTCTTCTCAATAAACACAACAAAATCGAAATTTTGTTAAGAACATTTTATTTAGCCATGAAGCAACTTTTACTCGTCGAGACGTTTTTAACTGGATAAATAACCCTTACTGGGAAGTATAAAATCCTCATGCCGTTAAAGAAAGGTATTTTTAGCACAAATTTAAGATTAACGTTTGGTGTGGTATTATCGGGGATTAGTTATTGGGACCATTTGTCCTTCCTCCCAATTTAAATGGGCAGTATTTTCTGTTTTTTCTTCGAAATACTCTTGCTGATATATTAGATGATTTCATGCTAGACATAAGGTGCAGAATGTAGTTTATGCAAGATAGGGCCCCCCTTCATTTCTCCATTGCAGATCTTGATGTAAATTTCCCTCACAGATGGATCGGTCGAGCAAGTGAATTTGCTTGGCCACCAAGGAGTCCTGATTATAATCCTTTGGATTTTTATGTGTGGGGACATATGAAGTCCTTAGTCTATCAATTCAAGAGAAGAACTGTGGGACCAAATACAAAACGCAGCCAATTTTATTAGAGGACAGCAAAATGTATTTGTCAATGTAAAAAAAATCTTTTATCGAAAGAATTAGAAGAAAAGGCATTGAAGTAGGTGGAAACCATATCGAACATTTGCTCTAGTTGTAGCAATTAGTTCATAAGAAAGTGAGAGAGAGTTTAGGCTTTTGTTTTTACTTACGTTTTGTCCTTTTTTTCAGTAAATACAATTTGTTTCATTAAATTTGAATGTCTTTCAAAAAAATTATTGAAATCTTTAACGGCAGTTTCCTCGAAACCGGTTGGAGTTATCAAGTTCTACCAAGTGTACCTTTTTTACATGGAAATGACGCCCTCAGCAGATTTTCTAGTCAGAAGTACTACAACGTTTCGTTAAAAAAAAATTAAAAAAAAATCGTCATCAGATAAAAAGCTCCTGTGGCGCCCTCTATGGTGTAACGTGATGTGATACATACATTATTGTTTCTAAGATTAAAAAATGATCCTTTACCAAATTTGGTGAAGATCGGTCAAGATGTTGTCGAGTTATTGCAAAAAAAACGAAAAAATAATTTCTACTTTGACACCCTGTATCTTTTTCCACAGCAACATTTTACTAAAGCATATTTGGTTATATCCTCATATTTTGGTCCAAAAAAACCTACCCCTTATTAATGATTCACCCTATATAATTATTAATTGTCCCAGTATTCCAGAAAGGACATTACAAATTGATTTCTTGCAGACTGAACAATCGCGGCGATTTCTAGTTACTTTTGCGTTTCTTCGTGTACGAGAATAGAGTATCTAACCATTTAGAGATTTCAGTTTCTAACAAACAGTTTTGTCACAAACCGGTAGCTCCGTGAACGAGGGGCCTAACAGAAAACAAAAAAAAAATCGAAAATCCTCGTTTACTCTGTAGAACATGCCAGGTAGATATAAGAGCGCAGCGTCTTACGTTTTGGCTTGCCATTCTCGCAGTCACAGGTCAAACTTGATGTGACAAATTTTTATTATATTTACCAATATGATTTTTTTATTGTAATCAGTTAGGTAATCGATTATTGTGGCAACAATAATCAAATGATCGATTAATTGAAAATGATTTCGAGGGCATCCTATCAGAAGGGCGTAAACGACAATGCATGTCTATACGCTCTTCTGATATGATGACCTCGATTTGTTTTTAATTTTGTCTTGTGCAGGATAAAACATTTTCGAAGCATTTTCTTTGTGTTATATGCATAGTATTTCACGAGGATTTCAATGCGCCTTCTTTTGATTTCAAGATACATATATCTAAATTTGCATTTTTTAATGGAATGCATAGATAATTTCTTCATAATTGGATTAGTTACTTTTTACTCATTTCAAAAGAAAAGAGTAGGCCACTGATGTGCTAGTGGTTTTGTCTCTCTCCATGTCCCAAAACCCTAAATCACGTCAAATTTGCACATAACAATAAATTATTATTTAGCAAATATGATAATGACAATAAAATAAATTTCTATGTTATTTCCAAGAACATGTGAAAGCTCTTAGTAGATCTAATTTAATATTAATCAACGGCACCTTTAGAAGAGTTAACTAGTAGTATTACAAAATTGATAAGTATAAAAAAATAACAGCAGGAATTATAAGAAAAGTTTATATATAATTCAGACACCAAGTTTTTATCGGTTCAAATCAATCGCTCGTTGAGGTCGTATTATGTTTAAAAAATTTAAAGCGCATTAGAGTCGGAGGTCAAGAAAGTTCATCACAACTGTTACGGGGTTATGCAAATTGGTCGAGTCTAGATTGGACCGCCGATAACTTGCTATTGTCTACAATAAATGCTATCTAGTCGATATTTCCAACAAAATTTAATATTTATTGTCTGCGTATTTATGAAAATTGAAAATCACTCGAAATAACCTGCGAACTACATTGCCCTCGTCCTTATAAAGTTATAACCAGAGGTAGGATTTACCAATCGGATATGACGTAAAACCAGGGTTGGCTTTAGATGGTTATGTGTCAGATTTGCATGCATATATGAAATTATATCTTACTTTGAATTTTTTTTTAGCGAATTTCGTGTGATCCAAAGTTGATAAAGTCAATTTATTATAAAGAGTGACTCAAAGAGAACTGGAGGTATAGGAAGTTGTACTATTTAACAGTAAACTACACACACAAGTATTTTTCACTGCCGGTTACGAGAATAAAAGTATATTATTATGGAGCATACTTAAAATGTAAACAATCGCAAAGTCACCACACTAATGCCCGGTGTAGGAAACTCTACTTCTTTGCCGTTTAAAAGGTCTATTACACCTGTCATCGTAACAAATCCGCGATTTTTTTCAGTTTGGAATTTTGTTTGTACCCTCGCAGCAATTTCTCCCTGTAATTGAAAAATGTATTGTCGAAGATCGAACACAACGCTTATTGCATCAACTGTAGTAAATTCTAATGTTGGCTGGTATTGAAGGTTACGTATGGCTAATATTTAAATTAAAATGATAATTTTGAGCGGTATGAGAGCCCAGTTTCAGTGAGAGACACTTACGTTAACTTTATGCATATCAAATAGGTAAAATTTGTAATAAATGTTGTTAAACGCTAGATAACTTCCGTGTAATTCTCCAGATTTTCTTGAACAGTTGGACCCATAAATTCCTGTTGCGCCTGTGAAACAGCAAATGCGTCATTTGGATTTAACTACTGTATTAGGGATTTCACATTTTCAAAATAACAGTAATAGGACGATGCTGCCTCTAGCCAAGTTCCCCATCATGTTATAATACGTTGAGGAGGTAATGAAGTAATTGGTAGAATTTGATGAAATAACCGTACACGACTTGGTGCTTTAAGAAACACTTTCTTTACACTAGATATCAAATTATCAACATTATTGTAGCACCCCCTAATAACTTCAGCAATCCTATGAAGCCCATGTGCTAAACATGTTACATGAAGTATATTCTGATATGTTTCCTTCAAAATTGTTCCAGCAGCTTTCATATAATTCACTCCATCGCATCGGTAAGAAATAATAAGAACTTGTCCTTATTTTCTGCATATTTGTCACCCCAAACTTGTAAACTTGAATTCACTATCTCCGCTATAGTGCGAGAATTTGTAGCTTCTAAAACTTTAGAGGCAATCAAGTGCCATCTCATTGAAAAATTTTCCTCCAATGCACCCATTAAAACATTAGCTACCTTAAACCCGCACGTATTAGTGGTTTCGTCCACGCTGTCAGATGTATTCAGATATATTAAGCTCAGAAGAAATTTTCTAATATTTTCACACTCCGTTGATAAATATTTTTTTCTTAGTGTAGACCCCGAAGGCACGTTAACATCGCTATATTTGCCACTAATACATCTTTCAAAAAAATTGTCTAAAATGTGGATTGTCTAGTTTCGACCACGGTATATTACATCCTATCATGAATTCCACTAAATACAAGTTAAAATTACGTTGCATGTCACTGTAAATAAAACCACCTACGTTCCGTTTATGGTTTTCTGAGGAAATATGTCTGTTAATATTGTGTTGCATGATTACGAAATTACTTTGTTACATCTAGTGCAATACAATTGTCTAACATCAAATTGTAAATCGGCAATATCGCGAATTCAAGAATTTACTGTAGCTTCCATCGGTTTAGTACGTTGTGACATTTTAACTGCGCATTTTTAGTACCTACGTCCGAATGAATCCATGTTATGCAAGATACTGTTTGATCGTGTTATATATTTTCTCCTCTCCACGGTAGGGCCGGCCGTTGGCCTTCAGTAATGTAAATTACCAATATACTGTAATTTAAAAGAATCTATTACGCGTTATATATTAATTTAATATAGTGCATTCCCTGACAAAACTAAGTTAGCGTGAACATTGTAGAATTAAATAATATGCACTTAATATGTTTTTGTAGTTTGGGAATGTTTCAGTAGGTGTTTGCAATATATTATATTACATCTGTAAAAGCCATCCCTGGAAACCGATCGGTAAATCCTACGTATGGTTATAATATAACAAGACAGAAATATTACCAGTCAGAGCGATTCGTAAACTCATTAATTAAAGCAAATCATTTGTGTTTTATGTCATTGTCTCGCCTGGAACAAAATTATAATTAATTATATTTATTTCTTAGAAACATTCAGATTTAAGAGAATTAATTTATAAGAGTGCTACTGATAACAAATTACGGGAAAATCAATTACCATCAAATTATTAATTGGTAGAAAACTGGATTTAGCGAATTATCACTTATGGCAACGTTGACGCCCACGGCATAATTATAATTTTGCACCCCCAAATATTGAAATATGTCAATCCAATCGAATTAGTAATGATTACTTCTTTAGTTTTTCATATGTTGTTTTCTATATGTATACCTGTTTAAGATGAAATACCCAAGTATATACCAAACATGGGTCACTGGCATGTACCCCCCTGAGGCTCGCCCCCGGTTGTCCTACTCTAAATATGACGCTGCGAATTATATTTAAAAAAATATGCAAAATTTAAGGTTCAAGGTATCACAACTATTTCAAAGTAAACAAATTAGAAACTGTGTCATGTTATAAATAACAATATCAGAATCTACAGCATAGCATTTTATGCGCTTAATAAGAATAATGATGAATATGAAATTATGAAAAAAGAAAATAAAAAACACAGGAGTAAGAAACTTCGTATAAAATTTATGTTGCTTTAAAACTATAATGCACGATATGGAGTATCGAACTTATAAATTCTCGTCAGTACAAAACAAATTACTCGATATTATTTAGCTATGATCGATAAAAATGCGCAAAACTTGAAAAAAATACAGACTCTTAATAGTGTGAAGTAAATATTTATTTATATGAATAATCGTACCGAGCTCTGTAGCGCTGTGGGCTAGGCCGACTCCTGGGTTCAAATCCCGGCTTCGACCCTTACAAAGTCGAAGAAAGTGCTTGGGTACGAGTTTTTTCAACTATGCTGTTCCTTCCGGCTTTGGATTTGGGGATTATCTAATTTATGTGGTAAGTATGTTTTTACGTTTTATCGTTAAATTTTATTGGAAAAAATATATCAACAAAATATGTTATTAGCGATACTGGTTGACGATACATATTTATCAGTATTTTATTTATCAATGTTTCCTCGTGTCATGATTGAAACTGGTTAAATCAACATAACGCTAGTACTAATTAACATAACAAAACCGATATAAATCAATATCGGTCAAATATTGTTTTATTTGGAGTACGTATGAAATTAATCTACTATAAATTCATATTATATTGTGTATTTTAATATTGCTTTTTATGTTACAAATATGGAGTAATGACAACAAACACTGAATTATTTACAATTTTAAAACAATTATTACATTGGTAATTGCAATTTTACACCCTTTATTGCGATTATTATGAGTAGAGACCGCAACACAGGTAGTCTTTGCGCGAATATTACACCTTGTATCTCTTCCTAATGTTTGATTCTATTCCTAATAACCACGAAATGACTACCTGAGTTACGGTCTTTCTAATTATGGGTGGCACGATCTATGGCATAAACTGAAATGTACAGTTTACGAAGACCGGCACAATAGGGTGTCAAAGGTACAGAAGTTCCCAGGAGGGTTTAATTCCAAGAATTTGCTCCTTTGGTAAAAGCTAATTCAATCACGTGCGTATATCACTACATTTCTTGTCAAATAGTCGAAATTTTAAGGATATTCAAATCACAAAACACATATGGACTGTTTGTTTTTTTTTTCACAATATTTGGGAACGTGTCTGGTTGGCCTTGGGAAACACACTGTACATCGTAAAAAAAAAGAGGAAAACTTTCAAACTGTTGTAAATACTACGCCCTTGAAGTTGACGGAGCCTACCGGCTCTCTGCTGTCGTCTCAGACATTATGTTATTAAATTAAAAATAAACATTTTTAAGATGAATAGACCATTGATTGGTATAGTTAGCGACTAGCGAGAGTATAGTTTACAATAGAGTCAGCTTACGTTCACAAGTGTGCTGACAGGATTGTTATTTTTATTAATTAATATAGGTACTTTTTCTTATATTGAAAGGGTGTTGGAGTTTTACTGGTGTTAGACTCAGGGTCAAGGACTCCTAATACGCCGGTCCCCAGATTGACTTAGCGGGCGCCGAGTGCGTGCTTATAGTATAAACATTATTTGATAGACAATAAAGGAGTAAGATATGAATGGCATTCAATAGCGAACCATTGTATAGTACAGTATATTTTTATTAATATATTCTTGTGTTAAAGTTGGGATTTTATTATTTAATTTAGGGTGGTTTACCCCCTTTTATCTTACAATTCAGAAGTGGGATGAACACACGTTAATTAAAAAAAAAAACAGGTGTTAAATAAACAGTGTCAAAAGAAAGGGAGGCAGCATACAATGGGAAAGAAAAGCAAAAAGAGCAGACGTCGCTCTCCCTCATCTTCCAGTAGTACTTCAAAGTCAACAGACGAAGATCTAAGGGTGCGGAGAAAGAAAAGTAAAACAAAGAGGGTAAATAGAGAACGCCAAACTGTAAGTACTACCCATTCTTATACTCCACCTTTGCACTTTGCTTCTTCGTCTGTTATTGATGAAACATTAATACCTGAATTCGATCCAGGCCCGCAGGGGCAATTTACGATTTCTTGGGTAACCAAGATAGAAGAGCTAACCAAATATTATAACTGGAATGACCATACAGTTGTTCGGTTAGTGACAAATAGACTAAGAGGTAATACACGTAAGTGGTATGATTCGTTAAATAAGTCATGTTTGTCATGGTGTGATATGAAAAAGCTATTAATAGAAACTTTTCCGTTCGATATTTGCTTTGGGAAGTTATTGAGTGAAGCAGCAAATTATAAATCATCACAAGGTCAAAGTTTAAGTTACCATTGTTTCGAAAAGATTTCAAAGCTGCGAAGTTTAGGTTTGGAAATACCTGAACATTTTATCGTGGATGGTGTGATCGAGGGCATTAGCGACGTAAATATTCAATTGTCGGCTAGAGCAGGCGGATTTAATTCCATAGGCCACCTGGTAGCTTATCTGAATCACGTCGATGTTACAAATATATACAGCGATGGGACTTCGAATTTAAACCGATCTTTTAAAACATCAAATTTCAAGTTGCAGACCAAACAACTAAGTCGGTGTCATGTTATAATTGCGGAGAAAATCACCGAGTTAGATCTTGTAATAGACCCATTTATTATAAAATGCGAGAAATGCAATTTATCGGGCATAAAAAAGGATGCTTGCAGGTTCCAAAATCGTAACCGCTCGTTACGTAAAAATGAAATTAATTGTATTTACCGAGAAGAAAATATTTATATTAAAACTGCTTCAATAAATACGAGGAAGCTCAAATGTTTAATTGATACAGGAAGTACTTGTACGTTAATGAAATTTTCAGTAGCCAGTGATTTAAAGTTACACCTGATAGAACGGCCTGACACAATAATTCTTAAATCATTTGCAGGAAATACCGTAATTAGCAGGATAAGAACGCGAGCTTACGCACAAATAGAAAATGTCGTTGCTGAAGTGAATATTATTGTAGTAGACTATCAAGATCTAAAGTACAACCTTTTGTATCGGTACCGACTACTTAAACCAACCTCACATTATCTTTTTAAAATATAAGAATGCCTGACTATACAAAGATATTTGAATGTAATTCGATAGAAGGCTTAAATTTTGAAAGTTTTGACACAGGGAGCTTAAATAAGTTACAAAAAGATACATTAATTGATCTATTGACGCGTTATCGAGATTGCATATCTTTTTCAATTCGTGATTTAGGAAAAACGAATGCTGTGGAAATGCACATAAAATGCACAAGTGATCCTGTAGTTTATCGACCATATCGGATGTCGATAAGCGAAAAGGAAATATTAAACGGGTTAATTAAAGAACTCTTAGAAAATAACATAATAAGAGAGTCACACTCCCCTTATGCTAGTCCCATACTTCTTGTAAAGAAAAAGACGGGCGATTACAGGATGTGTGTGGATTATCGTAAATTAAATGTTGTAACCATAAAATATAAATGATAGAGGATCAGTTGGACAAGTTGGGTGGCAACAAATACTTTATTAGTTTAGATTTAGCCTCTGGATTTTATCAGGTGCCTATGGCAGCTGATTCAATTGAAATGACGGCTTTTGTGACACCTCAATCGCATTACGAGTTTTTGAGAATGCCATTCGGCTTGGCCAACAGTCCTGCGGTTTTTCATAGACTAGTTAACAATGTCCTTGGAGACTTACGAAATAACTTGCACTACCGTACATGGACGATATTTTAATTCCGTGCAACAGTTTTGAACAAGGGTTGGGAAGAGTATAGATGGTTCTAGATGCGTTATGCAAAAAATCGTTTAACACTAAAACCAAGCAAATGCAGTTTCTTTGCGTCAAAATTGATTATTTAGGTAGAGAAATTAGTGCAGAAGGCGTACGTCCTGGTAAGCGAAAAACAGCTGCGGTGTTACAAATGAAAGAACCTGAGAATGTTAGGGAAGTTCGTTAATTTTTGGGATTATCTGGATTTTTCCGCAAATTTATAAACCGTTACGTGAATATTGTTGAACCGTTGACTAGGTTATTAAAGAAGGGGGCGCCGTGGGCTTGGTCTGACGAACATCACAACGCAGTGAAACAAAAAAGAATGTTGATGCCCTTAGTACAAACCCGGTATCTCCTGAAATGTATCCATAGACATATAATATGTCTACGAGTGTATCAGATTGACGTAACACAGGCGGATTGGTTATTAGCCGCGCAAATGCAAGATGAACAGTTGAGCAGAGTCGCAGGTATTTTGCAAGAAAAGAAAAAGGCTGAGTTTAAACAGTACTATGAAAATTATAAACTGCAGGGTGGAAAAGTTTATTGTAGGTTAGAAAATGGTAAATTAGCTTGGGTAGTACCTAGAGGTTGCAGATGGCAGATTTACAACTATACCATGATGATATGGGACATTTTGCTTTGGGAAAAACTATTAAGAAGATGTGAGCCAATTATTGGTTTGCTAACATGAGACGTATTGTCAGTAAATATATAAGGTCCTGTTTGCAATGTTTGTGTTCTAAATATAATTCAGGAAAGAAACAAGCAATGTTACATCCGATTGAGAAGACCCCCATACCATTCCATACTCTTTACGTGGACCATTTAGGCCTTTTGCAACAAGTAAAAAAGAAAAATAAGTACTTGTTGGTCGTTGTTGATAGTTTTACTAAATTTGTTGTGGTGGAACCAGGAGAGATACAAGGGCAAAACATGTAAATAAGGTAATGTACGATATTATGTACCTTTTTGGAGAGCCTTCTCGTGTCATAACAGATCAGGGAATGACATTCACAGAGAAGAATTTTCAGTTGTTCTGTGAAAATTATGGTATTAAGCATACGTTGAACGCTGTGGCCCACCACATTCAAATGATCAATGTGAGAGGTACAATCGAACAATTTTAAATGCGTTAGTCACCTCTGCGGCTGGTCATTCTGAAAATACATGGTACACATTTGTAAAAAGTGTACAAAGTGCCGCCAATTGTACTTTTAACAAGGCAATGAATGCTAGTCCCATTGAAATGTTAGCTGGGTATACTCCTAAACACATGTCCGAAGCGAGGGTTCTAAGTCAGATTCAGGCCGACTTAGAACGAATTGATTTAGCTGCCATGAGATCGAAGGCTCCCAGTAGGATAACTGAGGACCAAAAGTTACAAAAAAATACGTTTCGACAAGACTAGAGCACTAGCCAAGAAGTATCAGGTAGGAAATGTGATACTTGTTATGAGAACAGACCAACAAAACACTGGCGATAGCAGTAAGTTGGTTTCAAAGTTTAAAGGTCCGTTTAGGGTCAGGAAAGTTTTGTAAAATGATCGTTACGCTAAGAGAAAATGTCGGAAAATCCAGAAACACAGTTGTAGCAATTGATAAGATGAAGCCATGTATTGTTCTGAAAGGTAAATGGCTAAACCAGAGTAGGTTGGGATTGTATTTCAAATGTCAGGCTCACTACGAGTGAGATGGCGATTACATTTGATAACGAGGCCTACCAGAAACTAGAGTCGGTTGGGATTGTATTTCAAATGTCAGGCTCATTACGAGTGAGATGGCGATTACATTTGATATACCAGGCCTACCAGAAACCAGAGTAGTTTGGGGATTGTATTTCAAATGTCAGGCTCACTATAAGTGAGATGGTGATTACATTTGATATACCCGACCTTCCATAAATTAGAGTAGGTTGGGACTGTATCTCAGATGTCAGGCTCACTATAAGTGAGATGGTGATTACATTTGATATACCAGACCTGCCATAAATTAGAGTGGGTTGGGATTGTATCTCAGATGTCAGGCTCACTATAAGTGAGATGGTGATTACATTTGATATACCATACCTGCCATAAATTAGAGTAGATTAGGACTGTATCTCAGATGTCAGGCTCACTATAAGTGAGATGGTGACTACATTTGATATACCAGACCTACCAAAGGTTAAACCAAGCAGGGTAGATGTGCCATTTCGAATGTCGCTTTCAATATGAATGAGACGATGGTGACATTTGACGTGCTACACGAAAACACTAGCATTTCTATGTCAGATATCAGGCTCGCTTTGAGCGAGATGGCGACTATAATTGACATACAAAAAACAATCATAATAAATGATACCGATATCTAATAGATGTTCTTGATTTACAGACGATGCTGATCAGTCTGAGGACAGTCTGCATTCCAGGATGGCCGAATGTTAGACTCAGGGTCAAGGACTCCTAATACGCCGGTCCCCAGATTGACTTAGCGGGCGCCGAGTGCGTGCTTATAGTATAAACATTATTTGATAGACAATAAAGGAGTAAGATATGAATGGCATTCAATAGCGAACCATTGTATAGTACAGTATATTTTTATTAATATATTCTTGTGTTAAAGTTGGGGTTATATTATTTAATTTAGGGTGGTTTACCCCCTATCTTACACTGGGTGTTTCACCCTACTTTTACCCTAACAAAAAAGTCAATTATGTATCTTTAAACTGATTAAGTGTTAATATGTATTAATTTGCTGATTAAGCTTAAGATTTTTAACAAAAAATGTCAAAGAAGCTAATTTTAATGTGGGTTTTTGTCAGCCAATAATAATAATATGTGTGTTAATAACATTACATTGCTGATTTGCAATTTTTCGCTGAATTGAGGCCATCGATTGTTGCCTAACACTAATTAACATTATTTTCATTATCACGTAGTTGTTTTAATAATAGAAAAACATTAATTACAAATTACGTTGTGAAAAGCTATTTATTTTGCTAATTAGGTACCTATCTTTCATTTAAAGCTTACGATTTATGATGGATATATTTGACACTGTAGAAATATTAAATTTTTCAAATTCATATGTACATTCACTCGTATCAAATAATTACTATTTAACATCTACATATGTATCTCACTGCAAGCATATTATTTTGTCTGTAATCAAACGATAAAATATGCTAAAGAGAATCACATTAGACTTTTATACTTTATTTCAAAGAAAAAAATAACGAATATATTAAAAAGAAGAGAATAAATATTTCATTTTTGGATGTTTGTTTCTAAATCTAAAAGGTTTGATATCTTACAACATTCTAAACTTTAACGGTAATGAATAATTGTATGAATATAATTTCTCTCACATAATCTTATAAACGATATTTAAAATGTCTACGTGCAAATTTGTTTAAAGCTTGGAGCACATTTAGCCGGGTGGAATCGGCCCACACCGGCCAGCAAAATCAAATAGACACATTAGTACGGCTAGATCGGCCCGCAAAGAAAATTTTCAGATGTGCGCGAAATTCCTACTTCTGCAGTGTAGCTATTGTTCCTATCTAGTCTTGTAGTGTTTGTTCATTTAGAATGGTCGACGAAAAGTACCGAATACCATCGTTTATAAGCCAAACGGTCTACCTATTACTCCTGTCTAGTCTTGTACATAATATCACAGATTAACCTTAATCTGTGATAATATATACTATAGTGTTCGTTCATTTAGAATGGTCGACGAAAAGTACCGAATATCATCGTTTTTAAGCCGAACGGCTCCTAGGGCTGTTTGCCGAGCGGACTCTGCCAGGATAAATATGCGCACGGCCATTTAAAAACATGTAATTCATTCCTTCAGCATTTTTGCTGGCTGGTGCGGGCCGATTTCACCCCGTTAAATGTTCAAGCTTTAGCCCTATTTATTCCTAACTTAGAGCGACTGAATATACATTTCTCAAGCTGATCCTTAGTATTTTATCATGCGATGTTGTTATATACTCACTTGTGCATTTTTTTAAGAATTTCTGAAATAACACAATTTTTTTTCTCCGAAACACCTCGGCGGACGAAAAATTCGAATTAGACTTTTTTATTTGCATTTTCGAACTACATTTTCCCTTAAAGTTTTAAAACACATTTTCCGTTACTTCTCGAGTCGAACTTTAAAAAATCTAAATTAAATTATTTTTCCGACAAAACCGTTCAATTTGTAACGAAATTGTAAGCCATTTCATTCCAGTTTGTTGTTGTTCGCGATGAATTAAGTTTCTGCCAGTCTAGTTCAGATGGCGCCACTGATTTCTACTGGAACAATTGGTTTGGTAGATTTTTACGCTTATAAAAAATGCCAAAGTATCTATTTGTCTTTATTGCTTACACCGTACTCTCAAATGTTAGTCACTTTCCAAACTATATTCGAGTTTAGGTAGCAGAACCCTACGGTGCTACTTACTTCTTACTAGTGTAGCGTTCTGAAGCCAACAGCTGTAGTTCAGCGGTCTGGTAAAATTTATATGTTATTATCGTGTAATTTTATGATCATTATTTAAAAAGTTGCTATATTGATTTAACGTACCTTTGAGTTAATTTTCATAATAATATTGTACCGTATTTATCTTAATTTACGCCTTGGGCGAATTTGCTTTTCGGTGATGAGTTCTCCTTGGTTGTTCTTTGGAACCGCCATCATTAATATTTATTAGTATCGATTTATCGTGCCTTGTTGGCAATTTATCTAATATCCCTCTGATATTGTAATAAGTTCGTGTGCTAATTTAAACTAACTTTCGGTTATTGTAAATTTTAGATTTACCCGGCAACGGATGTCGTCATTTTGTATCGTAGTTAGTTGTTTTCTGTATTTGTCTGTTGATGTTTTAGGTCACTTGGCTACGTTGGTAGCTCTGTGAAAAGTGGTGACTGGTGACATTTGGAGATTGGTACCCCTTTTTGGACTAAACCCATTTGTTTATAACCTTTGTGAGAATTACCTAAAGTGGTGCATTTGTTTTGTGGTGGATCATTTTATACCAGTGCATATATTTACCAACCAGACCTCAGTAACATAAGATTCTTCTAAAATTTAAAATATCGTGTGCTTACTTAAACGTTTACTTAGTATTTAGTCAGGAACGCTGCTCTAGTGGAGCTTTGCCTAGTTCTCTGGCAAAGATACCTGCCTGGTTATCTGGCAATTGATTAACTTTTGATTATCTGCAGTAAACATATAGTCAAGCTATATATCTTCATTTCACTTTATCTGGAATTCATTATTACCTCTCTACAAGGAACTAATAAATAATTTAATTTAACGTTACCTTTAATTTGAAAATTATATTGTTTTATATTTAGCAAATATTTATTTACGTTATCTTTCTAGTTGTCTGTCTGCATACAGACGTTCTAAATTCTATTTTCTTGAAGACTACCTTCTTTTAGTAAAAAATATCTTAAAATATAGTGAACACCTATTTCACTTTGTTTATTATCATAGCTACACCTAGTTTATTTGTTGGACTAGAATTTTTTTCTATTTAACTTAACTTTTATTGCTACTTAAGTTAGTTGAAGTCCTCAACTTCCTAAAATATTATGGGATACCGATCCTAGTTTGTTTAGTTTGCAATTTACTCGGGGATGAGGTATGGACATCCGTTTAATTTCCGATATTCAATCAGTGAAGTTAAGCAGCACTGATCGAGTCCGGCAATTGGATGGATGACCGATAGCTCGTCTAACAGTCGGTAGGCTGTCAACAGACAATCCCGGGAAGGCCGCTAGCCTGATGCAGGCGGAGAGGCGAGCCCGGGTGGAGGGTCGAAGAGACCTACCCAGGAGGTTTGCCACTCTGCTAGCGGTGCAGGCGGGCAGGCCCAGGCGGGTTAGTTGACAGTCGAAGACCGTGGTTCGGAGTCCACGCTAAACTGTAGGTCCCTAGGTAAAAAGGGCCCATTGTGGCCTACTTGCCTAGTAAAATAAGTAGCTACTACTACTACTTGCAATTTACTCTGTAAATTTGTGTTAACTCTAATATTTTGTGTACGTAGCTGGACAATTCAAACGTCACAGCTTTTTACTTTGTTTTGCCTATGATACTCATCTCATAAAACTATTTCCTTTTTATGTAAATACCTGGACCATGAGAAGAGGATAACTGGTGGATCGAATTGATCATTATATACTGCGTGAAGCAGAAAAAGGATATTTTATACAACTGGCAGTTCGTGTCAAGGATAACTGCAGTACTGACAGTGGTGATTCACACTAACACCGAACCCATTAACAGCTTAGCCGTTGGTGGATTCTTCGCTGGACTAACCCATTTGAAGTTACGCAAGATCTTCGTCCCCAGTGAACGTTTATATTTGGTCATCTTTTTTTTTGTTTATTTTTTTGGTCTTCAACCAAAACTAGGTTTTTAACTAAAAGAGGCCATCTTAGCCTATGCAAATTTTTGTACATATTCTTACAAGTTTATTATACTTTTTATTAAATAACATATTTTTATTCGACTTCCTTCTCAACAGAATTCAAGTACCGGTCAATAAGTACAACCCCCAGCTAATTGTGTTATGCCAGCAATTGGACGGGGGGGGGGGGGGGTGTATTTTCGATACCTGGCGAATAAGACTTTTTTGGTCCAATAAATCACCTCTTAATACTGCTAACACCCTGTATAACTCTAACCAGATAATGATGCCGCTTTTTTTGGGGGAAACGTCGCAAGACAATACAGAAATTCTTTGATCATAGGAAAGTCAAGCGCAATTAGCATTTACTCAATCCCAATGTCATAAATATACAAAGTTGACAAAACGTGAATTTCGGTTTTAAAAAAATCAAATTTTTTGCATGATAAATCAGATCCTATGATCGAATTTTTGCGTTGTCGTATATTTATATCAATTAGTGCCTTAAATAAAAATAAATATTACATTGACTTACACTCTCATTTCGTCGTACAGGTAGATTTTACAGGAATATAACTTACCTGAAACAGAAAAGGATTAAATTAGCAAATTACAAACACATAAGAAAGAATTTTAGGATTATTAAATTGTTTATTTCCGTAGTAATAGCTAGTAGCTATTGTCAGTTTTTGGTACTTGACCTACTGATTACTTATTATGTCTTGTGCTATTAATCTCTTTACACGTCTCTTTGGCATCAGCATTTGACAAAATAATTTTCTTCTTTATAAAGACCATTGCTTGGGTATGTGGATATAGTCTTTATATAGTCTTTATTAAATATAATTTAAAGTCCTGTTACACATAAAAAAAAATTAAAAAGAATAAATTGTAAAGTATTTGATTACAAAGTTCTTGTTCAGATAAGCTTGTTTATGTATCGCACATATTCTGTTAAATCCAGGACATGACGTGGTTTTATTTATAGCATTGTCTGAAAAAGCACGCAACTATTTTTTTATTTATATTCTTTCTATTTTTGTACTAACCAGTTGAATTATTTAATATTTATTAAAGTTTATAGAACTTATTAAATAATACTCAAATACATTTGCCGAGGTACATTATAAATTACCCACCCCTTATCATCTTTATTATTGCCTCTAGAAAAAAGAAGTTTTAAATAAAAATTGTGTGGTTATGACTGAATTTTGTTAAAATGCTATCAAAAGTACAGTAGTGTGCAGATTTCAGGGGATACAAAAAAATAATATATTTTTTTAATGGGATACCCTGTATATTATTAAATTTTTGGAATGAACCTTTGTTCCTGATTTCAAAAATATACCATATGTTACCCCTACCATATACCGTTTTTGAGTAATTAAACGTCGAATATGTTAGTTAAACTAGTTACTGTAAATATGGAAAAGTTAACATTATTAAAGTGAGCTATGAAAATGACAACTATTATGTTTAATAAGTGACATTTCTTTAATGAAATAATCAAAATGGTTTATAGCGAGGAAGAAAAAAACGAAATAGTTCCTTGTTATAAATAACAAAAATAAACGTGCAGCAAAAATAGCATATAGGGTGTTGTATTCAAATCGTCCAACACCATCAGAAAATACGTTCAAAAATATTTACCGAAAGGTGAATAATACCTCCAGTTTTAGTAGAAAAAAAGGGTGTAGTTCTTCAAGCAAACCAGGAAGAACAGCTAGATGTACTGCTTCATTTCGAAGGTAAGCCCATCCACATTTATTCGCAAATAGACTTTTTTTGAAACATTGTATTATTTTTTAGAAAATTCTGAATGTAGTATAAATAATGCAGTCGTCAATTAGGTAAAAGTTATTCCAAAATCCAACGTAGGTTAAAAAATAACAGCTACAGACCATATAAAATTTTACCCGTACAAGTTTTAACAGAGGCTCATAAAAGGAAAAGGCTGGACTTTTGCCGCCAGATGATCAAAAGTTGGATGAAGATCCCGATTTTTTTACTAAAATATTATGGACTGATGAATCATCCTTTTCTACGGCAGGAGTTTTTAATAGGAAAAATAGAGGTGGTGGGAAAACAAGCACAACAGAAATAAATTGGTAAAACAAATAAAAAAATCAGGAAGAAAAATTGTGTGGAATTTTCAGAAACAAAATTGTTGGGCCTATATTTTATGATTATACTTTAACTGGAGTTACCGATCTGGAAATAATTATCCCAGAAGCAGAAAATATTCTTTTGCAGAATTTTCCGGAAGCCGAACTTGATGATATGATTTGGATGCAGGATGGGGCAACTCCGCATAGTGTCCTACTCGTTCGAGATCATTTGAATAATGTATTCCCAATATGGATAGGGAATAATGGACCTATTAAATGGCCACCTAACAGTCCGGATTTGACCTCTACGAATTCATTTTTTTGGGGATTTCTACAAGAAAGACAATAATAATAATAATAATAATAGTATTGGAAGTCATTAAAGACAGGATTCGACTTGAAATAAACAATCTGAATGTAAATAATGAAGCCATTTCCGATGCAATTATAAATATAAGAAGACGTTATCAATTATGCATTTACAATAATGGTGAACACATCGAACATCTTTTATGAGATCATTTATTTATATTTAAATTTCCCAAACAAATCTTTGGTATCTATTTTGTATAAATATTGGGTTTTTTCTTCCTCACTGTAAACCATTTTGATTATTTCATTAAAGAAATGTCACTTATCAAACATAATAGTTGTCATTTTCATAGCTCACTTTAATAATGTTAACTTTTCCATATTTACAATAACTAGTTTAACTAAGATATTTGACGATTAATAACTCAAAAACGGTATATGGTAGGAACAAAGGATCAGTCCAAAAATTTAATAATATACAGGGTATCCCATTTAAAAAAATATACAATTTTTTTGTATCCCCTGAAATCTGCACGATACTGTACTTTTGATAGCATTTTAACAAAATTCAGTCATAACCACACAACTTTTATTTAAAAATTTTTTCCCTATAGGCAATAATAACGATGATAAGGGGTGGGTAATTTATAATGAATAATCCTGTACGTATATATTTACATCACAAACAATCGATAAACAGCAATTGAAATCGTTTCCACTTATGTTGATATTATGATGAATGAATTTAATTAATTCAAACATAATTGTAAATTGTGAAACGCATGTAGCGGATATGAGGTGTAGGTGGCCCACTTTTTCTCTATTTAATAACTAATTCGAACAAAATTAGAAGTTTATACGCCACACTGACCTATTTTATTCCGATTTTGGTGGTCATAGCTCAATTATTTTTATCTATCCAAACTGAAAGAATTTTTGTTTGGTTAATTATTTCCACACAGATTATTTTTAATGCTAAATGTTTATTGAAATAATTGACTATGAACTGTAGAACTCAATACACTTTTACCCAAAGAAATCTAGATTTCCTAAAGAGGGTTGGTTACTAAGCGGATTTCGCGATCAACGAACATATTTTAAACAAAACAAACACTTAAAAACACATATCGGTAATAACAATAAATACAAAAAAATCAGGGTTGATAAAAAACGTTAAAAAAAACAAAACATCTTGTTTTTTTGTTTGTTTATAACAGCACCCCACTATCAAGTCTAGTATTTATAAATTTAAATAACACTTCAAACGTTTTGTTTCCATAGATATTTAAATCACGATTTTCCTAATTATTACTATTTTTAAATGAAAAATTACGATTTTGTATTTATTACAAATATTTTCTTGTTTACAGAAAATAAAAAATCTCGGCAAAAAAACCATAAACAGGTAAATAATTAATAAAATTTTAATAAACTAAAAAACTGAGTTCAACAATTTAAAAATAAAAACAACGCGATATCGTACATTTGGGAGGAAACGAAAAATATATATATAAAGCAAAAAATTTTATTTTATTAAAAAAATAACATACCTAATTTATTTAACTAAATTAAAGAAACATATTTTAAAAAAAATTTTTATTGGATTAAACAGGAAAAGAACATGCATATTAAATTAATTATATTATTATTACAGTTATATCTTTATAATGGTATCCGAAAAACTAATTTTTCTACGACCGCAGCCGTGTAGAAAATCTGAATTTCTAACATGCAAAGTAATATAGAAAATGTCCTTTTTATTTTACTTTACAATCCACATTAGTGTGTGTTATTTTCATTTGAAGTGAATATAAGTAAAATAAATGTTTAAAACGTTTTGAACTGTTTAAAACAACCTTATTTTAAACATGTTTTTTGTGTTTGAAATGTGTTTTAAACACTTGTTTTAAACATAACAGCACTGCAAAAAAATTTTACTTGGATTTACCATCTTCCTTCAGCATTCAGTATTAACTAAAAAAAATCGAAAGATAAGGAACCACCATGAATAAAAAGCCCTGCGGTCGTTATAGATGAGACCCACAGAAAACAAAAGGCGTGTTCGTACCGCAGCACGGAGAAAATCTCAGCCTTACACATGTATAAGTCAAAATTATGAAAGCAGATTTAATATTTTATCCGTAAATTCCATAGATTCATGCTCTCAAAACCCAAGGAGGCTGCTGTTTGCTAGAAAAATGGTGATTTTATTTAAAGAGTTTGGCGAAGAAAATTATTTTCATATCAATAGGTCGGTAAATAAATACAATTTTAGTTATTGGTGTCACGGCAATAAAAAAAAAACACATCAGAAACCCGCCCACAGCCCAAAAGTGACAGTATAGGCCCCAATGTCAGTTGCGAGCATAATTGGCTCTTATTTTTTGATAATGCGTGGACAGTATTTGCAACTTCTGTCAGGTACAAAAAAATGCTAGTGCTGACACACACAGGAAAAAGTAAAATCGGTTAATCGGTTTCCTCAAAAAACCGGTTTCGGATAAAACCAGGTATCCAAATATAGATCAAAACCGGTTAATCAGGTAACCGGATAATCGGTTACTCGGATACCGGTTGCCCGAAAAGTCAACTATTCGTATACAAAAAAACCGATTATTCGATTATCCGAAAACCGCTCAATCGGTTATGCGAAAATCGATTAATCGGATACTTGAAAAACTGATTAATAAGAAAACAATTTTATAAAACTATTTATGTGCTAGTAAACTTGGCGAGGTCGGTAACATCCAAAATTAATGCAAAGGGGGCTGAAAACATTGGTGAATGTAACACCAACACACATTAGTATATTTAACTAGCGATCACAAGAGTAAAAGGATATTACCATTACCAACTAGACTATCGATCTGGACGTTATTCCTGTCAGAAATAAAAACTGTTTTAAAATCGTTGTTTTTGCTCCCAACATTACTGTCCTATAAAGTATTTAAAAATATATATATTTAGCAAATCTCTGCGCCAAAAGGATTATTACATGAAAACATATAAACAAAAAAACTCTCGTGTTTGAAATTACTAAAAAAAGAAATAAAACAAATTTTTCTCTAATTTTGAGAACAGAGTATTCCGCTACCTCCCAATCTCTAATTCTATATCAATATTGCATAATACGAGACGAGACGTTGAAGTTGAAAATACAAACTGCCCGCTTGTAGTTTCAGACATCAACAACATTTGAAAAAAAAAGAAACGCATATTAATTGATTATTCGAATAACCGGTTGTTTGATTATTTCAATACCCGAATAACTGGTTAACCGAGTGGCCGGTTTTCGATTTTCTACAAAACCGCGAATAATCCAAAACCGATTAACCGGTTATCCAGAAAACCGGTTTCAGTTGCCAGCACTCCCTCAACTTCAAGATTTCGACGGTTTCTATAACGAAACAGGGTACCACAAAGAGATGGGACAACAGCATATACTGTCAATACATCTATGGAAGTCCTTAGGGCACTGTTTTCGGAAAAAGTAATCTTCAAATGAGAGGGCTTTAATTGGCCGCCGAGAAGCCCCGACTTGACCTCTATGAATGATTTCTTATGGGGTTATCTCAGATTCAAATTTTACTAAGAATCTCACGTTAACATCAATGAGTTTAAGAAGAAATAAATATCCAACATATGATTTTTGTTCAAGTTATCGAAAATTCCAGATCCTGACTGATCGAAGTTGAAAAAGCGAGGGCAGAGATTGGATCATGTTACTTTTCGTAAATAAATTTCCCAAGTGTGTACTTACTTCATTGTTCCTTTTTCAGTTTGGAAATACAAAAATTACGGAAGTTCTGTTTAATCAAACCTGTGAACAATCCTAAACACCTGTCAGTAATCATAATAATAATAATAATAATACGTTTATTTCTATGGACTTTTACAAAGTATTAGAATACAGTCAACTAGACAAAAAAAATAATAAAAGCAATACTAACATTTTTTAATACAAATAGAAATAAAACATAAACACAAATATGTATAATGTGACACAATAGACTGGAATATGGAAACTAACAATACACAAAAAAAAACAAGAACAAGATAATATTCCTTCTCTTATCAGTTGGTATCGATAATATCAGTGCTTAAGTACTCATCAACCGAGTAAAATGAATATTTCAATAAAAGTGATTTAACTTCTTTCTTAAAACGATGAATGACATTAATTTTTTTAATATACGTTGGTAACTTATTAAACAATTTTATGGACATTAATTAAGGACCTTTTGCTACTATGGATAACGTATGAACTAGTATGTTCAAGCTGTGATTTTGTTGCAGGTTACGGCCACTACTAGAGCAAGTGTTATTTTTACTGCTAAACTGGTTTAAATTAGTTTTTACATACACTACATACACAGTTTAGAATGCATAGTGAAGGAGCAGTTAAAATTCCCAGTTCGCTGAAAAGGAGTCGGCACGAATGTCGGGAAGGTTTAAACTACATTGTTGGTACAATTTTTTTTTGAGGTGTAAACCAATTCGTTAAATCGATAACAGTTCCCCTCGCAAGGAAATACAATAATTCAAATAAGACTGAACATATGCAAAGTAATACATTTTTAAAATCTCTATATTTACAGAGTAGCTGCCAAATAATAAAAGAATGGGTAGATAATTGATTCGTTACAAAGTCTATATGATTTCCCCACTTTAAAAGAGAATCCATATGAACTTCAGGAAATTTGACGTTATCTTGTGTCACAGAGCAATTACCAATTTTAAATAACAGGCTGTAGTCAAGTGTTCTAATAGAAAAAACTAATAAGTTACTTTTTACATTATTGAGGGCTAAACCTGTGGTAGCACAGTAATTCTGAATAGAGCTTATGGCATTAGTAGCTTTAACGCTGAGCTCATTTATATTATTCGACCCTACCGTGACGGACGAGTCATCAGCAAAAAGTGATATAAAAACATCTCCCATGTAAAAGGCGATATTATTTATATAAAGAATGAACGATAGTGGCCCCAGAATACTTCATTGAGGAACACTAGTGGAAACCGTAAGGGGGCTAGACGTAAAGCTTTTACCAGCATCTGTTATTACAGCGGATTGGGTTCTTCCCGTTAAATAGGATTATATCCAAGTTAATGCTGGCCCACGAATTCTAAAAATTTTCAGTTTTGTTCAAAAGTAATTTATGATCAACCGTATCAAAAGCACGTGTTAAATCGAAAAACAAACAAGATGTTTTTGTTTTGTTTTCAAAATTATTCAAGATATAATTGTAAAGCGAGAATACAGCATCTTTGGTTGACAAACCTTTTCGAAAGCCAAACTGATATGATGATAATAAGTTTTGTTTAATTATAAAATCATTTAGTCTTATATAATAAGATTTTTCAAACGTTTTTGAAAAAACTGATAAAAGTGCAATTTGAGATAATGGATTTGTCATTTTTTTGTAATTTTTTAGAATAGCAGGAAAAACACCCTGTAAAAATGATAAGTTTACAAGGTACGTTACCGGTTTAATAATGTATTCAGCTACTTTCAATAAGAGCGAGCAGGGGTATGTCGTCTTCACCAGATGAATTTTTTTGTTGAAACAGTCTTTATAATATTAAGCATTTCATTAGTACTGAACGGGTTAAAAAAAATGGACACATATTATCAGTTAAATCTTTTATAGAATTAATAAAAAAAAGTATTAAATGCATCTGCAAGTAGGTAGGTACAGGCTTTTACGTTTTTCTACATTTGTGATATATCAAAATACATATAGGTAAATATATGCAAATTTACTTTCACAAATTGTATAAAAATCAATTTTTAATCGTTTATATTATCATAATTTAAATCCAACTGACTCATTCATTACTGATAGTGATTATATAAAAGTTATTACCCATATTTTTATTATCTATGAAATTATCTAATAATCTAATAAATAAAACATCAACAGTATGATGCAATTATTTATGATCGTATACATTTCAATAGACTGAGTTACAAATTGTTTTTAAATCTGACGTCTTCATGTTCATGTTGAAACTTACGGAAGGGCTTGTATGTAAATATGGTTTTCGTCAATGCCTAGATATACAAAAAAAAACTCTTGATTTTACCTTTATCCGCCGTCATTCACCTTTTCAATGTCGCAAGTCAAAAAATAAACAATGAATTCTAACTTTGTTAAATGGTCACCAGAGAACGCATAATTTTTTGGAAATGCTCTAGTAACGTGCTTCTGTTTAAAAATCATGACATTTTCCAACTTGAGTCACAATAACTAAAGATTAGAAAGTAGCGATAAATTTCAGAGACGACTTTTACTTAGACATAACATTATATTGTAAACACCTAATGAAATATTCCCAAACAATATGAAATGATAAAATATATTATGTGTCATCCAACGAATCTATTTTCTTTAGAAAAATGGGAACAACAAATTTAAGGTTTTTATCAGGTAACCGGACGGCTGGCAGTTATAAAAACAATTACTTACTGACCGACGAGGCTTGATTATTGTCGAGTGTCCAATAGCAATTCATAGATTACAGCAGGGTTGCGACGATTTAAACAATTTGTAACGTAAGTAGGTTAATCATATATGAGTAATTATTCATGATAAGACAAACAGAAAAATTCTCATAAAATTCCTTTATTGGTGTGACCGGTTTCGTGAACAAGTAAATGTGAAGTAAATTTACTTGTCCGGTACTACCGGTCACACCAATAAAGGAATTTTATGAGAATTTTTCTGTTTGTCTTATCATAAATCAATTTGATTTAAATCATGATTTAAATCAACTGATTTTTTTAAATTTAAATCATGATTTAAATCAAATTGTGTAAAGCCAGTAAATCAAACTTCAGAAAATTTAAATAAAAAGTATAGTCTATTTAAAAACTAGATACAAATTAAACTGAAAAAAAAATTCAAATAAAAAAGAAAAGAAGAGTTAGGTTACATATAAAACAAAAGTTACCTTCTTAAATGTACATTATAAATTGGGTGTCTACTTAAAAGCAGAAACATAAAGTAAACAAATTAAACAGAACCAACACTGAAAGAATAAAACATGATTTACTCCAAAACAAAAATTTTAAATTAGGTTAATTATTGTAAAGTATGTACAAAAAAACTAATTTAGCTGCTTTTCGGTCCCTAAACGATTTCGAATCTTAGAATGAATCAAACCAAATGTCGAAAATATTCTCTCAACCGAGGCTGAACTAGCTGCAGCAGAAAATAGTTGCTTGTCAATAATATCAATATTTCTTTGGGATTTCCACCAGTCCAAGGGTTTTGTGTTTATAAGAATTTCTTCGTGAAACATAATATCGGCAAAAGGCTCAGATTTTGCTATAAATTTAATAATCAGTGGTAGTAAACCACTTTCGGGATATAATTCATTAGCGGCTTCTAAAGCACGATTCTTTTCGCTTTCTGTTAATTTATGCTTTGTTTTCGTAAGGTCTAGAATGAAGGCTAACAAATGGTATGAGGTGATACACTGACCGTATCGGTATTTAAATATTTGCATTTGCCTCAAGTTAATTTCAGTTTCGTCAAAATGCGACTCAAGAATTTTAAATTGTTCTACGACGTCTGATAAAATTGCATCGTTTCTTTGAAGCCTATCAAGTGCAACAGATATACTCGTACGTGTTAGTAGTGATAAGTAATCTTCAGCAGTTCTTTTTAAATAAATGTTTGATATTTTCTGTCTTACTATGATGTCAATTTCATTTTTATGTTCCTCGCTAATTTTAAAAAGTCTGGGCCATGATTTAACGAAACTTTCTAAGCAGTGGCAAGTGAGTTCCATCTTACGTCAGAAGGTAAAGTAAGTTTTTTTCCTCCTTCTTTTGCGTATATAGCAGAGGCAAAAAGATTGTTTCGGAAGTATTTCACAACGAACGTAACGTGTTCCTTAATTTCACTAATTTCCAAATCCTTACATAACAAGTTTAAAATGTGTGGAGCACAACCGTAAGTAATAACATTTAGTTCTGTTGACTCTTTAATTTGGTTTCTCATAGCATTCATATTGGCAGCATTATCCGTCACAAAACTGCTTACTGTACAGATATAGTCAACGTTTAGAGTTTTAATTAAGTTTGTTGCAAGTTCTGTTAAATATACAGATGTATGTGGATTTCCAGATGTGTCTATCGTGTCTACTAAAAAGGAAGACCTATTTTCCGTAGTTACAGATGCACATATTATTGGTTCATTATGTATGTTGGACCATCCATCCAATGACAGACATACTGAACTTCCTGATAAATCTTTAAAACATTTACTTAATGGCGTAGAAGATAAGAGCGGCTGTGGGGTACTATCTTCCTGTGCATCTTGTTGTAACGTGTTCAATTGTATCTGTAATAAAAAACAAGATTGTTATGTTGTTTAAATCCAGCTACACACAGACAGGCATAGATACTATACTTTGTTCTTAAAACTAGGAGTGAAAGTCACATTTGCACAGGGAAAGTTACTAGAAATCTAGAAAATGCACTAGATCGTTTTAACGTTAATTTGAATCTAACACTGACGTAGTTTTCCACGAAACACCAAAACACTGCACTCGACGCGCGTTTCGCCAATTAAGTTGGCATCATCTGGACATGATTAAAAATAGGTTTAATCATCTTCAGATGATGCCAACTTGGTTGGCGAAACGCACGTCGAGTGCAGTGTATAGTGTTTTGGTGTTTCGTGGAAAACTACGTCAGTGTTATCTTCGCATCAAAGGTTCCAACCCATTCCAGGTCGTAGAAATAGATCGACGTTAAATAAGTAAATTTAAAAAAAAGTTCACTTAATATTTTGTCTACTAAGAAGTTATAATTATAAATAAAATAACACTATACTTACATTGGACACTGTTCCTGAAGTAGAGGGACCTTCATTATTTGTTTCTACACTTTCTACATTACGCGAAGCACATTTTTTTCTAGTGGACTTTCAGTCGGTCCACAAGTCCTTGCACTTCTACATTACACTTTTTACATGTAGCTCTATTACCACTTTTTCCATCAAGCTTACTTGATTTTTCAATAAAATATTGCCAAATAGGATCTTTTTTCCTTCCACTTCTATTAGAGGACATGTTAAAAAATTATTTAATATTTAAATACTATAAATATAATCACTCCGACTCACTTTCTAACTTGTTACGCGTTACGTGAAAAATTAGCAAATAATGGCAATTCGCATCATCCCCGCGCATTATAAAGACAGGCGAATTTTCAAGTTCTGACAGGAATTTTCATGTATGCTCTTATTTTACAATTATAGATACAAGGTACACAATTTATTCCATTTGTAAGTTTAAACAAAAACTATCTCTGTAAATATAAGTACTAGATACATTGTTAATGTCAATTATATTATGTTATGTTTATGTAAAGAAATAAATAAAAATAAAAAAAAAATCATAATTTTTTGATTTTTTTTAAATCGTGATTTTTGATTTTTTTTTTAAATCATGATTTTTTTCAACCCTGGATTACAGGCGGATCGTGTTTCTTAGCTCACGTTTACGTCCACTGCTCCATGTTGAAAATGAATACACCAATGACTTCGTAGTCATTGGAATACACTCTAAATACGTAGTATTTATAAAGCGTCTGTCTATATGTGAATAACACGTACGTACGTAAACAGTGCGAAATTAAAGATAATCGAAGTTAACTTTATTAAAAGGTCTCGTTCAATTTTTGCAAAAGTGTATTAGTGGGCAGTATAATAATGTTCAGGTGCTATCGGAAACGACACTATATAGGAATAAAATATTTTTCAGAGATGTGATTATGAAACAAAAAAATATATTCTGATCTAAATGGCAAATACGTCTAGATTACCGTGAATGAAACCACCAATGCTTGCGCCTGAAAGGTGGCGAAATGTTCTTGTGGGTGCATTAATAGTAATATACTTTTACTGGGTGATCGTTAGTTCAAAATACATGTGTGTGTTATAATAATAATAATAATAATAATAATAATAATAATAATATTGGGGTGCAAAGGACCGGCAGGGGTGCAAAGGACCGGCAACCTCCACGTTGGTGCACCCTGGACAGGCAGAGGCAACTCTGCCTGACTAATGCCGGCCGGGAGTACGAGGGCTAACCACCCTGGTACTCCTACTGCTATGGGTTCCTTACAACCTAAGAAGTGCCCCTCACAATCGACCTCAGTCGGATGGAGGTCAGGGACAGATGGGAGGGGCCTTACCGGACGGTCCAAACGATAACGACACCGCAATTGTACATGGACGCTTTAAGTGGACGAGGGAACTAAAAGATGACTTGCTGACCTGCCGCGAGAGTAGCGAACCTGAGCGAAGGGGATACATGGCGCGATTGCATGCACTTTGGTGCGAAATGCATCCAGAGCATCGCGCCTTCTCTCAACAACACCTGAGAGATCAAGTATCCTTCTTGCGCAGGACAGGTTACGTAAGGGCACCCCGTCAGCTGGAAGAACTGCCAGCCGCAGTCCCACCGCGGCAATTACCAGCTGATGGGGAACATCCTTTAGAGTTCACCGACGTAGACTTAAGGACGAGGGTTAGCCTTAACACCAGGGCTAACCTAAAGCCACAAGACCTGGCTAGAATGGACGCGGTCATCGATGAGGAAATTCCGGAGGATGTAGACATCTGGCAAATCAACTGTGCCGTGTACAACGCCGCGAAGCAACTCGTCCCCCGTGAGAGGTCAACCAATCACGGGGTCGAGAAAGCCAAGCGGCGTGTACAAAAAATCGAGGGCAAAATACAGTCGGCCAGACAACACGCTTCTCGGATCCAGAGTGTGGTGGAATATAAGACGACTGGTAGAGTCTTTACTCCCAGAATCCGGCGCATAGCAGCCGGATTAAGACGTCAACACCATACTCTAAATCTGACAGTGATGCTTACCATCAAGCAGCACTGTCTAGATAGGATCCGAGCGCTCATGGCGATAAAGAAAACATTGAAGAGGCGGGTCAGGAGTATGGAACAAAACACTTTGTTCCGTACGAATCCTTCCCGCCTCTTTCAAGAGCCACAGCGTGTTGTCGAGAATCCGCCGACTGTAGAAGATGTCGAAACCTTCTGGAAGGGAACCTACGAAACGACGCGTCCATTCAATAGCGACACTCCAGCAATAGCACACTTCGAGGCTCTGTGCCACAGACATCTTGAAGAGCCAGAAGAAGTGTGCCCGGCAATCAGTACGGAGGAAGTCCAACAAGCGCTTGTTGGTACCAAGAACTTCGCTGCCCCGGGCCCAGACGGCATTAACAACTGGTGGTGGAAGAAATTTCCTTCCACTCACCGCCGTCTGGCGCGAGTTTTCAACTTATGGTTGAACGAGGGGCAGCAGATTCCGGACTGGTTTGTCGAGGGACGTACTGTGCTTATCCCCAAAAAGGGGGATCTTTCCGACCCGAGGAATTATAGGCCGATCACTTGCCTTAACTCCTGCTACAAGATATTTACACGTATCTTGTATGCTAGGACGCTGAGGTCTGTTGATCCGGTCTTCCAGCAGATACACGAACAGCGTGGTTCCAAGAAGGGCATGGCAGGTTGCAAGGACAGCCTGCTGATAGACCGCTGTATTACACAGGATTCTGTGCAATACAAGCGGAATCTATCGATGGCCTGGATTGATTACCGCAAGGCATTTGATACAACATCACATGAGCTATTGTTGTACTTGCTCGAATGCCTTGCGGTACCAGCACCACTAGTGAGATGCATAGAACAGCTGCTGCCGCTCTGGAAGACCCGCTTCACCATAACATCAGGTACACAGCGGGTTACGACAGAGCAGGTGGCATTTAGGAGAGAGGAGTTTTCCAGGGTGACTCCCTGAGTCCTCTCCTCTTCTGCATCTCACTGCTGCCGTTGTCTGTTGGACTCCGCCAAACCCGCGGATATCAATGTGGGCCACCCAGCGACCGGAGGCATAAGGTCACCCATCTATTTTATATGGATGACCTTAAACTTTATGCCTCCGGAGAGCGCGAACTACAAAACGCTCTTAGGGTGGTCGAAGAATATACGCGGGCAATTGGTATGGAGTTCGGGTTGGACAAATGTGCAGTCGTCCACCTCAAGAGAGGACGATGCGGGGAATTTTCTGAAGATGCGCAGCTCGCAGACGGAAGCATCCTAAGGCATCTGGATGCCGGAGAGACCTATACATATCTGGGTGTGCAACAAAGGCACATCCAGGATGTATTACAAATAAAAGATTCTCTCCGCGGCAAGTACAGACACCGCCTCCGAAAGATTTGGTCTTCCGAACTTTCGGGGAAGAACAAGGTGTCTGCAACTAATATGCTTGCCGTTCCGATTCTGCTCTACTCCTTCGGAGTAGTAAAGTGGAGGGTAGATGAGCTGCGTCAATTAGACAGAGATACCCGCAAGATGATGAATATTCACAGAAGTATTCATCCTAGATCGTCCGTTCCTCGTGTGTACCTCCCACGTCAACGGGGGGGCCGAGGACTCTTGAGCCTGGAGTGTACGCATGGCAGAGTAGTACTGAGTATGGCATGTAACATACTCAGGAGCTCAGATCCCCTCTTGCGGTTCGTAAAACATCATGAAACTGTAGGAGTGGGAGCAGGATTGTTCAAGGCAGCAAAAAGAGCCGCAGATGAACTCGGTCTCGCATTTGACATCAGGCGAGGAGGCCGGCGAGGTGCTGATGTTGAGTCAGTCACCGAACTTCAGCCAAATCGTCTGAAAGCCCGAATTAGAGCTGCCGAACAGGAAAATCTGTTTCGGCAGCATGTCGATAAACTCCAGCATGGTGTCTTCTATAAGAACATAGAAACACTGGGTTTATCGACCAGGCTGACCTTCGCCTTTCTAAGGTCAGCAGGGCTTAAGTCGGAGACCGAGGGATTCATTATGGCCTGTCAAGATGGTGTTATCAACACCTTGGTCTACCGTAGCCGCGTGTGGCGTGTAGAGGTTCCTGATATCAACTGCAGGACCTGCCATCAGGCGCCGGAATCGCTCATGCACTTACTTTCTGCATGCCCTATATATGCGATTTCGGCCTACATCCACCGACATAACGCGGCTTTACGAGTGCTATACTACCATCTAAGGCACTCGTACGGGGTAGACCAGACACCAGTGCTGCCTTACGTCCCCGGAGATATTGAGTCCGTTGTCGAGAACGAGAAATGCCGGATTTACTGGAACTACTCGTTCCCGACTGTCAGGCTAATCCAAGCCAACAAGCCTGACATAGTCCTCCTCGACCATCAACTCAAGGTGATGTATGTTATCGAGTTCTCGGCACCTGCGGAGAAAAACATCACCTTGAAGGAGGAGGAGAAACGGACCAAATATCGCGATCTCCGGTACGAGCTCCAAGTGCTGTACCCAGGCTACTCGGTCAAAATGGTCGTCCTTATTATCGGTGTACTCGGAGGGATAAAGCCTACGCTGCTCTCGGAACTGAAGATCATACCGGCCTGCCAAAAACCAGCCGAGTGGCTGGCAGGTCAAATGCAGAAGGCGGTCATTCTGGGTTCTCTCCGTCTGCTTAGGGCACACGATTCTGGTATCTACAGTCACTAACCCTGCGGGATGTGGGGAGTGGCTGTAGTTGATGCGCCGGCGCGACTCCCGTGAGGCGTCGGAGGCCACGGGAGGACTGACCGGCATCGGGAAACCGAAAAAAAAAAAAAAAAAAAAAAAAAAAAAAAAAAAAATAATAATAATATTTATTTATTTGCCCAACAGAAAATCCACTTACAGGACAAAATGTATGAAACACAATAAGGAAAAATAAAATTTATATTATAAGGATACATAGTAGACTTAAGTTAAACAAAGTAATATATATAACTATAATAATATAGCACGGGAGTGTGATAATAATATAATAATGACAGCAGTTTAGATCGAGTTATAAACATAATTAGTATTCAATAAAGTAGGTAACATGACAATAATGGTGGGATAGTTAAGCTATGGATGAAAGTGTCTATGAATGATTTCTTTTAAGGATAGAACTGAACAGAGATTAATATCACACAGATCATATACAGAGTTAAAATTAAGTGACATAACGTAAATAGGCGACTTTTTAATGACATTGGTTCTTGCATTAGGTGTGTAAAAAATGATATTTTGTCTGGAATTGAAAGTTGGCACTCTAAAATTAAGGAGTTCAAGAAGTGGTGAGCAGTCAATTTTATTATAAAGCAGATTGTGGAGAAAAATTAAACTGTTCATAATCCGGCGAGTCTTTAATGATGACATCTCGAATCTGGATAAAAGTAATTCGTGGTTGAAGCCTCGAGCAGGATATACACGATCATTTTTATAAGCTAAGAATTTTAAAAATCTTCTTTGGATAGATTCGAGATATGTTGAATGGTTCTCATAAATTGGGTACCAAATTAGAGATCCATACTCCAATTTGGAACGTACAAGTGAATAATAAAGCACATTCAACGCAGCGTCGTTCTAGTGAAAGATTTACAATTTCTGATAATTAAACCTAAAGTTTTTGAGGATGATAGTCCTAGATTGTTTATGTATTCGGCAAAAGATAATTTCTTATTATCAAACAGTATGCCTGAATCTTTTGTTGAATTTTGCCTATCTTGGTCGTTTAGAGTTATGTTACATTCACCAATACTTTCAGCCCTCTTGGCAGGTATTAACTTTAGATGTTACCGAACTCGCCGAAATAACCAGAAGATAAGAAGATATTGTATCACTATGCATGAACCTATTTACACAATCACATATCACCTAGCGTCAACCCTGGAATTGACGTATTTCATTGCTACCTCCCGATCTCTAACCATAACCAACATTTATCAGAAAAAACATAATATCACGTTATATTTGCAAACAAAATCTTAAATATTCAAAACAATACACATTTTTATTATCAGAAAATATAATACAGGTATGACAGAACATACAGTTTTGGTTAAAAATGTGGAAACAAGGCATTTTCGTTATTAATTTTGGTGATATTTGTTTTGTTCTATTTTGGTTTTGAATGCATTCAGTACCTGCGACCGTTTTGGTTATATTAAGAATTGTGTCACTCCTACAGAAGCTAAAGTTTATTTCAAACTTATTTGCTACATAAAAAAAGAAGAAGCCGACGCTTTTTATATTGCAAATAAGTTTTGAAATAAACCACATTTTAGCTAAATGATGAAATAAACAGATAAAATTGTAGGAATTGAGTTCGTGAAAATCCTCACTGGGTAAGAATAATCCCATAATCAGTTTCTAGAGATTATGGGCTGAAATTATTGTCGGTAGGTACATAAATTGTGCTATTTTAGAATACAATTTTACAGCTGCAAGATATTTACTTTCTTCAGATCAGAATGAAATTGTACCCGTCAATTCTGCCTTATTTCCTCATCCTCACCAAGGAAACAGTTTCCATAAAATTATCTATAGCTCGGCTTGGTAAAAGACGAATTTACTTATTCGAGGTAGTTATGACGTAAAATTGACTGGAAAATACACTTCCCATAGAAATTTACTTTATATTTAAATTTACGTAAATAATACCAATAAATCTACCTCATACATTATTTTGCTTAAAAGTACTTTTAACTAAAGCAGGGAAAAATAAATAAAAAAATCTACCACAAATTACTTTAAAGGTAAATTTTTGTTAAAGTCGAAATAGGTAGTATAATTAGGTAATATTTACTTTTTTTGGTGACTGGAAATCGTCATAATGGTAGAATATTCTAACTAGGTAGATTTTGTTGGAAATTCTACGTAATTTATACTTACATAGCAATCTATTTTATCGTTTTTATTACGCTGCTTTAAAAAAATATTAGGCCGACAACGACGATAAATTCTATCTAGCTTATCTACCTGACTACAACCATTTAGTCAATTATCCTTTGTAGTTACATTTTCAAAGGCAGTTAATCTTAAGGTCAAATTAGCGCAAGACGACATATTTTTTACCAGAGTTGTAGTACGATTTGAAGCTGAAATTTTCAAAATGAGTTTGTACGGAAACGAACTGATGAAAAAGTTTAAAAAATACATAATTATACTTGCTAAGTCATATTCAACAAGTATAACATACTTTTGGCTCAAACTATTTATCCGGTCAAAGTAGTCAAAAAAATAGTAGTAACATTACAATAATTCGCATAGAGCTGAAAATTGGTACAGATCTTGGGAACACTATTACAAATAAAATGTCAAAAATCTCCATCGATCCCACGTCTGCTAAAAAAGTTATTCAAGGTCAAATGTCAAAAATATTGGTTTCTTGCATTTTTCTGGTAAACACTAAGTTTTATCATAAAAATAGGTTAGACAAAAGTTGTAGATCATGAAATTATCTACAAAAAATTGTTCTTATACTTTTTTTCCTAAGAATCACCATTCCTGACATATCAGTTGATGGCAGTTTCAACAAACCAACAATAATTCCTTGCAAATACTCATAACAAGTCTCGCTTCATTTTAATGTTATGTGAAAAATTTACAACTGCGAATATTTTAGTGAAACAAGCTGATAATGACGCTGATGTCCTCATAATTGAAACAGCGATAGAACAATCCAATACAGCAAATACAACTATCGTTGTTGGTGAAGATGTTGATTTATTAGTACTACTGACTGCACGAACTCCACTTAATAAGGTTATTTACTTTTTGAAACCCGGGAAAGCTCAACAACCAACAGAAATATATTCATCGGAAAGTTTATCTGCTTATCCAAAATGTCAAAATCATATCTTATTTTTACATGCAATAACTGGCTGCGATACTACATCAGCATTTTTCAAAAGGGGTAAAACAACAGTATTTAAATTGTTTGAAAAACATGATTTAATTGATTGCGCAAAGTATTTAAAAAGACTGACTCTTCTCCACAAGACATCATCACAAACGGGATTCGCTTTCTTCTTACTCTATATGGAGAAAAAAAAATTATTGTTTAGACAAGTGTAGATATTTAAGTTTTGAAAAAATACACGGAACAATAAAAGAGAACAACTATCTTGTCTTCCTGCAACATCTGCTTCTGCTCATCAACACTTATATCGAGTATACTATCAAGTTCAAGTGTGGCTAGGCAATCAACTGGACCCAGAAGACTGGGGTTGGAAATTAATAGATAATACTTTGGAGCCAATTCAAACTTTACTCCCACCTGCTCCGGAAAGACTTCTTAACACTATTTTCTGCAATTGCAAAAAAGGTTGTAGTGCAAAATGTGGCTGTAAAAAAGTAGGATTATTTTGTTCACCAGTATGTACCAATTGTCAAGGCCAGTTTTGCTCCAATGTTGAATTAAATGCAACAGATGAAGATTTTTATGATATCAATGAGGATACAACTGATGTATCTTTTTCAGAACAATTTTCAGATATCCAGCAAGAACAAGAAGAAGAAGAAAGCGAAGAAGACATTACTGTTGAAGTAGCATTTGAGGATTATCAGTCAGTCTAACATTTTCCCGATATCAACAATAATTCGAGCCACTTAAATCATTTCCAATAGTACCATTTTTTAGTTAATAGAATATTTTTTAACAAAACTCGTTCACAATAGATCGAGAAGTATGCCTACCGGGGACACTACGTTAAAAAAATGCGCCAAGTACACTACCTCACAGATGGTGCGGAAATGTGTGCATATTATGTAGAATACAACTTATTTCTCAGGAATGGTGATTCTTAGGAAAAAAGTATAAGAACAATTTTTGTAGATAATTTCATGATCTACAACTTTTGTCTGACCTATTTTTATGATAAAACTTTATCGTTTATCAGATAAATGCAAAAAACCAATATTTTTTACCTTTGACCTTGAATAACTTTTTTAGCAGACGTGGGATCGATGGGGATTTTTGACATTTTATTTATAATAGTGTTCCCAAAGATCTGTACCAATTTTCAGCTCTATGTGAATTATTGTAAATTGAAATGTGTGCTTTTACCAGATTACATGGTTATTTTTCTACGTAGAGGTGTTAATATGCACGGAAAATTTTTCAGCGCATTAATTTCAATAATCGGAAACTTCTAATGCTACGCAATTAAATTGAATTTATTTTTATCACCGACATTCATTTTCTATCTTACTATGAATTAGGCGTCTTTTCAATTTTCTAGGTGACTGTCAACAATGTTGTTATTACTAAATTCGTAGATTTTAAGTAAAACTAGTCAACTCGATAATTGAAATCAAATGTACCTAAATACGTATTAGTAACCAAATATACTGCGCAACTACAAGGAAGATTTATTTATAATTTTACTTATCTTAGTCAATTTAACTAAATTTCAACGTCGACTTATTCTCCACTTACGTCAATTCTACGTCGCGACAACGTACATTTTACTTAAATATGATTAAATCCAATTTTGCGACTAAATTTATTATACAGAATTTAGGTCTTCTCGACGTCAAATTAAAGCAAAATGTTTGCTGGGCAGTAAATTAAAATTGGGTTTCTTGATTTAAATCACGATTTAAATCAATGATTTACATCACATTGATTTAAGTCACTTCATCTTAAATGGTTCTCAATCATGAGGAAATGAGAGCAGTAATCACAATAACACAGTGCCGAAAAATCGGCAAAAAAGGGTTTTTTTGTTGAAATGCTTTGGAACAAAAATAAATTAAGCATAGGACTATCAAATGTCGACCATTACATTGGCGTGTCTGAGTTTTGGTTTTGTTTTAGTCAGTCACTGATGTTGATGTCAAAACTTAAAATATATTAAAAATGAAATAGAAATGACTATAATTACATTACTTTTTTAAATAAAAAAAATCAATTTAAATAAAAAAGTTTGATTTTTTTTTTTAAAATCATCAACCCTAATTTAAAACAAATAGTAGGTACTACATAAAAGCCATTTCTAGTTTTCTTATTCAGATAATAATCGATTTGCCAATGACTGTGCGGGAATATCTGAATCAGAGACTTCCATAAAAATGGATTAGAAGAATAGCCACCCTAATCGCCGGATATAAATTTTTATTTGTCTGGTGATTTGAATGTGGTATATAAAAACAAACCCAATAATCTAATGACTTAAAGTTGAAAATCCAACTCGAAATTCGACTGATAAATGGGACTGTCTTGTTGAATTGTCTCGGAAAGTTTTCGTAATGGGTTTGGTTATTGTCAAGAAATAAATTGTGATCAATTTGAACAGCTGCTGTAATCTATTAATAAATTAAGGTTGGGATTTCGCGGAGTCGTGAGAAATAGGCCTTTATTTTTAGTTCATTATAAATATTTAAAAAACCAAACGTGGTATGCTACTTGAAATGTTTTTTGGACTTCGGTAGTACATATATATACTAACGAATATATTGATATAAAATTTTATCGTTAATTTTTTTAAATAAAATGTTCGATATTAAAATGGACTGTAGTAGTTTTAGATTAAAGAATAATATGGTTTGATGAACGCGTGACAATATTGAAGAAAATGGCCTACCCCATTTCGGTGATTTCTCAATATGAAAGACCTCTTCTGGGTTATTAGCATAAAATCACACACACCAACGAATTTGATGATTTGAGAAAGTTTCAGATCGATCACAACAATTCGAAAAGTTAGAGCACATGTTTTAACTTTGAAAGTGAACTTTTCTTTCGTCTACTTTCTGTTTTTACGGTAGGCACATACATCCAAACTGTCACGTGATTAACATTTTTTTCAAGTATAAAGAAAGACAAATGATAGATAGAGATCGAACATTAATACACTTAATTTAAAATAGTTAACTTAAACAAGTTAAATTTATACAATTAGAAAAATTAAAATTAAAAAAAAATAATAATTGTACTTAAAATATGGGGACGATACATAAAATTTCAGATACAACAATGAGAGTAGATATTTTCATTTTCAGAAAGCCGAATTACAAATTTTAATTAGAACAAAAATTGGCAACTTACAAATATATTATAGGCGCTGGAACAATAACAAAGTGCTAAAATCCATTTTAAATATGTTACGGCCGGTATCATTAACACATCATATTGATATTGCTGGTAGGGCTGGGCGATTGTCAAAAGTCATAATCGATTATCGATTATTGAAAAATAATCGATTATTTCGATTAATCGATTATAACCGATTAATCGATTATAACCGATTAATCAAATGATCGATTAATCGATTAATCAAATAATCGATCAGTCAAATGATCGTTTAATCGATTATTTGATTAACCGATTATGTGATTAATCGATTATTTGATTAATTGGTAAATCAAATAATCGTATAATCGAAAATCGGTTATAATCTATTAATCATAAAAGCGATTAATCGATTATAGTCGATTTTAACCAGCCTTACTTGCCCACCGTTAATTTACGGAGCTGTAGGATTCATCGTCGGGTTATTTTCAATTTTATTTACATACTGTTTATTTATATGACTATAATACTACAATAATTGTATTAAGTAAAAAAAATAGATAATGAGGATAGGATAAATAAAGGACAGTTGTTAATAACAACTGTCTTAGGGCTGGGCGATTGTCAAAAGTCATAATCGATTATCGATTATTGAAAAACAATCGATTATTTCGATTAATCGATTAATCAAATAATCGATAAATCAAATAATCGATTAATCAAATGATCGATTATATAAGAAGAAATAATCAAATGATCGAATAAACGATTAATCGATTATTGTTCGATTAATCGATTATTTTTCCCAGCCCTAATTGCTGGTAATAAATTTTCTTGTCACTAAAACTCCTAAGTTAAAGCTCATTTTCTTTTTTTCTTTAGCGGATATTCTCAAAGTTCTCAATTGACGATGCTCTTCTCAAATAGCACACTAACTGGTCTTATAAATGTAGATTAAGGGCTGGTTTTTTCATCTTCCATTAAATCTATTTGATAAATTAGTTAGTTCCATGGAAACAATTACTGATACAATCGTATCCAAGGAAACTGTCTACCATTTTCTTTCCATCTCCTGTTAAATTTATTTGGTAAAGTTTCCTTAGATACCAGGGTTGCGACGATTTAAATCAATTTGATTTAAATCAACTGATTTTTTAAATTTAAATCATGATTTAAATCAAGTTGTGTAAAGCCAGTAAATCAAACTTCAGAAAATTCAAATAAAAAGTATAGTTTATTTAAAAGCTAGATACAAATTAAACTGAAAAAAAAATTCAAATAAAAAGAAGAAAAGAACAGTTAGGTTACACATATAAAACAAAAGTTACCTTCTTAAATGTACATTATAAATTAGATGCCTACTTAAAAGCAGAAACATAAAGTAAACAAATTAAACAGAACCAACTCTAAAAGAAAATAAAACATGATTTACTCCAATACAAACATTTTAAATTAGGTTAATTATTGTAAACTTTGTACAAAAAAAACTAATTTAGCTGCTTTTTCGGTCCCTAAACGTCCAAGATCCCCTTAAATAAAATAAACAGTTATTAAGATTTAGAATACCTGCAGTTAAATCAACTTCCTGCACTTTTCATGATGGCCTTTTAATCTTTGAACAAGTCCTTGCATTTCTTTTTTTACAATTTTTACACACCGCGCTGTTACTGGTTTTTCCTTTTTCTGTTTTTTTTTTTATAAAATAAACCCAAATTTCGTCTTTCTTCCTTCTGCTCATTGTTATTTTACACTTCAGTCGCGCGTCGGCTCGGCATCTATGAAATTAATGAAACCGACCACCAAGCTTGTCAGAACAGGAAAATGCTGATTTTTTATTGTTTGTATGAAAATATAGACCATATAGAGAACTTTTCCAGTGACGTGAATAATTTATACATGTGCAAATTGGTAGTTAGAGAATACAAAAAAAATAGTATATGGAAAAATCGTATTTGTTTTCAAAAAATTAGAGTAGAACGGAAAAAAAATCAAAAAAACCTGATTTTTTTTTGATTTTTTTAAATAAAAATCATTGATTTTTGATTATTTTAAAAAAAATCATGATTTTTTCCAACCCTGTTGGATACAGTTTGTACCAATATCACTAATTGTTTATAATAGTGAAATTTATTTGTCAAATAGATTTAACGGGAGGTGGAAAAACCGGCCCTAAATTACTAAACAATCGTATAGAGATGGTTTGAAGTATACTACAGAACATCTATATGATTGTTTAGTCGCTTAATTTAAATTTATAAGACCAATGTGCTAGTTGAGGTATCTGTATAAAATAAAATATATCATTAAAGTTGATGGAAACAGCCATTAATAAAACAAAATATGTACAAGTTACAATGCCAAGTTTATTTAATTTTAACATAACACATCACATAGGTATCTTGCATTTCTTCATCGCTAAAACTCGAGTAGAATTTTCCTTTTAACGTGTTTTGTTCATAATATTCAAAATAACTGCTTTTCTTTCTAGGCATGTTATATCGCCTCAGATAAAACTTAAGCCGGTTTTAGACTACGATAAATCTTGCACAATATTTCAAACAATTTTGTAAACAATAAATATTATGCAGTGTGTAATACAGTAAGTTGTTCAGTTGTTGAATTGCTTGGAAAATAGAACAGGTTCTATATTCCAAACAATTTGTGTCTAGGCATGCGCACTTTTTTGTTTTATGTGAATAATTAATAGTTTATTTCAAACTTATTTGTAACATAAAAAACGTCGGCTTCCTTGACGGCGGTAAATTAATCAAAGAAGCCGACGTTTTTTATATCGCAAATAAGTTGGAAATAAACAGTAATTGTCCTGTGTGATATGAAGAATCTCGCTTAACCTCAGTATTCGATTGATAAGTGAAATAGTTTTTGTGGGTAATAAACAATAAAATATTACGTATATAACAGGGTAGGTACAGGGTTATTCATTATAAATTACCCACCCCTTATCATCGTTATTATTGCCTATAGAAAAAAAGTTTTAAATAAAAGTTGTGTGGTTATGACTGAATTTTGTTAAAATGTTATCAAAAGTACAGTAGCGCTCAGATTTCAGGGGATACGAAAAAATAATATTAATATACCCTGTATATTGTTAAATTTTTGGAATGATTCTTTGTTCCATATGTTACCATATACCGTTTTTGAGTTATTAAACGTCGAATATCTTAGTTGCACTAGTTACTGTAAATATGGAAAAGTTAACATTATTAAAGTGAGCTATGAAAATGACAAATATTATGTTTGATAAGTGACATTTCTTTAATAAAATAATCAAAATGATAAGACAAACAGAAAAGTTCTCATAAAATTCCTTTATTGGTGTGACCGGTTTCGTGAACAAGTAAATTTACTTCACACTTCACGAAACCGGTCACACCAATAAAGGAATTTTATGAGAATTTTTCTGTTTGTCTTATCATGAATAATTACTCATATGGGATTAACCTACCTACGTTATAATCAAAATGGTTTACATTGAGGAAGAAAAAGTCCAAATATTTATTTGTTATATACAAAAATAAACGTGCAGCAAAAAGAGCATTTAGGGTGTTGTATCCAAATCGTCCAACACTATCAGAAAATACGTTCAAAAATATTTACCGAAAGGTGAATAATACCTCCAGTTTTAGTAGAAAAAAAGCGGGTAGTTCAAGCAAACCAGGAAGAACAGCTAGATATACTGCTTCATTTCGAAGGTAAGCCCATCCACATTTATTCGTGAATAGACTTTTTTTTTGTATTATTTTTTAGAAAATTCTGAATGTAGTATAAATAATGCAGTCGATCAATTAGGCAAAAGTTGTTCCAAAATCCAACGTACGTTAAAAAATAACAGCTACAGACCATATAAAAATTTACCCGTACAAGTTTTAACTGAGGCTCATAAAAGGAAAAGGTTGGACTTTTGCCACCAGATGATTCAAAAGTTGGGTGAAGATCCGGATTTTTTTTACTAAATATTATGGACTGATGAATCATCCTTTTCTACGGCAAGAGTTTTTAACAGGAAAATCGAAGGTCGTGGAAAAATAAGCACAACAGAAAAAGATTGGTAAAACAAATAAAAAAATCAGGAAGAAAAACTGTGGAACTTTCAGAAACAAAATTGTTGAGCCTATATTTTATGATTATACTTTAACTGGAGTTACCGATCTGGAAATAATTATCCCAGAAGCAGAAAATATACTTTTGCAGAATTTTCCGGAAGCCGAACTTGATGATATGATTTGGATGCAGGATGGGGCAACTGCGCATAGTGTCCTATCCGTTCGAGATCATTTGAATAATGTATTCCCAATATGGATAGGGAATAACGGACCTATTAAATGGCCACCTAACAGTCCGGATTTGACCATTATGGATTTATTTTTTTGGGGATCTGTCATCTGATCATTCTCGTATTCGTGAATTTTGTAACTTCCCTAAGTTATTCATTTTGTGAATTTGTTCAATGGGCGAAATTTTAATTAATAACAATTAATGGTAAATCACAAACAATCAGAATCAATTACATTCTTTAGAGAAACTTCAACATTGTTGGTTCTTCACTGCAATGTCCGATTTTCCCGACAATTTCCTAACATGGTTAAGAAACTTTATTGTCGTACGATCTATAAAAGATATTGACGTCATTTTGAAAATTAAATTACGGTACAAGAATTAAATTACATAAGAAAAATAAAATCACTCACTAAACGAGAATACAATTAAAATAATTATTTAAAACGGAGTTTTATATCCTAATAAAAAATAACATGTAATTATGTACTATTAAAATACGTGAAGATTACTTGTTCTAATATTCTTGAAGAGAGTAAAAACAGTTGTCTAGAAGGTAGCGCTTTATGTCTTTTTTAAATTTGGCTATAGAATTAATATCCTTTAAGGAGGTAGGTAAGTGATTGTAAATACCACTACAAAAACAATAGGGACTTTTCCTATATAACGACATATTAAAATTTTAAATATAAATATTAGTATTGGATCTAGTGTTATGAGCGTGCACTGAGTTATTTTGTGGACATTTTCCTTGATTCAATTTAACAAAAATAAGTGCTTGGTAAATAATTATACAGGGAAGTGGTAGAATACGATGCATTTTAAAAATAGGTCTACATGATTCTAGAGGCCCAGCAGACAAAATTTTGCGTATTATTCTTTTTTTGAATAACAAAAATACGATTCATTTCAGTTGTTTGGCCCCAGTAAATTAAATATAGTTTAACTGATATGCCAAAGCGTAATAGACATTCAGAAGATTTTTAGTATCCAAGATATTTTTTAGATTGACTATTGCGAAATATGCAGAATTTAACTTTTTGGTCACAAAACCAACATGTGCATCCCAGGTTAATTGATGATCAACGTAGAGACATAAAAACTTACAGTTATCTAATCTTTCTAGCACAGAGTTATTTAGTTTTAGATGGAATTCAGAAACTTTAGGTCTTTTTGAGAAAATAATGTAGTGTGTTTTAGATGGATTAAGAACAAGTTTGTTTTTACTGCACCAAGTATAGAATTCCGAGAGCACCATCTGTGCATTGCAGTAAAGGTCAAATTCGGACTGGGCAGATATGTCAATTGTGGTATCATCCGCGTATAAAACTAATTGCATATTGACATTATTTTGTAAGTACTTTTTCACATCGTTGATGAATAATGTAAATAGAAGGGGAGATAGAACACTACCTTGAGGGACACCATATTTCAACTCTCCCACTTCCGAAAGTTCTTGCCCAATTTTAACTCTGATCTTATGCTTGGTCAGAAAAGAAAGTATCCAGTCATTCATGCAACCTCTAATGCCCATGTTATGCAATTTTTGTATCAGGTATTCAGCATCTACACAATTGAAGGCACGAGAGAAATCGAAAAACAAAACTAATGTGCAGTTGTGTCCATCTAATGATTTAGAGATGAATTTGACAAGTTGAAAAGCTGAAGTATTGGTAGAGTGGTTTTTTCTAAATCCATGTTGATTTGTTGACAACTGATTATGTTTATTTAAGAAGGTTTCCATTCGGTTAACAACAATTTTTTCAAGAATTTTAGAGAAAGTCAGTAATCCCATTATAGATCTATAGTTTTCCAGTAATTCAGGGTCACCTTTTTTATAAATTGGTATGACTTCGCCTATTTTTAGCATATCTGGAAAAACTTCTATATTTAAAAAAAATAATAAAGAGAAAACACAGGGGAGATTTGATATATTCCCAGATAAATTCAAGGGCAAAGATCGGTACATCATACAGACCACTACAAGCAGATTTATTTTTTTGTTGCAAGATTGCCTCAGACATTTCATCAATCGTTAATTCTTCAACAAAGATGGAATTAAGAACTGAATCAGGGAGAGTGCAGCCTGTAAGATTTGGATCTAGTTTCTCTGAGAGTAATTGCTCGACGCTAGTAGTATAGTATTCACAAAACGCATTACTAATTTCCAAGGTTTCACTAATGCAGTTTGTCACCTGAGGTTATTACAGATTGGGCAGTCTTTTGTTTTATTCTACCAAGATTAGTATTTAGGACCTGCCAAATAGTTTAATACAATTAGCGGAGCTTATAATTTTGTTCTTAAAAAAAATTGTTCTTAACCATCTGCTCTTTCAAAAAATAGTTTTTTAGCAACCTGATCATGATTTTTATGTTCCTCAGTGCCGGCATTCTTACTAATCCAAAATAATTTTTTTAGATTCTGACTTTCGATCCAGCTGTGACAAGGTACACACGGGACATTAACTTTTCTAACAGGACAAGTTAGATCTAAGCAGTATTTAAAATTAGACCAGAAAAAAGCCAGGCATCGTTAATTTCAGTTAAATTGTACAAGGTCCTAAGATCTGTTCTAAAGAGAATATTCTACTTCCGCGCCCCTCAAAGTGAAGAAGGTATGTATTCGTGAAAAAAATTTGGACAATTTATATAGCATTTTTGGACGAATCTCGACGAATTATGACGATACACAAAATTTCAGACAGAAAAAATTTTCTGTCTGTGTGGTTTGCGATAGCAGCTATAATTTTTGAGATAAAGCTTACAAATTTGGTACACACATTCTAGAGGTCTAGGGTCTACCTGGCCCCAACATTTCTATTTCTAACTTTACAAAAAAATTTATTCGCGATGAAAGAATATAAATCAGATCGGTTATACAAACCCATTATAATATTGTGTTCAAATGTTTAAATAAAGCTATAAATAAAAATTTTGTAAACATTTTGGCAACACCATAAAATTTTAATTTTGATTGACACTTCTTAAAATTTGAAACGTCTAAAAAAAATATTAGTAACATTCCACCAATGTGACTTATTTGAAACGTCAAAAATTACTTTTATTACAAACTCCACCACACATCGAGTTTTACTACGGTGAGGAAGTTCTGATCCTCAAGTAATTGGCAGCGCTTTTTTAAACTATACAGATTTTTTTCCGAAAAGTATCTCTTTTTAATAAAGGTTTTAGATTTTTCCGTTGTTTGTTTATAGGGCATAAAAGCACTAATATGGTTGGGCTTTGTGATCAGAAACTCTTATGTTTATAAGCTTTAAAACACGTGGCATTAGTAACTACATAGTCGAGTGCTGAGGGCTTATTATTAAAGACTTCCCTAGTAGGTTCAGAAGGTAAAATATATTTCAAATTGAAACTGTCAAAAATTCATTTAGTAGTTTTTTTTCTATAGAATTTTCCAGATTATGACATACTTGAATGTCATAATACCACAAAGTAGAATATATTCATGCTTCTGGGTTACCTGGCATAAAATAGCATTAAGTGAGTTAATGAAAGTTTTAATTGATTATTTACATTATGCGCACATGATCGGTAAATAACTAAAAACGCTACCTTCTTTCCAAATAGCTTAGTACTATAACCAGCACATTCACATGACAGTTCAAAAGTATATTTTGACAGGTCAACGCTTTGCATAAAATAGCATTAAGTGAGTTAATGAAAGTTTCAATTGATTATTTACATTATGCGCACATGACCGGTAAATAACTAAAAACGCTACCTTCTTTCCAAATAGCTTAGTACTATAACCAGCACATTCACATGACAGTTCAAAAGTATATTTTGACAGGTCAACGCTTTTCCATTTTTCTTAAGTCCATATATGGCAGCACCTCCATGGGTATGCTGACTTCTGCAAAATGTTGCCTAGAGGTAATATCCTGGAATAGCAGTAACTTCTGCCTGTTCTGAGGTCATTCAGTGGTCAGTGACAAATAAATAATCCAATTTGTATTTTGTTAAAGTTATTTCTAGTTATGCAATCTTATTGTGAAGACTTGGGTATTCGCATGCATAGCAATCCAGGTACCTACTAGCGTCACATTAGTATCCCCGGTTGTAATAATTATCTTTTCTTGTTGTGAAATGTGGGCTGGTACTAAAAAAAATTAGGTTTATATTCAAATTCATTTACCAGGATTTCCTTAGGTCACATTGAAGCATCCAGCATCTCATTAAGAAAATCAACTCGGACAGTAATGCGGAAGTTATCGTAGTCCCCAGATCTAATTCTCTGTTGTTCTATTTTAATGTTTTCGTCTCCGCCAAAAGTCTCTTTTAGGTAATGTAAGAGACCAGTCTCGGTAACATCAGTTGATAGCTTGCCGACAAAAACAGATTTTTTGGTATAATTTTAGCTGCGGAAGTTTTCTTATCATCTATTTTTCTTGTACCGATAATGGGCACATGGTTTTTAGCTTTTTTTTTTGACGGGAACTCATTTGGCTTCAGGAGATTTTGAGATTTTTGAACAGTTGGTCTGCCCGCCCGAGAATTTTCTGGTTTCCTTTTGTGAAAGGAAGAAGCTTGTAATTCTGTAGAGGTAGTCGCAATATGTGCTTTTGAGGTAGTTTTTTTTTGTTGCGGTAGGTTTACGACAGTAGTGGGAGTTGGAAGAGTCTTTAGAGTTGTAATTTCTCTGCAGGTAATCAATCTCCTGTTGAAATTCCTGATATACAGAGCTCTGAGAACCTTGAGGTGCATAATTATCAGTTGTTGATTTAACAGGGAGTTGCGAGTACCACTTAGCGAGTATTTTAATTAATTTTATATTTGAGTCCCTTAAGTTGTTCATAGTCTGAGATGTTATCAAGTTTTGACACTATTTCGGAATTTTCATTTTCAGATGAGGATTTAAGAATTATTATTTCCTCTCTGACAATTTCGGATACAGTTTTGCGGATAATGGCATCTAGAGCTTCTTGGACAGGAAACGGCAGTGTGCAATTCGTGCACAAGTAGATGATACTTCTTTTCTTCAAAGTCACTGCTCTGTATCCAGTTGTAGATAACTTGGAGTATTGATAGCATAATTGTCTGTTGCATTTATCACAAACAGTGAAAGGTTCTTTATCACTCAGGTATTCCACATTTACTATTTGCACAATAATTCATGATGTAAAAGGATCCCCAGAATTTTTAGATCCGGACCTGTCTTAAGCATATAAAATTACACACAAGTTAGTTTTTGTAGTTTAGTTTGTTTCATGAGTTTTTAAGGTATACTGATAAGTTTTTGTCTACGAAATGGAGTTTAGCACTACTAATTTATATTTATTAGATTAATGATAATCACTTAATAGTTATTTAACACACAAATCTAATACATTGATTATTATGAGTTTTCCACCAGCTGTAGTTTGATGTAAATTAAGTTTAAAAATTCACTTTTTTTCATAGAGAAAACTAAGCAGTTTAGGGAGACAGTATGGTATATGATGCTATTGAAACAAATCATGGTAAAAACTCTTTCAAACTCATTTATTATTTATCTATTTCAACGAAAGAGACGGTTCCGCATCACTCAAATACATAATTTGTTTAATGTTACAGGAACTTTAAATAGAACACTTTTAGTTTCATTACCATGAAGTGATTCTTTGGTAACACTGTGCAGTCGGCATTACTATTAATTCTCACTTTAAAGTTGAATATGCTTTAAAGTAATGCAGAGTAGTATCCGCGACGTTGCACACACTCCAGCAGTTACTTGAAAGTGTAATAACTATGCAGTATCTGAATTTAGTAGAACTTACGTAACTGTTACTACACGGAAATACCACACGGTGAATTTTACACTAAAGACGCAAATTTAGTGACAGTTATGTAATGGCTACTATATTATAGTCCCGATGCCAGTTCCTATCTCTTTGGTGCCAGTTGAGCAGCTACAGACTGATTCGGTCTGCAGCTACTGTGCGAGGAAATATCTAAAGCCAGCAATTGGGATTGATTGCGAATAGAGGTGCGTATTCATGCAAACCACAGTTCGCTTCCACTGTGAGTGGAAGATTCCGATAATTTCACGTTTCGGTACGTCCCGTTTCATAACAATGCACCATTTATTTCTAATTTTAGGAATAAAAAAATTACTTTTCTGGAGTTTTTACTGTTGCATTTGTACGCTTAGATACAATATAATATTTATAACTCCTTTTATTTTCACTCTCCATGGTAGACCATAAAAATATTTTAATTTGTAAACACACACTGCGAGTTTAAGGCATTTCGCACACGGAGGTACCGAATGATAATCAGTTACTAATTGAAATAATTAACTGGTTAGTGACTCATTTATACCGGTGTTTCGCACGCGAAGGAACGAAAAGGTGATTGTGATTTTAGATTTCAATCAATTCCCTACTATCTAGCTTGATATACGACACTAGTATTGCTTCTTTGCCCACTGCATTCCAGGCTTTTTCGGTTAGATCTTTCCTTGATACTCAGGTAATTTATAATGATATAATAGGGGGTACTTTTTATTTATGCTGAATAAGTCAGAAACTAATAGCACGGTGACAGGCACGTCGAGTTTCCGGTAACTGATCACTGACCAGCATACGTGGGATTTACCGATCGGTTCCCAGGGATGGCTTTTACAGATATAACATATATAATATATTCCAAACACCTACTAAAAGATTCCCAAACTACAAAAACATATTAAGTGCATTTTATTTAATTTTACAATGTTCATGGTAACTTTGTTTTGTCAGGGAATGCACTATATTAAATTAAAACGTAATGAGTAATAGATTCTTTTAAATTACAATATATTGGTAATTCACATTACTGAAGGCCAACGGCCGGCCCTGGCGTGGAGGGGAAAAACATAAAATACGATCAAACAGTATCTTGCATAACGTGGATTCATTCGGACGTAGCGTAGGTACTAAAAATGCGCAGTTAAAGTGTCACAACGTACTAAACCAATGGAAGCTACAGTAAATTCTTGGATTCGCGATATTGCCGATTTACAATTTGATGGTAGATAATTGCATTGCACTAGATGTAACAAAGCAATTTCGTGGTCATGCAACACAAATATTAATAGACATGCTTCCTCAGAAAACCATAAACGGAGCATAGGTGGCTTTACTTACAGTGACATGCAACGTAATTTTAACTTAGATTTAGTGGAATTTATGATAGGATGTAACATACTGTGGTCAAAACTAGACGGTTTTTGGAAAAATGTATTAGTGGCAAATATAACAATATTAACATACCTTCGGGGTCTACACTACGAAAAAAAATATTTATCAACGGAGTGTGAAAATATTAGACAGAAAATTTCTTCTGAGCTTAATGAAAAGTAAATCTGGCTTAGCGTGGACGAAACCACTGTTCGCGGGTTTAGAGTTGCGAATGCACCCAATTGGAGGAAAATTGTTCATTGAGCGGGCACTTGATTGCCTCTAAAGTTTTAGAAGCTTCAAATTCTCGCACTATAGCGGAGATAGTGAAATCAAAATATCTGCTCAATAACTACATTCGTAGGAGTGACAAATATGCAGAAAATAAGGACAAGTTCTTACTATTTCTTACTAATGGAGTGAGTTATATGAAAGAGGCTGGAAGAATTTTGAAGAAAATATATCAGAATATACCTCATGTAATATGTTTAGCACATGGGCTTCATAGGATTGCTGAAGCTATTAGGGGATGCTACCCTAATGTTGATAATTTAATATCTAGTGCAAAGAAAGTTTTTCTTAAAGCACCAAGTCGTGTACGGTTATTTCATGAAATTCTACCAAAAACTTCATTACCTCCACAGCCTATTATAACACGATGGGGAACTTGGCTAGAGGCAGCATCGTACTGTCATTTTGAAACTGTGAAATCCCTAATACAGCAGTTAAATCCAAATAACCCAGTTGCTATTTTACAGGCGCAACAGAGATTTATGGATCCAACTGTTGAAAAAAACCTGGAGATCATACACGGAAGTTTTTCACGAATTGCTCTAGCTATACGGGACCTTCAATATCAGCCAACATCAGAATTTACTACAGTTGATGCAATAAACATTGTGTTCGATCTTCGACAATATATTTTTCAATTACAGGGAGAAATTGCTTCGAGGGTACAAACAAAATTCCAAACTGTTTAAAAAAAAAAATCCCGGATTTATTATGATGACAGGTGTAATAGACCTTTTAAACGGCAAAGAAATAGACTTTGCTACACCGGGAATGAATGTGGCGACTTTGCGAAAGTTTACATATTTTAAATATGCTCCAGTTACATCTGTCGACGTCAAGCGGTCCTTCTCGCAATATAAATGGATTTTCAACGAAATTCGCCGAAGTTTAACTAAAAAACATTTAGAACAGATATTAATAATATACTTTTATTCTTGTAACCGGCAGTGAAAAATACTTGTGTGTGTAGTTTACTGTTAAGTACATCCCCCCTATATCTCCAGTTCTCTTTGAGTGAGTGTTTATAATAAATTGACTTTATCAACTTTGGATAATACGGAATTCGTTAAAAAAAAATTTCAAGGTAAGTTATCGTTTCATATATGCATGTAAATCTGACACATAACCACCTAAAGCCAACCCTGGTTTTACGTCATATCCGATTGGTAAATCCTACCACTGCTCACCAGTTAAAGCTGTAAATCGTTTCTGTGTACCATGGTCGTAGAGTACAGATATACTTACTGTCGCCGGCATTCACTAGGACCGCGAAACACTTTTTCCAGTCCAGTCTATTAGCTTTCGAGTTGTATACACGTTAAGTCACTTGAGCGTATTGCATATTGTTTTTGTGTTTTTATTTTATTTGTTGTACTGTATTATTGATATTAATTTAGTAATAAAACATAGCAGACGTACGCAGGGGTAGAAAACGGCCAGTTGCTGACAAAGTTTTCCAGCGGTGGATGCATTAATAGCAAGTACACAAAAGTGTTTCTTAAATCTCCTAAACGTCTCCGTGCATTTCATAGCAAGTGTCCCGGTATTCCTGAACCACCACAGCCGATTCTTACACGTTGGGGAACATGGTTGCAAGCAGCTTTTTATTATGCTGAATATTTCCAACAAATAAAAGCTGTGATACTACAATTCAATCCAGATGAGGCTGCAGCTATTAAGGAAAGCCAGACAAACTTCGAAGATATTTCCGTTGAAACAGCTTTGAAAAATATTGCGAAGAACTATATACCATTACGTGAAAGCATAAAAAAAATTAGAAAAAAGTGCGTTGTCGTTAGCGCAGTCACTGCAAATAGTGGACGAAGTAAATCTACTGCTACACGCTATAGGTGACGCAACAAATGAGCGCGTTAAAGAAAAGTTCGCAAGTGTGTTAAATAAAGACACCGGTTTTACCAAATTAAGACAAATATGTGATGATGCAGCCCCAGATCCGTTAAGTGCGTTCAAAGACTATTTTACTGCGTGTATTACATCAGTAGATGTCGAACGGTCATTTTCAAAATATAAGAATATATTTTCACCAAAGCGAACATCACTCATGGAGACAACCACAGAAACATATATACCTGATGCTGCAAAATGGCGGCTAC